>CAVLGL010000086.1:13735785-14935785 GCA_963668995.1 Parnassius mnemosyne
CAATCAGAAATTAGCCTCACTGAAGATATTTTTTTACCGGAAGCAGGATCAGCCGCCAAATGCTCTAAAGCCTAATCAGTGAATACATGGCGCTGTCTGTAGTAATTGGGTTTTAGCCAAGGAAGTTATAATATAATATAGAGAGTGAGCGCTTGGAACATTGTAACCGTTCCTCATTTTTCTTAGAAAGAGAGGCACCGAGTTTAGTATTTTATCTCCTTTTAACATTGATAAATGTTTACACAAAATAAAAAACATTACCAACGTTTAGACAGTTATTGACTTAAAGTAATATTTTTGACGTATGCTAGAACGGTAATCTTACATGTTTTATCGCTAATCATAGTTGGTATATTCCATATTGTATTTTAATTAAGCATATGACGTATGCTAGAACGGTAATCTTACATTTTTTATCGCTAATCATAGTTGGTATATTCCATATTGTATTTTAATTAAGCATATAACACGAAAAAAAAACACTAAAACACGAATATTCTTTCCCTAAAAACTAGGGGGTGTATTTTACGCTATAGATGACAACACTATTTTAAAATTTGACGTTGTCAAATGAATGAATATATTGTTTTTTTTTTATTAGGATAGGATGACAAACAAGCACGCAGTCCACCGGAGGGTAAGTGGTTGCTGTGGCCCATAGACATCTACATCTATCCTCGTTTGTGAATAAAAATGCAGATGCGTTGTCACTCGTGAGGACCAAGATCGAATGCCTTTTTTCCAGTAAAAAGGGTCTCCAGTTCTCTACACTCACAATACGAAATACATCAGTGTTGAGCTGCTATTTTACGCTGGTTTTCTGTGAGTGCGTGGTCCTTCCCCGGTCAAACCGACCCCTTTGTGCTACAAATATAATACTAATATAGCTGCAGCATGCCATTACCACATAGAAAACGCCTTGTGCTAATCATTCGCTAAATCTATGTGGAGTACACTCACTTAGGAACCGTTATTTCGTTTTCCGTAATGCTGTATATACTATTAATATTCTCATAATATTGTATTATGGACACTCTATTAGAAAGAAATGGAACGCTTAACTCGGTGCCTTTCATTCATTTCAAGGTCACTGATTTAGGAACGTTTCTCTAGTATGACGGTGGTAGAGCCACGCAACAGCTTTTGCTGTTGCACGTATGGGTCGGTTCGAGCCGGGTTGGTACCACGACCTCACAGAATACCGGCGTGAAGTGGATGCTCTGCTTCCGCGTTTTGTCTGGTGAGTGCAGGTGACCGGAGGCCCAATTTACCCCCCCCCCCCATCAACATGGTAGCGGAATTACATCATAAACTACACCAGGAGGGTACCAGCACCCCATGGAGAATCCCTCGCTGAGCATCCACGACCATGCTATTCCACTCCAGAGCGTGGGTGCTCAGGCTGCCCCACGTATTTTGGGGGTGGGGCAAAATTCCGCTCAACACAATAACTGCTCGGGACAAACTGAGCAACAAGACCAAAGCGACCCTTGCCACGCTATCCGTGAATTTCTACAACATCAGGGAACTTCACTTGAATCTAAACGCCGTCCACTACCATCTCGAGACGGCGAAGCGGGCCTTGCTCTTTCTGACCGAGACGCAGGTGTCCTCTCCGGCTGATACTTCATATCTCTCCTACCCGGGGTACAAATTGGAGCACTCCTTTGTGCCTCGGGCTGGAGTTCGCGTGTATGTCAGAGAGGACATCTGTTCTCGACGCTTCGGCAGTCTTGAAGGTTCGGACCTGTCCAACCTTTGGCTACGCGTAGACAGTGACGACCATCCGTACGTCTACGTGTGCCTCTATAGGTCCCATAGCGGTAATGCCGAAACAGACCGACTCATCGACCACATCCAAATGGCTACAGATTCCTTGCTACAACAGGTCCCATCCGCAGAGATCGTGATCCTTGGCGATTTTAACGCCCTCCACGCAGAATGGCTCGGCTCACGTTTAACCGATCATGCGGAGAGATCTGTTTATGACTTTGCCTTGGCATATGATCTGACACAACTGGTTACATCGTCTACGCGGATTCCAGATGTTAAGGATCATACACCTTCCCTGTTGGACCTTCTGCTGACCTCTCATCCGGACAGATATCAGGTTTCCATCGATGCCCCTCCTGGCTCTTCGGACCATTGTCTGATCCGGAGTATGGTGCCACTCACGCTCCCCTCGCGGTTGCGTTCTGCAGGTTGCCGCCGTGTTTGACATTACAGGTCGGCGGATTGGGACGGAATGCGGTTTCTCTTTGCTTCCTACCCATGGGCTCGGGTTTGCTTCTCGCCGGATGATCCCAGCGCTGTTGCTGACTCTGTCACTGATGTGGTGCTACAGGGAATGGAACTATTTATTCCATCATCTGTGGTACCCATCGGAGGCAGATCTCAGCCTTGGTTTGGTCGCTCCTGTAAGACTGAATTACGCAGTAAGCAGGAGTGTTATCAAGCCTGGGCTGCGGCTTCGGCGACTCGGGATGTAAACACCAGCATACTTAAAAAGAAGTATAATTTCGCCTCCAGGTCCCTCAAAAGAGTTATTGTCAAGGCAAAGTCAGAGCACATAGGCAGAATTGGCGAGAAACTAGTTCCTTCGGGAACCCGTGCATTCTAGTCTCTCGCCAAGGCTGTCCAAGGGATTTTCTGTCAGCCATCACTACTATCTCTGCACAGGGAGGACGACTCACTGGCCCACGACGCAAAAGAGAAAGCCGACCTTTTAGGCTCCCTTTTTGCGTCCAACTCGACTGTTGATGACGGGGGGAACACACCGCCGACCATCCCGAGGTGTGAGTGCTCCATGCCGGATGTGCGGTTCTCACAGCGCTTGGTTCACAGAGCACTCCTCTCTCTGGACATCCACAAGTCGAGTAGGCCTGACGGAATCCCACCAATTGTGCTGAGGACGTGTGCTCCGGAGTTGGCACCGGTTCTAACGCGTCTTTTCCGGTACTCCTACTCCCTAGGCGTAGTCCCGAAATCATGGAAGACAGCTTTTGTCCACCCGATCCCTAAAAATGGCGACCGCTCAGACCCGTCCAACTACAGGCCTATCGCCATCACCCCCTAGTTCTCCAAAATAATGGAATCCGTTATAAACTGCCACCTCATGCGGTATCTTGAGGATCACCAGCTGATTAGTGACCGCCAATACGGTTTTCGTCGGGGTTGATCAGCTGGTGATCTTCTGATCTACTTAACTCATAGATAGGCGGAGGCAGTAGAGTCCAAGGGGGAGGCATTGGCCGTTAGTTTGGACATTGCGAAGGCCTTCGATCGGTTTTGGGTTTGGCACAAAGCGCTTCTTTCGAAGCTCCCTTCCTATGGGCTTCCCGAAAAATTATGCAATTGGATCACCAACTTTCTTGCAGATCGGAGCATCAAGTTCATTGTAGACGGTGCATGCTCCGACTAGCAGCCTATTAACGCTGGTGTTCCATAAGGCTGCGTGCTATCACCAACGCTGTTTTCTGCATGTCAATGATAAGTTGCAAGCCGGTAGCATTCATTGCTATGCGGATAACAGCACTGGTGATGCTCTATATATATATACACCGGCCGTACCAATATTTCTCGGGAAAACGTCACCGTGTACCGGAACAAAATTGTGTCTGAAGTCGAGTCTTTGCTGGACAAAGTCTCGGATTGGGGGCGACTAAATCTGGTCCAGTTTAATCCTCAGAAGACACAAGTTTGCGCGTTTACCGCTAAAAAGAACCCCTTTGTCGTATCTCCTCAGTTTCAAGGTACTCCCCTTGTTGCCTCAGCCAGTATCGGAATCCTCGTCGACATATCGCGTGACGTGCAGTTTCGTGGTCATTTGGAAGAGAAGGCCAAATTGGCCTCTAAAAAGCTTGGCGTGCTCTGCAGAGCGGGACAGTATTTCATGCCAGCACAACGCCTGCAACTTTACAAGGCGCAGGTTCGGCCTCACATGGAATACTGTGGTTACATCTCTGGGCTGGGGCTCCCCAGTGCCAGCTCGTTCCACTTGACCGCATCCAATGCAGAGCGGCTCGAATCGTCGACGACCAAGTCCTTTCCGATCGGCTCGACTCATTGGCGCTGCGAAGAGATGTTGCATCTCTTTGCATTTTATTTCGCATTTACCACGGGGAGTGCTCTGAGGAATTTTTCGAATTAATCCCAGCCGCTAAATTTCACGAACGCACATCGCGGCAGAACTCCCGATACCATCCACACCATCTGGATGATTGGCGGTCCATCACTGTGCGATTAAGAAAATGTTTTCTTCCTCGTGCAACTTTCTTGTAGAATAGTTTACCACCAGCGATTTTTCCGGACCGATACAATTTAGAGACCTTCAAGAAAAGAGCCTACTCCTTTTTAAAAGGCCGGCAACGCATCTGCAATTCCCCTGGTGTTGCGGTTGTTCATGGGCGGTGGTAGTCACTTACCATCAGGTGAGCCGCATGCTCGTTTTAGCAAACGAGCATGACCGCGAGGTGGCCCTCTCCTATAAAAAAAATTAAGTGAGCACTCCCTATATTTTACAATCTACTTGGTTTTAGCTCTTGAGTTAATTGAACTTTGTATGGATGAGAACCCAAGATTTGACGCCAAAGCCTCAAAGTTGATGTCGCAAAAAGACCCAGCTCTTGCGCACGAGGCGGAATGTACTGTCTGTTTTTTTTATAGGATAAGGGTAACAAACGGGTACACAGTCCACCTGATGGTAAGTGGTTGCTGTGGCCCATAGACATCTACATCTATCTTCGATTATGAATCAAAATGCAGATGCGTTGTCACCCGTGAGGACTAAGATGGAATGCCTCGTTTCCAGTAAAAAGGGTCTCCGGTTCTCTACACTCACCATACGAAACACAGCAGCGTTAAGCTGCTATTTTACGCTGGTATTCTGTGAGAGCGTGGTCCTTCCCCGATCGAGCCGACCCATTCGTGCTACAACCATATTATAGCTGCAGCATGGCTCTACCACGTCAGAAACGTTTTCTCGAACATGCCCCGAACGGCAACAATATTCTCCAATAATCTTGCGTTTGTTTGATAACAGACTACTTCATCGATCATCGACTCGGTTGTCACAAATTTATTCATTAAATGACGTATTGTGGACTCTGCAGGACGGTCATGAATGCCATAAATTGGACGCAACGCACGGAACGTTAGACGAACAGAGCACTGATTTTGATAATAAATATTAACAATTTAAACGCGTTGTTGAAGCGTGTAGTGTTCCATGATGAAATGTTAAGACTAGTTTGTGGTCAAGACTAAATAAGTATTCTTGTCAATTTTGATAGCTATCGCTTAACCAAGATAACAGCTATACGCTGTCAAAGTTCTAGCATCCCTATTGAAAAACCCTTTACCCTTTCATCTCTGGTGGCAAAGTTAACTACCGTCGGTAAATTGCCAGAGTTGACTTTAACAAAAATTCTAAAAACTACTAATTTGGCCTCATTATCCTTTATTTAATCCCTTGGACTTGTTTTTTCTAGGAAATATCAGAATTACAGACACGACTTTTCTATAGATTTATTAAATGTTAAGATTAAAAGACTACAATAAAAAAACTAATACTAAAAACTTAAATTATCATACAGCCCTACTCTCAGCGGTGCCAAGAACGCTGGCTGCCTTTTCTCGCTGAATGGCATACTTAGCTTTTGAAGGTTCCTGTAGGAACTACACCGCATGTGGACCCCACGGACCAATAGTCTCTACAATAAACGACAAATACGTAGACTTCTCTTGGAGACTTATTTAGCGCCACTTACTTAGTTCAGTAGCCTCAGATGCCACCCCGGTTCTAAACGAGGTAACCCTGAGATGATAGGCTGCCAAAGTATCTACGCAAGTAGCATCCCGCATTAAGGCTTTAATTTTTCCCAAGGGACCAAAGTCGTACTGTCGGATCTGCTGCCATCGTATCTAAATATTTATTCCACAAGGCTCAAAAGTGAGATAATATTTATAGAGACAATAAGAGCTCTTCGGATAACATCGTTCAAATAACCGTGGCGGATCAACCTGAGAGCACTTTTCTTACATTTACACTTAATTTTTTTTTTACTTTGTTTTCCTGTACAAGAACTTTTCTGTTCCCATTTAATACTCCCGATTTATTAATTGTGCATCACGTCCATGCACTTTTAATAAATTTCGATAGATGTGTATAATATATTTTTTTAACGTTTAGTAAAACAAAAATGATGTTTGTCTGTAAATATGTTCCACTGCTTGGCACAGGCTTCCTCTCATGATTGAAAGGGTTATAGTTATAGAGCAATTAGGTAGTTTTAATAAATATGTTATAATTTAGTTGATGCCGGCTACAACCAAACTCGGTTTGCTCGTATACGCGTGCTTTGAAATATACGATGAGCGCTTAAAAGTGAGTCGAAATTTATAGATGAGAGTGTCAGGAGGGAAATGATCATAAATTGAACAAGCCGATTTGGGACAGTTAAAAAGATATGGTTAGAGGTTGTTGGACCCAAGTTTACAGAGGCAGTTATCACTGATCTCAATTTGGCTAGATGCACTTGATATGGCATGTTTATTGGCTTTATTAAATTAAAAAAAAAACATGGCTTTGAGAGGATATAACATTTTTTTTTTGGAGTTTATGGCCTGGTATCTAGACCTTTAGGCCAAGTCTTAAGTATTTTTATTCGGTTTATTGTAATTTCCCCACTCCTTCATAGTATACTGCTTCACAATATGTTGATGCGTCACATTGTGCAGTTCTTGGGAGATTTTGGCGGCAACTTGATCCAGCAGACAGCTGATAGTTGGCGATGGTATCTAAAGGTGCCTATGCAAACAAACAGCTTATCTTGAGAATCCATCACCATCAGAGCACTTGTTTCACTGTTTCCACTAATAGTTCACATGCGTAGACACTTAATACACAAAATCGCAACACTTTTACATATCAAAGTCCACTTCAAACCATTATTTAAACAATAATACAGGAGCAGCAAACCGCCGCCGGTCAATTTCCCGCCAAAACTCGGATATAACATTGTATAGCAGCAGTGTTGCCCTACACAAGACTTACAGTTCGTTGGTCAGTATTGTGTGTATTTTAAATACTTAATATGTAATTGGTAAATGAATGAATGAATGAGTTACAAGAAGGTTTTATTGAATTTATTGCTACGAACTAAAATATGGGATAAAATTTCATATATCTTTTTGATATATTAGAAGTAAATTGTAACAATAATTTCTTGTTTAATATTATTGTTGTCAGCAGCTGAAATAAAGCGTTAAAATTAAAGATTATTTCTTTGATATATAATAGAATTCGATAATTCTTTTACACTTACTATAGTAAAAAATTGTAATTTCCTTTTGATTTTCTGTATCTTATTGATACATACAATAAAAGATGATATAATTCTTGAACAAAATCAATTTCTTGTTCTTCCACTTCTTTGAATAAAACAACCCTTAAAGGAATTTAGTCTTACGTCAATTTCTCCTTCTTCAAGCTGTAACAGTTGAAATACCATAAAAATATACATTATAATAATTTTTGATAAGTTTTTTTTTTCAAAAAGAAATATTATTGGTCACAAATCACGGACAGGGTCACTTAAGTAGAGTTCTCTATAACATGATGGAGACACGCATTCTCTTATACAACGAGTCCGAGGTAAGCCGTTCATATGGCTACAAGCGCTACTTTGTTCACAAGCACTTTCAAATTCCCTGAATGTCATTTCCTGTAAAAATTGTTTTTGATGTTTAAGTAAAATGTAAAACGAATTCAAAAATACAATGAAAAATTTTTCTACTTACGTTTTTGGGAGAATCTTTGTATTGATATTCTATAAACGTAAATGGAACAGCGTCTGATTCACATTTACAAGTCTCATAGTATCCTAAGAGAATGTAACAACTCAATGAGATTGGTATTCGTAACATTTTGGCCCAGACTATTATTACATGTTATTTCATGTACGTGTGTACGTACTGCTCACGCATCTTTTAGAAAATCAATACCTGTTTCTATGACACAAAGAATAGAGAATTTTCCAGATACAAAATAAAAATGTTACATATTTATACTTTTATACATAATATGTTATTTTTCATAAGATATAATATTAAACATTTTGAAGATTATAAATGATAAGAGCACAATTTACCAATGAATTAAAATTATTACAGATACCATATTTTTTAATTTTCCCTAAAATATTTGGGTAAAGAAATAAAATTCCCATTTAATTCTTTTTTACCTGCGTTTTAGGTTTTTAAATATGATAATATATAATTACTTATTTTTATGTATTAAGAGTACGAATACTGTATTCCTTAAAATGTATATTTAAAATTACTTTATATTTTAACTAAGGCTCAAATCACCAAAACTATTTCATGAAAAAAATAAAAAATTGATTTGAAATATTATCATCGTTACAATGTGTTATTACAATCCTTTGTAAATCCATTGCTGAAAATAGCCACCCTCAAGGATTTTAATCGACTTAAGTACGGCCAACGAGAAGCGATACCAAATGTATGGCTATATAAATAGCAGGGGTACGTAACTTTTTGATAGTTAGATTATATATTTAAATAGACAATATAGTTTTAAAAAATGTCTAGCAAACCAAAAAAATAGACGTTTTATAAATTTTGTTATAATTTGAATTATTGTATAATGTAGATTTAAATTAAATAACGAGAACAATAATAATGTTTCTGAATATCGCTTTCCTAACAACTGTGTGCCCGGTGTATGGTAACAGGCTTGTCCCCTACATAGGGACTTAAATATATCAGGCAAAATGTGGGTGTTAATATCTCTGCCTACCCCTTAGGGGATACAGGACTGATGATATGTTGTTATGTTCATGGAAATGAGGATAAACATTTTTTTTTTTTTGAGGAAATCATTGTTTATTTACTCAGACGCCGATTCTTCTTAGTCTGTCGAGTCAGAATCAGAGTCCTTAACATGTATAATAAATTTATCCGTCACGTCATCTACAATAAAATCAAGTTTGATAAACTTATCTTCTTCTTTTTAACATGCTCCACACATTTCTTCCACCGATCAGGCGTGACTTTTTCGTAGTATTGTTTCTAGATACGTGCCCCTTTACATCAGCCCAAATCAATGGGGCTTAATTCACAATGATAAGGGGGAAGTCTTAGTACCTCGACGCCGTATTTCTTTGCTAATTCGTCTACGACTTATAATTGATATTGGTCCTTCACCATCTTTACTTTATTTAATAATTGTATTTTTATTTCCTTTTCATCGAAAATAATATTTTTGTCACGTAGCCTTCGTGTTAGCCTTCAACCATGTTGAGCTGGGTGTTTTTTCCTGTCACCTTGAGTGGTAAGGCGCGTTATCCATGATGACAACTGCATTCTCGCCTAATTTGGGCAATATCTTCTCAAACCAGCTTTCAAAATGTGTTCAATTTGATTCGTGATAATCACTAGTGCCTTTGGATTCAAACACCCAGCTACCGTCTTCCACAAAACTATCCTCATTTCCAAAGTGGACTACGATTAGTCGCCGGCCCTTTGAGGTAGGATTCTTCGCACCTGTACTCAGACCTACTAAAAACGCTTGCTGTTTTGATTTTATTTCGGTATCAACTCAAGTTTTATTAACAGTGTGACCTGAAAATAACATACAGGATACAATAAAATATAGGGAATACTACAAATAATAATCTTACACAATCTTTCAGACAGAAATACTTGGTTTTGATTATGCGCCGAAGGATTTCTACTGAAGATAGAAACTCTATGCGCACAAGTGTAACTAAAAAATAAAATGACTGACCTGCGTTCACCGATGTTTCATCCATATAAAAAATACGCCGATTCTCCTCTCTGTACTTCTTAATTTTATGTAAGTATTTTCGTCACCACAATACAATATCATCTCTATCTATCGGTGCATTATTTCTTTGCCTCTTTATATACTTAAGCTTTATTTTTTGGATAGTAGTCCTTTTGAAATTTGGTAGAGTACCGTCTTCATTAATATCTGAAAGTACTTTTTTCACTGTAGGAAGTTCGTCTTTAATAAAGAAAGCATGTACTTTTTTGCATATGACTGATTTAGTAAAATCATCAATTTTGTCACTAAACGTTGGTCTAGGTTTGGTGGTGACAGGAGAAGAAATTTCGCCGTGTTCTTTATAGTCTTTGAGGATTCTATATACAGATGCAACGCCAATACCTGAAATACTAGCTGCTTTCTGCGCTATCTCTTTTCTGTATGGGTATTTATCACTAGGCCAAGTTTATTTAATCTATTTGTAGGTATTAATAACCATAATTTTTTCATTCACAGTAAAACTAGTCACCTAATATTAAAAATTAAATTAAAATGATATACATACTTTACTTACATGAATCTTTAATAATTTAAGAAAAGTTTTATTATTACAGTTGCTGTTTTTTAAATAACTTTAAGATAACTTTAAAGTACACTCCGAACCAAGAAGTTTTAATTAAAACTACTACACAACATTCATATATATCCTATTCCTATACATACCTTTGGACGTTTCTTTTTCGAACAAGTAAAATCTGTTGATATATTTCTCGACGTACTTGGTTGTGGCTCCATGATTGGTTAATAAAAAAACAATTATCAACAAAACAAAATAATAATAATTAAATAAACAAGAAAAAATAACAAAAATTTTAACAAATAACTTGTATCACCACTAGCGCGTTCCGAAACGGAATGAATCACTATTATTACTAAAATGGCCTCTCTAATGTTACCGAACCCGTCTTGACCCTGACTTGTTTTTGCCGAGAAAACGAGACATTACTACAAATACACAAGATGGAATATAATAGATGATAATAGATTAAGATATATGGAATATAATAGATGATAATAGAGAAGAGATAGATAATAGATTGTCATTTCCACAGTAGTTGTTAATGTAAATGACCTTTGGTATCGCTGCTAGTTGGCCGTACTTTACATTCGCTATTGGAACTAACTAAATGTTTCTATTAGCCGACTTAAACAAAGAGCTTAGAGATTACACATAGAGTGATAGTGACATTCAAAATTCCGTTCAAAGTTGAAGCAACAACACAATGAATGTGTGCATAAGCGGTCTGTAATTACGTTTGCCCACACGCACACAAGCAAACGAGTAATGTTTGCAAGTTAATGACATTTTCCCCGAAAAGTGGGGAAATTGTAATAGTAGACATCGTCATAGAATTAATATTTAGGTTACGTTTATAATTATTTATTAACTATTTGCAAAGAGAAAAAAGAAATTATTTATTGTGTTAACTTGTGTAATATTTAAATTATTTATATACGTAATATCTTGTGTTATATTCACAAATTTATTATATAATTATATTATTCTGTCAAAAGTGGTATATATAGCACACAGTCCACCTGATGGTAAGAGGTTGCTGTGGCCCATAGACATCTACATCTATCCTCCTTTGCGAATCAAAATGCAGATCGTTGTCGCCCGTGAGGACTAAATTGGAATGCCACTTTTCCAGTAAAAAGGTTTTATATAATACTTAATGGCCTTATTCTATAATATATAGAGAAGCGGAAGAAATGGAGGAGGCAAATGCCTACGTCTCTAATTTTTTCCAGTTTTTCCAATCCAGACCCACTTATACTTAACAAGTTAATAGTTGTCAGATAATAATTTTAGCTTTCAGATATTTTTTCATTAGTTATTCCTTACTAACTTTGGCTGTGGCCCGCGGTTTCAACCGCATATTAAAGCATACACTGATATCGATTCTTGCCATTCTACGAATCTACGTGATGTATTTAATTTAAATCGGTTTCAACGTAAAGGTTACAATATACAACTTTCACAGAATGGATATAATATTAGAAGGAATCACGAGACTTAAGAGTGCGATCGACTTTAAGTGATTATTATTATTACTTTATTGGATATTATGTTTGCATTAAAACAAAATAAGATTCGGAAGGAGATAACTATTCAAATAAAACATGAAATTAAAAATGTTTATTAAAAATATAAAATAAAATGAAATAAAATATACCCAAGTACTTAAAAAAATATCTCTTAATGACCCTGAAACTACAACTGTTTTCTAAACAACTGCCGCTTTGATGACGCGATCCTCGAAATGTTACCTTTTTTAGATTCATAAAAGAATCGAACTAAAAATGTTAAATATATGTAAATTACAATAAAAAAAATTATCATAGGCTATCTTATTTATCCTAAAACACATACTATAAAGTGGTAAAAATAACTGCACAGTATGAAAACAAAATAAAATCAACATATTTTTCTTCGTGGCAAATGTGAACCCTAATAATATTTGGCAAATAAAAATACCTATTTATATGTGAATGAGACTATTGGCAGTATGTACGTATTTTTTTCAATATGTATTTTTTATAATCATAATAATAAGAAAAAATGGGGTAAAATATTTTACTATGCCTAGCAACATTTCTATTATATTGGCGTCTGTCAAATTTATTATTTATTGTTTAGTTTTGATGAATGTTTTCTACAAAATATATAAGATGCTAGGCTAGTACTTAACCGTGAAATGAGATTTTTACATTTTTTTCATGATTATGTGATGACTACCCTTTCACAGTACAGTACCTACGTCATTTTTTTAAAAAATTGTGCGAGCTGTTTACACGGCTACGTGGACTCGAGTACTAACGCGCCAAAAGTCAAACTTAGCCTTTAAAGGCTAACTTGAAATGGCTTCACTTTGCGTGCGCCTACTGCGGTTCTAAGCCTAATACTTCTATGACAAAGAGGATGTTCTCAATTCTATTGTATGTTTTTATACATATGCTATGCGATATCGCATGATTCGCTTTTAATCAAATAGGTCGGTTAGTCCTATATAAATTGATGTAAAATCATACTCCTGTTTGTGGTAAGATAGAGGTAAAGTTTTATATTTTTACGGTGTTCTAGTGTCTTGTTACCCCTAGCTTTTGATATTCCTTAATCCACTCATAATGCTACAGCCACATTACTGTGATATGGTAATAATTATGGCCGTAATTGAAACAATACCACGTGTAGCCACAGGTTATTCCTTTTATCGACCCTAAGAAATCCACCCTAGTGTGGATACTCGGAAACGCGTGTTCGTTTATTCACCCTAGACGAAGTGGATAGTCGGAATTCTCTTTTTGATTGTTGTTCCGCCTTTTCACCCTAAGTACAGGTCAACAGAAAATATATTCATACTTTAATATATTATTGATTAATTTCTAAACACCATAAACTTAAACAAAAATCATATTACGTATTGCATTCAAACCATATTAAACTTTCTCGTTTTAAATAATAATAAGTAATTTATAAATTATGCAATATGCTCAGGAAATGACCAACACTAAATTCATCATTGATTATACGTAATTTTATATCCTGTATAAATTCGTCTCTTTTAGTGTCGTACCGTTTTCTAAACTTGCTTGTTACAACAGATGTATTAGCAAAAAACTGGCCGTTTTCTTCAAGCAATTCAAAAACTTTATTAAATTTGGATGTTTGTATTTAATTTCATTACATATTGTTTTATACCAAGATTCCAATAAATTTGTAGTTCTGTGAGACACTCCGGATGAATTTCAAACAGTCACATAATTTTCGCCCTTGAGCCATGTCTTTTCATAGTAATTCACAAACGCCATCATCACTTACTCTCACTTACTCTCTTCTTCTTCTTTCCCATTTCTTGGCCTGCACGGTTTGTGCGTCAGCCATGTTTTCCATTTTTCAATATATAATTATCCTTCGTAGTACAATTGTATAATTAGCCTTCATAGTACACTGCTTCACAATATGTTGACGCGACACATTGTGAAGTCCTCGGGAGATTTTGGCGGCAACTTGAGCCAGCAGACAGTTGGCAATGGTATCTCAAGGCGCCTAAGCAGACAACCTTATATTGAGAATCACATCACCATTAGAGCACTTGTTTCATCGTTTCCACTAATAGTTCACATGCGTAGACACTTAATATACAAAATCGCACCACTTTTATATATCAAAGTCCACTTCAAACCATTATTTAAACAATAATACAGGAGCAGCATACCGCCGCCAGTCATGTTCCCGCCAAAAAACCACAGAACACTAATCAAAAAACTCTCCACTTACTCTCTTTACCGAGAGGCCATCATATTATCATCATTATTCAATGACGTAAATTATGTCACATCGAATGAAATGTAATTCAACAATTAAAAGTATTTCAGTTTTGAACTTTAAACAAGAAGTATGTATGTATTTTTATAAGCTAATGTCTACTAAGTAATCTTAGGCTAGTTTCTATCATGTTTTATTAACGACTGTACACAACCGAGGGAGAAAATCGGAAGAAAAATAATATACTAACTCCGATTATTCACCCCGTCTGGGGTGGATGAACGAACACGCGTTTCCGACTATCCACCCTAGGGTGGATTTCTTAGGGTGGATAAACGGAAAAACCCGTAGCCACGATTTATGACCATTATTTTACTATGCCAATCTTTATGGTATAGGGCGGTAGGCAATAGCTCCAGTAGTGGTCTTTTTCACATATCAAAGAAAATTACTCGAATTTACTTTAAACTGCGTATCGACTTTGCGCGGCAAACTATCGAACATTGGCTCGCGCGGCAGCCGCGCACAATGGATATTGTGTTGCCGTGCGCAGCAAATCGAACAATGACGCGCTCGAACGTGCCGCGCGACGTACCAAACGTAAAAAACTTTGAGCTAGTGCGCGTGTGGCACCCTCTAGCTAAAAATAGCACAAGGCTAAGTATTTATTAAGAAAACATTTTAGTTATTCCCCAGTAGGTGACGCTAATAAATATAACCTCGTTTTAGGAATGTTACCGTTTCGATATCAAAGTATCGATAATGTTGTTGAAGATTACTAAGTTTGAAATGCTTTTCGATATAATAATGGGAAATATAAATGATTGTTTTATTGTATACATCTATTTATCATGACTTCCAGCACACGAAAAAATCATATTAACGTTTTACGCCCCTTTAGTGTCATGAAATAAAATATTTAATTTCCAATAACTAAGAATCAATTCAAACAGCAGTCACTTTGGTTGCCACTTTGGTGGCATAACGTCACTCGGTCCATTAGCTGCTATAATAATAACTTATGATTGATCGGTCGGCGTTAAATACACATCGAGAAACGCCAAATCCAATAAGAGAACTCCTCTATGTTTTTAAATTCGTTTCTATTACAAAAATACACTACAAATCTAAAATATTTTAGGAAAACACTAAACTTAAAAGCCGTTTCACGATTTTTAACGTTTTATCAGCTGCAGTACTTAAAGACACAACCCACATCAATAAAAATTGTTATTTTAAGTTTTTACCTCATGTTCTAACTCAGGCTTAACCTACAACTTCTTGCATCTAATATCTTTAACAGTACAAATTGTTTTAATGAAAGAAATCTATTGCCTTGTTCTATCACTGCGAGGATCTATAATGGCTTTGTTCTTGAAAACCACCAGACAATGAAGCCCGGTGTAAAACCACCAGACCATGTCGCCTGGTATGTAAAAGAGAAGACTTGCTGTATTGCTAAATATCAACACAGCAAGTATCCTGAGCCTGCTCATGAGCTACACAGAAAATCTCATCAGCATGCCTAAAAAACTTTCCCACTCTTGCTCCACATAAAGTAGGGTACTCAGCATAGTTGGTATATTACGTTACTCATTTTTGTTGGTATGGGTACAGTATCGTTAACTGTTTTACCTCCTTAAATATTGTAAAGGATTAAATCGGCATCCTGTATATTTTTTATCGATAATCCCAATCGATAAACGACGTCAATCACTAACTTTAAAATTGGTAACTAAATAGTGACGCTTACTGGATGACAGAGGGCGCTTATTACGATAAAAATAAATGTTCTAGAAAAATCTACTAGAAATAATAAAATTTAAAGATTATTCGGTAAATATATGTTATATTTACGATAATAAACCAAAAATACGTTCATTTTTTGCTCCATATTCTGACTTACAATATCTTAATGCACAACCGGGCATATTTTCCTTAAGGCCTTAACAGTGGTTGAAATGCCTAAATCTTGGATATTTAAGTAAATAAATCTCAATAACTGTTTACTTAAACCACAAATAAAAAATACAGGGTAACAGAAGAGGATTTAGTAAATGTTTTTAATTTAACAAAATTGTATTTTTGTCAACCCCTTATTATAAAAAAAATCCCCAAAGAGTACCTATCTTTGTCATATTTTGCAAAATTTCTCCAAAACGGCACAAGCTTTTTAAATAGTTCTTCCACTAAGAAAAAGGTCTTAAAAATATTAATATTTTTAATTGAGAGTTTTATTTTTACTCTCCGTTTTATAAGAGAATATATCATTTTTCCCTGAAATTGAATATATTTACGCGAGCGCGCATGCTCCGTCGCCCTGTCAGTCCGTTTTCGGACATCGTCGAGGGTGGACTGCGCGTCGGTGTTGGAGCGACTTTGTTCAAATATATATTACTTTTTTAAAAGTTTATACTCAATTATAAATATTTTTATGACTAGAAATACTTAATTTAGTAAATATCTGTACACTGGTAACTGTAAATATAATTTTCTAAATAATTAATTTTTAAAGTGCCCAAAGAAGAAGAAATTTTCGCGGCAACGTTGATAAAAGAAATTGAAAAATGCATTTTTATATAATTTAGATGTGGAACGACGAACATGCTCTCGTTACTTAGATTTCGATAGTTTTTAATACCTATGTAATTTTATTGTTGCATATTTTTATTAATTAGTTGATACTCAATTTTATAATTATGTATTACAATAATACGCCGTTTTTATGAGTATGACTTTATAAAATATTGTTGGGGAGGGAAATATAGATACAGATACTTACATTTAGGTACATTGTTATCAAATTAAATCAAACAATTTAAATAAATAATAAAAATGGTGCTTCCCTAAGTATAAATAACTATATAAGGACATTCTTGGGTTTATGGTTTTTTTATGTTAGGCAAACTATCATCTAAAAATGTACAAATTTTAAATTGGAAAGGGGTTTCTCTACGTGATAAAGTTAGAAATGAAGATATTCGCAGTAGAACCAGAGTAAATGACATAGCCCAACGAAATATTAAAGTGAAATGGCAATGGGCTGGCTATATAACTTGGAAAACCGATAAAAAATAGGAAGAAAGGTTCTCGAGTGGCAACCTCGTACAGGTAAGCGAAGTAGTACTCAACCTTTACACACATACACACACACACACACACACACACACACACACACACACACACACACACACACACACAATCACACACACACACACACACACACAATCACACACACACACACACGCACACACACACACACATACAAACACACACACACACGCACACTCACACGCGCACACATACACACACACATACACACACAAACACACACACAAATAGGTAGAAAATAATACTTACCTAGTACTATTAGGGAAGAGTGAATAGATTTTTGTTAAGTCAGTGCAATTCACCATCTTAGGCTACATAACCAGCGATGGGATTGTAGTTGCTTTACTACTTGCTGGGTAAAATTAGTAAAAAAAAATTACCCTGTGAAAGTTTGCATTTAGATATAACTTTTCTAACCAACCATAAAAATATGATGAGAATTTGTATATAAGTATAAAGGTTACCTCACACGGGACAGTAATAATATAATATTATATCTTCCATTATCTACGCATGAAAACTTTATAAATCTCTCAATCCTGAGGTATGTGCATATTAAGAAGCTGAATAGAGCCAAATTGATATGCATAGGGATCAAATTGTAATTTCACGTCGTTATCGAAAAAAAATTGTACGTATTTCAGGTGGCGGTTTGCAAAACACGATTCCACAAAGATTCACTCAATAGAAAATAATTGCAAAGTTGCTTCTGAAAATACTTAAATTTTCAACGTCAATTTTTTCTTACGTGGTAGAGCCATGCTGCAGCTATATTAGTAGTAGGTATAGTTGTAGCACGAATGGGTCGGCTCGACCGGGGAAGGGCCACGCTCTCACAGAATACCATGTAAAATAGCAGTTTAACCCTGCTGTATTTCGTATGGTGTGTGTAGAGAACCGGAGAACCTTTTTACTGGAAACGAGGCATTATATCTAAGTCCTCACGGGTGACAACGCATCTACATTTTGATACGTAATCGAGAATAGATGTAGATGTCTATGGGTCGTAGCAACCACTTACC
Organism: Parnassius mnemosyne; assembly: GCA_963668995.1. Taxonomy (NCBI): domain Eukaryota; kingdom Metazoa; phylum Arthropoda; class Insecta; order Lepidoptera; family Papilionidae; genus Parnassius; species Parnassius mnemosyne. Next base: position 13,754,060 of record CAVLGL010000086.1, read on the forward strand.
ATCAGGTAGACTGTGTGCTCGTTTGTCACCCTTATTCTATTAAAAAAAACTTTTTGAGATTTCAGTAAAAAAATGTTAAATATTGTAAGCACTCGTACAATTATGTGTCTCCTGTTAATAAAGATATTGGGCTATTTTGATTTTTAATAAAGTGATTTTACTTTATAGGTTAAATAGTTTATTTACCCTTCTATATCAAGAACCGTATTTCTGTCACTCCTATTGAATTTGACAGTGCTTGCTGAAATTTAGCATCTTTAGATGGATCAGAATCGCGCGCTGATCAGGCTATTAGATATTGCAAAAATAATTGAAAATATTTATTTTTACTTTCATGCCGAAGACTACCTTGTTTTATTTTATTACGGTCAAATAATATTTATTAGGTTATAAAGCAAGTATTTAAAAATGTTTACATTATTTTGTTATTCTATTGTTTACAGTTATTATCACGTCTTAGCTTTACACCAAGAAATACATTAGAAATTCTTAATGGGATACGATGTAACGCGCATACTTTATTTTCATCATGAACTATAATATATATATTTGGTTTTTTTTACCAGTAGAGTTTCAATACAATCTTAAAATAGTTCAATGAATTAAAAACTGCTGATAATTATATAATTTCAAGTCAGTGTTTTACATTTAAAGATCAGTTATAAAGTGCCAAAGTTCTTATTTTCATTTGGATTAATTTAATTCGAGACTAAAATAAATGTGAAAGGGCTTTTATCTGCAATAATAATGTACATCAAAAATAACATAGACTTATAAAAGTCATATACACGGTCAATCATACTGAAGATTGTCAATTGTACTACAAAATATTTAAAATACTATTTCCAGTATAATGACTCGAATATCATCATTAATGTTTGACTGGCACACTTAAAAGTTTTATCCCATGGCTAAATGATTGACTATTATATTATGATAAGGTCATGCTTTTATATAAAAAGTTGCAAGAAATTTTAATTCCCGGCCCTATTGGTTTGTTTTACTTTTTACTTAATTAGTGAAAAACAAAATGGACTGATCTAAAAGTTTACTTTCTTGTGTAAAAAGTGCTATTTAGAATTATATGCAAATGATAATTAAAGTTTGTAACATAGCGGGTATTATATTCAATGGTAGCGGCCATCTATATTTGCAAAGCCAGCATCATTTTCTGTACAGAAACCGGCAAAATGTTGCTCAAGGCACTATAAACAAAGCAGCTGATAAAAATGTTATACTCATATCTGTTAACAAAAACTGTTTCTGCAAATGGTCTTATAGAGAATAATAACTATTCCGCCGTGTGGCAACTGTGTGTGCAAGAGTTATTATTAGAAGGAGAAGAGGTAAACTTTTGTTTTAGAATTGCGCAATCAATATTGTTTTGTCTGCAATTGAGCATAAAATAAAAAATAACTTCATCCAAAGAGCATAACTGGCATTATACTCCGGCCCATCAATTGGTATGGAAAAAAATAATTTTACCAGGTTTTAAAAAATCAATCAAAATTCAAAAAAACATAAATATTAAAATCTAAAAATTTATATATGTATGTCTATACATTCATATAATGATTTATGGCCGCTTAGTAACTGACGGTGACTCAGTATAACATCCTACAGTAACGCCGAAACTAAGAGGAGAAAATCACTGTAGAAAAGTTAATAATTTATTGCGGAAATTTTGAATAAAATTTAAAAAAAATACAAAGTTATCCAAGTTAATCTATCTTAGTCTAACTTATCCTTATGCGTTACAAAAAAAAAACAAATAATAAAATAGTGAGATGGCGTCAGTTTTTCAGAAGATATAACAAAAATAAACAAAAAAATAAATTTCAAAAAAGTTCAGTATTTAATTGATTATATAAATTTCCGCCGAGTTTAAGTAGAAGGCCATATAGGTCATGTGTCAATTTTAATTAAATATATTTTATATGAACTGATCTTGACTACGAATCGTCTCGCGCGCAGACTTGACGACTTCCAGCCTCCCGAACAAGCCGGTTTCCGAAAAGGCTTTAGCACCATAGACCACATACATACCTTTCGGCAAATTGTACAGAAGTCCGAGGAGTACAATTTGCCACTATGTCTGGCGTATGTGGACTATGAGAAAGCCTTTGATTCCGTCGAAATTTGGGCGGTGCTGCAGTCCCTTCAGCGATGCCAAGTTGACTGTCGGTATATCGAAGTGTTGAAGTGCTTGTACAGTAGGGCTACGATGGCTATCCGAGTACAGAACCAGAGTACGAAACCTATCCAATTGCAGAGAGGTGTAAGACAGGGTGACGTCATATCCCCGAAACTCTTTACCGCTGCATTGGAAGATGTTTTCAAGCTTCTGGACTGGAAAGGATACGGTATCAACATCAATGGCGAGTACATCACTCACCTTCGATTTGCCGACGATATAGTCCTTATGGCAAAATCGCTGGAGGACCTAAGCACTATGCTCAATGACCTCAATAGTGTTTCCCAACGGATAGGTCTTAAGATGAACATGGACAAAACAAAGATCATGTTTAATGTCCATGTCACAACTATGCCGGTGGTTGTTGGGAACACTAAGCTCGAAGTTGTTGACGAGTATGTTTACCTGGCACAAATAGTCCGACTAGGTAAGTCCAACTTCGACCGAGAGGTCAATCGACGGATTCAACTCGGTTGGGCAGCGTTCGGGAAATTACGGCACATCTTCTCGTCAGGTATACCTCAAAACTTGAAAACGAGACTGTACACCCAGTGCGTGTTGCCAGTGATGACATACGGAACTGAGACGTGGTCCTTCACTGCTGGCCGGATGAGGAAGCTCAAGGTCGCTCAGCGAGCTATGGAGAGGGCTATGCTCGGAGTTTCTCTACGTGATAAACTCAGAAATGAGGATATCCGCAGTAGAACTAGAGTGACCGACATAGCCCAACGGATTAGTAAGCTGAAGTGGCAATGGGCCGGCCATATAGCTCGAAGAACCGACAACCGATGGGGAAGAAAGGTTCTCGAGTGGCAGCCTCGTACCGGCAGGCGAAGTGTAGGGAGTCCCCCTACTAGATGGAGTGACGACCTGGTAAGATATGCAGGAAGTCGATGGATGCAGGTGGCTCAGGACCGTGCTTTGTGGCATTCTTTGGGGGAGGCCTATGTTCAGCAGTGGACTTGTGAAGGGCTGTAATGATGATGATGATGATGATGATCTTGACTACGTTTCGTCAATAAACCTTTAAAAATTAAAACAGGAATTTTACAATTGTGTTAACAAGAAACATTATTAGTTGAACCTTGCAGCTTGTTCATTATTTTTATTATAAATACCTATAAATGTATATATTAGTAATAAATAGTTCCCATAATATTTTGTATTATTTTTTATTTTGCCCTATCTGCAATGTTCTACGCTCTATAGAAAATGTGGCGTATGACATGACTGACAATCTCTCGAACGTTTTAACTAGGTACAAAGATGTTTTAGGTTTCCGTCGCCTCCACATGATATTTTGTCAGCATAAGGTACCCTTCTGTATCTGAAAAGAATAAGAATATTGCTACAAAGTAAAGTAATAGGCTATACAAGTCCCTTTATTGGGTACAGGACTCTTTTTTAATTCTGAGAGGGTTTTAGGGCAAGGAAATGTCCGCCGCGCTGCCCCAATGCGTGTTGACGAAAATTGCAATTATTTATTTCATTTATGCTGTCTGGGATCAAACCCGGGAAAAATTTACAGCGAATGCTTTGATCTAGATCTACTAATACGACACAAATAAATACGATTTAACATATATAATAAAAACTCTTACGTACTTGAAACTTGAACACTTGATAGCTCGTGACGCCTACCGGACAAAGCTACAGCACAATGTAATTGAAAATGCGTAACCGCGACATAATTCTCAGTGATGCGCAAGCATAACAGGCAGTATGTCACTTATATAATTGTCATCTCTGCAGTCTATTAATCTTTGCACTTTTATAAGTAATACAGAATGTAGTTGCTAGACGGTGTTGACGTCGGCTAAAATCTCTGCGATCGCCGTTTCGTCAAGGTCATTCAGGCTAGTTAAAGCCTTAATAACATTTTTTAAATATAATAAACGAATGCGTCTTGACTTTTTGACGATGTCACTAAGACTAAATGACAAAAATCGGAGATATATCCTATAGGACATAAGTTACAGACGTCAATTTTGCTACTGATGTCCGGTCTATTACTACTACTACTTAAATGTCTTTGGCGCTACAGTTAAGTTTCGATTCTGATCACACATCGTGCATAAAATTTGATCAAATCAATCGCGAGGAAATGCCTACAAACGGAAAGAAGTATTCTGAACCGATAACAATTGGATTTAAGCAAAAAGCAATAATAAATATTAAAATCTAAACCTATGAAATAGATTTGAATCATTTCAGGAAATATTTTAAATATGAAAGACATTGACAAACAAATGTCATTTTTTTCTCCTTTTAATTCATCGCTCCTTTGGATAGCATTCAGGTAATATGTAATAATTTATATTTAATGAACTAATATGTGAATTAATTATGCAAATCTCAGATTAATATGTAGGTAGAAGACATATAGGAGAATCCGCAGCGAGAACTGAACTTAATTCCGGAAAAAGCGTTTATAAAATCTTTTGATGAATGGATTATTCGTTGGAGAAAGTTTATCGTTTCCAAAAGAGCCTACTTTGAAGGTGATAAAATAAACTTGGATTAATAACTAACATTTTGAGTATTATTGATCTTTTCCTGGTACTTTCTTGACAGAGTAGTATTATTAGGGTTATTTCATATATAGGATAATTTCATAACACTTGACACTAGCCAAAGTAAAACTGTACGAGTTTACTTACAAACAAAGATAAAAGCATTGTAACCTTATTAGTCAGTTCTCCATCAACTATTTTCGAGTTGCTGTCAAGTATAGACCTAGGTCAATCCTGAGCTGAGGGTCATTCCAAGGGATTCATGTGGGGTCAATCTTGTATCTACTTACCTAAGTCTATGATCTACTTTGATAAGTTCCGACATTCCGATGAGACCTATTTCTAAGGCCCGGTTTACATTTGCAGAAGTGACAAGTACGAGTGGCAAGATAAAAAGAAGATGAAGAAGAAAAGTGGCTAATGTAACTGACTAATGACAAGTGCTTAGTGCATGCAAACAGGCAGTGACAAGTGTGAGTGACAAGTGATAAGTATGGAATGAAAACTAACAAGTGAATAGCAGCCTGCTCTATTATATGACAAGTAGCTGTGGCCCGCGCTACCCTTGCTACTTCTCGCTCGCACACCAACCCCGCTCTAGCTAACACGTCACGACATACACGTATTGGTGAATAATTTTAGATTGTGTTTTAATAGTTAATTTTGGTTTACGCTATTGTTTTATAAATGGAGAGGTCAGAGAACATTAACATTAAACTTTTACAGAACTTACTGAAACACGATTCTTTATTTAATATTAAATCACCGTATTTTAAAAATAAAATAATGCGAGACGCCGCTATGCTATGATACACATATGGTTTATGACAGTTGATCATCCATTTTGAGTACTAGAAATACTATGAGGTTCGGAATTCCATATAATAATGACCTTACTGCATATCCACTTGCTACGCGTGTGAACCTACTACTTGCTGGGTTGTCACTTTACATTGTTTACTTGTCAATCTCACTCGCACTTGTCACTTATCAAAGTGTAAACCGGGCTTAACTTGCTGTTGGTATGCACCAAACATAGTCTTCCATTACAGTCTTCCACTACGGACTTCCAATTAGCATGATCCTGATATGTCTCTATCGTCGGTTCAAAATACGCTTAATTTATACCACCTTCAATATTCATGTAAATATTTATAAACATGCTACATGTGAATATTACGCTGTCTCATACGAATGTCGAAGAACACGTGCGTAAGGGGTGAGTTTGACGAAAATGACAGAATAACTGTAAGGGTTTTTAATTTAAGAGCTGGACAAATATCATGCCTTTAGAATATTGGTGATAAAAATGGTAGGATTGCTGGAACGAATTTTTGATAGTGTGCGGGTTATGAGGATGGTTTTCTGTCTAAAATCGACCTAATTTTACAAAAGACGAGTAATGAATTTACATATTTGAATTGAATTTGAATATCTAGTGCTGGCCTCTTCGAGCTGACCTGATAGCTATAGTAATACAACTGGGACCTGATCTAATAATAAAGTGTTGCAGAAAAATTATACTGTTTTGTTATGTATAATACGTAATATCTACATTATAAAAAGATTAAAATTAAGTGTATCAATTTTCAAGTTAAGTTTTAAATCTTAAATGATTTAATAATGTTACTAAGTAAAGAATGGAAAAGGCAAAATAGGGACTTTTTTCTGCCTCAGGTGTTGTTCATGTTTTATATTTTCACACAATATTGGGAATTAATTTAATTAATTAAATAAACGCCTTATTCACGGTCCATCTTGACGTACGTCCGCTCAAGGCCGCGGTGTAGCTTACAAACTACCCTCCGCGTATCCAGCGTGCTAGATTAGCTTATCTACGGTGCTAGATCACAGAACACAATTACTCTCTACCAAGAGTGCTAGATGAAACATAAAGGGGAATGCCCATTTCTGGCCATGAAACGCCCAACAATTTGCATTTGTTAATAAAATACATCTTTTTTTATGGTAATTAATCGCGGTATTTATGTATCCAAAAAAGATTGCAATATTTTTGCACAAAAAAAGTACCGAAATGATAAAAATGAAATTAGGTAAATCCGCAAGTCATTAGTTTGTGGAGGTTTGTGGTTAAAATAAAGTGTTGCCAATCACAAATCTCGTTAAAAAGTCGATTCTGTTTTTTCAATCGATTTTTTATGGTGTCATTATTATAATGGTAATATTATGTTTCGATAATTATTATGATGCTATGATATTTAAACAAGCGAATTGCTAGTTGATTTACTATGAACTCTTTAGAACATAACAAAAACGCTACTGCACAATTTAACTGTTATTCTTATCTGTTCTTAAAGATACATTTAAAATGGAATTTAAATAAATAAAACAAAACATATTATAAAAGGCGTGCAGAACTTAAAGCGAATCAAGGATTATTCTTTTTTATGATATTATAAATCGAATAAAAAATCGCTATCTATTTATCGATTTTATGTCTGTTAATTGGCAACATCGAATCTGACAGCTAGGCCCATGTCATAATTATCAAAACTAAATAGTCACGAGTCGAATGACTTTGCATTTGTGTTATTTTGTTTGTTTTCTCGCGGATTTGTTATCTAAGCAACGAATAAGCTTTCTAAATGGTCTCCGATAATTCTTCTCGCCCTATTGACCACCGCCTGAAAATGGATCCCGTTCACACTTCCTACGATAACCTCTGCACAAACTTGGACTCGATATCCACTGTTAACGATGACACCAGCTTTCACACCGGCCAGAGTTCTTCCCAGCCCTCAGTAACTCATTCAAGAGGACATTAACGCTGTGTCAATTGTGGTTTAAATGTCACGAAAATACGAAGTCATTTGTTGTTAAAAGACTGTTCTTTTGAAAATAAAAAACCTTTATATCTTAAAAATCCGGACTTTTTTTAAACCAATTCCTTAACCATTTCATTCTTTTTATTACATATTATCATTTCCATATGCTTTTATATGTGGGCACCCATGGCCGAAGTGTCTATGAACGGTGGGCATTCCCCTTTAGTAGCGAAAGCACGCAATTATTATTTTATAATAGATATGCAAAGTGTTACAGATATAAGACTTATTATAGAGAAACTAACATTATACAAATTTAGACATTCTAGGATGTCTAGTCGTTTGATAATCTGATCGGAATCAGTGTTGTAAGATTTAAAATTTTCTAAATTCAAAGTTTTTACATTTATAGAAGACGTAAGGTTAACTGAAAATTTGTTAAAGTTACTTAACTTACAACAGTTATCATTAATTATATTAAAATCCGAATATATTCCGGGAACATTTATACTAGGGTTGTTTAGGCCTAATATTAACATTTTAAAAACTTGCATTCAAGATGCGCGTCTCGGCGTGTCCTTCCGATGGAATTTAAAGGTCACCGCCGGCCCCCTCTCCCGCGAGCGGCTCTCGGCTCACCGGTCGGTCACTCGACTTGTGGGCGAAGTGAGTTGGGCGCGGCCACCGTGTCGGTTAGACGGCCTGGAATTTACTATCGAATCGTTGGGTCTCGTTAAGACCGCCTCCTTTGCGTTGTCTTATTTCGTTCGTATACGTGACAAGAGGCTTTCCTTGAGTTTTGAGTGATTAATTTAACTTCGATTACCATTAATTTGCGTCAACGAGTTGCTTTTGTGGCATTTTAATATCGTAACTTTGTGACACGAGAGGAGATCGCGTTTGTGCTCGATGATAATTTAGTGCTAAGTGAACATGGGACATTGAACTTTGACCGACCGTTCTTAAGTTGTGCAGTGTGTCACTTGTTTTAAGTTCGATTAACGTTGATTTAGTTAAATTTGAAGTTAATCAAATGTTTAATAAAATTGATAAACTAATATAGTGAAATAAAAGCTGAAAGTCTCAATTGGCGAACGCCCACTGGAGGGATCGCATATTGTGGAGAAAAGCAGCGCCTGTGGGTCTGCTGTCCGATGACATCGGTGACGTCAGGTTACATTTATACACACTTTCGCACACTACTTACATACACCTTACTTACCACCTGACTGATACCCTGTGGTCAACCCTACCTCCGGAACTCGGTAAGTGTGTGTTTGTTTATCAGCCATTAGTTATTAATTATCCATAGGCCATTCGGGCCCGAACCCTCTGGTTGCTCGTCGAGTGAGCTACTGATGGGCCCTAGCCCAGTCGACCTTTGTCGGGGCAACTGAGGGCCGTAACAAGGGTAGAGTTTAGTTTCTAATTTCAGATTCTTATGGAAAGCTACGCAATCAGGTGGAATTGTGAGTAAGCCCGTCCCGGATAGAGTGTATTCGGTTAAATTGTTACTACACTCCACAGATAATCCATTTTTTGTTGTATAGTTTATGCCATACATCCAGATCACCGGAAATTAGTCTAAATGGACAGTTATCTGGGATTCATATCAAGTCTTTCGTCATAATTTCTATTTCACAGGGTACATTATTGGGATACTGTAGCTACATCTACAACATCACAAAGGTAGGTATTTGTCGGGATATTTTTACAATTATTTATGTCTTGTAGATAAACATAACATGTTTTATCTTTGCTTAGCGCTACAAACTTTTCAGAAGGGATGATCATGGCAAAAGAGTTTGCTCTATCTTGAGCATGTGGAGTTGGCAAAGGTAAGTTCTTATACATATTATATTCTAACAAGCTAACTAAAGGTAGTTTTATGATAAAAATAAGCTTATTGTCTAAATAATAACATACTAAATCGGCAATGTTAATTAAAGTATGAATGTTGCTTAATTCTAGAGATATTGGAAAATCTTTGTATTTTGGCATAATTCTTAGGTTACTAATTATATCATTATACATTTGAGTTGCGTTTAGTATAGATGGGTGTAATGTGTTGGTTTTTACAAATAAAATTGACTTTAACAAATCTTCAACTTTGAAGGACATTGTAAGTAAATTAGATAGCAAGGTATTTAAAACATTGGATAGTTTCGTTTGAAAACTGAGTATATTTAGCATTTCAGGTGCATTTTTAACAGTAGAAGATAAGAGTTCAATGAATTTAACTTTATTTGATTGTCATTTAATTCCTCCAGGGATTTATTAACATTAGAAATAGCGGATTTATAAACTAAGATAATCTTTTTGGTAGACTCTGCTAGTTTATTTTCGTTATTAAATAGAGAATGAATAGCTTTGTTGTAGTTTTCAGCGTCATCTTCATCCAGTGTGCCGAAAATGTGTTTAAGTACCGTGCCAATACCTAAGAACTAGGCAAATCTCTTGGACATACCGTTTAAGATAATATGGGAAATCGCATTAAAATCTCTTAAGATGTCGTTGTAAAGTGCTTCTAGGGGTTGTAACATATTTTCACACTGAGTATAATCTATGTCGACACTCTCACGACACTGAAATCGGATTATTTTAAATACTTCATGAATGTTTTCCAAATGGTGTGGGATTGGATGTACGTCTACCGGAATAACGATGTGAAATTGATCATTAATTATCCTCAATGTACTTCAGGGTCGAAGAATATACCAGGGCTCTTGTCGATGCGTTCAATATATTGACCATTGCCGGTTGCAAGAATAATAGCACAAAATGCGGTGGCGATTCTGTAAATAATAATTAAGAGCTTACTAAGTCTAGATTGTATAATAACGTGTATATAATGTAAAAGAAAAGTGTATAAATGAATTGTAAGTGAATATATGTCTTAAACGAATGTCATTTTGATATTTAAGAACTTATGTCATGAGCGTGTTTCACTTCATCGAAATGGTGTTAACATGGTGTCTGTTAATAAGGAGAGTAAGGGTATTATTACTGTGGACCTTGACAACTTTGTAAGGCCCCTTCCAAATGGGGGAGAGGGCTTTGCGAAGACGAAGATGATTTTTGATGTAGACGTAATCTCCTATTTTATATTTGACCGTGCGACAGTTTCTGTCGTAGTATGTTTTAGACCTTTCTTTTGAAATTTGTATTTTTTTGGGCTTTCTCTCGAGAAATATTTAATCGATGCTGAAGCATTTTAATGTGATCAGGATAGGTAACGTTACCTTTTGATTCGAAAATAGCATCGGGAATATATCGCTTATGACCAAAAAGAAGTTCGTAAGGAGTGAACTGAGTTGTTGTATGGACGTTTCTGTTGTAGGCTAACATCGCCGTATAGACGTATTTGTGCCAATTGCTTTGGCTTTCATTCACGAAGGACTTAAGATACTCTTTCAAAGTGGCATGGCTCCTTTCGAGAGCACCTTGAGTCAGGGGATGATACGGAGAGGACCATATCTGTCTTATTTTTAAAAATTCACATGTACGTTTTAAAAGATCAGCCGTAATATTTGTTTCTTGATCGGTAATTATGGATTTAGGGATCCCAAATTGTGCAATGAAGTGAACTAGAGCTTCGCATGTTTCTTCTGCGGTGACGTTGGAAATTGAGAGTGAGGATAAATCGGAGATTGTGAAAACCCGCTTCGGGTAAGGGGCCTACTATGTCTAGGCTTATTTTCTCAAATGGGCGAGTAGAAGTGGTTGTGATTTGCATAGCAGACCGGTTAATCTTGCGTAACGGTTTATTTGTTTGGAAATGTTTGCAATTTTGTATATACCTCTCTATATCTGCGCGCATGTTTTTCCAATAACGTTCTTTAATTCTATTATACATTTTATTTGATCCTAAGTGACCGGCTATTGGAATATCGTGATTTTCTTTTAGAATTTTCGATATCTCTGTTGGTACAGGGTGTATTATGCAATTATGATGTATATTTATTGTTTAAAGTTCATCGACCAAATTGGCGATATATTAAAAATGGGCCAAATCAAGAGTACCTTTAACCGACGAGCGTGTATGCGTAGGTATATGGATGTGGAGGAAGCGAGAGAGGTGTGTCAGGATCGTGCCAAATGGAAGTCCATAATCTCTGCCTACCCCTCTGGGTGACAGGCGTGAGTGTTTATGTTATGTTATGTTATTTATTGTTATATTTGTATTGTTATACATATATAAATACATAAGCATGCCGTATATTTTGGCAAACGAATGTTGTTCGAACAGATTCTTAAAATCAGAAACTGCGATTTCACTAATATTATCTGAAAGTATAATGTCGTCCCTGGCGGCTTTTAAGGTTTTGAACATTTCGGGATAGGAGCAGTCATCAAAATAATATACTTTTATGAAGAGAAGATAATAAATTTAGCCCTTTGACTTTATCTTTTTAAATGAGTGAAGTTCTCGTTCTTCGTTTAAGACCTTTGTGTCACTTAAACCGGAAAGAATATCCTCAAGGTAGGGATTTGATTCGTCAAAATCGATAGATACGGGAACTAGGATTGTTTCGCAGTTGCTTTTTAAAAGGCTCTCATTATATTCTTTTACGTAAGTATTAAATGTCTCATCCTTTTTAGAAAATGTTTTGAGGAATGTAGAGTAATCGTCGTTGCAATGGGCCAGGTTGTTTTCAAAGTCTTTATTTGATTCGTTACAGGAATTTTGTGGAGATTTTGCGTCTAATGGAATTGAATCAGTGTGTTCGGGATTCAACAGTTCTGATGGACAGAGATTCAAGTCACCCAGTTCAATGAGTTCTTCGAGAATGTCTGAAGGAAGTTCAGGATCTTGAGTAGTTTGAGGTTCTTCGTGGGAGGCGGAAGGTTGCGGATCTGAGATAGTATCATTTTGTAAAACTGGATTAACAGGGAAACGTGATAATGCGTCTGCGTTACTGTTAATTTTGACCTTTTTGTATTCGACCTCGTAGTCGAACTCTTCTAATTTTAGCCTCTACCTTACTAGTTTTGACCCCGGGTCTTTGCAGTTAAATAACCACTTAAGTGGGCGGTGGTCGGTAATAATTTTAAAACGACGGCCATATAGGTATGGCCTAAATACTTTAGTGCCGAAAAGAATTGCTAAGCATTCCTTTTCTGTTATACTGTAGTTACACTCGGCTTTATTTAAAGTTCTTGAATCAAAAGCGACAGGTCTATCATTCCCTATGGGACCTTCTGAAAATATGGCCGAAATAGCAAAATTTGATGCACTACAAGTCAACACGAAAGGCTTTGTGAAGTCTGGGTAGGCTAATATTGGAGCAGTAGTCAAACAATTTTTTAGAGTTTCGAAGGCTAGTTGTTGCTCATTTTGCAAATAGAAAGGAAAATTTTTCTTCTTTGTAAGAGGTTTTGCAATTTTGGACAGATTTGGTATAAATCTTCGATAGTATGACACTAATCCCAAGAAATGATTTTATATCTTTTGGAAATCGAGGTTGGGGAAATTGTTGCACAGCTTTGGTTTTCTCTGGATTTGACTTTACCCCCTCGTTGGTAATGATATGACCAAGATATGATACTTCCTTTCGGAGAAATTCGCACTTATCTGGTTGGAGCTTAAGATTGAAGTGTCGGAGTCTGTCAAAGACGTTGGAAAGATTATTTATATATTTTTGAAGATCATATGAGTAAATAACGATATCGTCTAGGTAGACGAAGCACTAGAGTCCTTGTAGACCAGATAGGACAGTGTTCATCAATCTTTGGAATATTGAAGGGGCGTTTTTTAGCCCAAAAGGCATCCTTGTAAATTCAAAGTATCTTTGCGGGACAGAGAAGGCAGTTTTAGAAGCGTCTTTTTCGGACATTCTTATCTGGTGGAAACCAGAAGCAAGATCTAAAGTGCTATAGTATTTACATTTCCCTAACTGATCAAGAACTTCTGTTATGTTGGGTATCGGATAGGAATCTCCGATACTGATGTCGTTTAGACGGCGGTAATCTATGACTACGCAACATTTACGTTGCCCGGACGCATCGATTTTCTTTGGAACTATCCAAATTGGTGATGACCAGGGTGATGTCGAGGGTTTGATGATGCCATCGTCAAGCATTTAATTTATTTGGCGTCCTACTTCTGGTTTATGAATGTCAGGGAAGTGGTAAGACTTAGTGTTGATTGGTATGGAAGACGAAGTAGGAATTTCGTGATGCAAGACGTTTGTGTTTATTAATTTGTCACCAGGCAGATGAAAGATATCCGAGTAAGTACAGCAAAGATCGCATAGTGCTTCTTTCTCTTCTTTGTTTAGGTGTGACAATCTTAAGAGATTTAGAGTTTGATCGGTGTGAGGAAGGACGTCATTTCGTGAACCGTCTGAAGAAGTATAAAATATTTGATGATTATATTTATTTTCCAAAGGTTGTAACGTTAGTTTTAGATCGAAATCGACGATTAATTCGCTTTCGGAAGTATTTACAACGAAGATATTAATTCTTGAATTTGATTTCACTTTTACAATGCAGTTAGTTATTAGGAGCGAGTCTACGGGGTTCTGATCGAGAACAAGTCCTTCTTTAATGTCCGGATTTCTCACAGAACACTCTATGATAGTTTCGCATCGAGGTGCAATAGTATAGACTGGCTTAGTGAAACAAAGCTTTATTTCATCTTTATTTACTTTTAAGGTGTTGTTATCATAATTAATTTTGCAATTTAATTTGATAAGGAAATCGCTACCGATGATTCCATCATACAGCAGATCAAACGCTGGAAGTACATAGAAGTTATGTTGGTAGGAACAAAATTCAATTGGGATGTGACCAAGGAATGTAACAGAGTCGTTTCCTATACCAGTAATTTCTATAGTATTGTTGTTTATTTCAGGCATTTTTTCTACAGCAGAATCTTTAATAATACTGATAGCTGCGCCGGTATCGACGAGCAAGGATAAGGATTTCGACGAGACAGAAGTTTGAACTTTTATAAAAGGTAGGTATTTTTTGATGGATTTGTATAGATGTTATATATTTTAATTTTGTTTTCTTTCTTTTCAGATGCAGGAGACGAAATACTCTTCGATATGACGCCGTTGATAGGCTGTTTGGTAATTGAAGTAGAATTGTTAACTTTCAATCTTCCGGTTTGGGGCTGGATACCCTGTCGGCTAGATTGAGTTGGAACGGGAATAGATGCAGGAGACGAAAAACTCTTCGATATGACGCCGTTGATAGGCTGTTTGATAATTGAAGTAGCATTATTAACTTTCAATATGTGGGTTTGGGGCTGGATACCCTGTCGGTTAGATTGAGTTAGAACAGGAATAGAAAATGAGTGAAATGCTGTGTTATGATTGGCAATGGGGTGAGTATCGGCTTCACTATTTAGTCTTCCCGTTCGATACTGGACGGGAAATCCTCCGCGTTTCAATGATGGTTGGTGTTATCGACATTTTGATCGTCTGCAATAGCAGCGTTGATATGCTGATTACGATTCGGGAAAATGTGAGGCGGTGGACCATTATTATTGTAGTTATTGCGATTAACATTATTATTACTATAATTGTTTTGAACGTTATCAAATCGTTGTTGATTATTAGCCTCGCGTTTGCGGCATATTTCTAATGTATGACCCGGTGTTTTACAATATCGGCACACTGGATAATTAGTTCTGAACATAGAGGAAGACCCAGCTGAATTATTAAAAGGCCTCTCTCGTGTGGTTGTTTGGTTTTGTTGAAAATTATGACTAGTAAAGCGTCTTTGGTTTGAATCCTGGGTATTTGTTTGACTAAGGTGGCGTCGAGTCACCTGGAATATTTTTTCTTCAGACACGGCAAAATTAATAGCATCATTGAGCGTATCGGGATCGCGGCATCGAACTACTGTTGATAGACGAGGATTTAAGCCAACCACGAAAGTGTGTAACGCTAAGTCCTGCATTGACGCGAGACGGCCTGCCAGTTCTCCCTTTTTTTGCAGGTATTGATATATTTATTTCCGTTAACAATTTAGATAAACACGTCTCTATTCGCAGGGCGTACTGGTTGACCGTTTCGTTATTGGATTGACGACATTCTTGTAGGTCTGAGAGCAGTGCAGCCTAATGTTTTCTGTCACCAAATTGGGATTTAAGAAAGTCTTCTAACTGTGACCAACATTCAAATATTTTAATCGAGCAAGCACTTTCAGCGCGTCCTTCTAATTGACTAAGTATGTATTTTAAAAGGATAGCCCGTTGATGATCTGACGCGAAGTTCATAGCATTACTACAGTTATTAATAAATGGCATTAATTTTTCTCGGTTGCCGTCAAACTTACTTATAAATTTACAAAGAATATTGAGATCGATGCTTGGTGTCAAAATAACCGGTGTAGGTTCGTCTTTAGGCTACTGGCGGACATGGATGCGAGGGTGTACCACCGGACGCGTGTCCTCCGCCAGAGCGTCGGGAGTGAGCCAGATGAGGTGTTCGAAGGGGTCAAGCGGCAATTCGAAACGTGGCGCACTCGCCTCTCTGAAGAGCGTTATGAGTGTAAACGCGTTGTTGGAGCAATCCTGCCGCACTTTGAAGCCTGGATGCATCGAAGAACAGGAAGACTCACCTACAGACTTACACAGATAATGACCGGGCACGGGTGCTTCAGTGATTATTTGTGTAAGATTGGACGGGAAGCGACGGCGAACTGTTTCCACTGCGGTGGGTAGGTACAGGACTCCGCATCCCATACACTGGCAACATGCCCAGCGTGGGAACAGGAGCGGACGATCCTGGTAAGCCGGATCGGTCAGAACCTCTCCCTGCCGGCAGTCGTGTCGGCGCTGCTGAGCAGGGACTCCGCGTGGAGGGCCGTAGCCACCTTCTGTGAATCCGTTATGATCCAGAAGGAGGCTGCTGAGCGGTGTCGGGAGAGGACAGAAACCACTCGAAGACGAAGCCGCCAAGGCGTTCGTCAGGGCCCTCCCCTTGATGGAGGAGGACGGTGACTTGAAAGTGGTCTCGATCACCGTGATAGCATTGCGAGTGCTGGGGGTAGTAAGGACTGTCCCCGGGACGTGCTTTAATAGAGCAAAGCGTGAGAGGGGCCCCGGTTGCGTTCCGAATGCAGATCCCGGGACCCCTCATATACGCTGATGGAGACCACCGTGGGGTTTTGGCCGGTAGGAGTCCGGCATAACCTTTCTGTTGCCCCCGCAACAGAAGGTATCCATGAGGATTTCCCCACGATAAAAAAAAAGGTTCGTCTTTAGGCATTGTGACGGACGAGGATTAGTCAAAACAAAGATAAGGTACTCAGCGTTTCGCGTGGGAGTAGTAGCGATAAGGCGTTGCACTGGTCTCGAATACAAGGAATGGCACACAATTAAAATATAATGTTTAAAAGAGACTTGATATACAATGGATTATGTTAAAATGAATGAATGAGAGTGTAATTGAAATATGAATTAATTTTGTTTTTTTTATTTGACTGTTTAAATAAATTAGGTTATATATTTTGTATAGTTTATAAAACATTCAGTATTCTTCACAACATTTAAGACTGTATCATTATAATATTCGTATAAAACTGGAGCGGACTGACGGGAACATGTCGGGTTTATATACTTGTATTTTTGATCAGGATTCAGGAACACGGCGACAGCGTACAAAACAGCGGAAGTGTGCAGCACTGTTGACTTCGTAGGCTCTGTTTGCGGATGATGAGCAGATGCTGGGTGGTATTCTTCTTCTACTCTCTTTTCTTCTTTTTTTCCAGTTGTATGACTTCTAGCATAAATTTTCATGTGGCCAGGCGGGTATCATTTTCGGAAGTTCAGCGAAGAAACGAGTTTTAAGCGGTAAGTATTTATAGAGATAATAACACAGAACGTTCTAGTAATTGCACAATTGAGTTCTCAGAGGCACCAAGGACCTTTTATAGGTCCCTTCACCGTTGCCACCAATGTTATACGGGGCTTTACGAAATGTATTTAAAAAAAAAACTATTTAGAAATTACAACTGGATTTTATTATAGAATGACACAAGTTAGGAATTGAAACTTAATTTTTTAAACGCTGCAATTGCCTTAGTTTTAATTGTCAATTTAAAAATTTATTTAAAATATCGATCCCAGCGGATTCCGGCTTATCTTCACATAAAACTTAAGTTTGCTTGTATTATTTCCAGCCTGAATTCTTGACGTAAACTTTCTGTACAGCGATTGCTCATAATGGTGTTTTTTTTGCAAAAACGACAAATTTGAAACATCGTGGCACTAGGAAAAAAAATCGCAGCGCTTTAAATTTCTCAGTGATTTTCCGGGACACTTTGAGGTTGAAAAATTACCGACGATATCCTTCATTAGTCCATTCTATCCAAAGTTATCCAAATGTCCTTAAATATGTGAATTTTTGTCTTTTCTTCACTCAAAGTTATCACTTCGAAAAAAAAAACCATTTCGTCAAAAGCCATTCATGGCACCTCATGGAGAATGTCATGAATTTTTTAAAACCTGCCTTTAATTTCCTAAACGATTGTGGCCGTAGAATGAAAAGGGGAGATCTCCAGCCGGAAAAGGTGCTCAGTACGGGGAACGGTCAACGCTCCGAGTGGTAGTTCGGAGCTATTCTATATATACTGCTATTACTTCGGAACTTTAATAGCGCGATTTAGGTTTCGATGTATGTCGCTTGTGGCGCGACGACAGCGCGGTCACAAACCCCTTCCGCCCCCTTGCTCAGACCAGAGGTCGATAGTGCAGTCTAGATGTTGACGAATGTGCAAGTGCCAAGGAATTGCCTTGTAGTCTGCGGTGAGTCCAGAAGAAGGCAAGTAATCTGCGAGAGTGCCGTGAAACAGAGGTTAGTAATAAGGCTCAGAGTCGTGCTGAACACTGCAGTGCAGAGAGCAGCTTAAAGGAACAGAAAGCATTATTATTCCAGTGCTGCGATGAACCTTTGTAAAGCTAGATGACTTGCAGCATGTGAAGACTGCAGACAATATCTGCTCGGGAGCGAATGAAAGGGGTACTTGAAGGTTTGAAGCTGTAGTTTCCGAAGGTTGTTGGTTGCGTGTTCATATCACCTCGGTTGGTCACCATAGTGGCAGACAAGACAACGCCGAGCAAGTTGTTCTGCCCGGAAAGTGGATAAAGCTAGCTAGTATAGTTATAGCACGAATGGGTCGGCTCGACCGTGAAACTACCACGCTCTCACAGAATACCAGCGCCACCCAACTATTCTTCGCGACTTTGGTGGGGCTACACCACTTGGATCTGGGGGAGTCTGTTGTGCAGGTGGAGTTGGAGGCCGAGAATGGCAGTGTAACTTGTATTCCTGGTGTGCGTTATCTGAGAAGGAAAGGAGGAGCAGAAGTCCTCAATCAGCGCTTGCCTCTAAGATCTAGGTATTAATTGATACATTTCATTTATTGTATGGCATTATATTAATATGATTCATAAATAGAATGGACTTTACGGGTAAGCCTCGGTATAGAATTTATATAGAATTTATATGTTTTGCCGTACGTCAGTATAATCTAAGTCTATGGTTTTGCCACACTGTCTTATCTCTATTATTAGTTCCTTGGACGTTCACTACTGCTGTCAGCGCCAAAATGGCGAAAATCAATACGCCTCATTACGTGAGGTCAGTGATGGCTGCTCAAAACACCGAAAATTTCGGAATTTCTCAGTCGAAAAAATGAAATATAACTAAACAAAACAAAATTAATAAAAAAAAAAGATTTACATTCCATGGCTTCCCATATGATAGAAGAGATTAAAAAATAGATTGAGTTGAAAAATTGATATTTTCAAAAGTTATCGTGTTTACCCCTCCATGCGGACTTGATAAATCCACACCATAAGCCACTAAAACTTATGTAAAAATAGCAATTAATCGATTTTAAAAAAAAATTATAAGTTCAACAATTATTTAACTTTGTGATATTGCTTTTTATATTATTTATATGTACAATATTATTGTTAGATACGATTTCATGCGACAAAACGTTGGAATCTTGGCCCTAGAACATCCTACGCGCTTCGCGCTTTATGCTTAAAATATTGCTTTAATTAAATAAATTTGAAAAATCAGACTCTTTAAAATTTTATGGCTTTCTACGTCGTACGATCGCTCTATGTTATTACTAAGAATCGTTCATTCAAGACGTCTGGTAACCCATAAAAATAATATGACATTTATTGGTAGCAGCTTGGTAAGTTTGGTTTAATATATCTTGCTACACTACATGTTTATTTGTCTACGGCAAATCTATGGTTTAGTAGTGATGAGACTCGAGTGAAAAAATTTCACTCGAGTTACTCGCCAGTGATAGCCAAGTCACACGAGTGCCACTCGAATTAAGGTAAAACTCGAGTGACTTTTTTGACTTGAGTTACTCGCCTGTCAAAAACAATATTGTTTTCCACTATTTGTAAAGGTTATAAGTCTTGACAAAGAACTCAGAACTCTCACCTTCAGTAGCTTAAGAACACGTATGACAGGAACTTGACTCAGCCCTAAAGTCTTTGTAACTTTCTTGCACAACTTACAAATAACTCTTTTTTTGTTAAAGATTTCTGTCGTAATAAGTTCCAAAAAAGCTATCTATTACTCATTTCGAACACGTACTAATAGCAAACAATCTTAAATAAACATATTACTAAAAACAGACAACTCACTCAAACAAATTTGTACTTGATTTCAAATGGAAGATACATCGGTTAAACCTGTCTTTACTTGAATTCCTCACTCGAGTCAGTACAGGCCACTCGTAGTATTAAGGACTACTCGTAATCCGAGTAGTCATAAATACTACTCGGGTGCGAGTAAAATAAAAGTTACTCGAGTGACTCGAGTAAAACACGGCTGGGCTCGAGTCCCATCACTATGGTTCAGTAGCAAACAAAAGCAAAATGTAGATGTAAAGTTTTTGTGAAAAATGTAATCGATTCGTAAAAGAGTAAAATAATAAAAGACGATAATAGGTATATGTTGTGTATTGTATTGTAATTGTGCAGTTAATATTGTTTAAATTATTTGGTGGTACGTTTGAAAAATGTAAAGCGATTTTAATCGATTGTTTTAGTGTTAGTGGTACCTTTATCTATTTTGTTTTGTTTTTAGAAAAAGAGAGTGTGTTATCTTTTTTATTACCGAAGTGAAAAGACCTTTTTACATTTAATCTAATTGGGTAAGTTTTTGTTGTCTTAATGCTAATTTTGTTTACTTCTTTGTTGATTTGATCATGATTTTGTTACTTTTTGTTACCATGAATATTTTGTACACAGGATTATAATCCCGTAAACTGTAATTTATGCAACATAATATTATGTTAAAAAAATTACGGTACAATACTTTATCGAAATGTTTTCATTTTACACAATTCCTTTATACAGTTGCAATCCTACTGCCACAAGTCTTTCTAACATAACATAGGGAGACAAGTACTACATGGGTATTATTCATAATATCAATATTTTCGTCAAATATAATTTTAACATTTTCATCGAATATATATATTATGTAATGGTTTTATCAGTTTATGAGTCATTAAGTAATGAAATAATCCTAGTCTTGATCTGGACTACTGATAATTCAGAGTAAATGCCTTAAAAGTAATTTATGTAGCTATGCACTATCATATATCTGCACTTACATTCAACAGAAATTAATATTTTATATTTTTATGACCGAAGTAAATAATTAAAGTAAAGTTATAGCTTATATAAGGAGAAGAAATGAGAGGCTTTTTTATGTTATGTATATACTTTTTTATATGAAAGTTGACTACACAATAATATTGAAATTTATTTTTACTGTTTTGAACTTGTGAAAAATGCAACTAAAAGTTCTTATTTATTTTAATCACACAGAGACACATTGCTTGTTATACCATTTATTTGCAAATTTTATCATTTGGAATGTAAGTGTGGGCCAAGTTTTAATTTACATTAAATATATAGTTATGCATATCTGAAGAATTTATTCGAAGATTATGATTATTAGAATTTATATGAAGATATTATCATCATCATTACTTTGTTTACAAAACAAATGTAAGTTGAAAGAACCAGGTACATTATTGATACATGCCATTGTTTCAAAAGCAGAAATATTGCAATGCCAGTGTTTTTTCCCTCTGACGTGTATTGACCCAAGTTGGGTGCATTAGGTGCAAGTGTACTCTAAGTAAAAGGAAAATATATAACTGCATTCAAAAGTCAGCTTTATATGTAAGTGTGATTAAGACTTTATTCTATAGAAGGTGTGATGTTAGTCACTCTCAGCTGTGTTGCAGATTTGATACTTAAATTGTGGTGAATTAAAGTGATATTTGTTTGATAGAATGAAGTACTAACAGCTATTATTTTGAAACAACCTAGAGTTTTTTTGTTATCTTGCTTAATTAGTAATGCTTAATGACAGTTTTTGCGTTTTTATTTCTTAAAGTATATAAGAAATAAAAATGATTGCAGGGTATGAGGATATAATAATATTAATATAATATATTATATTATTTTCAAGGCTCTCGGCCCGCATTTCCTCTTAATGTTGCTTTCTACCACAAGTCTGTGTGGGTTTAGCGTTTTAGATGGATCTATAGGAAATGTCTCATCGATCTCAAGGCGTTTGATAGATGGCGGTATAAAACGGATTGATGGCTCCATGGCGTAGTGGCTTAGCAATGAGTTGTAGCGCTAAGAGCCGCGGGTTCGTATCCCGCACGGAATAAGTGTTAGTATGGCCTACAAACAAGTTTTTCATATGTCATTTCAAACTTACTCTGCTGGCATAAGAAGTCATGGTTAGTCCTGTTTTCTGATACTAGTAATGGTCTAGTGCTGTCGCCAGTCGCTAAAAATTCGAGCAGATTACCGTTCAACCTCCCGCCCTCTCCTGGGGCGACCGATCGGACGACATTGGTTGACATTGGTTGTCTTTCTTCATACTGCGATGTTCTAAAGTTGCCAAGTCATTGCGCATCTTTGAGTTCTAAATGCTTTTTTTAACTGCAAGGAAAAATATAATTTTATAAGTATGTTAGCTTATAATAATCAGGAAACATAACTCTAGATTTAATTACAAATATGTTAATTACACCTACTCACGTGCCCGCACAAATTGCTTTTTAACAATTTAAGAAAATAACGTCTGTATAATGATATGAGAATAAAATGGAATAGAATTGTCGAATCGGGAGGCTATTTAAGTTAATACAATTTGGCGATTAAGACAGTTTTTTTTGTAATATTTTTATACCTCACACCTAGGGAATGCAATCTCGCGAGATTTTAGACCTAGCCGAGATCTCGCGAGACCGTAAAGCCAGTCTCGCGAGATTACGAGATTTCCGAGATCTCGCCCAATTGGGTATTTTTACTAAAAACATTCGCTAATACTATTATATCCGTTTATTGATTTTCAATATATAAGATAAAAATAAAACATACATGTAATTGGCATATTATAATCATTTATTTTAAAATAAAACACAATATTACGTTATAATATAATATTAGTCAGTCTTATTCTTATTATATAAACTGAAAATCAGCCTTCTGCATCTGCAGTATTAAGAACAAAAAACTTAAAATAAAAATAAAAAAAACTTCGAGATATAACACTAAATCAGCCTTCTGCAGTATTAAGAACAAAAAATTTAAAAATAAAAAGACTTCGAAATATAACACTAAATCAGCCTTCTGCAGTATTATGAACAAAAAACTTAAAATAAAACAAAAAAACACTTCGAAATAATACGAAATGTAACACTTATTCAGCCTTCTGCAGCATTTGTAATTTATAAGGATATGTAAGTATTATTAGACAGTGTTATTAAAAGGATAAGTTATTTGTGAAAGTGGCTTCTCAAAGAACAGTTCGCGCGCAACCGCGCTACGATATACACACCGATTTTGCTGCGCCGCTCAATCTCGCAATCTCGCGAGATCTCGTACAATAATTGAACGAGACGCAGTCTCGCAAAATATGGACAAGATCTCGCGAGATCCCGATCTCGCGAGAACGAGATTGCATTCCCTACTCACACCTACTCGAAATGTATTTTTTTTATTTATTAACCATAAAATATTACAATTAGTATTAAACATAATAAAATAATCTCTGGGCAGGGGCTTCCCAGTGCCAGCTCCTTCCACTTGACCGCATCCAACGCAGAGCGGCTCGAATCGTCGACGACCGAGCCCTTTCCGATCGGCTCGATTCATTGGCACTGCGTAGAGATGTTGCATCTCTTTGCGTTTTCTTTCGCATCTACCATGGGGAGTGCTCTGAGGAATTGTTCGGATTAATCCCAGCCGCCAAGTTTCATGAACGCACATCGCGGCAGAACTCCCGATACCATCCACACCATCTGGATGATTGGCGGTCCACCACTGTGCGATTTAGAAGATGTTTTCTTCCTCGCACGACTTCCTTGTGGAATCGATTACCATCAGCGATTTTTCCGGACCGATACGACTTAGGGACCTTCAAGAAAAGAGCCTACTCCTTTTTAAAAGGCCGGCAACGCATCTGCAATTCCCCTGGTGTTGCGGTTGTTCATGGGCGGCGGTAGTCACTTACCATCAGGTGAGCCGCATGCTCGTTTGCCCCCTCTCCTATAAAAAAAAAAAAAAAAAAAAAACATTAAACACAGCGCAAACCACTAAGATTTTAGTTTCTGTGCTCGAGTTCGTTATGCTTAAAAGAAAACAATGTATTCCTATATCTATGCGATCTTTACTATCCAAAGAACTCACTACACTGGAAACATCCTTAGTTTGTTTTGTATTTTTTTTCATTAATAGAATATCTAAACTCAGGATCCAATTTATTTACTCAGCTTCTCATATTTACAGATTCAGTAACGACTAGCTGTTCCCCGCGACTTCGCCCGCGTGTAACTTATTACGATTGGATTTCATGTGTTTTAATTTTTTTGCGCGGAATCTAAATTCTTTTTCTAAAGAAAAAGTAGCCAAGTTACTTCTTATAACATCAGCTATGTGCCAGTGAAATTCCCTTCAAAAACGGGCTAGCCGTTTCGGAGATTAGCTGGAACAAACAGACAGACAGATAAAACTTTAAAAAATGTGTTTTTGTTATAAGTACATTATATAAAAAGCTTTATACAGACATTTCAATTTTATTTATTTGTATAGATATTTTATTTCATTGTCAAGTGTGATAAATCAGTACCTAAGCATTCATCAGTGAGAGGCGCCAGCGAAATCTCAGGTTCTTCTCGTATATTATGAAACTAGCTGATACCCGCAACTTCGTCCGCGGTGCTTTATGTATTAACAAAGTTTTCGTATGTGCGAAGGAAAAAACATCAAAAAGATCGCAAGTAAAAATATACTTTGCTTAGAAAATTTCTTTGTAAACAATATTATTCGTTGCTCCGTTTGTAGTTAAAATATATAAATTATCTGGATTAGTAACGTGAGAGCAAGCGACGTACAGTTGACCGTGTGAAAACCCCCATTATAAAAATCGTTGTTTTTTAAAAGTTTAATAACTTTATATTAAATGAAGATATCGCAAATTTTTTTTGATAAGGGCCAAGTGTCTAAGAAATAAAACCTAACTGAAATCTATCCAGATGTTTTTCCGTGATGCGAAATGATAGTGTTTGCACAACTGCAAACCTCGTATCATTTTATCTTCTATAATATAAAAATGGATCGCTGAATGCGTTGCAAAGCGCAAATCTCGAGAACAGCTGAACCTATTTCGCTAATTCTTCTTTTATAATATTCCTTGTAGTACGAAGATGGTTCTTACGAAGAGAAAATTTAAAAAAAATTGCCTGAAAAACTCTAAAAACAACACTTTTCTATATTCTCATACAAAAGATTCGTAATAATACTTAAAAAGTCAATTTGAACTTTAATACCATATAAGGAGGGATTCCGGGAAGGCAAAACAATTGATTGACGTTTTAGTATCGTATACTTAAATATTAATGTCAATATTTGTCAATATTTATACACACTAGCAGATAGTTGATGTTATAAGGAGCAACTTGGCTGCTTTTATTTTAGGGTTCCGCGAAAAATAACTCTACGCGGGTGAAGTCGCGGGGAACAGCTAGTTTATATATAGATTACTGGCATGCGTACAGCCCCCGCACGCCATACGGCCGGCCACTTTTAGGAAAAGAATAGAAATTGCTATATCAGTGGAATTCAAACAGTTGAGTTCCTTACAAGCATAGAGATTTACTGCCAGATAAAGCGATACCTATTTATATCAACGAAATAATAATAATGTGCCTAGTGGAATGATTATTAAATTATTTAAAAAAAATATAAATCGATTTTCATTTTATCAGTGCCGTATAATTTTTTTGTGAAACCGTTGTGAAAGTAAACTCCATCGGTAGCAAAAAACATCAGCTAATTCGTATAAATAACCTTGCAGATATGGCGTTATACGTAAAGAAAAGGTCAATACGTTCTGATCGATAATCGGTTTATTTTATTGAAGTGGATTAAAGTTTTTTTTTTTAAATAAAGTTTGATGAACTAGCACAAAGGCCACCTGTACTGTTGCCCACAGGCAGGTACAATGCTGATTCGTTGTCGTCTTCAAGGAATAAGATTAATTGCTCGTTACCAGCTATAAGGATATCTGGTTCTTACTGTACGATATGTAATGGTGTTAACCGCGTTCTTATTACGGTATTTTGTGGCATTTATCTACAGAATACTTTTTATGATTTATGAAAATTTATTTTTTAAGAGTATAGGGAATAATAAAGCATTTTTATACGTCGTAGGGCCATGCTGCAGCTATATTGGTATATAATATAGTTGTAGCACGAATGGGTCGGCTCGACCGGGGAAGGACCACGCTCTCACAGAATACCAGCGTAAAATAGCAGTTTAACACTGCTGTGTTTCGTATGGTGAGTGTAGAGAACCGGAGACCCTTTTTACTGGAAAAGAGGTATTCCATCTTAGTCCTCACGGGTGACAACGCATCTGCATTTTGATTCTTTATTGAGGATAGATGTGGATGTCTATGGGCCACAGCAACCACTTAACATCAGGTGGACTGTGTGCTCGTTTGTCACCCTATCCTATAAAAAAAGTAACCTTCAGGTATTTAAGAAATATTTAAACAACATTAAATCTATATTCACTGCACGGATTCACTGTATAAATTACTATAGTTTAGTGGCCTCGTTAAAACAATCAGCGGTCAGCACATACCGGAAGTGGTTGTAATTGTGATAGTTCAGTCGTATCATTATCGAACATTTCCAATCAAATGACTTGTGTTGGTTTTTCTGTATTACCTAAAGTATTATGAGTAACAAGCCTTCTTACAATAAAAAAAATATAATTATATACATGATATAAAGTTACCTACATTTCGCCAAGACGTCCGCGTGTTTTTTTTTTACTTAGGTTATGGACCGATATGGTTATGATGTAGCCAGTTTCAAGTAATAAGAAACTAATTATCCCTTATAATTTGATCAAAAAAATTCGTTACAATAAGTTGATGCGCCATATTATGGCAGTTTTGGGAAATTTTGATGATAGCTTAAGCCAGTACACAGTCGATATCGACAGTAGGTATACCAAATTCTTAAGACATATTAAGACATTATAAAATATATTTAAGTTAACATCACCATCAGAGCATTTGTCTTATTATTTCTTATATTATATCTTATATTATATCTTATGTCTGCGCACATAATTGAAAACGCAAATTGCTGGTTTTGGGGCCTAGATAGTGTAGTGATTGTTACGTTTTATTTTTATTTTCTAAAAGTGTATGCTGTTGGCCCTGCGGCCTTTACAGCTTCATCAAAATACACTCGTAAGCGAGGGCTTATGAGCTATTGAGTGCCACGATTCTGCCGGCGGCGACGCATACAAACACTTGATCCGTGCGGTATTCGAACCCGCGGCCCCCAGGCGCTATAACCCATTGCTAAGGCACTGCGCCACGAAGCTGTCAACGTCGACTATCTGCATTACATTGTAATATCATACACCTTTGATATTACGCTGTGATGATAAGTAAAGTATATATATACTGCCATCAAAAACATAACTTGTAAAAAAAACCAAGTCTCGCAACTCAATTCTTCTACCGAAAAAAGTTGAGAGATCCATGTAATACCAAGTCGGTTAATTTATTCAGTCCCTACTTACACCCTTTACTTAACTACATCTTTAAGATTTTCATTATTGATATGGTCACTGATCATATCAATATTAAAATCTTTTATATTTTAAATAAATAGATTGACTTTGCCATCGCATGAAAACACAATGTATCTCTCAAGTAATACATTTTATATTAAATTAGATTGTTTAGTGCGATTGCCAAGTCAATTTATTTATTCAAAATATAAAAGATTTTTAATATTGATATGGTTATTATAAGATGTTGTTAAGTTAGCTAATTAAGTAATAACATAAGACAGAAGGACCTTTAAGTAGGGACTGAATAAATTAACCGAGTTGGTATTACATGGATCTCACAACATTTTACCGTAGAAGAACTGAGTTGCGAGACTTGTTTTTTTTTATAAGTTATGTTTTTGATGGCATCTCATTTCTTTTTGTAGATAGTTATATCTACGTACCTATCTACACCTATAATTCCATTATATTATACATATGTAGGTACACTGATTCATTCACTGCAAATATAACTATGTAATCCTATATATTTATATAGGATTATAAAGTTATTTATGCAGTTGGAGGTCTGTTAAGCTGGAATGGTCATTTGGGCAAAATCACTTAAATTTTTGCTAAATATTTAGTGCTCATTTAGTGCTAATTTAGTGCTGCAAATTTAAATTTCACGACAAAATAGCTTGATCAAAAATTAGCAGTGTTCTACCTATTAAAACGATAACCGCTTAAGACAGCACCAAATAGCAGCATCAATAATTTAGTGCTCATTTAGTGCTGCCGATATACGCAAATATAAATATTGGGAAAATTTGTTTTTTAATATCATAAATTCTGCTACTTTGACATCTTTAGCATAGTATGTAATGAAAAAATTGACATCCAAGTGGATTATCATCTAATGATATGAGATAAGTGATTTTGCTCAAATGACCATTCCAGCTTAACAGACCTTGCAGTTGGTGCATCTCGAAAACTGGACCGAAATTGCAAAATATTTTAATTTTTCCTTGATTTATATACTAAACAATAATTGTATTCCAAATTTGAAGCTTCTATGTCTGCTAGAAGTGCCTTAGAGTTTTGATGATCGATCCATAGGATCGATCAGTCAGTGAGTGACAAAATTAAGAAACTTTAACTGGTTATAATTCTTAAACTGCTGGTACAAATTTAATGAAATTTGAAATATACTGAGTTTATACAATCCCTACTTGGTTACTGAAAACTCAGGCTTCTAGTCTTATCCACAACGAAGTTATAGGGTTTCTAAAATGGCCTGAACTGCTTCGAGAAAAAGATGGTACGGCCGTGCCGCTTTTTTGCTCGACTTCGCGGGGGCACTACCGTGCTCCCAGATGAAAAGTAAAGTTGCAGCATATATACATCCCACGACTGGGCACAGATCGCGTCTTATTTCCGTTTTCGTAGCAATTATTCCGGCACGCTGCATCTACAAAATCTATGTATAATATATCTTATTTGTTCAGAAGTTGTCGTAGTGGTCCAAAGGTGTCGAGTTCATTATAGTAATGTCTTCTGTAGTATGACCTGAAACATCCTTAAGATCCTACTTTCTGTAGGAATATAAATATGAAGTAGATTCACGCCGTAGCTCTATTATGGCTGCACTGCGACCGAGTCGATTCTACTGCGTAAAGCCGCGTATCCACCAAAAATGTTGATAACAGTTATGTTTACAACTGTTTCCAACAAGCGTCTCCACCGAGGGAACAAATGTTTGCAACAAGCGTATTCTTTTGATATTGCCGCCGAAAATGGAAACACGGTTCTCGACATTGTTTCAAGTTTTGTTTCCAACTGTTGTGTTGGCAACAAAACTTTGGTGGAGACGCGGCTTAAGGATCACGCACGCGAATAAAACAAAACAAAGCATCATGTTGTTAAGTATTATTACGATTGAGGGCCAATTTTTAAATCGCCTGATAAAAAAAAATACTAATGTTTTTTTTGTCAGGCGTTTATTTGATAGATAAGATATACAGTTTAATGCTGTTGTGTTTTGTATAGCGAGTGTAGAGATCCGGAGACTCGTTTTACTGGAAACGAGTCATTCCATCTTAGGGTATTATTATGTATTCTGTGCTCACTACTGTATTTTACATTCGCGTCTTTTCTGCAGTTAATGGACTCCTGCAGCCAATTTCAAACAAAGAAGGGTACATATGCGTTGTATCTGAGGGCTAAGATAAGATAATTGTTCTTTTGTATATTTCAACCATTAAATTTATTTGTACACATAATAATGTACATCTGGACTTAAGAGGATATCCGGGCGGTAGTCCGTACCGTATTCTCCTTGAATAATCGCACTAGAGCTCAACTTATTTACGATACAATCTATACCTAAATAATTAAAAAAAGAACATAAGAATAAGGCAGTAGGCCTTATTCTTATGTTCTTTTTTAATTATTCTAAAAACTGGGAACCTTCTAAATAAACTAAATAAAACTGTCCAGAGATATCTAGCAAATAAATTTAACAAAACGAAAAACAAAAGGAAAACACACAGACATAGCCACAATGCTTCTTATATTGTTTTTGCAAAACAAAAATAGTTTCAGTTTTGTAGGAGGGAACAGGGAAATACGGATGATGAATTAGTTTAATTTTCATAGGTAATAATCAATCCGAGCAGTAGAATCACATTTGGTTGTCTAGGTTTGTTGTTCGTCAAAAAATATAGCCACATGGTAAGCGAATATAAAACCGTACATGTGTACATACATGTTCGTCCTTAAGGGTATATCGCCAATTATAATTATGTCTATACATAATGTATAATATGAAGATGTATAATTAAATATAAGTATATATATATATATATATATATATATATATATAAAATATATTGCATAGGTACTTAAAGTATAAGTTATAAAAAATACGAATTAACTACTAAAGAGATGATTCCGCTAATTTGCTTAATAAATGTTGGCAAACTTTTATCTTGAAATCGATATTAGCCTGAAAAAATAATTATATAACGGGCTACTTGCTTCACGCGGTTCAATTAATACCAATTGCCAATATAAACGTGTTACCAACGCAATTCGATGTTCTCTAAAACCGTCTATCTGTGACTTTAGTGCATTCGGTGCACGTGTACCGAGCCGAGTGAGTCGCTTTGTTTGGTTAATGTTATACCTTGCATTTAATTGGTCGAGTCTGAACCGGCCTCTTGCTGTTTGTGATTGTTGTTGTGCGAATGCCTGAGTTAAAGGACATTAAAGTTTAAAGGCCTTGGTGAAACCTTTGGTTGTTGTATTTTTACTAAGCAAGGTATTATTTAATTCGTAATATTATTAAGTTGGTAACTCCCAAGCTTGCAACGTATGTGTTGGTATAGATAGGGCTAAAGGGATCTTTTTTTTCTCAGGATTGTAATGCTTCATAGGATTTACACCTTACAAATTATTTATAGTACATAATTATGCTAGCAATTTTATTCTTCTAAGTAGCTTTTGTCCGCGACTTCGTCCGCGTATTACCTATTATATTTTGAACCATATAATCGCACTTTCATAGTAAATTCCATCACCCTCTTTAGGGATGATTTCCGTGATCAAAGCTAGTCTATTTCCTTCCCCGGGACTTAAACTATCTTGATACCAAATTTCATCTAAATCGCTTCAGCGGTTTAAGTGTGAAAACTGGAGGAGGTACATTTGCTCACGCGGAAATCAAACATCGGATGAGCGATGTTTTCGTCCACCTCGCCCGCACTACGCCGTACGCGCGACCGCCCTGCGCGCGTCGGACTGCACAATTTTAGATCGTTGTTACTTTTAAAATATTTGACCAAATTACGTAGTGTATCTAATTTTATCTAATTTATTTAAGTATATATATGTATATAAAGTTTATCTACTTTGAACATCAGAAGCGATTAAAGTATTTATTTTGATAAAATCCATTTGTTAGTGCATAATGTGCATTGGAAATTAAGTATCAAATTTTATTGTATTTATGGTTCACTATTTTGGTAATAATTGCTTACACATAAAAGATAGATATATACTGTCGCGGACTTTTTTGTAGAACTATTTAGGAGAAACAATTCCACCGTACATTATATTTGTGTAACTCTTACAGTTTTTGCACCGCACGGAAAAATGTCTCGCAGGTGACAGATTTTTTCCGACTTACTTAACATTTACCGTTATATTGTTACCTGTGTTGTTCTGATGTATGAGCTATATTATTGTAAAGTTTTATTAAAATACATTCAGTAGTTTTTGCGTAGAAGAGTAACAAACATCCTCACAAACTATCACGTTTAAAATATTTTCTTCTAATTATAACAGAATGTAGGACGGCAGAGCTGTGGGTGGATTCTCAGGCTAAGCGCTCGCCGTAATTTTCACTTTACGCGAGCAACCAAGTTTCGATCTCTGCCGGCAGCAATGAAATTGTCAGATGCAATGAAGTGCTGATTTATCCCTAATCCGCGGTAAAAGAAAATCGCGTAGCGTGCCGATACAATTGAAAATATTTGCCATAGTTTCTTCATCTATGGTGAAAAAAGCGGAATACGTTTGTATGGACTGGAAGCTAAACGGTCTACGGGTATCCTTATAAGGTAGTAAGGCATCTAAATCTTTACTTCCGGTACTGCTACTCTCGAGGCGTTGTTCCGAATTCATGGAAGACAGATTTCAATCTTTTCAAATTTCTAATACATAGATGGGCACTGGCGTTCGAGTCCAAGGTCCATTGGCCGTTAGTTTGGACACAGCGAAGGCCTTCGATCGGGTCTGGCATAAAGCGCTTCTTTCGAAGCTTCTTTCCTATGGGCTTCCCGAGAAATTGAACAATTGGATCACCAGTTTTCTGGCTGATCGGAGCATCAAGATCGTAGTAGATGGTGCATGCTCCGATTACAAGCCTACTAACGCTGGTGTTCCACAAGGCTGCGTGCTATCAGCAACGCTGTTTCTTCTGCGTATCAATGAGAAAACAGATAACATTCATTGCTATGCGGATGAAAGCACTAGTGATGCTCTATACACCGGCTGTGCCAATATTTCTCGGGAAAACGTTGCCGAACCGGGACAAACTTGTGTCTGAAGTCGAGTCTTTGCTAAACAAAGTCTCGGATTGGGGACGACTAAGTCTAGTACAGTTTAATCCTTAGAGGACACAAGTTTGCGCGTTTACCGCTAAAAAGAACTTCTTTGTCGTATCTTCTCAGTTTCAAGGGTAATATCTCTTGTTGCGTGAGCTAGTATCGGAATCCTCGGCGATGACATATCGAGTGACGTGCAGTTTCGTGTCGGCACACCGCCTGCAACTTTACAAGGCGCAGGGTCGACTCACATGTAATACTGTTCCAATCTCTGGCCTGGGGCTCCCTAGTGCCAGCTCCTTCCACTCGACCGCATCCAGCGCAGAGCGGCTCGAGTCGTCAACGACCGAGTCCTTTCCGATCGGCTCGATTCACTGGCGCTGCGTAGGGATGTTGCATCTTCTTTCGCATGCATTTTTTTTTCGCATCTACCACTGGGAGTGCTCTGAGAGATTGTTCGGATTAATCCCAGCCGCCAAATTTCACGAACGCACATCGCGGCAAAATTCCTGATACCATCCACATCATCTGGATGCTTGGCGGTCCACCACTGTACATTTCACTAGGAGTTTTCTTCTGTGGAATAGCTTACCACCGGCGATTTTTCCGGACTGGTACGATTTAGGGACCTTCAAATAAAGAGCTTACTTCTTCCTAAAAGGCCAGCAACGAACCTGCAATTCCCCCGGTGTTGCAGTTGTTTATGGGCGGCGGTAGTCACTTACCATCTGGTGAGCCGTATGCTCATTTGCCCCCTCCCCTATAAAAAAAAAACACTCTGACAGCATTTTACTTTCACCTCTTGTCAAATGTTTGCAACTAGTGCGTGGGCTTGGCGACGTAACTGAATGACTACATAATAGTTATAAGCTTTTTAATAGCACTTTTACTAGTTCTATGTTCTTTGTATTGATCACGTTTCGGCCATCTGTTATAAGAGATGAACTGAAAATGTTATAATAAGAGATGAATGAATCATTATTATTTTAGTTCAAGGTCCTTTAATATAATGTACGTATTTATAAGTAGCAATTTTAATAATTAACATAATATCCGGATTATGTTAATTACTGGGTACATAAACATAAACATAAACACTCACGCCTGTCACCCAGAGGGGTAGGCAGAGATTATGGACTTCCATTTGGCACGATCCTGACACACCTCTCTCGCTTCCTCCACATCCATATACCTACGCATACACGCTCGTCGGTTAAAGGTACTCTAGATTTGGCCCATTTTTAATATATCGCCAATTTGGTCGATAAACTTTCGCCTAGGGCGACCCTTCCCGACTATGCCGTTCACCTCTGCAACATAAATTTGCTTTGTCACTCTTTCCTCATTCATTCTTTCTACATGGCCATATTTTTTACATGGCAATTACTGGGTAATAAACGAATAATAAATTGCTTATATGGAAATGTTCGGTACGCATGCACTGTAACGCACCGGAGCTGTACCTAATTTCAACTTACTGATAACGTGATTGTGTATCTAACACATCTTACACTAGGATTTTATGAAGTGATATTGGCTCGCGCCCGCAGCGGTAGCGGAACCGCAGCACGCGTACAGATTTATATACAAAAAATATAGGTATATAACTAGGTATAGTAAATTACATGATAATTTTTGCCGTGTTGTGGCGGTATAGGAATATCCATTATCCATATCGCTACATGTGCCGTGGGTGTCGTAATAGGCGACAGACGGAAACAAAATAGGACGATTGGTAGCAGCGCCTTCCTGATTAGAACTTAATAAAGTGTAGTAAAGAAATAGCGGTTGCACCTCTAATCGCATAGTGTCACAATATGAGGTTAATCTATGGGGGAGACCTGTGTTCAGCCGTGGATTTTTGATAGGCTGTAATAATGATGATGATGAAATTACAAAGCGATTAATGCCCGCGGCGCGTGCGGTTTTTACGATACTACGTTTTACGACAACTGCCCTGTGGAATCGATTACCACCAGCGATTTTTCCGGACCGATACGACTTAGGGACCTTCAAGAAAAGAGCTTACTCCTTTTTAAAAGGCCGGTAACGCATCTGCGATTCCCCTGGTTCCCCTGATGTTGCAGATGTTCATGGGCGGCGGTAGTCACTTACCATCAGGTGGGCCGCATGCTCGTTTGCCCCTCTCCTATAAAAAAAAACTGCTACATCGGCGAGGCGGTCTACTAGAAGAGTCACACAGGCTGCGGTGCCCGCTCGCTCTTTGGTCATACATGGCGCGGGCACATGATGGCGTAGCTTTTAGTAACAATCGATCCATTGCAAATAACCCGTATTGCGCCCACCCGACTTGCGATCATCAACCGATTGCCAAGGTTGTGGGCGTTTTGCGCCTCCGTGGCGCAATCAAACTGTGGTCTCGTGAGTATTGAAATTAAATTGTAGTTTCTCTACCGGTGCGGGCGCGGATAAATGTGACTACGTGAGTTCTTAGCGTTTGTGTTTGATTATGGAATTTTACGCGATTTTCAATCGTCTCTTTGTAATAATAAAATATTGTTTACTGACTTTTACTACTGAAAATATCTAAGATCATAATAATGTAATACTTTATTAAAATATGTATTTGATTGCGAGAAGATAAGGGCGATATTTGTTTGATAATATTTCTGATTTGCTACGTAAACAATTTACGTCTAACTGTACATTTTGTTACGTTGTGATGTTTTGATAAGAACGATTTTGTCTTATTTCGCACTTTCCTCGCACTGATAAATTTGGATGTTTACACACTGAATTTAGGTTTAAAACATTTGCTGAACAAATTCCAACAACTGGTTTCACTTAACAACAGTAAAGCGGTAACATTATTTTTTTATTGTTAAAAAAAAAACTTTACTCTCACACTAGCATTTTCTCCTGTATCGTGGAGGCAGTTTACAAACATAAATTGCACAAAGACTAACAACCAGACCCGGAACCATAATTTGTAGGCCATACAAATACTTGTTCCGTGCGGGATTAGAACCCGCGGCCCCCAGCGCTGCAACTCATTGCAAAGCCACTGCGCCACGGAGTGGTCAATCATACTATTAAAAATATTTGTGGCTGTGCTTTTAATTAATCCATACACTATGTACCTATACCCATGTAATGCATATATATATATATATTCATAGTATGATCATGCTGCCGCTGTATTAAGGCTGCAGGGTGAATACGTCGCCTCAACCGGAAAAGGGCCACGTTCACAAAGAATATCAGCGCAAAATAGCAGCAAAATGTTGCCGCGTTTCGTCTTGTTGAGTGAAGAGAACTGGAGATTAGTTCTACTGGTAACGCGCGTGGTATTCGATCTTGGTCCTTAAGGGTGAAAACGCATCTACATTTCGGTTATAATGAACGATAGGTGCTGGTGGCTATTTGTTACAGCTTCCACTTACCATCATTGACTAAGCGCTCATTATTACTGTAGTAGTCGTCTCTATTAATTTACAAAAAAATCTATAATCACCACACTTTGCCCTATAGCTCCGTTATGCGCTTTGAGAAAACACCGAGCGGCGAAGGTCGTGTTCATAAGGAGATTTATGTGCATAAATATAGCCTAGGTAATCGTTAAACCTTGATATTTACTGAGATTACCTTAGTGTTGTTGTGTGCATTTTATTCAGAATATAGTTACTAAATATAACCTCAAAGTTAAAGTTAAAGTTACAGCCTATATACACGTCCCACTGCTAGGCACAGGCCTCCTCTCATTTCTGAGAGGGTTTTAGGGCAAGGAAATGTCCGCCGCGCTGCCCCAATACGTCTTGGCGGACTTCACATGTCTTCGAAATATATATTTTTTTCTTATTTGTCAGACATGCAGGTTTCCTCAAAATGTTTTCCTTAACCGCCGAGTACGTGGTAAATCAGCACTTAAAATTGCAATTAACAATTTCATTGGTGCCGGCGGGGATCGAACCCGGGTTTCTCGCGTAGTGTGAAACTGACAGCGAGCGCTAACCATCTGAGCTACCATGGTGCTAAATATAACCTCATTAACCTGTAATTATTATAATGACACTATTTAAAAGCTCTAATATAACAGAAGTTGAATTTTATCTGCTAGGATTCAAAGCTATAGTAAAGTTTGAATCTTCTCCTTATTAACTTCCGAGGTTTTCAATCAGACACTCATTGGTTCTAGGATCTATTAAAAATCACCATCACCACCACCACCACCATCATCATCATCGTCATCATCATCAGCCTGTCACTCTCAATTGCTGTAAATTTCTGCTAATTTCATCATCACTACCATCATCATCACCGTCACCACCACCACCATCTTCATCAGCCTGTCACTCTATTGCTGTAAATTTCTGCTAATTCCACTAAAGTGCGCCAGTTAGGTGTGATCGGAACTATGTCACCCGGTTTTTTTTGTAATTTGGTATTATTTGCACCTACTAGTACGACTTACGTATCTAAGGCAATACGTATGAATAAATTGTTTTGTATTCGCTAACTTTACTACTTTCGACGTTGTTACCCGTCACAAGTTACCCTTGAACTTGCTACGTATTTAGACAAATTGTTAATCGATCAAACTGTAACTACATAATAGATTCGCTTCTGTTTTGTTATGCGTCACAAACGTGTTAAATAAAGTTTTGTTTTAGGGCGGTGCAGTTCAAAGGAAGCCAGATTTTACTTCGCCTGTGCCTTGGGTAAGTCGTTACTTCATTTTTTTATATAATTTATTACTTTTTACCACTACCATTACAGTATTATCAAAAGTACTGCTGAATTTAGGCCTCCTCTCCTAGATTGCCTCATAAGGGGGATTTGCCATAGTTCCCACGTCTGTCAAACGTGTTGGCAACCGCAGTTTTTTATTGTTATTCAGTTGTTATCAAAAAAGATGCTGCTGTCTATCTCTTGATTGTTTCTCTCTGCCGCCTCTTACGGTCGAAAACACGAATAAAATACTATATATTATATTATGTATAATCTTACCGACTCCCGAAAGAGGAAGAAAGTTTACGTAAGAGAAACATAGGGCGGCCCTAGATCGAATGGCTACCTGGTAAGATATGCAGGAAGTCGATGAATGTAGGTGACGGTAGGTCAGGAGCGTGTTTTGCGGCGTTACTTGATTAAGCAGTCGACTTGTGAAGGGCAGTAATAATTTATTTATTTATTTATGATGATGATGATGATGACCTTATAGTTTAGAAACTTAGTGACGAGCGAGCGCCAGGTTGGATTACAAAATTATAATGCGCTGCTTATAATACATCACATCTGCCGATAATAGCTTCCCACCCAGAACTTAGGCTAAGTGTGTAAACTTAAAACATAAGTGTATAAATATATATATAATAAAAAATATACGATCTGGTAAGTATTACAATATTCTGACTGGCTGCCTTCCAATATTGATGCGAAAAATATATGAACGCGACGCTACAGGTTTCGAATCTGGCCTTAGGCTTAACTATATTTTTACCCGACTGCTGTAAAAGGAGGGTAATGTTATTCGAGTGTATTTTTTTTCTTAAAAAATACTAGTAATGCTATTAAACATTACTAATATTCCCTTTAACCACTTCTGGTAAGCTTAGAATGCTTGTGTTAGAAGTGACTCACGACAGTAGTCGAATGGCGGATTCGAACCCACGACCTTTCGAGTTCGCGGTCCGCGCCCTGCCATTTAGGCTACTGACGCTTCTGTAGTGTATGTATGTACGTTTATTTCTTTGGTACGCTCTGTAGCACAAATGGCTCAGTGAATCTTAACATATGTGGTGTCGTTAGTATCGTCGTAGTTGTAGAAGTGGCATAGGAAATAAAACTTTTTTTTTCAATAAACTTTTTTACGCAGGTTTTTTAATTACTGTTCTAACCTTTGGACCTGCGAAATGACGGCAAGTTGTCTCTGTTTCTAGTAATGCAGTCTCTTTGAATTATTTTTTTAAATATTTCAATGACGTTTACTAATTCGTCATTTACTGCTATTGCACTATTTCACAATGACGTTGCGAACTTGGAAACAATCCAAGGTATTTGAGTGTATCTTCGCTTTCTTATTGTTGCACTTTAAAGCATTTCTGTATAGAGATATATCGCTCGAATTGAGCGATATATTAATTATTTGTTTTGTTGTTAGTGTTAAGAACACAGGTTTAAATCGTGTCAAAAAACTTGGTAAGTTGATTTTTTTCGCCTGCTTGTAAATTGCCATTATTTTTAATATAATAGATTAAATTTAGATCTGGGTGCTATTGGACTGATTATTCACTATTAGCGGCGCGTGGAAG
Source organism: Parnassius mnemosyne (assembly GCA_963668995.1). Classification (NCBI taxonomy): domain Eukaryota; kingdom Metazoa; phylum Arthropoda; class Insecta; order Lepidoptera; family Papilionidae; genus Parnassius; species Parnassius mnemosyne. The sequence continues at coordinate 13,793,040 of CAVLGL010000086.1, forward strand.
TGTGGAACAAGGCATTCCATCTTAGTCTTCAGGGGTGACGCACATTGATTTTTAATCGAATGTATGTATCTATGAGACGCTACATCTACTTACTATCAGGATGAATATGCGCTGGTTGGTCACCCTTATACTATTAAAAAAAAACTATCGCCTGTCGGGAAAAAACATGTCCAGTGGAGGATTTCTACGGCTTAATAAAGAAGTAATATGGTTTGCTATAATAATAATGTAATAGTTAGTTAGTATACTTCTTTATAAGAGAGCAGTCCAGATATTCGATAACACCTAAATACGGAATTCGGGCTCAGATGTAATAAAAAACAAATAATATATGTAATTAGATTGTAAGTCTTTTTGTCTATAAGTATAAAGTTACAGATGAAACAATTAATGTCATTGTAACTACAAGCAGTCTCAGGAAAATGTCCTTCATTGGTGTTATATTATGTAAAATATGTTTTCACATCAATCAAAACTACGAACGCATTCTTTTGACGTCATGCTGATAAAAATGTTTTGTTGGCAAGTTTTTGTTCAAACGTTTTGATAATGATTACATGCCCGGGTTATGTGTTGCATAACACAAAATTTTCAAACGCAAATATTGTGATAGCAGGTTTTAAGCGTGTCTACTGAATATAATAGTAGAATAGAATAGAATAATTTTTTATTCAATATTGATTATTACATAATACTTATTGAAAGTCATTTTTTATTTACCACTGGTTCGGAAAATACCTCTGCCCTGGGAAGAACCAGCAAGAAACCCAGCGGGACTTTATTTTTCAAACATATTTCACTTATCAATAATTTCGTTTATACTATTTTTAAATAATTTTTCATAGAACCAGCATGGTGGCGATCACCTTATTCCCAGGGGTTATTTTCATTCATGTATTCCTTGATATTATAATAACCCTTTTTGTACAGTTTTTCTTTAATAAAACTTTTAAACTTGTTTATTGACAAACTTTGAATATGTTCTGGGATTTTGTTGTAAAAGCGTATACATTGCCCCATAAATGAATTACTGATTCTGTGGAGTCTAGTGACTGGTATAACAAGCTTATGTTTGTTCCTAGTGTTTAAAGTATGCACATCCTTATTCTTATTAAAGCTATTTATGTTTTTATATACATACATTACATTTTCATAAATATATTGCTATGCCAAAGTTAATATGTTTATTTCTTAAACATTTTCTCTGAGGGACTCTTTACAATTTAGGTTATAAATCGCTCGTACGGCTCTCTTTTGCAAAACAAATATAGCTTCAATATCAGTTGCATTACCCCATAGCAAAATTCCATAAGACATTACGCTATGAAAGTAACTAAAATACACTAATCTAGCTGTCTCAACATCTGTGAGACTTCTAATCTTTCTTACAGCATATGCTGCAGAACTAAGTCTGCTTGCTAATTTAGATATATGGGGGCCCCATTGAAGTTTCGCGTCAATAGTAATACCGAGAAAAACAGTGGTATCCACAAGACTCAACTCCTCCCCATTTAAAAGTGTCAGATACGAGCTAACCTAAGGAGACGCGCAGCCTTTAAATTTCATCTGATACTGACCCTCGCAGGTACCAATGAAATTGTTATTAGTTTATTTAAAATTCTTAATTACCACCTGTTTTGTCGGTGAAGTAAACCTCATTAAGGAAATATGTATGTATTTGACATTGAGAATATTTTTTTGGGCGGTAGGTGTAAAATAATGTGCACATTGCTCTAAATAATTAAATTAGTATTTATTGATATTTTAAAATAATTTACAGGTTTACTAGTTTACAGTTTTTATTATTTTTGTGTATTTGATTACATAAATATTAACTCACATTAATGGTTAAACTGTGATAAAGTTACATCACCCTACCACCGGTCACTTTTGTTTTTTCACAACACACCAGAAGATAAGTCCATATGCCCTCTGTTGCTGAGCTAGCAAATATCCAAAAAGCTGTTTTAACTTCTCTCAGTCGACGCATGGCGGAATTTGAAGAACTCATAAAAAATCTGCTACCCCGGTTCCTGACTTGAAGTCTCTCTCAAGTGACTTTCAAGCGTTTAAGGATAATGTCACTACTACATCCGAAGATCAATGAGGTTAGTCAAACTGATGTGGCATGGGAGAAAATATTTGTTGGTAAATGGAGTCCCGGAATCATCTGATAAAAACATCTTAGATAAAATGGTAACTGTCCTGCAGGATAAACTTGTTCAAGCTCCATTGTGGCTTGCCATCGTCTGGGTGCAGTATCGGAAGCTCGTGCAAGACCAGTCCTGACACGATTTAGTGATCAGTCCATTAAGTCAACCATGTGGGTCAAGAAAACGCAGTTGAAAGGTACTTCGTATGTGCTTTCCGAGTTTGTTACTCGTCAGAGTCAAATTTTATTAATTGCTGCACGTAAGCACTTTGGTATCAGACAAGTTTGGTCACTTGATAGTAATATCTACGTCAAGTTTCCTAGTGGTAAGCGCCAACGGCTGACGGACACCAAGGACCTCGATGAGCTCATTGCGCAGTATGAACAGTCTGTTGCATCGGATCGACCATCTGATTCTACTACCCAGAAAGTCCCATTGAATGTTAGTAGCGATAGCACACCAAAGTCGACGACGAGGCCAGAGCGCATAATTCGCAACAAGTAACTTGCATTGACTTTGCTTTGTTCTCATGCTTGATTAACAGCTTACAAGTTAAATCAAGCATGTAACAAGTAGGTATAATTGCAATGATACAGGAATGGTAACATATTAAATTTAATTACCTACCAAAATTTAATTACATACCATAAAGTAATTTTGCAGAACTAAGACATGATATTCACAGATGTCAGATGATATTGGCAACTTGCTATGTTTTTAGGCTTTGGTTATATGGCCTTTTGCCATACTCCACTATATTGTTATTGAATTCACATGTAAGCTATATTTGACATAACTTTATTTTAGGTATAAGTAATATTCTAGTGTAATAATTACTTAGTAGTTTGGTTTTTTATTTTCTTTGTTTACTTTTAAATGCTTTGCTTACTTTCATTTTTTTTGTTCTGGTGTTACTGTTAAGATTGTGAACAGTTAGCCGGAGGGTGGTGTATGGAGATAAACATATTTTTTTTAGTATTTTTTTAATATAGTTATTATATATATATATATATATATATATATATATATATATATATATATATATATATATATATATACAATTTTTATTTTATTATTTTAAATATTTTTGTATAATGTCAGATGACGAATCTTTTTATTCTACTTGCTACAGTTCATCTTGCCTTTCACTTGCTGATGCTTCGGATGAGTCTGTTACGCTATGTACCTACATTAATATATGAAGAATAATTGATAGAATCAGGCGTTACTTTGCGGAAATCATATATATGTAACAACCCCATTATATGAAGAATATCAAAAATTGTTAAACTGTTTTCACATTTGCCATATAAATGCACAAAGTATTCCTCAACATCATACGGAGCTCCTGGATACTTTCTCTTCTAGTGCAGTTCATGCTATAGGTACTCATATCGGAAAGCTGGCTTAAGCCAGAACTCTTCCACGTCTTATAGTCTTCCAGGTTAAATTTTACTCCGTAACGACCGCACTGGTAAAAGGGGCGGAGGTGTCGCTATATATCTGCGTAGTGATATACCTTATAAAATATTAAACATGTCTTCTTCTCTATATTCCGGTTCAATGGAATACATTTTTGTCGAAGTTAATGTCAAGAGTGTTAAAGTGTTTCTTGTACTTTATACGTGGTAGAGCCATACTGCAGCTATATTAGTAGTATAGTTGTAGCACGAATGGCTCGGCTCGACCGGTGAAGGACCACGCTCTCACAGAATACCAGCGTAAAATAGCAGCTTAACGCTGCTGTGTTTCGTATGGTGAGTGTGGAGATCCGGAGACCCTTTTTACTGGAAATAAGGCATTCCATCTTAGTCCTTACGCATCTGCATTTTGATTTGTAATAGAGGATAGATGTAGATGTCTATGGTTCGCAGCAACCACTTACAATCAGGTGGACTGTGTGCTCGCTTGTTACCATATCCTATAAAAAAAAACTTGTCTAATGTCCATCTCAAGTGGACTACTTCTTCTATTTGAAAGAAAATTTCTTGCCTTTCAGTACTGCCTACACTGCTGTGGGACATGTATTTTTACTTTTTAGACTTTTTATTTCATTGATTTTTAAACTAGGAACCTCAGTGGGTGCAATGTTGTTCAGTGGCAGAAATCCTTAGAATAATATTGTTGCGAGCTTGGAGTTCGAAACAATTAAAAACTGCCGATTGAATTACCAAAATTGACACTTTAATTACAAAATACTAATTACAATTTAAAACCACACTAATAATAAAACACAATTGTACTACTGATCACTTTAGTTCACCGTTATATCGCTTCAAAGTATTCGCTTATATCGCCAATTCAGTACTCCCCCGGTCGTGTTCTATACCGGTCTTATATAAGGCCTCAGATAGTTTCTAGAACCTTCTACTATAACATCTAGAATGTTCGAGTACATATCGGTCCCGATATTTCTAGAAGGATCTTGACTCCTAGTTCTGCTACTCGATACTAGAGGGCGCTAGTGGTAACTAGTGTTGCCATGTACAAGACATTAATAGTTACGCGCAACAATATCTATACATGCAGATTTCTAGGTAGGAAACTAGCCCCTTTTAGCGTGCTTGTTTTATATAGTGAGTGACGAAACTTTTTTACTGGTAACGAGGCATTACGTCAGTTGTAGTGACTGCAGTCATTGGCTGCGCTCAAGTGGGCGTTTTGTAAATTGTACTAGTGTGTCCGGCGACTGATGTAGCCGCTCCCTTATCCGGTCACGAACGTTATTAACTCGACCAGACGTGGCTTAATGAAACGTTAAACCGGGAATGATGGATTAATCAATTGTGTTGGCATCTAACTCTCGTTATTAGGTAAAACTAGTTTTTACTTATTTTATATTCCCGACGTTTCGACAACTTTACAGCACCCATGGTCACGGGGAAGCCAATGTCATAGTTAACCACGGCTACCGTCAGATTAAAATTATTAAATTATTGGTCCGATCTACGCAGTATGAACTTATAATATCTTGAAGTCTTGCAGTTGTATGCTTGGGTTGGGATTTGCGTGAAATCTGGATATGATAAAACAAATAATCACTACCGACGATTGCGTGAGTTCATTCACTGTTATGAATGCATTGATGATAATTAATAATTATCTCAAACATCTCAAACTCTGATCTCCGATTTTTGCATTTCAATTGCTTTTTATGTGTGCGTGTATTCAATAACACGACTTCAGATGTTCATAATCTATGAGTATGTTCAGCACTAGACTCTTGATAGGAAAGGTGAACACCGTAAGTTTAAAAGATTTGTAATCAGCACTTAAAATTTTAATAATCAACCATTTTTTTGGTGCCGGTGAGGAATGAAGCGGGGTTTCTCGCATACTCAGTTATTCTATTAAATTGCATATATTTTGTTATATTAGTTATCCATAATCGCCACACTTGGGATTGACGATTATGCCAAAAGCCTTGCATTCTTCACGCTGCTTCTTGTTGATCTCCTTGTCTAACATCTGATATATTGTCTCAGAAACTCCTGTCTAATATCTACACGTGGTAGAGCCATGCTGCAGCTATATTAATAGAATAGTTGTAGCACGAATGGGTTGGCTCGACCGGGGAAGGACCACGCTCTCACAGAATACCAGCGTAAAATAGCAGCTTAACGCTGCTGTGTTTCGTTTGGTCAGTGTAGAGAACCGGCGACCCGTTTTGCTGGAAAAGAGGCATTCCATCTTAGTCCTCATGGGCGACAACGCATCAGCATTTTTATTCGTAGACGAGGATAGATGTAGATGTCTATAGGCCGCAGCAATTACTTACCATCAGGTGGACTGTGAGCTCGTTTCTCACCCTATCCTATTAAAAAAAATTATATGAGACGGTTATATCATCATCTATCGGATGTCACGAGACTTTCTAGAATGTTCCATACTCGCATTTGTCACCACCATACAGAAATGTTATCAATATGTATTAATAAAATATATGTTACGTAGGACACTCAATAAGTTTTAAGATATACAGAAAGTATTGTAGATACTATAAATATTTATTTTACATCTTTTCAAAATATTCTCCATCATGCTCTATACAATGTTCCATCCGCCCAAACCAACTCTGAAAACACGTTTGCCAGACTTGATGTGACAGGTCGGAAATCGCTTCTTCGTAGGCAGCCACGGCTTCTTCGGCGCTTGAAAAAAACTTGCCTTTTATTTTTTCTTTGACTCTTTGGAACCAAAAGAAATCACAAGGTGCTAAGTCAGGGCTGTAGGGTGGCTACTTAGAGTTTCAACACCTAATTTCTCGATAAATGCTTTTGTTCTAAGGGAGGTATGTGAAGAGGCGTTATCGTGATGAAGCATGATTCCCCGAAGCCCGGTCTTTCGTCTTATCTCCCGCACAGTTTGAAAAGCTTTGGGTAATGCAACTGTAGTATACCATACAGAGTTGATTGACCTACAATTTTCCAGCAATGACGTCGACCATTTTTTTTGCCGACGTTGCGAGGTCTTTGCAGTTTTGTCGGTAACTGTCCTTCTGGGTTCTTCCATACCGATGATTGTCTTTTATTTTCCGGATCCATCCAGATTGATAAATCCATGTCTCGTCACCAGTAACGATTTCTGAAACACGCCTAGATGCCCCGTATTCAAAAGGTAGACTCATTTCATGGCACCAATCCACACGAGTCTGTTTTTCGCTTTCGGAGAACAAACGAGGGATCCATCGAAAACAAAGCTTCCTCACTCCAAGATGTTGATGTAGGATGGTATGAATGCTCCCCGAACTAATGCCTACAATCTTTTCGATGTCCGTATATGTGATTCGTGGGTCTTCTCGCACCAACATTTCAGTAGTCCATACATTTTCTGCCGTTACTGTTGTTTGTGGGGCTCCGGTTCTTTGGTCAGCTTTAAGATTAATTTTACCACTTTTGAATTCAGCAAACCGCCTAAAAATTGTTACGCGTTATGGGGCTGAGTCCCCTTATGCTGATTGTAACCGTTGTAAACTTAAAGAATTAGTTCGGTTAAACCAAATTTAAAATCATAATATATCATAGCGTGCAAATGTTCACGGTTAAGATCCATCGTTTTAAATGAAAAGCGCGGGAGCGTTGCATGTAAATTATAGAACTTTGTTTTTTCTAATATTGAGCAATTGGCTTATGGTGTTCTATTTTTAAATAAATTTGCTCTTTAGAAACATAACACGGGTGCGTTCCATTTTTAAATTTCTAGCATCTCAAATCTTATTGAGTGACCTACGTACTACAGAAGTCTCCCGTGTAAATCTATGTGTGTAAAAATATCCAGGTAGGTAATTCAACGCTGAGTTTGTTTTATAATTATTAACCCGAATAGCGTGATAGGGCCAACAGTTCAATGTATCAGTTACTGGGCATATAGATTTACCAACTCGGAAAAATTACGACTCGATTTAACTCGAATTTAAATTCACCCAACTCGAATTTAAACTCGAGTTAGCAGTACGAAACAGAGTAAATGATTTGTTACAAATTTCTTTCTTATAAATTTGTTTTTCTATCTACCTAGCTCTCCGGTAGGTTGGGATAATTATAATAACCAAACTTATTATGTAGAAATTGAAATAAAAATATATATTTAGTATGTATCACATACTTATGTATTTTTGGTTTTAATCTTAGTTATAGTAAGTAGGTACCTATATTTAACAACAAAACTAGCTATATAGCAGTCTTCAAGAAACAATGTTAGTCTAGCTTTAAGATGTAGGTACATAACCTATTAATAGTTTAATTATCACAGTCAACATATTCTTAAATAAATTCAATTTTTTTAAATCCAAAATATTTATTGTGAGTTAAGTGTTACATTTTATGATATTCTCTAATCCACTCAAAAGGGTCAGAAATTAATTTTTAACCGTCTTCAAAAAAGGAGGAGGTACTCAATTCGACTGTATTTTTATGTGCTACCTCGAACTTTTTTGCAAGCTGGTGCTTCCCATGTGGCCCTACATAAAATTTATCAAGATCTCACCAGTAGTTTCTTAATTATCCTTAGATAATAATGCGTATTTAATTGACTTCGACTACACTGATGAAGAACCAGAGTGACCGACACAGCCCAACGGATTAGAAAGCTGAAGTGGCAATAGGCCGGCAATATGGCTCGAAGAAGTGACAACCATGGGGAAAAGAGGTTCTCGAGTGGCAACCTCGTACAGGTGGGCGAAGTGTAGAGCGACCTCCCACTAGATGGAGTGACGACCTGGTAAGACATGCAGGAAGTCGATGGATGCACGTGGCTCAGGGCCGTGATTTGTGGCATTCCTTGGGGGAGGCCTATGTTCAGCAGTGGACTTGTGAAGGGCTGTAATGATGATGATGATGACATTGATGATGTTCTCGTTTTATTTATGTTGAAGTCGGTTGTACAAAATTTTTAATTTTACCACTTGTTTAATAAAAAATAAAAGCCAACTTTAAAGAAATAAAAAGAATTTAATAATTTCCACATAACAGCTCCTAAAGTCGGGGCTTTATTTTTTCTATACACCATGTCTTAACATTAGCGTTAGCCTGATAAGAATAATAATGCCTAATAGCCTGCATGTGATTTGCAAGCAAAAGTTTTTTACCCTGTATAAATTTTCTCAAGTCGATCTTTGGTTAAATTCTGACAATTTGCAAGAGTTCTTGAACTTGAAATGCGTAAAAAAAATATGCAATGCAATGCGATACAGTTCAACTACCGTTCGATGGAGCGATGCAATATTCACGTATCTACCTACCTCTACCTTACATAATTACATAAATTGGTGACACATGATATTTCTATTTTATAAGTTTTGTAAGTTTATTTTATAAGTTTAGTCTCTTTTTTTTAAAAGTTTTTTTAAACATTATTTCAAAGAAATGTGGACTAGTAGCTTAATTAGTTTTGATATCTGCTGTATTCGTTTGAGAACTGTTGTATCGACTTATGCTAAAACTTGCGATAAATATACCTATGCATATTTCCTTTGTTCTGAATGTCGATGTTTATTTCGTATATTTTTGGTGCCTTAGTATCAGGGATTACGCACCGTAATAGAGAATTGGAACAAAACTGATAACCTTTAACGTTTAGAGGAGATAGTGTTAAAAATATTGCTATGTTAAGTGTTGTTAGATGTTTCTAGATCAAAGTGAAATCATTTTAATAATTCATAATCATAATATAAATAATTGTGTCAAATTGTGACTTTGGAAGTACTGCTATATTTAAATTTGATTTCCGTCGGGATCGTGCTTTGTGGTATTCATTGAGGGATCTCAATGTTCAGCAGTGGACTTGTGATGGGCTGTAAAATATAATATGATGATGATGATGATAATGATAATGGTATAACATCGTCATTAACTATTACTATTACCATCAACCGTATAGCATGATAGGAACTGCTATACCAGTAGGCTTACATACCCTCTACTTTAAATGCAGAAATATTATCAAATCTTTATCTTTAGACTAGCTGGTACCCACGACTTCGTCCGCGTTGCTTGATATATTAACAAAGTTTTCATATGTGCGAAGGAAAAAAAAATCAAAAAGACAATTCTTTGTAAACAATGTTATTCGTTGCTCCGTTTGTAGCTAAAATAAATTATCTAGGTTAATAACGCGAGAGCAAGCGACGTATAGCTGACCGTATGCAAAACTCCGTATAAAAATCGTTGTTTCTTAAAACTTTAATCACTTTATATTAAATGAAGATACTGCAATTTTTTTTTGATAAGAACCAAGTGTATAAGAAATAAAACTTAGGGAATTTAATTGAAATCTTTCGAATAGTTTATACGTGATGCGCGCACAACCGCAAACCTCTATAATTTTATTTATATAGATATCTAGAGAAGCCGTGGTAGCTCAGATGGTTAGCACTCGCTGTAAAGCTTCACATTACTCAAGCAACCCGGGTTCGATCCCCGCCGGCACCAATGAAATTGTTAATTGCAATTTTAAGTGCTGATTTACCACGTGCTCGGCGATGAAGGAAAACATCGTGAGCATGCAGCCTGCATGTCTGAGAAATAAGAAAAAAAATATTTCGAGACGAGGCGATTATAGGAAATGGCAGAATTATTTCATAGTTTTCGATAGATGTGGATGTAACCATCTAGCATTTGGAATGGCCCATAAACATCTACATCTATCCTTGTATGCGAATCAAAATGCAGCTATGCGTTGTCACCTATGAGGACTAAGATGGAATGCCTCGTTTCCAGTAAAAAGGGTCTCCGGTTCTCTGCACTCACCATACGAAACAGCAGCGTTAAGCTACTATTTTACGTTGGTATCCTGTGAGAGCGTGGTCCTTCCCCGGTCGAGCCGACCCATTCGTGCTGCAACCGTAATATATGTAGCTTTAGCTTTAGCTCTTCTACCACGTTGAAAATTTTTGAGAAATAAAAAAAAATATATCTAAGGCGTGTGAAAGTCGCCAACACACATTAGAGTAGCGCGGTGGACATTTCTTTATCCTTAAAAACCTTCTCAGAAGTAAGAGGAGGCTTGTGCCTAGGTCTCTTTTAAGCCGCGTCTCCACCAAAATTTCGTTGCCAACACGTGTTGCCAACAAATGTTTCTGTGAACAAGCGTCTCCACCGAGGGAACAAATGTTGGCAACAAGCGTATTCCTTTGATGTTGCCGCCGAAAATATGTTTTGTTGGCAACTGTTGTGTTGACAAGAAAACTTTGGTGGAGACGCGGCTTTAGACTGTAACTTTACTTCATGCTGTTACTTCGTGATTTAACGTGCCTGAGACTTTTGTCACAGTCAGTTTTTTCTAACATTGATAGTCAATGCCAACTCATTATCAACGTGACAGTCCTTCCACCCAGTGTCAAAAGTCAACGCTCTATAAATAAAAGAACAAAGGATTGCTACTTGGTATGAATAAGTAACGTCGTTTTGATAATGCTATCCGCGCGTGGCTTTGGCGCACAGTCGACATCGCACACGTCTCGCGCTGTCACGTTGTCACATTATGTTTTTTTTCTATAAAGTTTTATTTACCTTTTTAAATAGTACGGAGGACGTTGTTTAACGAGACGTTATAGTGTGCGTGCGCATTTTTAAAGTTTTAAATCGAACAGTACCGTTTTGTTCATTTAATTATTTTTTTTAAATTCTATGTATAATATTTTTAATAAAGTGCAATTTGTATAAATTACAAGTGAGCAGTTATTGTGTGTTTTAGTGTTGGTGTGCCTTTATTAAGGCATTGTTTCAATAAAAAATTGACGTGTTTTTACTTGGATTAGTTTGCAAGAGAATTCTGGAATTGGATTGAGTCGAAAAATGCGACCAAGTGAGTATAGCACGTGTGATATTCCAAATAATTTTAGTTTAAAATTACTCTTAACAAGTCTGACGTTCATGACTGCATGTCTGAAGAATTACGAAAATATTTTCACCACATGCGAGTTCCGTTAAGACGCATTGCCATATTACATACAGGCATTTGCCAAATTTGACAGCATTATTGAATTTTTGAAATTGGCATATTTGAATTTCGTGCGCGTTTCTAGATAATTAGTGTGCCGAATCGATCTCTCGTTTGCCGTTCGGGTGCGCCGCACAATGATTTATGTTAAAAAATGTAAAAAAAAAATCATTGGTGAGCAGTTGTTGGGTGAGTTGGTGCGACTTACTATTGGCACAGCTTAAAGGCAGTCTTTAGACTCTGATTTTGGCTATTGACTTTTACAGTTATTAGTACTATTATCTTTTTTATATTATGTATTACTATTTAGATTTTATAAAAAAATACATAATAAGAAACATTGGTCTTTTAAAAATTGTCATCTGAAAAATACCACTTCATTGTCTATGTTTTTTTAACTATTCTATGCTAGTGCTCTTTAGTACATAATAAAATAAACCCGCAATACCCGTCTGCTTTTCGGTGTTCTAGCAGCAATCATAATTTAAATAACGAGTGATATATTTTTTGTTGTGTGTTTATTGACTATTGTAGAAAAATTATACATACGGTTTGTTTCTTTCGATTCTTAAATTTTGAGGTAATTTTTCTTAAATAGGGACGGATCTAATTAATACTAATAAATTGATTGCTCAGTAGCGCCAATGGCTATGCGTTTGGTTGCGCTGCGGAATCGCGTGTTGGAATCCCGCACGGAACAATTAGTGTTTGTATTGCGTTCAAGTAACTCTGTATAAACTGTTTTGTTGGGTACAGGATGGCATGGTGGTACTGGCAAAAACTTACTGTGTGTTTGTTTGTTGATTTCAGTAAACATATAATTTACTTGTGTACTATGCCTGCACAGTGGGAATAGGATTAAGTTTACTGACAATATCACTCTAGACTCCGCCATTTTAAGATAATTATTTTATTTATTTTAATTAAATTACCACAAAATCCATTTTATTGATAAGAATATAAACAAAAATATTTATGTGTTAAATATATTATTTTACTTAGAATATTTTGCACATCCGACATATCGCGCACTTGAATTGAAAAATAGCTACTGTCAAAAATCTCAGTTTGACGGTAGCTACTTTTTTGCCTCATATTATCTTATGAGTATTTAATAGCTGTGCGCCGGCGTTGCATTGCCTTTGTGTTAGAAACCTCACAGGCATACATAACTACTCATCAAAAATTCATTGTATGGATAAAGATGAATGGTATTAGAACGCATATGGAACAAACTAATATTCTTTTATATATATATAGCATATACTTAGATAGATAAATTTTAAAATTTTACCGAAATAAATACTTTTAAATTTATCGCCATTTTCATGTTAACAAAGCATTATACTCTATGAACTGTGTCAGGGACATCGAGAGCTCTTAAAATTGTCTGTAGAGTCAATATTAGAGCGATAAATATTGAAACGCCGCTGGTAACCGCACAGTCAATGCCCTCGACATCGTCTTGAAATAGTACATATAGATGGAACTGGCTAGAGCACACACGTTTACATAATTTTTGTTGAAATGTCAGCAGCCAGAGTTTTTTTTTTTCGATTTTAACGCCATGACATCAGCAGTACACACATGTGCCAGTCTGAAGTTACTTATTACCTTTCAATAGTGAGATATACAAAAGTTGAATGCAAGGATTTTCAAAAATAGGTTGTTATCTTGAAAGATATTAGCAGTTACGCTGGGCATTCGACAATTTTGCACTGGTAAAACTACTACCTATTAACAATCTGAGGGATTTAGATTCGACATCTTCGAATGTTAATTGGAAGTTATCCTTTGTAATAATTTCATGGGAAAATTCTTCACAATTTGTTTATACAGTGAAACCTGGGTAACTGGTATCTTAAGGGACCTGCAAATTTGTCTCACTTAAAGAGGTATTAAACTTACCCAGTGTCTCAGATATCCAGGTATAAATAAATATCTTTCTCATTTACAGAAGGTTCCAATAGTTGTGGTGAGGTGAGAAGGTGAGAATAGAGGTGCGATTATTAAATAAAAAAACGTAATTTGTGAACATTATACATGATTTGTAATCTTTATTAACAATCAAAGAGCTATTAAACAAAAATAATTAAGCGAGTTTTTATAAACAATACAAAAATGCATACAGAATGCGTCAATCAAAAAGTTTGTTATTTTAGTTTGTCTTTTGGAAGTATCAGAAACGTCACGCGTCTTTACACTTTCATAAACGGATATTAACTTTAGTTTTTCACGTACTGATAAAGACTTTAGCCTTCGCTTCGGCATTTTCAAATAAACATCCGGCCGATATCAAAATCAAACTAAAACTGGAGGTCACTTTTACACAATTAGCCAAATACGGAATTTGCTGGTAGAATAAGAATTAGTAAATAAAACGTAATAACCAAAACAAAAAATAAGTAAGAATTAGTAAAATATACTCGCTGTCTCAATTATAGAGGTAATTGTGACGAATAAAATCGAAAGAACTAATCCCAGATATAAAGGTTTGTTTTGTCCCACTAACAGAGGTAATTCAGTGCTACCTAAGCATTAGTTCCAGGTTCCAGCTATGGAGGTTTCTCAATTATCCGGGTTTCACTTAACCAAGTTTTACTGTATATCACATTGCGAAGTTACCGGCAGGTTTTGATGACATCTTAACTCATTCATCAGAATCGAGCATCAAGGTTGCGATGGCTGATGTACAGAGAAAGAACTTTGAAAGTTTTGAACACGTCCTGATGTAAGCAATTTTTATATTGAAAAACAAAATAATTCTATTGACGGTATAAACATGTTATTTTCCGATCTGAAAATTGTATAAAGTTCCAAAGTGGATATATATTTTTTTTAATAGTTCAGGGCCGCCGCGCGTTTCCGCAAACTTATTTACCTTTAAATATACCATCAAACTCTTAACTGGTGTTATTAAAACTATACTATATCAATAATCTTGAACTATTTTAACAAACAAGAATCCAAAGATTTTTTAATATTCACGCGAATCTTACACATTGAATAAAACTATGTTTACGGATTTTATCGCGTTAAATTTACTTATTGTACTTGACGTCCCGATGTCACAGTAAATACAAAATACAGTCAAAAATCTCAGTCTCCTCCCCGTGACCATGGGTTGCTGTAAAGCACTACAAAACGTCGGAAAGTAAAACGCGATAAAATCCGTAAACATAGTTTTATTCTAAACCAGAATCTGTACTTTATTGGTGCAGATTTTCTGAGTCCTGTGACCTGTCAAAAGCGTGTTTAAAGTTATAAATGTTATTTATTTTGTCTAATGAACTTTTTAATTATAACTTTTTTATCTCCTTTATTGGCCTGTGAAATTTCACAGCTGAACATGCGCCAGTCCCGTTTTAGGGAATATTAAATTTTTTTTTAATATTCCCTAAAACGTCGTAATACTTTATTCGTCGCTACAGAACAATACACAGGCGTAGTGTTAACATGGCAGTACTGACCGTGTAGTGGCGGTGTATGAATATCCAGAAATACAGAAACTTTTAAAAATAGCTTAGCTCATGGTTAGCATTAGCTCGAGATTGACTGGTAGTGAATGCCTAAAGGCATTAAGTCCGTCAATTGCACATTTTAAGTGCAATAAGAATTTAAAAAAAAAACTGCGGATGTCAATCCGCTTGCCAATCGTGGGAACTATGGCAAATATAACCCTATGGGGGAGGCTTATGTTCAACAGTGGACTTTAATAGCATTCATATAAGTATAGCTCGTTGTGTATATACTTAACTAACGTTCTTTTAGTTAACAATACATACTTAATTTTAGGAGCTATTTAACAAATGATTCACGATTGTTGAAAGGACCAAAAGGTCCTTTTAAAAAGGTCCTTTAAGACGTCAAACGTTTGATAAAGACAGACTTTAAAAAATAGTTTCATAAAGTTATTTTAGTCCTTATGATACGTTTCAATGAAAATAAATAGCCAAATACACTACCTTCCACACGTGAGTTGCTTTGCGATCCGCCATCCTTACTAAGCGAAAGTTATTTTGGTTCTATTTCCGTATGACGCTGTCTACATATTATGTATGTAGTATCGCTTATTGTACATTGTATTTTCAAACGGACTACACTAAGCATTAATGTCTTCAATTATATTTTTTACGTTTTATGATAACTTATTTATTGAGCTAACTAATATTTATCGATGTTTCGTACATTGTTTATTAAATGCAATTCTAAACTGCACAATTTGTGTTTCGACGAGTCTTTAGCTTATTGCTAAATTATTAGACTGTCCATAACGTTTTTCTCAATTTTCTGAACGATCATTTCCAAATTCATTTGTATCCTTTATTATTTTGATATAAACTTATCTCCTTTTCGTTTATTGTCTTTTTTAATTAAATTTATCTTATTATAATTAAAACTAACAAGTGGGATGCGGGAAGTAAAGACTGTGTAACAATAAGAACTTCCGAAGGAAGCGGAGTTAAGCCGAAATAAGAATTTAAATTTTTTTGGTTTTTGGCGATTTTGATCCCCTAGGAGTGTGAGAACTTTTTGCCCCTATTCAACCATGACCCCCATGACATGCTCTACATGATAGGCTATTCAAACTGGCTATGCCTAAAGTTCGAGCCACCCCCCAATTTTTTGATTTTTGGCAATTTTGACCCCCATGACATCCCCTACATGATAGGCTATTCAAACTGACTAGGCCTAAAGTTCGAGTTGCCCCCAACTCGTTTCTAGTCTCTACTTCCAATGCCTGTGGTCTGTGTTTACCACATCTATTGTTGTCACCAACAATTAATGTCAGATACCACAGAGTGATTACGTATTTTTTCTAACTATAAAGCTGAATTACAGTGTTCTACATATTAATTAAAAATTAACTTTCTAAGCGATTTTGAAAAATGTTTTAAAGATGGCAAAATTATAACAATACAATCCTGATTATGTTACTTAGGTTATTGAACTATTATATTTATATTTTATTATATTCTCCTCGGCGATTTTTGAACACACGTAGTTATACCTTATACGGTAGTAGACAGCAATTTTTCAAAATAATGTTTAATGCAATTTAACTAGAATTGATAAATTTTAGAAACCAAATGTAAACCTCTTCTATTTAATACCTGACACGTCGGTCTTAAAAAATGTCATCCATTATTGTTAACTCATAAATAAAAAATCGGGTGCAATTTATTTATTTTTTAAATTTCAATTTAAGACGGCCAGGATTTAACGCTTAGTTGCATTAAAAATCTAGTAGGCGCTTTGTTTACCTCCTGATTTATCTTCAGATGAAATAATATAAATATAAATTTAATGATATAATATAAAATTAGCAAATATTTTAATAAATGTGACAGTGCCAAGTTGCAGTTGTACTTGGCTGCACGAGTGGTTCGGCTCGATCGAGGCTGGATCACGCTCACGTAGAATAGCAGCTACGAATAGGTTTGTGGGGATCAATTCAGTTAACACATGAACATATAGATCATCATCGTCAGTTCCCATTTCTTTTTATTTAGCAAATCATGTAACATTCGGTGAGTCACACCACGTCCCGGTTACAGGTATTTGCCGTCCGCGTATCTTTGTTATATTGAACACGCGTTGTGCGTGTGACTCAGATTATCAGAATGGACTAAAATAAAAAAAAGCTTTTTTATTCTAATTCGATAATGAAAGCATTTCTTCGCAAGACATAATCGTAAGTTTTATTATAATGTTTCTTTAATGCGGATTTTGTTGTCTTTGTAGTTTCTAATAATATAAAAAAAGTTTTTAATATTATTTTAATTATATAGTTATATACAGTTTCATGATAATATTGAGATTATTATCATGAAACTGTATATAACACTTTTAAACATTATATACCTAATTAATATAACACTAAAAGCTATAATATGAAGAGTATTTCAATGATGTTATGTAACGAAGAACGACAATGAAATATTATCTTTATCGTTTAATGACTATTCTATAATTAATTAAAAATTATAACTTTACGACCAGAGACCTCATTATTATTATTGTTTAATGTGTCATTTAATTTTATTTGTTGATATCATTTTGTTTTTTAATTTAATATATATATATATACATATACATAGAAACAGAAGATGGACATTATTGTAATAAAGCATCTTTCTCGTCTATAATATAAAAATGAATCGCTGGATGTGTTGCTAAGCGCAAATCTCGAGAGCAGCTGAACCGATTTCGCTAATTCTTTTTTTATAATATTCCTTGAAGTACGAAGATGGTTCTTACAAGGAGAAAATTTTAAAAAATTGCCTGAAAAAGTATAAAAAACAGCACTTTTCTATATTCCCATACAAAATATTCGTAATAATACTTAAAAGTCAATTTGAACTTTAATACCATAACATATGGTTTAAGTGTTAGTGGAGGGGTTCCGGGAAGGCAAAACAATTATAATTTTTTTTTGACATAATGTAATTGATGACTTATCAACTTTCTTTTTTCTTTTTTTATCTTACTAGCTGACCCGGTGTCCCGAATAGCAGAATATGTATTAAAAAAATTTAAGAATTGACTGGTAGGCGGTACGAAGTTCGCCGGGTCAGCTAGTAACAAATAAAAAAAATTCGGGTACAGAAAATTTTCTGTGCATCTTTGGACTTGGAAAAGGCCTACGACAGAGTGAGCAGAGAAACAGACAGAGCTAACCACTTTTAGGTTGAGCATTGGGCTTGTACGCCATTAAAATCTTTATATATGGGCTCTAAAGGTGGCCATTGAGGATACGTCTGTTTGGAATGAAAGTACCTACTCCAGATTAAAGGCACATTGAATATACTTCCATTTGGACGTACACGCCGTCACTTCGAACGTTGCACGCTGTTCAATTACACGTACGGAACAAATAATACAATGGATTTTTTAATGGTGGCAACAGCAGTGCGTATTTCGATAAAAAGACAAAAACGTAAGAGAAGGGTGTTTGGAAAGTTTAAAATAAACAACGCCAACAAAGCATGCATCGCCTTTCTCTTTTCTCTGTCGTGATAATAAGGATGTTTCACTTGCAATAAACATGGATGCGATTTATATTTTTCAATTACTTCTAATACAAAGTCACGTACAGACTGATGTAGACATAGTAACATATAATTCATTCTGTAGAATTTTGTTTAAGCGTTTCATAGACACTGTTACAGAGTTCCTACGATCCAGCACATGCACCGCTGTCAATACCAGAGCACAAAGTGAGACAAAAATCACAAAGAAATGGAAGTGGCTTTGCCCATTCACAGACGATTCGAACGGCTTCCAAATGGCGTGGCGCACGTTTTTGACATTGACAGTCGGCCGCGAAAGACGTCCATTTGGTTTGGATGCATGGATTTCAATTCATTTGGAAATTCAAAACTGGACGACGTCCATTCAAATGGCATACGTTTTTCACATTCACGAAACGATTTCGGAAGACGTTCACTCCATTTGGTTTGGATTGATGGACGTATCGTCAATGGGCATCTTAAGGCTGGTGTAAGGATCAATGGTGACTACACAGCCTGGTTTTGCATGTTAGACAGTGTTGTGTACACTCAATTTGTTCATGGATAATTGTTTGGAATCTTTTAAAGTAAAGATTATGGTTTAATAATGGGTGTTGACTATGAAATGCCTAGTGTATGGCGACGATCAAGTCTTATTTATGTAGTATTGAGTACCGAGTTGTAGAGTTGCAAATTATGGTTACATTTAGTGAAAACGTATAATTAAAAGAAAAGTGAATGAAAGTGTACGCAATTAAGACGAAGTGACAGTTTCTGAAGGAAAAGAAATAGGCCTCATTTTTTATTTCACATGTCGCAAAACGACATGCTCGTACGCTCAGCGTCAGGCTTCTGATAAGCTGTAATTAATGACTGAACGAGTGAATATTCAGTATACTTTAATAAATTAACTTTTTGATAATGTTGTTGGTCTTGAGAAAATCCAATGTTATTTGCTTACATTTATTTTGTTGATTATGACTGACTATCTTTGCCTATTTCTGACTATCGTTAAACGCTTTGTCCAAATGGGGCGTTAAGTAAAAATAAGAAAATTGCAAACCCCCCCCCCCCCCCCCCCAATTGATAAAACAAGACTTTAACTAAAAGTATTGGTGTTTTAATAAAATTAGGTTTTTTTAAAACACCAATACTTTTAGTTAAATTGTCCACGGACTCCGTATCCACATTTCTATATCATTGACAATTGGTAGCTCATTTTCACAATAATAAACATAGTATTATTAATTAAGATTATAAATATTGTTTTAAAAATATGTTTATTCTTTTATAATTTCTTATCTTACGCAAGATTTTTTTAACACTTCCCCCACTCCCTTTGTTAGCAAAAGTAAGAAAAAATCGAAACCTCCCTTGCACCTAAGTGTGCTTACGTAGGAAATGCAAATTAATTTTACTGCTTATTTTTTTTAAATTCTGATAAATTTCTGATACAGTTCATTACTGTTTTCACCGAAAGAATTGAAATCCGCTCAAATGTACAATTGCTTGTGTATAAACTAAACATCTCCTATTATTCCTCACATACATTGAGCGCCATTTTATGCGAAATTCTGGACGAATACCGTGGACATGTAATGAAATGGCTCACCTTTTGCAACATTATCGATGTTTTCAAATTTGATTGCGACAAAGGTGAAATTTTTCTGTATACGAGTATTATCGGACATTATCAAGGGCGCAGTACAATAATACTACAACGCCACAAGTAAATCCGATGTAAAGATTATGCAATAAGGAGGAGAAGGCTCAGCTATATCAGAGAACAAGCGGTGAACATAATGATTTCTTATATTTACGCGAACACTACACATTTAAATAAAACTAATTTTACGGATTTTATCGCGTATATTAACTTATTTTACTTTCCCGACGTTTCAAGCACTTTACAGCACCCATGGTCACGGGGGGGACTGAGGTGTATGACGTCCCAATGTCATAGTTAACCACGGCTACCTCCAGATTAAAAATTATTAATTTTTGTTCCGATCTACGCAGTATGAACTTACAGTATCATGAAGTCTTGCAGTTGTATGCTTGGGTTGGGATTTAATTTTATTAATTATGGGATCCCAAGCAGATGGTAGCACCCAGCCATCTTCTCTATTGAAATTAGGATGTTTTTTGATTTCAATAGCCTCGCGAATCATCCTTGGAAGGAATCGGTGTTCTTTAGCGAGGATTTGTGGTCTATCAAATCTAATGTAGTGACGGGGGCGATCCTGTACGTGTTCACAGACTGCAGACTTCCCGGAGCGTCTATTCTTCACATCAGCTATGTGTTCTTTAACGCGGGTTTTTATGGATCTTTTAGTTTGTCCTATATAAGAGAGACCACATTCACAATCCAGCTTGTACACTCCTGCATCTTGCAGAGGAATATTACACTTGACTGATGGTAAAAACTGACTAATCTTCTTCGGCGGCTTGAAATATGTTTTAATGGAAGCACGCTTCAAGATGTAGCCAATCTTGTCAGTGACACCTCTGACATATGGCAGTACAGCAGGCACTCGCTCGACTGTGGCCGGCTTCACTCGTTCACTGTGACGTAGGCGCGGGACCCGAAGCTTATTGTCGTGCAAAACTTGCTTGACGTGTTGGAGCTCGGCGGCCAGGTGTTTACTGTCACAGATCCCTCGTGCTCTCTGAAACAAAGATTTACCCACGGTAGCTAACTGTGAAGGATGGTGGTGAGAATCACCGTTTAAATATCTATCTGTATGGGTCTTTTTTCTATACACAGTGTGGCTCAAGGTGTTATCAGGATTCCGAATTACTAACACATCTAGAAAACCTAAAGAATTGTTTGCCTCTAACTCCATTGTGAACTGAATTTTAGAATTTAAGGAGTTAAGATGGTCTAAAAATGCAGTTACTTTATCTAAAGGTAGAATTGTGAAAGTGTCGTCTACGTACCGCTTGTAGAATCTTGGCTTTATGGGAGAAGTAAGCAGGGCTTTCTCCTCAAAGTCCTCCATGAATATATCGGCAACAATGGGAGATACAGGTGAGCCCATCGCCACACCATCTACTTGCTTGTAGAACTCCTCCTTCCACAATAGGTAGCCAGATGTAAGGCAGTGTCTGAGTAATACTGCATATTCTACGGGCATGTTATTTTCCTCTAGCCTTCTAGTAATGATTGAGATGCAGTCTTCAACAGGTAGGCATGTGAACAGAGACTGCACATCAAAACTCACCATAGTTTCATTGTCTGCCAGATGTAGGTCTTTAATCTCGCTGACAAAATGGTAGGAATCCTTTGTGTGTGCTCTTGTATGTCCCTTGAGCGGTGAGAGTATATTCGCTAAGTGTTGAGCCAATCTGTAAGTTGGTGAATCGATTTGGCTCACTATAGGACGTAGTGGAGCATTGGGCTTGTGTATTTTTGGTAACCCATACAACTTCGGTGGTTTAGCACACGTAGGTATTATCGATTTTACGTCTAGATTTAATTTTTCGGAGTTTTTCTTTATGAGATCACTAGTTGTTTTAAGTGTGTTATTTGTTGGGTCATTTTTAACCTTTTTATACGTACTTGCATCCGACAAAAGTTCTTGTATTTTAGAATTATAATCTGACGTATCCATAACTACCGTGGCATTTCCCTTATCTGCGCGGAGAATCGTGAGTTCTGGTTTATTGCGTAGGTTAGTCAACGCTTTGAATTCGTCTTTAGGTAGATTCGGTTTTGGCGCTGAACTTCGACGTAACATAGACGAAATGTCTTGACGTATCGCTTCCAAATCCTCCTTTTGCATATTGTTTTTAAATAAACAGTCCTCGACACTACAGATAATTTGTTCGTACGGTAATTTTTTCGGTGTTATAGCAAAATTTATTTAAACAAGCGGTGAAATTAAAAATTTTGTACTACTAACTTCAATGTAAAAAATAATTTACGGTTGATTTTTTAAAACCGCTCGACCGATTTCGTAAAAAATTTAAAAGGGACCACCTGGGAAGTGTACCCTTTGAAACAAAAAAAGAATTTTCGAAATCGTTTCAGACGTCTGCGGGTAATCGGTGAACATACATAAAAAAAGATTCCTACGAATTGAGAACCTCCTCCTTTTTTGAAGTAGGTTAAAATTGTCAGTTTATTTGAATTGACGACAATAATTGACATGGGCACTATGTATATTCTTTATGAGCCCAAAACAGCTCATGGCTGATTTAACATAGTATTTGTCATAATCTACGTGCGTGGCAAGCGGATTGGTGAGCACAGTGCCTGATGTCTCACACCGTCACCGATCTGGGAATTTGTATCTGTAGCGACACTGTATCTAATCTCTATCTATTATTTAAAACAAAGTCGCTTCCCGCCGTCTGTACGTTTACATCTTCTAAACTACGCAACGGTTTTCGTCAATAGACAGAATGGTTCAAGAGGAAGGTGTATGTATTATGTATAATATATAAATAATAATGTAATAATATAAAATATTTTATAATTTTTCCGTCCGTGCGTATGTGACGTTACGTTAGGTTTACTTAGACGTGGTACAGCCATGCTGCATCTATATTAATTGTATAGTTGTAGCACGAATGAGTTGGCTCGAACGGGGTAGGACCACGCTCTCACAGAATACCAGCGTAAAATAGCAGCTCAATGCTGCTGCGTTTCGTATGGTGAGTGTGGAGAACCGGAGACCTTTTTTACTGGAAAAGAGGCATTCCATCTTAGTCCTCGCGGCTGACAACGCATCTGCATTTTGATTCGCAAACGAGGATAGATGTGGATGTCTATGGGCCACAGCAGCCACTAACCATCAGGTGGACTGTGTGCTCGCTTGTCACCCTTATCCTATAAAAAAAAGATGTAACTGTGACTGAACTCCTAAACGGCTGTACCTATTTTGATGAAATTTTGTGTATGTGTGATTAAGTTGATTAAAGAATGGTTTAGATTCGCAATTGGACCCGCAGGTGGCGTTGTTGTCGACATCCAGAAATCAACCGTGCGAAGCCGGGGCGGATCTCTAGTGGTTATATAATTTGTTTGTGTATTGTAACGGGGGGAATAATGAAAGAATGAACAGGTTAAACACGTGCACTTGGACATTATATATTTTTATTTTAGAATTCACTACATTCCTAAGCGCAGTATACAATAGAACACGTAATATTGGGTGTATTAGCACAACAATATTATTTATACATATTATAGATACGTGACAATAGAGGCGTTTTAGAAGAGGGACTTAGGCTGAGATGTTCAGATTTACTTTCGAGCTAAGACAATGTAGGTATTTATAGAGCTAACTTCAAACAGAAATAAGTATTGCAAAATTATTCAATTTAAAAAATAAATTTGATATCATTAAGATAGCTTCCACCATACTTTTATATACATAATTCTTTTGTAGCTTTGTGTGTTTGTCACTGAAAAGGACCGGAGACCTTTTTTACTTACGTTGCGCTTAGCAAAGCCTAAGTCAACGAAATCGATGACTTACGTAAAACTCAGGATATTATCCAAAACCACCGCATTAATTGTTGTTTTTATGTTACTCTAATTATGTATAACAATACAGGCCTGTTGGTCTAGTGGTTAGTGACCCTGACTGCTACGCCGGAGGTCGTGGGTTCGATTCCCACCCAGGACAAATGTTTGTGTGATGAGCACGATCATTTGTTCTGTGTCTGGGTGTAATTTATCTATAATATTTATGTATTTAGAAATATATAAGTATGTTTATCAGTTGTCTAGTACCCATAACACAAGCTCTGCTTAGCTTGGGACTAGATGGCGTTGTGTGATAGTTGTGGAATATTATTATTATTATTATTATTATAAATAGGTAATTTTAGGCCGTCTCCTAATTTTAAATAGCATAAATCCCCTTTCTGTCAACGTAATTTCAAATTTTCTTTTTTTTTCTGAATTTGCACTCTTCTCATACGTTTCCGTTCCCATACGCTCATTTTCTATTTCACAACGTAATGTGTGTAATGAAGCATCCATTAATTTTTTAACTGTCTGAGCCTTAGTATAAGCTTAGCTTAACTGTAGCCCGATACAACTATAAATTCAGAATCAAAGATTATGTTAAGCATATACTCAGCTAAGATTTTCGTAAGTAAAGTCTGAGCAAAGTGAAAGTACGGACTATAGATCTCAGCCTAAGTGCTTGCTGTAAACACATATGCTATTGTCATTCATTTTCCTTTCGTGTTGCTTACTTTATACGCTCTGACAATATACAGACCTTATACGCTACTTGGCAACACTACAAACTGCTTAAAATCTGACCTCAAATTTGATATCAGCTATACATAGTATGGCCAGTTTATCAATTTTGCGCGGCCTCGTTTCTACTAGTGACCACTTCCGGTTGGCTTATCGGAAATTATATTATTTAAATATTAACATAACATATGAGAGTCATAAATTTGACTGAGCATTTAAAGCATATGTTAGAAGAATAGACGGCCTTGTTGGTCTATTGGTCGTAAACGCAATTGCTGATCGTTTGGTCCCGGGTTCAAATACCGGGTCCCGACAAAAATTAGTTGTTGGCTTTTTCTGTCAAGAAATTCTCAGTAGCTGCCCGTAGTCAGGAAGTTGACGGTGTCTCACCCCCGTGCCTCTGAAAGCACGTAAAGCCGTTGGTGCTGCAGCTGAACTCGTTCCGGTCGGTCTTTATATTATATTGTTTCACAGGGGGATCTCTATACAAATAAATAAAATTGAAGTGTCTGTTTGTAATTTAAAAATAACAGCTTTTTACTAATTGCATATTAAAGTATATACGGTACTTATAACAAAAACACAATTTTTAACATTTTTGTCTATCTGTCTGTCTGTCTGTTTGTTCCGGCTAATCTCCAAAACGGCTGTACCGATTTTGACGCGACTTTCACTGGTACGAGTAGATTGCTCATGTTATTGGGAGTAACTTAGGCTACTTATATTTTAGAAAAATATTTTGGGTTTCGCGCAACAAAATTAAAACCCTAAATTACACGCGGGTGAAGTCGCTAGTGTAACATAATTGCCACGCTTAGCAGGTTGCTTGGCAACCGGAGTTTTTTTTAATAATTTTGAATAGTTTTATCGTATTGGGTGCGACTTATCGGTTTGCGTTGTTATCGTAGTAGATTCTCTTGGAGATCATAGTCAGTAGTTTTTAGAATTAAACAAATTTTAGCTTGACCTCGTTCGGCGCCGTGTTTCGTTTAAGGTGACTATCGTAAACAGCAAATGAGATTTAAATAGATGAGTGACGGTGTAAACGTTCCGCATAACATCAGCTGTGTAAACCCAGATCGGCGATTGAAAGCAACGTAAAAGATGCGAGACATCTGGTGCTATTCATAAAAGTAAAGTAAAGTTGCAGCCTATTTACATCCCACTGCTGGGCACAGGCCTCCTCTCATTTCTGAGAGGGTTTTAGGGCAAGGAAATGTCCGCCGCGCTGCCCCAATGCGTCTTGGCGAACTTCACATGTCTTCGAAATATATATTTTTTTCTTATTTGTCAGACATGCAGGTTTCCACACGATGTTTTCCTTCACCGCCGAGCACGTGGTAAATCAGCACTTAAAATTGCAATTAACAATTTCATTGGTGCCGGCGGGGATCGAACCTGGGTTGCTCGAGTACTGTGAATCTTACAACGAGCGCTAACCATCTGAGCTACCACGGTGCTATTCGTACTACGAGTACTATCAAAATTTCGCCTACTAACGTAAATATGTAATCTATATGTATAAAAATAAATAAAATTGAAGTGTCTGTTTGTAATTTAAAAATAACAGCTTTTTACTAATTGCATATTAAAGTATATACGGTACTTATAACAAAAACACAATTTTTAACATTTTTGTTTATCTATATTTATATAATAATAAAAATTACGTGTCACATTGTTTGTCCGCGATGAACTCCTAAACTACTGAACTGATTTCAATGAAATTTTGCACACTCTGTGCGGTTTGGTTCAACTTGAGAGATAGGATTGTTCTTATCCCGTTAAGTGACCCTCAATTTTTTTATTGCTAATTTCAGGAGTTTTTTTTAGGAAAGAAAATGGTCTTCGAAAAGGGCAGAACAACGTCTGCCTGGTCAGCAAGTTTCTAAATAAAAGTCAATTGCTGTCCTTAATCTCGCTTAACTTCGAAAACGGCTCGAACGATTTTGATGAAATTTCTTGTATGCTTTTGAGTGGATCCCTCGATGCTTTAGATTCACAATTGGACCCGGTAGGTGGCGCTGTTGCCGGTATTCAAAAATCACCCGTGCGAAATTGGGGCGGTTCGCTAGTTATATAATTTTTTTTTTTATATAGGATAAGGGTGACAAACGAGCACACAGTCCACCTGATGGTGACTGTGGTTATATAATATAAATCCTCCGTACTAAATAAGAGGCCTATGTGCAGCACTGTGCTGTTCGAACGATTTCGCTTGAAATGAATGACCAATTTGTTCTAAAACTTACCAGTTTCCGTGAATTTAGATATTTGTTAAATTTTGTATCAATGTCATCACCGAGACAAATCAATTTTGTCTCGGTGACATTTGTGTCAGCTGTCATAATTTATGATGTATAAAATATTTTATATGACGTCCTCGTGGATAATTTCTACATTATATAAATCTGCCGGAAAGCGACAAAGGTTACCATTTGCGTGGAATTTGTAATCGACTTAATCAAACGTTTTATTTAAATTGGATATACCTAATTATTGCTATTGTTTCTTTTCAAAACAACAATGCTGTACACGTGTAATTACATGATAAACATGAGTGTGAGTGAGAGTATATTAAATATCATATTTTCTATGAAAAGGGAAACAATATTAAATTCTTTGTGTATTTCTATAACACAATTTTATTTAAAAGTAGCGATCTGCCCTGGCTTTGCACGGATGATGTCTGGATTCTAAAACAGCGCTACCCACCTGGTCCAACTAGGCATAGTTATATAACATAACCTTCGCGAAAGTGCAATATCTTGGCAAAGTTTAACCGCGATCTGACGAACGGTATGGCAGCGCATAAAATACAAACAAATATTAATTTATAAATTAAATAGCAATCACATTACCGGCTCTGAACGAACTCAAAACACAATTTATGTAATATTCTTGCAAATTTTTCAAAATTGTAAGCACACAATTTAGGCATAGTCGGGAAGGGTCGCCCTAGGCGAAAGTTTATCGACCAAATTGGCGATATATTAAAAATGGGCCATATCAAGAGTACCTTTAATCGACGAGCGTGTATGCGTAGGTATATGGATGTGGAGGAAGCGAGAGAGGTGTGTCAGGATCGTGCCAAATGGAAGTCCATAATCTCTGCCTACCCCTCTGGGT
This sequence comes from Parnassius mnemosyne, assembly GCA_963668995.1. Taxonomy (NCBI): domain Eukaryota; kingdom Metazoa; phylum Arthropoda; class Insecta; order Lepidoptera; family Papilionidae; genus Parnassius; species Parnassius mnemosyne. Next base: position 13,820,993 of record CAVLGL010000086.1, read on the forward strand.
GACAGGCGTGAGTGTTTATGTATATGTATGTATGTATGTATGTACAATTTAGCTAATTAAGTTATCATTATAAGGCTTCAATCTCAGAGTAAGTACAACCAATGTACCTATATTCTTACTGTAAGGATTGGATGTCTTGATATATAGATGTATGTTTAAAGATAAATGTCATTGAAACAATCCTGGCAGGTCACAGAAAAAAAAATACTTCATTGTTTACTAATGATACGTTAATACACATACCTACTGTGGTGTACTACTGGATATACACATCTATAATCTATATCCGTAATTAATATTTAATATGTTAGCCCGTTTATTCTTGATTTATTTAGTACTGTTAGTAGCTGTTTCGCGCTACTTCGTCCGCGTCGAATTTATTACGATTAGATTTCTTAAATTTAAATTTTTTTTCAGCGGAACCCTAATTATTTTCTAAAATAAAAGTAGCCTAATTCACTCCTTAATATCGGCTATCTGCCAGTGAAAGTACCGTCAAAATCGGTCAAGCCATTTCGGAGATTATCCGGAACAAACAGACAGATAATTTTTTTAAAAATGGTAGTTTTGTTATAAGTACCGTATATACTTTCATATGTGTTTAGTAAATAGCTGTTATTTGACATTACAAACAGACACTTCAATTTTATTTTTCTGTGTAGATTCCTTTTGTTGCGTGTCATAATATATATTATTCATTATAATAAGTAATATAATATAATATTTAACCGTTTTTATATTGTCTGTATGAAACTGTAGATAAGTTTGCTTAGACCTTACACCCAAATAGGTTAAAATTGTCACAATAAACGTGTAAATAAATACAAAATGAATTATAATTGTGCATGCAGCATACATTTTGTATACTACTTCAAACTTAACATTTAACTCCAGCTGGTGAGACAAACAGGAAATCATTTATCATTCTATTTTGTTAAGCAAACGATTCTAACATAATAATATGAAATGTAATTTAAATGCAAAGACTTGAATGTCATAGCCGACTTTTATATTTGCAAAAAGACTAAATTGACTTCCATTATTGTATTGTGTGTAAATTAATCAACTAGACGGAAAGTTAAATACATTGCTATCGATATAAAAAAAATTATTAACTTATTTATTGTTTAATTATATTAAAAACTATAATAATAAAAAAAAATACTAAAACTAGAAACTATAAAATAAAACTAAATATAAAACATACATACATATATGTATGTAATTTTAATGAAGTTGATTTTGTATTGGAGGCTGCTGTGTTTCATATGGTAAGTGTAGAGAAAGAACCGGAAACCCATTTTACTGGAAATGAGGCATTCCGTCTTAGTTCTCGAGGGTGACAACGTATCCAAATTTTTATTCTCATTCGAGGATTAATGTACATGTCTATGGGCCACATCATAAACTTTTCATCTACCTGATGTGTGACTGTGTGCTCGTTTGTCACTCTTAATTAAAAAGAGTTTACTTTGTATAGCATTTGCCATAATTTCCACGGTTAGATTGATGACCGTAGTACCAGATGTCACCCACTTTTGTCGTTGCTCCTCGTCGTCAGTTTACGTATTTCTCACCTAAGTCTCACTTTGAGACTTTTTCGATTTTATATTGGAGAGCTTAAATTCTTCAAGGTACTCGTATTTTCGAAAACTACCTGTTATAACTTTTAACAAAAAGTAAAAACCGACTTTAAATTGGTAAAAAAGAAGTTATTTATTTGCTACCCTTGAAGTATAACCTATTTAATAAAAAAAATAATCATCAAAATTGGTTCACAATCTGCGAAGATATCGCGTACACATACAAAAAATATATGCTTGAATTGAGAACCGCCTCCTTTTTGAAGTCGGTTAATAACACCTAAGGGAAATAGGTTGTTAGGTGCATTCTTTTATTAATTTGTATATGTCTATAATTAAAGATGTGTGTAAGATTTTTGGCGTATGGATAACATTAATAATTTGAGATGTCTAGTTACGCCACAATATCGTACCCTTCACAAGATACATTCGTAACACGTGACAGGATACTTGCCAAATATTCCGAGTAACCGCAGTCTGGTTCGATCTCCCGTAGTATAGAATGTTGTATTTGGCTTCGTATTTGCAGTACTTATTCGAAAATATTTGGCATTGAAGACGAAAGTTGAGTCTATTGTTGAAGGTTAAACGGTTTGTGTGAAAATTAAATCATTATGCATAATGTGCTTGTAAGGCAAATAAAATCGAACTGCTCGACTACCATAATCTAGTTTTTCACTAAATTTGGAATAAAAGTATCTGTCTGAACAAATAGGCACAATCATTTTTAATATATTTGGTCTTTATCTATGAAATTGCCGATTTTAGTTAACGTAAATTTTTCCTATTTTTTATATATATTAATCAAAGTAATCTCCCATGCAATCGATGCATCTTTGCCAACGCGGTGGCAGTTTATTGATTCTTGAAGAAATCAGCCGGACGAGAGGCAACAAATTTTTCAAAGACATTTTGTACTGCCTCTCGGCACAGAATAAATAATAGTACTACGTACAGAAGTTGCACTCCTTTGATGTTGATTGCTTGCCGACGTTTTGGTAGCCCTACATAGTTATTATTAATCAGATAAATCGCGCACGCAAGCTAAATAAAACTTTGCGCGAGTGTCCGTATTACTTTGCATCTTTTCCCTTTCCTACGTCACCACGGACGTGACGTGACGTCGGAAGACTAAGGGCTGTTAATAAAGAGTAAAAAATGCACTGTGAAACTGAAATGGTAAGTTACTTAGGTAAAGTACCTATTCTGACTATAATCGACCATATGTCCTTATTAGTATTACCTAATTCCCCTGGTGTTGTGGTTGTTCATGTAGTCACTTACCATCAGGTGAGCCGCATGCTCTTTTGCCCCCTCTTCTATTAAAAAAAAAAAGATATAAGCACTTCGACGATCGAAATCGGTTACCTCACATACTATGAAAATTTAAAAATTACCGCCAAACAACTGCGAATTTAGTATATTTAGTTTTTATAATAGTACAGCTTTCGAGTAAAGCTATTCGTTGTTTAATTAGCAAAAGAGATTCAGCTTAGGTTTAAGGACATATTACAATGGCAGAGGAAAACTGTGGAGGCGACCGGTTCCGGAGTGTGTTATTTATAATAATATTTTTTTTAAAACATGTTTTGGTAGATTAGGTCTTAAAACCTAAGAATAAAGCTGATAATTGTAGGCTCTGTTGAAAGGAAATTCGATTGCTCGTTTCAATTAGCTGGTGTGTTACTTTGCAGTAACACGCGATAACGATATATTAAATATTTTAATGTGATTACTTTTATTGCACGTTCTCATACTTACCATTAGTTACCTCATTAATAATTGTTGTAAATTGACATATAGCCAACTAAGCAAGATATTACTGTACAGTCTTCTTTTTCATCACCCTAATAAGTCTATAAGTATTTTATGTCGGAGGTTGTAGAGCTGCTTAGCTCTGCATCCCCGAACCTGGATTACACGTGCATCTAATAGCAGATTAATAGCAAAATTTTTTATTATCATTGTATACAGGGAATAAGAAATACGGTAATATTTTTCCAAATTTCATGAATTGGCAAGCCTACAGCTTACAATATATTCATTATTATCATCAGAACAGAAATATACACAAATTCGTCTCGCCTAAAAGTCTGTCTACGATGGTACTTTCATAGCCGCATTTACTGTTGTGTTTCGGTTTCAAGGGATGTAACAGATATAATTACTACGCTCGGAGTTGACTATAGGAGAGAATACGTAAGGGCATTATTTCCGCCGTGATAGAAATAAACCTAGCAAGCTAACAGCATAGCAAAGTGGCGAAACAATCAGCTTTGTAGCGGTTTCTAACGGTTGCCGTTGAGCAATCAGTTTCAAAATAAGAGGTTCAGATGCCTGGGTGATCAGTAATCGATTGCTGAAAACAGAATTTGAAAATTCAAAACCATTCTCGAGATAATCGTGGGACAGACGGACAGACATCGTGAAATCAATAAGTGACTTCGCAAGCTTCGCCACTTAATAATGCATAAATAAATAAAGAAATATAATTTTGAATAAAGCTTTTAAATTTCTGTTATATTAACGGTATTTACAGCTAATTAGATGTTGCATTCAGACAGTGCAAGGTTTTAAAATGGTAATCAAACTGTTTACCTTTCTTTCAATGATAAGGTCTTTGATTCAAGTTAGTTTTAGGCTATTTAATGATTGAATAATATAGTTATGGATTATAAAACTTTATAATATATGGAGTTATGAGTGGCAGGAAAAGGACCACGCTCTCACAAAACAGATAAAATAGCGACTTATTGTTGCTGTGTTTCGAATAGTGAGTGTAGAGAACCGGAGACCCTTCTTACTGGGAATGAGGCCATTCTAAGTTCTTAAGGGTGATAACGCATCTGCATTTTGATTCTTAATTGAAGATACTCGTAGATGTAGGTGTCTATGGGCCACAACATTCACTTACCATCAGGTGAACTGTGTGCTTGCTGTGTCACCCTTATTCTATATAAAAAAAAATATTGTCTTTATAGAGGATGTTTGCCATTCATGGTAGGCAAGTTTGTCACCCGTAGTTTTTTATTTTGTAGACAACCTGGTAAAAGATGCTTGAAGTCTCATCATTGCATGCAGGCTTAGGATCGTGCTTGGTGGGATTCATTGGTGGAGATTTATGTTCTATTCTTGTTTTTGTAATACTCCCAAACAAGGATTGTCTTCTGTATCGTGGAGGTAATTTAACCTGCACTAGGATAAACATTTAGATCAGAACTATTCATATGCATTAAAATACTATTGTTCCGTGTGGGATATCCGCAACTCAATGCTAACCAATGATATTATCTTTTTTATATATAATATCATTGATGATAACCCACTGCGCCACAGAGCCGCTATTATTTTGTTCAATATTGAACTTGGGATGTGCTGTAATGATGATGATGATGATGATGACGACAATATCAATGTCATGTGAATCGTATATCTCTGGGTATTAGAGAGTTTATTGGAAAATATACCATTCCTTTTAATCGAATGCCACCTCCCGCCTCACCTGCAAGTGGTAAACCCTATTTGCTAATGATTGCAAATATATTCAAGAGTGTCGAACTCTTAAAAAACGAATGCTTTAGAGGGTACATGTTCGAAAAGACCAACTCAGCAGTGGATGAATAAAGACTGCTAAAGATAAGGGCTATACTCACGAAAATCAAAGTTAATTTAAGAAATGTTTAAAATCGCTCTTTCGGTTTTTGTTTTAATTAAATGACGATAGAAGGTGGCAGATAAAGAGATCGTTAATATATAGGCATATTTAATATAAGTAAGCTTAATAATGTTATTGTTTTCGCAAAACAACACACATGTTTTTATTGTTCTCTTGCAATCCTGTCCATTCAAAGATTGTTCGGAATAATTCGCTTTTAGCGACAAGACCGCTCATTGTAATACATTTCCTTTTGCTTTTTTTCTGTCCTTATTTATATATTCTTTGGCTAAGAATAAAGTGTTATCTATCTACCTAAGCTATAACCATTGATTATGAGTAATGCCGTCTATGTTTTGCTTAAACCTTTGTTCGAATTATTCTTACTTATTTCTATGGTTAAGTCGGGTCTTGTATAACACATAATATATTCAAAGAATGGACTGTAAATATTTAAAATATGCACTACATGATAATAGTAGGAATAAAAAACAACTTGTTACGTACTGACTTAGATTAAATGTATCTAAACAAAGACAAGAATAAAAATCACACAGGAACAGTAATTTATCTAGTGTTGTAGAAAGTTTTTAGCTTTCGACGAGAGGATACCCTCTCCTTGTCTTATGCAGTTTTTGTCAGTTTGTACAATATGCACTGGTTCTTGTTAGCATGTTTGTATGTTTCCAGTTAGATACATAATAAAGCGCTAATCCCTAAAAAGGCATGAAATAAGTTCTATAAAAGGTACTGGAAATATGTCGCAGAAAAGGCTTTATAGGAAATGCCTTAAAACAGAATATGTATAAAAAATTATGACTATTATTGTATACTTATTCTATCCATATCTCCACGTAGTGTAAAACAAAGTTGCTTCCCGCCGTCTGTGCACTTAGGTCTTTTAAACTACGCAACGGATTTTGATGCGGTTTTCATCAATAGACAGAATGATTCAAGAGGAAGGTTTATATGTATAATACATGCATATTATATGTTTTATTATTTTTCTGTCCGTGTGTATGTGACTGAACTCCTCCTAAACGGCTCAATCGATTTTGATGAAATTTTGTGTGTGTGATTAAGTTGATTCGAAAAATAGTTTAAGTTCACAATTGAATCCGGTAGGTGGCGCTGTTGCCGAGTTCCAGAAATCACTCATGCGAAGCCGGGGAGGATCGCTAGTGTTAACTAAAATGATCACTAATAAATAAATATCTTTACGTTTCTATGGACTTAGATTTAGGATGATGATAATGTTCATTTTTATAGGTCCGTACTAGTTTTTTTTATAGGATAGGGTGACAAACGAGCACACAGTCCACCTGATGGTAAGTGGTTTGCTGTGACCCATAGACATCCACATCTATCTTCAATAAATAATGAAAATGCAGATGTGTTGTCACCTGTGAGGACTAAGATGGAATGCCTGTTTTCCAGTAAAAAGTGTCGCCGGTTCTCTACACTCACCATACGAAACATAGCAGTGTCAAGCTGCTATTTTACGCTAATATTCTCAGAGTTTTACGGTCCGATCGATGATTCTTGCCTATTTCTGGGCTCAATCAGCAGTTCACCTACTCCTCTGTGACATTTGAGAGGGTGAGTGAGCCTGTACTATAATAGCCTCTTTTTGTCTGTCTGAAGTTGCCATCTACCATCAGATGGTGTTCTACCTCACTTTACCATAAATAAGCTGCAGTTGGCAACCCGTCTGCCAGGCGTGGCAAGGTAACGTGAGGTAACACGTACGTACAGGGGAGGCCTATATTCAACAATGAATTAAGATGGTTTGTAGTGATGATAATGATGAAAATAATGATAATAGTGATAATGCATTATGTTGTAAAAAATATAATTTAAAATTAAAAGTTTTGTACAACCGACTTCAATATAAATTATTAAGAATAACTCAAAAACTATTGGTCAGACCTTGCTCGGAACCACATGAGAAGCACCAGCTTTCAAATAAAAAAAGAATAATAGAAATCGGTTCACCCAGAAAAAAGTAATGATTGCAACCAACACACATAAAAAACATACAGTCGAATTGAAAACCGTCTCATTTTTGAAGTCGGTAGACAAAATATGGCAGCATTTGAGGATCTGTCTTTTCATGTTTCTTTGTAGCTATAGTTAAATTACTTCTGCCTATACATCAATTCCATCTATTACATCTACAAAGATAGATAGATAGATAGATAACACTTTATTGTTCGCCAAAAAAACATAAATATTAACAAAAAAGGAGAGAAAGAAATGTGGTACAATGGGCGGTCTTAACGCTAAGAGCGATCTCTTTCAGACAACCTTTGTATGGACAGGATTGCAAGAAAACAATAAAAACGTGTGTGATTTAGCGACAAAAATAACATTATTTTTCTTATAAACCATAAGATAGTAATAAAGATGCATAATATATAATGGTAACATAGATAAGAGAAATACATACATACTTACATAAATAAATATTGTTGATCATAGGTCTCACCCAAAGGATTGCCACAAAACACAGTCTTAAGCCATCTGCTTCCATCGAATTACTGCATGTCGAGTGATAAGCTTAAAACTTGCGCGCTCTTCGGACAAACAACTGAAGAGAAAGAGCGCAGAACAGAAATAAATGACATTTTATGGTGTGGGAAGCCAAAATAATATTCGAAACATAGCTATAGTATAAGCGTGCAAACAAGGACACAGTATATCTGATGGTAGGTGGTTGCCGACGTCTAAAATTATCCTCAGTAGTATCGTTGTAGTTCCTGTAAGATATTTCAAACAGACTTAACACTATGTGATTGGCACTATCACAAAAACATAATATACCTAACATGAGAGGGGCTTTGAAACCACCATTTTTTAGCGATCTTCCGCTGTGGTTCGGTAGTCAGACGTTAATATTGTTTACTTTTACTGTTTTTGAACGGATTGGAGCTGAATTTTCATGGTATTTTTCTCTTAATCTCACTAATGCAGCGTTAAAAAGAAATCTTAAATTAGAATAGCTGAAACTATTGGTGTTTCAACATTTCATAACACACTATAAGATTTAATATTTTAATAGTCTTGAAGATACAACGATGAAAAATAATGAAAATAATCCCTTCATGATTATATCTTCATTTATACGTGGTAGAGCCATCCTGCAGCTATATTAATAGTATAGTTGTAGCACGAATGGGTCGGCTCGACCGGGGAAGGATCACGCTCTCACAGAATACCAGCGTAAAATAGCAGCTTAACACTGCTGTGTTTCGTATGGTAATAATAATAATAATAATAATAATTTTTTATTGACACACACATAAAGAAAAGTTACACAAATCACAATTTTACAAAATGATTACTTTTGGTACAGAATACGAAATGTGCAAACAGTGATCTTTGACTCCTGTGCTAGGAAAGCCTGTGTTACAGGAGTCAATGCTCTTCATATCTCTTGTCTATGTTGTACATATTATATTACTTACAGTGTACAATAATTGTGTGTGTGCTCCTATGTTGTGTGTGTGTGTGTGTGTGTGTGTGTGTGTGTGTGTGTGTGTGTGTGTGTGTGTGTGTGTGTGTATGTGTGCGTTTCACTTTAAACTTTCCATCATGCGTTCTGTATCTTTGTAATTTAATTTATTCATGAAGTCCTCTATATATTTCTTTAATTTATAGGTATTAAATTTTTGTAATTGTTGAATATCACCTAATTTATTATACACCCGAGAGGTTATCGCGTAATATTGACGCTTGGCAAACTCCGTACGAGTCCGTACTATGGGACATGTCTCTCTCCTTCGCTGAGACGTTGGCAAAGATGGTACGACTTCCCTATGATACCTGAGAACTATAGATTTATAGTATAACTGTCTCACAGTTAAAACCCTACAGTGTTGATACAATGCGTGTGAGGGATATTTAAAAGGGAGAAGACATAGAACTTTTAGAATGGCTCTTTGAGCCCTTTCCAGTCCCATCATATGAGATTTCGCTGCTCCTCCCCACACTGCAATGCAATATGTTATGACAGATTGGCAAAGAGCCTTGTACACATATAGAAGAAGGTCGCTATCTGCAATTTCTCTTAGGTTTTTAAAAATATAAATGAGCTTTCTTACTCTACTCGTGACATTTGAAATATGACGGTTCCAAGTTAGTTTATCGTCAATTGTCACTCCTAGATATCGCACGTGTTTAACCATTTCTAGCTCTTTACAATCACACTTTCTGCCAGGAAGTAAGGGTATGGTATTGCATGGGAAAGTGTGCATCTTGATTTTAAAAGTGCTAGAGGGATTAGTAGCCTCTGTTATCCTGAAACATAGATATTTCGTCTTTTCTACGTTTAACGATAGCAAACTATCTTCCAGAGCCTTCGAAACCTCACACAGTCCTCTTTCTGTAAGAGTTTGCACACCATCCCAAGTCTGATGATGAAAAAGCAGGACAGTATCATCTGCGTACATAATACATCAGCTCCTTCCAATTCTATGTTGCAGAGATCGTTAACGTACAACAGGAAAAGTGTTGGTCCAAGAGTGCTTCCTTGTGGGACTCCGTAATCGCAGTTAGTTTCGTCACTAATGTGTGTGCCAACTTTAATCTGCTGGCTTCGATTACTTAAGTAATCTTTAAACCAATCATAGGGAATCCCATGTATACCCATTCGCTCCATTCGCTTCAGAAGTATCCTCGGTGACACAGTATCAAAAGCCTTTTGTAGGTCCAAAAAGACCCCAACACAGTGATTATTATTATCTAAATAATTGGCCACTAGTGTAGTTAGTTTTAAAACAGCATCTTCTGTAGATTTGTTCTTCCTAAAGCCATACTGATTAGTTGATATGATATTTTTTTGGTCAAGAAATTTCGTAAGTCTAATATTAACTATTTTTTCCAGAATTTTAGATAGTGTGCTTAAAAGTGCAATTGGTCTATAATTACTTGCTAATTGTTTTTCTCCGCTTTTGAATATCGGGGTAATAATAGCTTTCTTGAAAAGAACTGGGAAAACCCCTGTTTCCAGGCTCAGGTTATATAAATAGCATAGTGGATCAACGAGAATATCTATTGATTGTTTTATGATCTTTGTACTAATCTTATCCCAACCCGGTGTTTTTGCATCCTTCATTTGTTGTACAATTTTCTTTATCTCTAATGGATCAGTGGGTAAAAACATCATTGAATGGACACAGCTTCTACTGTGCATACTCTTACTAGCTAGCCTCTCTTCCGTCTCACTAAGTAACTTTAATGTTGTTTCAGCTAGTGTTTTGCCAATCGACGTAAAATATATATTCAGTTCATTAAGTGATTCTTTAGGTGACACATCACGAGAACAGATTAATTCAACGGGTGTATTGCTAACCTTTTTTAAGTTGTTTAAATTTTGTATAATGTCCCATGTACCTTTAATGTCCCCACGTCTTTTTTCTAACAAATTTCTTAAATAATTTCTTTTTTGAGTTTTTATAATATTATTGCATATGTTTCTATATTGCTTATATTCGCTTAAAATACTCTCATCATGAGGAGATCGCTTAAGGTTTCTGTGCATTTTATCCCTTTTTCGCATACATTTTAATAACCCTACGGTTATCCATGGTTTAAGTGGTTGCTTTTTCTTAGGTACTGTCCTTATCAAAGTGTTTTTCGATATTATATTATGTATATTGTTTACTAAAAACTCTGCTGCATGATTACAATCCCTTAACCTATAGTAATTTTCCCAGGAGATGTCTTTGATACCGTTTTTAATTTTTTCTAGATTTATGTCAACTTTCTCGCATCCGAGGTTTTTCTTTTGTACTGTTGACAACGAAATATATAGTAATATGGGTGAGTGATCGGTAAACTCATTGAAAACTATAGTTTGTGCCTGTCCATATGTTTTGATCATAAAATGATCCAAGCAGGTAGTTTGTCGTGTAGGCTTATTAATTCCAGGTACTAATCCATGAGTCGCCATTAAGTTAAGATACTGCATTGTGTATACATTTGCGCTTTCATTAAGAATATCCAAGTTAATATCTCCCGTTAACACAACCGTACTGCTTTTATAATTATTTAATGCTATATCCAATGATTCTAAAAAGTTTGTAACATTTCTAAAACTAGGTGGCCTATAGATACACAGCACAGTGATATTACTTTGGATTTTAATTACAAGACAGTTACCGTCCTGGAAATCGGGTTCAATGGCAGACACTACTAAGTTATCCTTTGTGTATACTACTACACCATCATTTTTATTTAGATGTCTCTTACTACAGTATACATTATATCCTGCCAGTGTTGGCGGTTCATAATCCTCGTGAGACCAGCATTCTGTTAACACAATCATGTCTATGTTTATATCAAATTGGCTAAGGTATACTGTAAACATCTCCATGTTGCAATTTATACTACGAATGTTGATGGAAATAATACATATGGACCGGTTGTTTTGCTCTGGACAAGCAACGGACAATGTCTCTAAGCACTTCGACGGATTATCAGAGCTATAACAATTTATTAGTCCAGTTTGATCTAATTCTTTTAGAATATTATTTTTTAATATACTAACCGCTATATATATTATTACAGAATGTTACTTTAATGTTTCTTCTTATAAGTACGAGTATTAGGATTTCATAAAATGTAATTGCTTTTATAGTTAGTAAGCGAGAATATACATTTATATAATGAGACATATGTATGTAAACACTACTATAAATTAATGAAGAGTACCGTCCCATGCTGTTTAAAAACAAGTATAATTTAAAATAAAAATTCTGTATTACAATTAATTTATCAAAACCAATATCAAAGAAAAGTGTATTGTTTATATTTATATTTATAAGTATTGTACTTTGAGTTTGTTGATACACGTATAAAATAAAGTAATTTAATCTAGTATATATGTAAGAACAGTACTTCAGGTAAGTTGAGCACCTACGTAAGTTGTAAGTTTTTGGCAAATGACATTGTAGTTTTTTACTTTCAATCAATAGAGTGCGCTTGATGACTTGTATATTACTAGTGAAACCATAGTAATAATTGTTTATGTATGTTATGTAAAAAAATATGTTATCATAGTGTTTATTTGACAAGTGTAAATTATGTGTTGATGATACAAACAGGATACATAAAATATCACTATAAAATAGTTCATGAAAAGATAGTAATATATAAGTAAAGTATTGTATTTCTGAAGTATAAAGAGTTGTGTGTAAAGTTTTTACATGATTATGATTAATAATTCGTAACTTTAATACACTATGCCTAAATAGAATATGGAGTAATGCATCATGAAATAGCATGCAGATATGATTTATATTGTATGAGAAACGCTTGAAATTATTAATCAAAACTAAATAACATAGTCTAGTAGTTAGTCACAAGGCAGTTTTCTCTTTTATTTTTGTGAAGTCTCCTTCTTCTTCGATACGAATTGGTGGCAGTCCTTCTTTCTTCCGTAAATAAATTTTACCGTACGATGTCCAACAGTAAGAAAATCCATTTGTTTTTGCGAAGTCCCTCGCCAAGAAAAATAGACGCCTTCCTTTCGGGGTAAGAGCCTCCGAGATATATATCTGTTTATGAGAACTATCTAAACCAAATATTGTTGTATTTAGTTTTTCGTTCTTCTCTTTTAGGGTAAGCTTTTTAAGGGTTTTTATAATATTTTCCTTCATCAGTACGGAGTTAAAGTCGACCACTATTGGTTTTAGGGCATTAGGTTTTGCAGAGGCTCGATATATATCTTTAATATCCCCGGTCTGTATTTGCAAATTTAATATATTTCCAATGTTTTTAACTGCATTTGTAAGTTCCTGTTTGTTTTCATTTTGCAATTTTGGTACATTTCTAATCTCAAGCTTTGTTGAACACGTGTATCTTTCTAAATTTTCAATTTTATTTTCGAGCTGTTTTATGTAAGAGCTGTGCTCCTTCCTTTCTTTCTTTAAATTTTCTATTTCTTTTTGAAATTCATCATATTTATAGGATATTGTTTCCAATGATAACTGTAATGAACTATTTTGCGATTTTATTTCACTTATTGATGACTCCAAGGCTTGTAATTTATTTGTTTGATCGATGACAAACTTGGAGATCATACTACGCACCTCTTCCATAAAACTATGTAATTCATTTTCCCGCTTTCTCTTTATGCGACCAATGCTCACATTGATGTTGCTTTCTGCTTTTTGTAAGTCAGACACACTTCCACCTATGCTCTCTGAATCAGTCTCCGACGCATGTGCGTTTTGTGGTGGGGTGCGTTTCAAAGGCATTTTAATAAAATATTATTAAAGTAACAATGTGTCTCTAATGAATGTGCGTATAGCAAAATACCAGGAGCATTTAATATGAATCAGCACTTTAAATGAGTGCGTAGCTATGAAGATAATGTACTAGGAGCACTGCTACGTACCTCGCACGCAGATGCAGCGTAGGGCGACCAATACGTGCACAGCTGATTCACCGTGCGTCGCACCGCCCCCGTAGTCAATGCGTAGGCGGCGATGGGCGGTGATTTGCGGCGTCGAGTAGCTGTTAGGGCTGCGAAAGTGTGTCACTGCAGCGGAGGACTAGGAGCGGCCGGTCAATGATAGCTCTTCAATTTCATGTACTCCTATTTTAATGTCGCGAATTTTTGCAAATAACTTTTTTTTAATATTAATTGTTATACGGTAATAGTTTTTGTACACGTCTGAACACCTCAGAGGTCCGGGGGTAAGAGTGAGTGTAGAGTGTAGGGATTCTGTCTTTGTCGTCACGGCTGACAACGCATCTGTATTTTAATTCGCAAACGAAGATAGATTTAGATGTCTATGGGTCACAGCAACCACTTACCATCAGGTGGACTGTATGCTCGTTTGTCACCTGTATTGTATAAAAAAAAATTTACCTTCCATGGTAATGTGACAACCTGCGTACATTATTATTGTGTCAAACATTCAGGATTATATTTTGACAGTTTTATTTTGCATATACGAAAGCTTGAAGCGTGCGTCCCTAATTTTTTTGTTTACAACATCAATTAACGTAGCGTTTCCGCGCACGAATCACCAAATGTATATACTCGTAAATAAACATCTAAAACTGTACCTATCTCCAACCACGCATGACTACAGTGTTTCAACACACAATACAGTTAGCGAATGGTCATAGAAATTGAATTACCGAAAACCGAAATCAACGAATAGTTTGTCGGTTTGTTCAACATTATTTGTAAAATTCTTATTAATAATATCTTGTAACGGTTTACCAAGGTTAAACATAAGAGCTTGTAACCGTGTCTCTTTTCATTAAACTTAAGTAACCAACGAATTTACAGTCCACATGATGGTAAGTGGTCACTGCAGCCCATGAATACTTGAAACTAACATGAAATAAATAAAGCTACAGATGCGTTGTCACCCTTAGGACTAAGATGGATTTCCGCGTCCCAGTCAGTAATAATACGGGGTCTCTTTATCCTTCAGACCGGAAGAAAGCAGTGTAATCATTGCTGTTTGCCGACAAAAAATAGAAAAGAACCCTGCTCTTGTGTGTATTTTTAACCACTTCACGTATGTTGTCCTATTATTTTAAAAACATTTTAGGTCCACTGACTTGAAATATACAGTTTCACAATATCGCTGATATAGGAAGAGACCCACTCGAAACGGGTTACTCGATGAGATTGCTCGCCCTGTCCTTTTTATTTGTTTTTGGCATTATAAAAATAAATTAATGAAAATAAAATGTTTTTTCACGTACAGAAGCTACTGGACTACTTTCAATGATAACTGAGAAATTTAACATGGTGTAGAACAAATTAATTCTGCAATGTGATGATTATAATATTGTGGAAAAAATACGAGCCTTCCATTCCTCGAACTTTTAGCACCCTACACGTACCAAATTTTCTCGTTGTTTAGACGTAAGAATATTCTCAGATACATAGCGTATACACATAAACAGCTTTTCTATGTTCATTGTTAAATAGAAGGAAAATAATAGAATACAAAATAAAACAAAAATAAAATGGCTTCCACTTATTTAGCTGTAGCCGGTGTACGTTTCGGCCAATACATAATTCCGCATAAAGCTAGTGATCAAGAAACATTAATTTTCAGCTGACGCCTACGAAAGTTACTTACAGACAAGCTGTTAAACATATACATTCTAAGAATGCGATTGCATGCATGCTTGCCCATACTAAACACACTGAGCAGGCGGGTTTGTGAGTGCAGAGTCAGTGGCGTTTTAGGGAGAATGGGGGGGGGGGGGCAGTTCCACATATTTAAGGGCAAAAAGAGCGTCAACAAATTCCTTACTTACTTACTTACTTATCTTCACGCACATCCCTGACGGGGTAGCCAGAGAGAACAGATCGCCAAGTGTCACGATCCTTACATATCTCTTTCGCTTCTTTCAGATTCATTATCTTCTTCATACATGCACGTCTAGGTATCCGAGTACTCTTGACCCTACCCTCTTCGAGCAATTTGCTCACATGGTCTTCGAAAGTTAGTCTCGGTCTACCTCGACACCTTTTAATGTTAACTTTCGCGCTATATATTTTCTTCACCATTCGGTCTTCACTCATTCGCTCAACGTGCCCAAACCACCGAAGCACGCCCTTATCAATTTTTGTGATAAGGTCATCTTTCAAACCTGCCATATTGCGAATCTCTTCGTTTCGCTTTCGGTCGGCCATAGTAACGCCGCACATTTTACGAAGAGATCGCATCTCCACTGCATTCAACTTACTTTTATGCTTCTTCTGGCATACCCAGGTTTCGCTGCCATATAACAAAGTCGGTACCAACACTGCGTTATGTATTGCAAGGCGTGCACTCTTCGCTACGCCTTGCCTTTTGACTAACGCAGTCAGGGCACCATTGACTTTGTTCCCGGCAGCGACACGCCTGTCCACATCTAAATCACATCTTCCATCCCGGCTAAAAGCACTCCCCAAGTATACAATTTCATTTACCTGTTCTAGACATTCCTGATTTACCCATATTTCACACTTCGTTCTCTCTTCGTCCCTTTCAAATACCAGAACCTTAGTTTTATTAGCATTCAAACGGAGACCTTTAATTTCACATTCCTCTTTCATACACGTGACTAATGCCTGCAGTTCTGCCTCTGATGGTGCAATAAGCACTGCATCATCAGCATACAGCAGACAATTTACTTTTATGTCACCCAATTTCACACCCAAACAGCTATCTTTCAGCTTTTGTAAACAGCTGTCGAGATACAGTATGAACAGCCAGGAAGACATGACACAACCCTGTTTTACGCCCGTTTGGACGCTAAACATGGGTGACAGGTCATGCCCTACCCGCACACAGGCTTTACAGTCACAGTAAAGAGACTGCACAGCCCTTAGCAATCGGCCATCCACACCATACCCCGGCAACAGTTCCCACATTTTCTTCCTTACAACCTTATCAAATGCTTTCTCAAGATCCACAAAAGCACAGAAAATCTTCTGGTTAACAGCCAGAAGCTTTTCCGTGATCATACGGAGAGAAAACATTTGATCCGTGCATCCTCTTCCAGGTCTAAATCCGCATTGTGCCTCCCATAGAAATCTTTCCGATTTCTCTTGCATCCTACGTGTCAAAACCTTCGAGTAAACTTTACTTGCTAAACTGGTCAAGCTGATCGCCCGATAGCACCCGCAGTCAAAATGTGAACCTTTACCTTTATATAAAGGCACAATGACTGCGGATCGCCAATCATCCGGGACAACCCCCGTCTGCCAGCACAAATTGCACAGCAGATGAAAGCTGTCCCAGACGCGAGGCCCACCATACTTGACCATTTCAGCAGTAACTCTGTCTAGTCCCGCAGCCTTACCACATTTCAAACTTCGAATCGCACGTTCAATCTCTTTCATACTGATGACCTCAGTGTCATCGAGGTCCGGGTCTGGCGTGCCAGTCACGGCGTCATCCCCGGATCCCTCACTAAGATCATCACACGCATACATTTCTCTATAAAATTCGCTCCATCGCTGCATGACGTCCGATTTTTCTGAGAGGACGTCATTAGTTCTCGAAAGCACTTTGTTCATTCTTAAGGCCGTCGCACCACTTCGGGTCCTTATCATTACTAGAGGCCAAGTAGTCTAACCATGCTTTCTTCTTCTTCTTTACTGCTTCTTTCACTTCATCATTCCACCATGCATCTCTTCTTTTACTACTGCCTCTTTTTATTGTTCCACACACTTCTTCCGCTGCACTTACCATTCCATCCCTAAGGTTCTGCCATGTTCTTTCTACACATTCGTTTCTGCCATCGATGGTGTCAAGCTTTTCGGCTACCCTCGCATGATATTTGTCCCTAGTATCCGCTTCCTGAAGCTTCCAGCTTCGGATGCGACAGACCGACTGTGGTTCTGTCACTGTCGTCCGGTAGCGCCAACCCGCGAACAGACCCCTAAATCTAGTAATCACTAGATAGTGATCCGTTCCCAGGTCAGCACCCCTGAACACTCGCGTATCCATAACCTGTTTTCGCAGTCGGTCATCCACCAGGAACAAATCGATCATACTTCTCTCATTCTTTCTTTCTCTAGTATACATATGGATTTTCTTGTGATTAAACATAGTGTTTGTCACAAGAAGACCCTTTTCCTTGCATACCGCCAGTATAAGCTTGCCAGCATCATTAACTGATAAAGTGAAGGCTACACTGATAAAGTTGCCCATAAATGAAAAGGAGATGTTCCAGAAATGTATGGAGCCTGGGCTAGCACTATGTACACTATATGTAAATACCGCTATATAATATAGTAACCGTTTTTTATTGTTAGTTTTCTTTAATTTCACTTCGTTTCAATGTACATTCAAATTAACTTAGTCAAGGAGAGCAACACAACATTAAATTAAACATGGTGGATCACACAGAGAAAACCATAGACTTAGTATAGAAAACACGAAATGTCATTTTGACATTTAACATTTGATTGACGTGTATTGTAATATCAACAATAAAAATAACAACACGAATTTCGAAAATCTTGGATGGATACGATAAACTTAGACTACAGGATATTCAACTCGATTGCGGCAGCACATCTTATATCACCTATTAGAGTAGTTAGAGATTGGTTCTATCGAAATGAAACGAAGGCTTGAAAGTTATTTTGTTTATTAACACTTTCCTGCTGCTTTATTCTTTAGTGCCTATCAATATATTCTGGACTTCGATAATTCATAGGCAAGCAGTGAGCTGTGCAGTATTTGACAACTGCAAGTTATTGTTAAAGTAGTTAACTATTCCTATTACACAGTAACATCAATTAGGAAGGAGCAGCATAATCAGCCTATAATGTTCCCACTGCTGAGACATATACTTCCTTTCTGTGAGGGATTGGACTGTGTAATCCACCACGCCAGCCCAGTGTCCTAACTTAACTATCAATTTTTCAAACAAGTTCTATGTTATATAATTCCTAGTATTAGCGACATCAAAAACGTGAGAAATCAGTCATGAGAGGTATATAAATAAAAGAACTTGTTGGAACTTATGTTTTTATTCGTTTTCCACATCATCCCTTATTAATATTCCATCCAGGAATGACACCGGTGCTTCTATGCTCTCTTGGTACCGAGCCCAAACACCACACAGTGGTCATGACGTGAGCACAGCAACCCATTGTCCGATGTCCGGAGATACAATTACAATAATAGCTAATTATTTTATCATCCCCTCTTGATCCTTCCCTTGCCAGCAATATGTAGGTATAATATGTTCGTCCTGAGCTATGTCGAGTTTTTATACAGGCTTTTATTAAAAAAGGATCAAGTTGGGATGGGGTTGCTTCTGCTACTACTTCCAATTGGTCCGATACTTCTACCTGAAATGATCCATGTTGCCTAATATGTTCCCCGAAATAGCTTCTAGCCTGTTTTATTTGATAGGTACCCAGCCCAAAAAGTATCAATTCAGACATAGTCATTTTAGGGAAAATACTTAACTCTGGAAGTTGATCATCAATTCTTATGAATTTGGCTCTAAAGCGGTTGATCCGGTTAGCAATTATAAATTCTGCTAACCGGTTGGGCATATTTTCACTCTGTATTGTGCAAGTATAGCTACAGCATTTGGTCTATTTTCAATCACTGGATGGAAAGCATTAATTATAACATTGTCCATCAAATGGGTGGCAGCCAAATCAAAATATTCATGTCTCAGATGCTTAGTCTCTTTTAAATCGACCATTAACTACCTCTACCACCCATCTGCATAGTGTCACACACACCTTGTCTTGTTTGTATTGATGGTCGATAACTGAGTCTCTCCTTGTTCTAAGGATTCATGTTTAAATACTTTAAAGCCCAACCCCTCTAGCATTGGAATGGAATCACGAAAGCCTCGATACAAAATGAAAACATCATTGGGCTGAAAAAAAAAACCCTTAGACCCTCATTTTCATTTTGGAACAAAGCTTTCATGGTGTCATAATCTGATTAGGTTGTTGGATAGGGCCCCAAAATATCAATAATGTAACCAGCAGTGGCAACAATGAGAAAAGGTTTAACAAGGTTTCTATATTTGTGCAAGCTATAAGTTTGTTTCTGAAACAAGTAGTTGGATGATTTTTGAAGATATATATAGGTACCATCACATATTATTATTGGTACTTTTGCCTCTCTGTTTCCAAACAAGCCCTCGGGTATTAATAAATTCCTATTAATTAAATCATTTATTGTGTGATTGATTATATATAATAATAATAATAAAATATATATACTTTTTCTTGAGTATTCCGGCACTCTTCGTTCTACATTGTTACAAGCCGGCACAAAACAATGAGCACTTGTCTGTGTTGTGTGTGTAAAACCATTAAGTGTTATTAATGCACTTGGTGGCTGCATATCAATTTGTTGCACAACTTCTTGCTCTATTCCTATATTTTCCTGTGCACGTGTCCAACAGTTGGAACAAATAAGCACATGTTCTGGTAACTGAAACAATACAAGAAACAATTTACTTATAGGGGCAACAGATAAGGTTACTTATAGTTGAATGTACAGTAACATTACTTGTGTATGGTGGTTTGGTAAATTAAAACAATCTAACCTGATTTGGGTAAATTCTTACTGCAACTTTATCTCTTACAGGACCACTAGCCATGTGTGTTAGCCTTCGGTGTAGAGACATTCTACACCATGCATACATTAGTCTTGGTGAAGGCTAGATGGGGTTGGAGTTTGCCGATTATCCTCAATCTTTGTAGCATGCTTCACATTTTTACATATTGCTACCCAACAAGCATAGAAAACCAGTCCTCCTGGTGGAATCTGAATAAAAGAAAAGAATACAATATGTATTGGCTATTCACACAATTATTTAATTCCAACACTAGGTAATTAAGTAAGTTGTTAATGTTACCTCTCTTGGATATATTGTTTCTGTTATTATGGTCCGTTCAGGTCCTTCAGGTATGGAGTGGCTGTGTGTCTGGGCAAGAGACCATTGGCACCATACACATACATTCATATTCATAACAACAGTAGAAGCTGCTATGATTCCTTGTTGTTGTATTGTACGCCAAGTATGTACCCAACAAGCAAAACATATTAAAGCACCTTCAGGTATCTAAAACAAAAAATGTTAATAAAAAATGACTTTCAATAAGTATTATGTACTAATTAATATTGAATATAAAATCATTCTATTATATTCTATGAAATTAAGATTTATTTATTTATATCACAATATTTCTAAATAATTTAAATTAATCAAGATTTAGTTATATTTCAATATCACTTTTATAGACTCATCCGAGGTGATGTTATATATAAATCACATGTCTACACACATTTCCAAAAATTAAATTGTGACCGTTCTATTTCTTCTTGAAACAATGTTGTCTTTGACTATAATTAAGAAACATCTACATTTGCATACCTTTGTATGAATAAAAAAGAAAACAAAAGGGGTGCTTACCTCTCTTGGAGTAATTGTTTCAGCAATATATTGCCTTTCGGCACCCTCGGGAATAGAGTGAGCACACCTAAACAAAGATGTCCTACAGCTAACACAAACATTACTATCATGGCAATGCTGGAATTTGTGATCTCCGCGTGCAAGAGCACTATCATTAGATACCAAAGCATTGTGAGCACATCACTCCATTTCCATCAACCTAAAACAAAAAAGGGGTTATTAAGTGTTTATAGATATGTTACAGTATATAGATAAATATATTTTTTTACCAGATGGCCAAGATGCCGCTCGATGACGGAAATTATTTCAGGACCCATATCATCGGCAGCATAATATTGTTCATTTTTATCTATTACAGAGGTGCACTGTAGGCACGCCATTGTCAATAAACTGGAATAAGTATGAGTTAAAATCTGTTAGAATATGGAACAAGGGACGAAAAAATCACATAAAAATAACATTTGACCAAAACAACCAGTAAATGCACAGATAGCGGACATACCTGAAACTGAACTTGTTATTGTAAAATAAAACATGACGGAACCCAAATCACAGACGAATCAGAAATCATATAACAAACAGAGGGTCAACAGAGAAGCAATAAATCAATGTCCGTAGTAGTAAACTGGGTCGCAAAACAAAAACAATCACTAAAAACTCCGAAATACATCCAATAACAGTACATATATTATAACCCCAAAGAATAATCAATAAAGAAAGACTCAAAGACTTCTAGTCACTTCTTAAAACTGTCAAAGTCGTCAAACGTCATATCTATTATCTAACAGAACTGTCATGGCTGCCCTTAAAATAGGGTTATCATAACAAAAATATTTTTAAATGATCATTTTTGTACGGCTATACCCTTTTTCAAATAAATTTGTTAGTATTTTTATGAAATTCCTTAATTTTTTTCCTATTTATCTATGTAGTGTACATAGTGGTAGCCCAAAATCGAACATCTCCTTTAGATAATGATTTCTTATGTTTATGTGAACACTACACATTTACAATATACAATACACACAGAATTTTGGATTTGACGGTTTTGATTGGGTTGCACAGTTAGTTTTCGGATAAATAAAAATATTATAGAGATAGTAATCACACATCATGTTTATTTGCCACCGACACGACTCGCCGCTTCTCTAATTACGTGAGCCACTTGCGTTAGTTAATTGGCTCTATGTAAGTACCGGGAAATAGCGCGTGTTGTTTATCACGTAGCAAAATAACGGGTTTCCAACGAAGGTTATCAATAACAGACATGTAGGCGATGTTGAGTTTTTGTTTGGAAGTCTTGGGATTACATTTGATATGATGTGATAAAAATACCCGCAGTCGCGTTTTCCGTGTTTGCAGTGGCCTTGCGAGTAGGGCTGCCACCCGTACTGTAATATATAGTATCGTACTATATTTCAGTTAGTTGTTATATTATAGAAAAATAATATAGTACGAAACATACTATATTTTACCCCTAATTCCTGTGTCGCACTTTTTTATAATAACTAACTGGAAATCTGGAACATGTAAGTTTTACGGAAATAATTTTTTCCGTCATCAATGTAAAATGCAAAGAAGAAAGAAAGAGAGCATGTATTCATTTAATTAGAAATGAATTGTAATTTATTTTAATATGATTGCCCAGATTCCTATAATTATTTTAATGGTAATATATCACTGGTGGCTAAAGCGAAGAGCAATAACTTGTACCTGTACCTTATTTTTTTCCTGAATTTCTCAAGAGTACTATATTTTTGCATCTTTTTTTTGAAGAAATACTATATGTGTTAAAAAAAAGGTGGCAACCCTACTTACGAGACTAGTTTTAGTGGAACCGTTGATTTTTTTTTAAGATCTGATCTACTTTAGTGATAACTTAGTGACCTGACTGCTACGTCACAGATCCTGAATGATGTAATTGAATAATAAACGAACTGATATGTATGTACGCATTCTTTATAAATCAATTACATTATTTCTGAATAGTTTAAAGTCTAACACAGCTGTTTACAAACATGTCTCTGACAATCAGAATGTAGGCTAATCGCTTAATGGGTCGAGGTCATCGTGGACATGGGTCGAGTATTGTGATACTTTATACAACTCTATACACAGCATATATTTTAAGTAACCGACTTCTGATAAGTGTAAATATTCCTAAGTTCTATTTGAGATTGTTTAGTTTGCATATTTTGCTGCTTGGCGATTGTAGTGCCTATGAGTTTTATTTGTTCACCTAACGGTGCTCCCTGAAGTCTACCTAGGTATTTCTTACGAGATTTTTTCACACAAGTAGGAGTTACAAACGCGCATACTGTTCACTCGATTGTAAGCGGATGCAGCAGCCCATGTATCCTCAATGAAGAATCAAAATGTAAATGCGTTATCCCTTAGGGACAAAATGGTATGCCTCGATACTAGTTAAAAGGGTCATTGATTGCGTCGACCAATTCCTGCACAAAACACAGACAAACAAAAGCCGATCAAGTGTAAGACGTTTCAAGTAGGGGAGCCCCTTTAATTTTTAGTTTATTTTTTATTGTTATTGCGGTAACAGAAATACACCTTCTTGGAAAATTTCAACTGTCTACTTATTACGGATCATGAGACACAACCCGCTGACAGACAGACAGACGGACGGACGGATGGACAGCGGAGGCTTAGTAATAGTTCCCATTGGTTGCCCTTTGGGTACGAAATCCTAAAAAACTTTTTTTAATAGGATAGGGTGACGAACGAGCACACAGTCCACCCGGTAAGTGGTTGCTGTGACCCATAGACTACTACTGCTATCGTTGCCACGCATGGCAGGCGGGTTGGTAACCGTAGTTTTTTAAATTTTTCAATTGATATTAGGAACTCACTGCTGTCCACCTCCCTTGGTTTCCCTTCGTTGCCTCTTACGACACCCACAGGTCGATATGGGGTACTATGGGGTAGTACAGATTCTTACCACTCCACTACACGGCGACTACGAATAATAATTTACAAAAGGCTATTCACCATCTATCGGGCACAGGATTTTCCAGACCATAGTTCAGGATTCGTTGATGGAAGTGGGGCAAAACAAGATATAAAATGAATTAATTATCGAACGGCCGACACACCGCTATCACGACGGGGGAAGTGAAGCAACGACCCTTTAACAAGAATTCAATTAAATAGTTTCTATGGCTATGAAAATTACGTTTTTTATGACTTATAAAAATGCCTCTTTTACTGGAAACGAGGCATTTCATCTTAGCCCTCAGGAGTGACAACGCATCCCCATTTTGATTCTTAATCGAGGATAGACGTCTACGGCAGGGCTCGGAACCGGTTTAAAAAGAGCGGTTAATTTCGATTAATTACCGGTAAATTTATCGCTCCTTCAATTACCGGTTAAAAAATTAACCGGTTTTTATTAAACCTAAACGATAAAGGTTACCGGTTACTTAACGGTTTCGACACCCAAATTAACCGGTTAATTCCGTAAAACGTAAATGCAGTTATGAATAGGACAGGTAGATTCACGTTGCGAGGTGCTTATGCGGCATCGCCGCATGCGGGCACACATCAATTATCTGCCTTCAAGCGATACATTGTTTTAGTCGCGATCAGGGTGTGTAGTGGGAGTTTGGCGTTTACGAAAAACTGGAAAGTATTGGAGAAGTTTTGAAGAAAGAAAGGCAGTTATTGTGTTTGATTTATTCGTTAAGACTGGACGTGTCTCATAATGAAGAAAATAATTTATTCTTGTGTATCGGTTGTTTATTTATGATGGGCTGAAAAAAAGTAAATAGAATTCATTCCATGTTTACGTTTTAACAGTAGTAGTAGATAGAGCCACGCGGCAGCTTTTGCTATCGCATGGATGGGCCAGCTCGAACCAGGGTAGTACCACGACCTCACAGAATACCAGCGTGAAGTAGAAATTTACTTCTGCGTTTCGCTTGGTAGGTGTGGGTGGTCGGAGGCCCAATCCCCCCCCCCTTAAAGTATGGTAGCGGCATCAAATAAAAAACTACCCCAGGAGGGTACCAGAATCCTGGTGACGGAGAATCCTTCGCTGAGCACCCACGCCCAAGCTACCCTACTGTTCCTGAGCATGTGTGCTCAAGCTGCCCCGCGTATTCTGGTATACAGGGGAGTGGGGGGTAGGGGGGTATCCTCAGAGATCGTGATCCTTGGCGATTTTAACGACCATCACGCCGAATGGCTCGGTTCACATTTAACCGATCATGTGGGGAAATTTGTTTATGACTTTGCCTTGGCATATGGTTGCACAGTTGGTTACTACCTACGCGCCTACGTGGATTCCAGATGTGGAGGATCATGCGCCTTCCCTGTTGGAACTTCTGCTGACCTCTTATCCGGACGGATATCAGGTTTCCGTTGACACCCCTCACGGCTCCTAGGGCCATTGTCTTGTCCGAAGGGTGGTGTCACTCACACTATCTTCGCGGTTGCATTCTGCAGGCAGCCGCCGTGTTTGGCACTATATATCGGCCGATTGGGAAAGGATGCGGTCTTAATTTTGCATTCTACCCTTGAGGGCGAATTTGCTTTCCGCTGGACAATCCCAGCAATGTTGCTGATTCTGTCACTGATATGGTACTTGAGGATATGGAACTTTTTATTCCATCTTCTGTGGTTCCCATCGGGGGCTGACGACATCTTTACATTCCGAGACGTTGATGTATCGAGATGTAAACATCAGCGCTCTTCAAAAGAA
The DNA here is from genome assembly GCA_963668995.1 of Parnassius mnemosyne. NCBI lineage: Eukaryota > Metazoa > Arthropoda > Insecta > Lepidoptera > Papilionidae > Parnassius > Parnassius mnemosyne. The sequence continues at coordinate 13,846,878 of CAVLGL010000086.1, forward strand.
GTATAATTCCGCCTCCAGGTTCTTCAAAATTAATTGCCAAGGCAAGGTCAGAGCACATCGGCGGAGTTGGTGAGAGGCTAGTTCGCCTTCCTTCGGTAACCCGTTCATTCTGGTCTCTTGCTAAGGCTGTCCAAGGGAACTTCTGTCAGCCCTCTCTGCAAAGAGAGAGCGACTCACTGATTCAATGCCGCAAAGGAGAAAGCCGATCTGTTAATCTCTCTTTTTGCGTGCAACTCGACTCTCGATGACGGAGGAATACACCGCCGACCATCCCGCGGTTTGAGTGCTCCAAGCCAGATGTGCGGCTTACACAGCACTCGGTTCCCTTCCATTGTGCTGAAGACGTGTGCTCCGAAGTAGACACCTGTTTTAACGCGTCTTTTCCGGTACTTCTACTCCTAAGGCGTTATCCCAAATTCATGGAAGACAGCTTTGGTTCACCCGATCCCTAAAAAAGGCGACCACTTAGACCCGTCAAACTACAGGCCTATCATCAACACCTCCTTGTTCTCAAAAATAATGGAATCCATTATAAACAGTTTTCGTCGGGGTTCATCAGTTGGTGATATTCTGGTCTATCTAACTCATAGATGGGCGGAGGCAGTAGAGTCTAAGGGGTAGGCACTGGCCGTTAGTTTGGACATTGCGAATGCCTTCGATCGAATTTGGCACAAAACGCTTCTTTCGAAGCTCCCTTCCTATAGGCTTCCCGAGAAATTGTGCAATTGGATCACCAGTTTCCTTGCTGATCGGAGCATGAAGGTCGTAGTAGACGGTGCATGCTCTGATTACAAGCCTATTAATGCTGGCGTTCCACAAGGCTGCGTGCTATCACCAACGCTGTTTCTACTGCATATCAATGATATTTTGCAAACTGGTAACAACGACAGCACTAGTGATGCAATATACACCGGCCGTGCCATATTTCTCGGGAAACGTCTTCGAGTACCAGAAAAAGTAAAGTAAAGTTGCAGCCTTTATACGTCCCACTGCTGGGCACAAGCCTCCTCTTATTTCTGAGAGGGTTTTAGGGCAAGTAAATGTCCGCCGCGCTACCCCAATGTTTGTTAGCGAACTTCACATGTCATCATCATCACCATTACAGCCCTTCACAAGTCCACTGCTGAACATAGGCCTCCCCCAAAGAATGCCACAAAGCACGGTCCTGAGCCACCTGCATCCATCGACTTCCTACATGTCTCACCAGGTCGTCACTCCATCTAGTGGGGGGTCGCCCTACACTTCGCCTACCGGTACGAGGCTGCCACTCGAGAACCTTTCTCCCCATCGTTTGTCGGTTCTTCGAGCTATACGGCCAGCTCACTGCCACTACAGCTTACTAATCCGTTGGGCTATGTCGGTTACTCTGGTTCTACTGCAGATATCCTCATTTCTAAGTTTATCAAGCAGAGGCACTCCGAGCATAGCCCTCTCCATAGCTCGCTGAGCGACCTTGAGCTTCCTCATACGGCCAGCAGTGAAGGACCACGTCTCAGATCCGTAAGTCATCACTGGCAACACGCACTGGTTGTACAATTTCGTTATTAGGTTTTGAGATATGTCTAACGAGAAGACGTGTCGTAGTTTCCCGAACGCTGCCCAGCCGAGTTGAATCCGTCAATTGACCTCTCGGTCGAAGTTGGACTTACCTAGTCGGACTATTTGTCCCAGGTAAACATACTCGTCAACAACTTCGAGCTTAGTGCTCCCAACAACTACCGGCATAGGTGTGACATGGACGTTAAACATGATTTTTGTTTTGTCCATGTTGATCTTAAGACCTATCCGTTGGGAAGCACTATTGAGGTCATTGAGCATAATGCTTAGGTCCTCCAGCGATTCTGCCATAAGGACTATATCGTCGGCAAATCGAAGTTGAGTGATGTACTCGCCATTGATGTTAATACCGCATCCTTTCCAGTCCAGTAGCTTGAAAACGTCTTCCAATGCAGAGGTGAAGAGTTTCGGGGATATAACGTCACCCTGTCTTACACCTCTCTGCAGTTGGATAGGTTTCGTACTCTGGTTCTGTACTCGGATAGCTACTGTACTAACACTTCAGCACTTCGATATACCAACAGTCAACTTGGCACCACTGAAGGGACTGCAGCACCGCCCAAATTTCAACGGAATCAAAGGCTTTCTCATAGTCCACATACACCAGACATAGTGGCAAATTGTACTTTTCGGACTTCTGTACAATTTGCCGAAGGGTATGTATGTGGTCTATGGTGCTAAAGCGCTTTTGGAGACCGGCTTGTTCGGGAGGCTGGAAGTCATCAAGTATGCGCGCGAGACGATTCGTAATGACTCTCGAAAACAGCACGTAGACGCGGCTTCTGAGCCGCGAAATCGGTCTGTGGTTCTTCAAGAGAGCGTTGTCACCTTTCTTAAACAACAAGACCACCGCACTTCCGCTCCAAGCCTCCGGTGTAATGCCACCATGGAGGACGGAATTAAAGAGCTTCTGAAGGACTTCAAGTACCGGTTTTCCACCCGCTTTCAGAAGCTCCGCTGTAATTCCATCCTCGCCTGGGGCCTTGCTGTTTTTAAGGAGCTGGAGAACCATTCTAATCTCGCTCAGACTCAGACGTCCGGGATATCTTCGGAATAGTGTCGGATAAGACTCGCTCTTGGATCGTTACTCACACTTGCGTGTGGCTCCAACGATGACGTGTACAAGCTGCCCATTGAACCTCTCAATCTCACTCAAAATCTGAGGTGCCCCGGAAACGATGCTGCCACACTCGGTCTTCAGCTTTGACAGTTGGCTCTTTCTGGCAGACAGATCTCTGGCAAATACTTTGGAGCCTTGGTTCCGCTCGATCGCTTCTTCAATACAAGCTGTATTGAAGTTGCGTAAGTCCCGCCGCATGCATTTGAAGATCTGTCTGTTCAGTTGCCTGTATGCTGTCAAATCTGTTGAAGAGTGTAGCTTCATCTCCCGTCTAACAGCCATGAGATTAAGAGTGTGATCGGAGAGTTTTTGTGTTCTTCTGCGGCGGGCGCTTGAAGAACTTAGCTCCAACCGCATGGACAGATTCCACGAGCTTGTCATTCATATCGTCCAATTCATTGCAGTCTTCTAGGCACTGAAAACGGTTTTGTAACTCGAGCTGAAAGGTTTCGGGACTTTGGAACAGAGCACGAGGGGGACGGAGCGTTGACTTCATTAGACGAGACCTCTCCAACTTAACGTTTAGGTTCAGTGTGCTTCTAATCATTCGGTGATCGCTACCAGTTTTCACCCTCGCGATCACGGAGACATCACTAAACAGTTGTCGTCTGGTCGTCATAATGAAGTCAATCTCATTTTTTGTCGAACCGTCGGGGCTCGACCAGATCCACTTCCTGTGAGGCCGCTTCTGTAAGAAAGAGTTCATCATAAAGAGTCCCTCTTTCTCCATGAAATCGGCCAGCTGCTGGCCCCTTGGGTTCCGTTGCCCTATTCCAAATTTCCCTACTTTCAGCTCACCGTTCTCTCTTTTGCCTAGTTTTGCATTGAAGTCTCCCATTAACACTGTATATTGGGTTTTGGAGGAATGCATGGCTCTAGAGATATCCTCATACATTTCCTCCACCTCCTGATCGGGGTGTGCCGAGGTTGGTGCGTAAACCTGTATGACCTTCAGCGAATAACGTTTGGTGATTCTGAGTATAAGTTACGCAACTCTCGTCGACACACCCTCAATCTTTACAACGTTGTTAACGAGAGACTTGTGGACGATAAATCCGACACCTCCTTGGGACAGATGGTCCTCCCGGTGATAGAACAAGTGAGTGCTCTGAGGAATTGTTCGGTTTAATTCCAGCCGCCAAATTTCACGAACGCACATCGCGTCAAAATTCACGATACCATCCTCACCATCTGTATGTTTGACGGGCCACCACTGTGCGTTTTACTAGGAGTTTTCTTCCTAGTACAACTTCTCTGTGGAATTGTTAACCACCGGCGATTTTTCCGGACCGATACGACTTAGGGACCTTCAAGAAAAGAGCTCACTCCTTTCTTAAAGGCTGGCAACGCACCTGCAATTCCCCTGGTGTTGCGGTTATTTATGGGTGGCAGTAGTCACTTACCATCACATGACCCGCATGCTCGTTTGCCCCCTTTTCTATAAGCAAACGTACGACGAGAAAACCCAAAAATCTAAGTGCTTGATTGAGGGCTGAATACGACTATCAGGGTGGTTTCTAGAGCACTCATTATACCCAAATTAATCCAATAACGGTACTTGGCACGACCTGGGACACGATTTAAACCCAGGACCAAATCATGATTCACAGTCACGCTAGTAACCACATACAAACAGACAAAATTATATAATTTCATGATATGTATTTAGTAAAAATCTGTTATTTTGACGTTACGAACAGACACTTCAATTTTATTTATTTTAATAGTTTCGTATGCGTAAAGTATGAAAGTTTGTAAAAAATTCGAAAGTGATTACTATATTATTTTGATCTTGAGGCGTTAGAAAACTTGGCTGCACTTTTAATAATTCGCTTTTATAATTCAATACATGTTCGTAGATATATCTGTGATGATTTAGTTAATTGAGAGTTATTAATAATTACTTTAAATAAAAGACAGGATTTTTTAGTGTATGTATTTGGTTACAGTCGACAGCAAAGTATAGCCGAATTTAATCATAATGATTTGTTAGATTCAAATTATTTTTCTTTATTAATTTCAGTATCAGTTAATTTAATTTCATCTATGTGGTTACCTTGCACTCTATTTAGAAAAACTAATATTTTTAGTAGCATCTTGCACGTTCACAACATGATAAGATTTGCTCCAATTTCGCTTTAATGAGATGTGAAAAATGGTAATTTCTTTTGTTAGAATTCTCTGAACATAACAAACAATTTTTTGTCGTGTTTAGACATGACTTCTAGTTAAACTTTACACCTCAGAAGTGGTCATTATTAATTTTGCAAAGACTGAGATAGAGGTTGGTCGTAATTACGAGCTTCAGAATTAAAAAAAAATCTGTTAATCTGCCTCACTTTAGTCCTAAAAAGAACAAAAATACTATAACATATAATTTCATAAACTTTTAAAAATATTGTGTTCTGTTAAGAAAGTTCATCATTTATTGCGATATATTACTAAAACTAATGACATTGAAATAAAGATGCTAGCGTAATTTTAATAGAATACGTTAAATATAATTAAAGTCAATTTAAATATATAACGTCAAATTAAACTTGATATCAAAACTTAATTTTAAAGTGAAGATAACGCATAATTAATTGAAACAGAACTTACATCTGTTATTTATAATACGATCGTTGCGGAAAGATGAAAAAATATGAGGGAGTTACGTCACAAGGCAGTCGCGTTGATGCAATGAATATATCGTGCATGTGTCCTCGGGAATTAAACAGTGGCAGCCGTACAATGATGGGTGCAAGCGGGGTAAGGGAGAGGGGGATATTACAAAACTTGGTTTTAACCGGTTAATTCTTACTACCTAAACCGAAATCTGTGAAAAACCGGTATTCCGCAAAAACCGGTTTTGGGGTCAATGACCTAAACCGGTTTAGAATTTCAACCGGTTTCCGAGCCCTGGTCTACGGGCCACAGCATCTATTTACCATCATGTGGATTGTGCTCGTTTATCACCCCTATTCTATAAAAATAACGTCATGAAATGTTTAATTACTTTAAAAAACATGACTGTTATGTGATAAAACGTAGATTTTGAAGCTCTTGAAACTTATCGTCGTACATTAACGTCGCCTTTAATGTATTTTACGATTAATTGTATTAATAATGAAAATTAATACCCAACATGATACGCATCAAATATAATATATTATCTAATATGTTTTTTATATTTATATTGAATTTTATGTAATACGCCTATTATTCATTACCTCTATACATCTAATAATAATTATTATAGGTAAAGTAAAATGTTATTATAAATCTATTATTATTTACTTATTGCCTACTTCATTGGTCTGGTGGCCGTAAACGCGGCTGTTGATGATGAGGTCCCGGGTTCGAGTCTCGAGTCGGGTCAGAAATCAGTTCGTAGTGCTTACAGTCTAAACGGACTATAAGAGTGAAGGGATAGAATACTCTGGCACTGTAATCTTGTTCTACGCAAATTGTTAATCTCCGGTGAGACTGGCCGCCGTGACCGAAATTCGGTCTGGAGGACGTTGTTATAACAGTATCATACTACGCCAACGTCAAATGGAAGAGGATGCTTAAAGCTTTAATAAACCATATTCATGCAAACATTAAAAAAATGGATATGTTATATTAAAGACCACGATACACGATATAAGAAAGTTTCTACTGTGAAAATAATGTTTTTTTTAAAGTAATATGTAAGAGAAGAAGCACTGTCTGTCTCCTTTGGTATCATATTGATCAATCCGCTAGATTTCCTGGCAACTATCGTTACATATGAACAGTCACCATCACGTAGTTACAGAGTTATAATTTATGAAGTTTGTTATTAAAATAATAGGTATTTTCACACCTTAACACTTTCACTGTCCGGTTTCCAGACACAATAGTAAGACAATAGCAGTGCCCTATATATAGTGCACGGGACAGCGAAAGGGTTAATATATTGCTTTTATGATTTTCTTGCGCTGTGAAATGAGTTCATAATTTTTAATTTTTATGTACATATGAGGTGAGTTAAATACAAATATAACTCTTCGATACAGTAGGGAGAGAGAATAATAAGAGAGACAAATGAACACACAATATACCTGGCAGTAAGTGAATGCTGTTGCTCACAAACGCCTACATTTATGACTAAGAAACAAAATGTAGCTGAGAATTCTCTTTGACCCACTACAATGAACACATTAGTATAACGTGGATTTCCTCTGGTATTCTCTGATAATGTGGCTCAATTCTAGAATTTGTAAGAGAAAGTGTGGTCGGTGCCATGCTCGTAAAACATTTTGTTTGTAAGTAACGAAATCGAAGACACTTTTTAAATGGTAACGAGATATACCATAATACAGTGAAATTTGGTTAAGTGGGACCTGGATAAGTGAGAAACCTCCATAGCTGGAACTCATGCTTAGGTAGCACTGAATTACCTCTGTTAGTGGGACAAAACAAACCTCTATATCTTTTTTTTATTGAATTTGGGTGACAAACGAGCACACAGTCCACCTGATGGTAAGTGGTTGCTGTGGCCCATAGACATCTGCGTCTATCGTCGTTTGCGAATTAAAATGTAGATGCGTTGTCAGCCTTGAGGACAAAGATGGAATGCCTCTTTTCCAGTAAAATGGGTCTCCGGTTCTCTACACTCACTATACGAAACAGCAGCATTAAGCTGTTATTTTACGCAGGTATTCTGTGAGAGCGTGGTCCTTCCCCGGTCGAGCTGACCCATTCATGCTACAACTATTAATATAGGTGCAGCATGGCTCTACCACGTAAAATTTATGTAATTTATTTATTTTATTATTTATTATTTTTATTATTGTTTATTTTATTTAATAATTGCATCTCTATAACTGAAATAACCTGTATTCTCACTTCTATTAATGGAAACCTCTGTAAATGAGACATATATTTATTTATATCTGGGTATCTGAGAGACTGGGTAAGTGGAATACCTATTTAAGTGAGACATATTTGCAGGTCCCTTAAGGTCCCAGTTATCCAGGTTTCACTGTATAATCTCTGTCACTAGGGGTGACGACGCCTTTGTATTGCAGGCAACAGCATATATTTACGCTCAGACATTTGTGATCCTTACTTGTTTTAAAAATGTATGATATTACCATGTGCTGTGTCGGATTAGAGGCTACGCGCTCGCCGTAAATTTTAAGGTACGCGAGCAATCCCATTATCATTCCCGCTGGCATCAATGAAATTATTAAAGGCAATTTTAATGCTGATTTACCACGTGCTGGGCAGTGAAGGAAAACATGGGAGGAAATTTGCATGTCTAAGAAATTAAATATTTCAAGGTCATGTTAATTCTACCACCATACACTGGAGCAACGCAGCAGTAATTGTTACATAAACTTTTGACCAGCAGAGACACGTATATAGGTTGTAAATTTGTTTTAACTATTTGACTACCATATTTAGAGGACACCTCTAGATTTTAATTTCAAATAGGTACCTACTACAAATTCAATATAATAGGAATCAATATCCGAAAGGTATTAGTAATTACAATACAATAGCATTGTCGAAACTGGCCTTGTGTTACCAACGTCACGTGTTTTGTTTAATGATACAAACTGATATCTTGTGCATATAATAAGTTTAATAGCGACAGAAGCCTTAATCCGCCAATAGTATCCGCCATTCGACTCCTACCTATCGTGAACCACGCCTATTACAAGCATTCTAAGCGTTCCCGAACTGGTTAACAGCATTAGTATTATATTAAGAGATATATAAAAGAACACTTAATATTACTATATTAAGCGTCATTTTTATTCTTCTTCTTCCTCAGCCGGTAGGAGTCCACTGGAAATGGACCTCTCCCGTTATTAGGAAGACTTGCGTTAATCGTCACGCTTGGCATTCGGATTGAACAACGCAGCGAAAGACGATTCGCACCATTGACGTTGTCGCCGGTCTGGGAATTTACGCCTGATGTAAACGAGATGGTATAGTATCATCTGTCTGAAGCTATAAGATGTTTTGTTTGCATTTCTCACAGTTGATTTTTTAAGCATTAATTGTATTTTTTTAATTTAAAATTTTAATATAGATAAATCTATACAAATAAATAAAATTGAAGTGTCTGTTTGTAATGTAAAAATAACAGCTTTTTACTAAATGCATATGAAAGTATATGTTGTACTTATAACAAAAACACAATTTTTAAATTTTTTGTCTGTCTGTCGGTCTCTCTGTCTGTCTGTTTGTTCCGGCTAATCTCCAAAACGGCTGGATCGATTTTCACGAGACTTTCACTGGCAGATAGCTGATAATATAAGGAATAACTTAGACTACTTTTGTTTTAGAAAAAGAACTAGGGTTCCGCGCCAAAAAATTAAAACCCATGAAATACATATTCCACGCGGCCGAAGTCGCGGGGAACAGCTAGTTAAGAATAAAAGTTATTTGGTTTTTATTGCACCTCGTGTACTGTATTATCAAAATTAATTTTGCGTCGCATACGTCGTTCAATAGCCGAGTGGTCATCGTTATTATCATTTCAGCCTATTGCAAATCCACTACTGAATAAAGGCCTCCCACAAGGAATGCCATACATAAAGCACAGCTCTGACCCATCGACTTTCTGCATCTCTTACCAGTTCGTCACTCCAGTATGTGGCCTTTCTTCGCCATCGGCGAAGCAACAAGTGTTTTAAATTTGTATTAGCTTTTTTTTTATAGGAGAGGGGACAAACGAGCATGCGGCTCACCTGATGGTAAGTGACTACCGTCGCCCATGAACAACTGCAACACCAAGGAGGGAATTGCAGATACGTTGCCGGCCTTTTAAAAAGGAGTACGCTCTTTTCTTGAAGGTCCCTAAGTCGTATCGGTCCGGAAAAATCGCTGATGGTAATTGATTCCACAAGGAAGTCGTACGAGGAAGAAAACATCTTCTAAATCGCATAGTGGTGGACCGCCAATCATCCAGATGGTGTGGATGGTATCGGGAGTTCTGCCGCGATGTGCGTTCGTGAAATTTGGCGGCTGGGATTAATCCGAACAATTCCTCAGAGCACTCCCCATGGTAGATGCGAAAGAAAATGTAAAGGGATGCAACATTTCTTCGCAGTGCCAATGAATCGAGCCGATCGGAAAGGGCTCGGTCATCGACGATTCGAGCCGCTCTGCGTTGGATGCGGTCAAGTGGAAGGAGCTGGCACAGGGGAGCCTGCCCTGCCCAGAGATGGGAACAGTATTCCATGTGAGGCCGAACCTGCGCCTTGTAAAGTTGCAGGCGGTGTGCCGGCATGAAATACTGTCCCGCTCTGCTGAGTACGCCAAGCTTTTTAGAAGCCAATTTGGCCTTCTCTTCCAAGTGACCACGAAACTGCACGTCACTCGATACGTCGACTTCGAGGATACCGATACTGGCTGAGGCAAGAAGGGGAGTGCCTTGAAACTGAGGAGATACGACAAAGGGGTTCTTTTTAGCGGTAAACGCGCAAACTTGTGTCTTCTCAGGATTAAACTGGACTAGATTTAGTCGCCCCTAATCCGAGACTTTGTTCAGCAAAGATTCGACTTCAGATACAAGTTTGTTCCGGTACTCGGCGACGTTTTCCTGAGAAATATTGGCACGGCCGGTGTATAGAGCATCACCAGTGCTGTCATCCGCATAGCAATGAATGTTACCAGTTAGCAACATATCATTGATATTCAGAAGAAACAGCGTTGGTGATAGCACACAGCCTTGTGGAACACCAGCGTTAATAGGCTTGTAGTCAGAGCATGCACCGTCTACAACGACCTTGATGCTCCGACCTGCAAGGAAGCTGGTGATCCAATTGCACAATTTCTCGGGAAGCCCATAGGAAGGGAGCTTCGAAAGAAGCGCTTTGTACCAAACCCGATCGAAGGCCTTTGCAATGTCCAGACTAACGGCCAACGCCTCCCCCTTGGACTCTACTGCCTCCGCCCATCTATGGGTCAGGTAGACCAGAAGATCATCATCAGCTGTAGGAAGTATCAATCAAGTCAAGTCAATTTGAAGCATTTTTTCTCTCTATGTATATTTTAATAAATTATTAAAACCTCATATTACTCGTGTGAAAAATTCTCGATTGTTTAATTATTGATGTCATTGACATTTCTAGTAAGCTTAGGCCAAAGAGTATAATAAGTATATACAGGAAAAGAGAGCCCTCTGACGATATTTTATTGCAGACAAAATTGAACTACTAGCGTCTCCTACAAATTGAATCCGAACTAATTCGCTATATATAGCTATATTATGTACATTATATTAATTTAACTATTATGTTCTTTAATTCGCATACTTACTGAAACAATTTTTACTTTTTTTTTGTAAAATAATTTATACTTTTAATATTAAAAGTAGGTAAATAGTTTCAATAAGTACACTTGTATTTGTGAGATAATAATATATAAAAAGGGTATTTGCGATGTTACAGGAATGACAATTTAATATGACAATTATTTCATTTTTTATTTTTATTTTTTATTATAAAATGCTGGTTGCCAGTATCATAATTGTCATATTTATCGATTGATTCGATAATTATTACGTGTTTTTATGTTAAAATTATAATTTTTTATCAATAAAATCACCAATAATTTTTTGGTGCACTTATTTTTATTTTGTAAGTAAATTTCATTTTATTTTTCCAAAGTAGCGACATCTGTGAAGCCATAAGACCAACTATAAACAAATTATTTTTGGAAACAAGTTATGGATGGCGCCACCATCCATTAAATTTTTGTGGTTCAAGGCAACTGTCCTACGCCTGGCTTAGGCTATAAAAAGCGTTAATCAGTTATGGACGTTCTACCTAACTAAACTGAAATTACACCACATTTGGTTCGGGAACAACGAGGTGGATGTGACCCCAGTGAAGGAGTATCACACAAGGACGCCTGTTGCCCTTTTTTAAAAGAAAGGTTAGACGACTAATATTACGGATCCCTTTGGAGTGTTCCCGGTCTTGACGTCCCTTCAGTGGACTGTATCTTCAACTTATTTGGAAGGTGCAGTAGGGAATGATATTTATCTTCGTAATTTCCCCATAAGAGTGCAACATTGAAACTTTTAATACTTTCCTATCAATTCCCTATCGCCTTCTTATTTCTTGCTTTAAACTATAAAACTGGTAGCTGATCCCGAACAAATTTCCAAATTACCAGTTTACTACCCTAGTCGCGAGGTATACGCGAAAGAGAACCGCGCGCCTGATTTTCACCATTGCACCCTTGTATTTTACTCCATATCTTTATTTCTACGAGGGCGGCACTGAAAATTTCGGGAATCAAGGAAGTGACAACATTACTATCTAAAAATGTATTTATTGCTTTTCGACGTATTCTCCGCGAAATTTGACACATTTTCGATACGATGGAACCAATCATTGAAGCAACCATTCCATTCGGAAGTTGGGGTCTCCAAAATGGCCGTTTTGTAGGCGTCCACAGCTTCTTCAGGTGATGAAAATCTCTGTCCACGCAATTTATTCTTTATTTTAGGGAAAGTATAGAAATCATTAGGTCTTAGGTCGGGGCTGTACGGCGGATGGTCTAATAATTCTATGTTTTCTTGCTCTAAAAACTCTTTTGTTCTGTGTGCGGTGTGAGAACTCGCATTGTCGTGATGGAGGATGATGCGGCGGTTGCAGTTCTCTTTACCGAGTTCAGAAACGACCTGTGGCAAACAAATGCTAGCATACCATTCTGCATTAACCGTTCTTTGTCCCTCAAGAGGAATAGTCTTAACATGGCCGGTTTTGGAGACAAACGTGGCCACCATTTTTTTTGCAACACTCCGTGAACGAACAATTTTTGTTGGCTTTAACTCATTTTCGAACACCCAAACTCGTGACTGGTTTTTTGTTTCGGGTTCGTACACGTATATCCAGGATTCGTCACCTGATACGATGTTGTATACAGCATTTGAAGGTCCTGCGTGGAATATTTCGAGAGTTCTGACGCACCAAGTAACGCGAGCCGCTTTTTGCTCTTCACAGAGCGAATGCGGTATCCATCGGGAAAACAACTTTTTTACACCTAATTGTTCATGCAAGATTATTTGTATTTGACTCATGCCAATGTCTAAAGTTGCCAGAATTTCGCGGTATGTCACATGTCGATCTTCCTCAATCAGCTTACACACAGCATCAACGTTTTCTTGGGTGACTGCAGTTTTTGGACGACCTTGACGGGGATCATCACTGAGCTTGACACGTCCACGTTGAAATTCAGCAAACCAGCGACAAATTGTGGTTTTGGATGGGGCTTCATCACCAAATCAAGAAATCATCCGGTCAACACATTGTTTTTGTGTTAAACCACTTCGAAAGTCATAATAAATCATCGCTCTTGAATTTTCTCGAGTCAATTCCATTTTCTCAACGAATAAACAAGTTTGACAAAACCTTGTGACAAGACCGAGAATCTTTTTTTCTTTTTTTAAATAAATAAATGGTATTTGATTTTTAAAACCAAGGACTTTCCAATTAAAAAAAAATTAATATGACAGGAACAGTGGAAATATTCCATTCCCGATACTTTTAGTGCAGCCCTCGTATAAAACATATGATTACATAATTTTATTCATAAAAACACATACAAAGTCTTATCATTATGATATACATTGCATCTTAATCACATAAGAACATAATATTCAGATATTCAACAAAATACACCTATTTTACAGAACATTTTCAAAGTTAGAAATCTTAAATATCAACACACATGGTTAAAGTAACAATCTTTATTAATAAACATGAATATCTTAACTAATAAAATACTTTAATTTACAATTTAAAGACAATTTACACTTTAATTTAACTTTAATTTTCTTATATAAATCTATTATTATTTCACTATTTTAAGCACAAATTTAGACACTTTTAACACAGCACTGTTCTTATTAACACATGTGTAACTACATATGTAGTAATCATGAAACAGTTATTACATATTTCTACATATGTTACTGAAGATTTCACAAATTAATAAAGTATTTTATTTTTATTTTTATGGTACATTATTTTGACATGGTTTAGATCCCACACAACATGAGCAACCAATCCCTGCACGACCCCTATCATATCCGTAGGAGGCTAGTGCTTTCTTTGTCTAAATTACAACTATCTCTGTTCATTATGAAATATTATTTGTTTACATATGCTATTCTTATCTAGCCACAATGAATCTTATCTCTTATCACAAGAGGAAAATATATTTTCATCTAAAATAAGTACCTAGTTTAATATAAAACCCTTATTCGTATTGCATAGCCGATTGCTATGTCTGTAAACGACTCATGGAATTAACTCTCGACCAGGGAATCGAACCCCGAACTTTCGTTCGACATTATATATTGAATCTATTTACTTTTAACATATATTATCTTTTTATTCGGAGTGTCTTATATAATTTAATAGCAATAACTTCAAACACAAAGTTATTTATTTTTTATGGAATGAAAAATGGGCAAACATTTTTTTTGTTATTTAATTTAACAATTATTTAGCCACAAATTTCTGTGTACTTTTGTCACTTCTATTTTATAATAAAAACCAGCATTCGGTAAAAAGCAAAATTAGAAGCTTTTAAAAAGTAATCGTGTAATTAATTCTAAGGGCCTTTTTTAATTAATATTTAGTCCAGAATACTGTTAGGTCTCCTGTACAACGTTCACCAAACGTTGCTATAACCATCGATCACTAAGTTATTAGTGATCGATGGTGATAACTAAAGCCGATATTACACGGATCAACCAAATTGAAACAATGCCATTGAAAAACATTGAACATTGCACATTGAACGGCTTTACCAATATAGGTACAAGTAAATCATTTAAATGATGTTCAATGTTCACAGCGCAAAGAGATGTCGCCTAACACGTACGTGCGGGAATTTCGATATACTGCTACTATTTAATAAATGAGTTGCATAATTAAAAAAAAAAACATGCGTGAGTGTATTATTATAGCATTATTAGTATTTTCGAAAATCCCTGTGCGCACGTGAAATAAGTGTCGTGCGGTGCGCGGAATGAGTCATCGTTCAATCTTCATGTATGTACACTTTTCAACCGCATTGAACAATGACCAATATTGCTACCATTGCATTGAAAGCGTTCGGTGAATTCAAGCTTTCAATGAGATTGTCCAATCGCGTTGAAATGTATTTAGATGTCTCAATGTCATTGAAGTAATAAAATTGAAAGCAGTATTGAACCGAAATTGATCCATGTAATATCAGCTTAACGGAATTCAACAAGTAAACAAGAAAGTGCATTGAACTCTTACGCTTGCGACGCGTCGTCTTGAGAAAAACATTACGCAAAAGATCAGGCACCCTTTCAATGCAAAATCAACTTTATTATCAATGATACAAATATCTTTACATAGAGTTGTTGTAACTTTGTTCTCCAATAAGTTTACCATGACCCTTATTACAATTATACAAGCACTAAACTCATTAATCTCATATTAACTTTATCGATTTTATCATTACAACTGTATTATTTAAAACATCGATGTTCCTACGACTTTGTTTTTCTAAAATAAATCATTAAATAGTTTGGAAAATCCAAAAGTGCACGCCTCAAAAGCGTTTCATTTAATTTTGATGAAAAAAAAAAATTGTATTCCTGACTTTTAAAATATGTATATTATTTACGTGTTTTAAATTTGGCGCTATATTATTACTAGCAGGTAATGTTGCCTACAGGGGAAAAAATAATGTTCACCAAAATAAATCGATTACACAAAGTATAAAATCGATGTAGGCTATATTTCAAGGGCTAAAAAAATAAGAGCTAGTAAAAAAACCCGGTCTCGATACGTCAATTTCTTCAAGAGTTATCGTGACCACATACAAAATCAACATCCGGACATCCACGTAAATTTATTTCTATATATTATTGCCATTAAATTATATTTTTTACGTTGTAGAGCCATACTGCAGTTATATTGTGGTAGCAGCACGAATGGGTCGGCTCGACCGCGGTAGGACCACGCTCTCACAAAGTACCAGCTTAAAATACCAGCTTAATGCTGCTGTGTTTCGTATGGCGAGTGTAGAGAACCGGAGACCCTTTTTACTGGAAACGAGACATTCCATCTCAGTCCTCAAGGGTGACAACCCATCTGGATTTTGATTCTTAATTGATGATAAATGGAGCAGCGCTTCCACTTACCATCAGGTGGACTGTGTGCTCGCTTGTCACTCTTATTCTATAAAAAATATATATTGCTATAAAATGATTTTTTAGAAAATATAAAATGGAAAATTCGTTTTCTTGATATACGCCTACTCATATTATTGTATAAGTGCCATGTGGATAAGACAGAAGCATTTTCTACCGACTTCAGAACAGAGACAGTACTGAATTCGACTGTATGTTCTTTTTTCTTTTTTTTTATGTGTTTTTATGTGTTACCTCATAACTTCTTAATAATTTATATTGAAGTCGGTTGCACAAAATTTTTAAATTTAAATTATAAGAATACAAAATTGCATGACATTGACGTGTCGATAGTAATGCGTTACCCAATAACGCTCCTCGTTATAAGGCGTGCAATATAAGTCGAGATTAGTGTAAAATATACATATGTATATAATATCTGTTCAAATAACACATTAAAATGCTTTGTAATTTTTAAGTTAAATATGTACGGACATGCAACATTTTTCGGCATTAAAATATACGGAATTAATGGTATAGAGGGAAAAAAGATAATCAAAATGCAATTATACGAAATCTTTCAACTGACTTTTTTATTTTATTCTTGTATTATCATCCTAATCGTCATCATTAGTCTGCTAGTTTTTGGCACGGGTGTCTACCAAATTCGTATGGTAACTTGGCACACATAATTGGTACCAAGTTCTGCAGCCTATGCTGTAAAAAAGATTAGAGGTCTCATTAGTGTCGAGACAGCTAGATTAGTTTATTTCAGTTACTTCCATAGCATAATGTCTTATGGGATTTTGCTATGGGGAAATGAGACTGATTCAGAAACTATTTTTGTTTTACAGAAGAGGGCCATTAGAGATATTTACAACCTAAAACCGAGAGAGTATCTTAGAGATAAATTTAAAGAAATAAATATATTAACTTTGGCCTCTCAGTATATTTACGAAAATTTTATGTATGTTGACAAAAACAAAGGTAGTTTTAGTAAAAAAAGTGATATACATTCTGTAAACACTAGGAACAAACACAAGCTAGTGATACCAGATTCTCGACTCCACAGAGTCAGTAATTCATTCTTGGGGCAATGTATACGCTATTACAACAACGTCCCGGAAAGTGTACAGGCTCTCTCTATTAGCAAGTTTAAATGTTTTGTTAAGTTGAAACTGTATAAAAAGGGTTATTATAGTATAAATGAATACATGGTTGATAATAACCCCTGGGAATGAGGTGATCGCTTCCAAGCTGTTTCTAATATAATTTTTCTACTTATATAGTTTGTACAACCATTATTGTAAAATTTGGTTTAAAAAAAGTCCCGCTGGGTTTCTTGCTGGTTCTTCCCAGGACGGAGGTTTTTTTTCGAACCAGTGGTAAAGTAAAAAATGACTTTCAATAAGAATTACACATGTGATCTATATTGAATAAAAAATTATTCTACTCTATTCTATTGTTTTTGTAAAAAATTAACAAACATACTGTCGTCACACCGCTATGTTGTTTTTGTATTAAGTATATATTATAAGTGATTAAGTCAACAGGTGTGCTGATAACGAAGCAGACGTTTGTGTTATCTTTATGCTTATCACACAAGTCTTTGAAGATTTGTTTTTGAATTCAGATTATTGTTTCGTTACTTTTACATTATTATTACCTGTGCGGTTGCTGCGTAAGAAAATCCGTCACCCAATTTCGTCCCGTGGTTTTTTATAGTATAAGGGTGACAAAAGAGCACACGGTCCACCTGATGTTAAGTGGTTGCTGTGGCCCATAGACATCTACATCTATCCTCAATTAAGAATAATAATGCAGATGCGTTGTCACACGTGAGGGCTAAGATGGAATGCCTCGTTTCAAGTAAAAAGGGTCTCCGGTTATCTACACTCACCATACGAAACACAGCAGCGTTAAGCTGCTATTTTACGATGGTATTCTGTGAGAGCGTGGTCCTTCCCCGATCGAGTCGACCCATTCGTGTTACAACTATACCAGTAATATGCATAGCTGCAGCATGGCTCTACCACGTTACAAAACATTAAGCAGTTCGTCTGGTAAAAAAAAAACTTGCCGCCTCTTTGTAGGCCTCAACGTAGCCTACCGCACTTTAATGACTGTACTGAAGTGATACTATGGTGAAAATCTGTGTAGAGATTTATTAACTATGACATTGGTATGTCGAACACCTTAATCCCTACCGTGACGTCGGGAATATAAAATAATTTAATACACGCGATAAAATCCTTAGAAAGTAGTTTTATTTAAATGCAAATCTATGTCCATAGACTGTACAAAAAAACAAGTTTGCAGTTTACACGCGGTAGAAGTGAAAACTCCAGAAAATGAGACCGAGTTAACAGGAAACACTGTATACTGTTTTCTATCTTATTCTCTTGCAGGCTAAATCCTATAGATGTACTTGTATATGTCTGTCTCTATTTCAAATCAAGCCGATTCTAAAGAAGTTTTCACTTGAAAAGTAAAAAAGGTACTGTAACGTCGTCTTAACGCCTAATTTCCTTTGATTTCAGTGCAGTTGAGCGGCGCACGGCGTCGCGCGTAAGATGCGCTCGCTCCTAGCGTACTACGCGGACGTGATGACGGCGGCGGCACGTGGCGCGGGCTGCGCGCTAGGCTGCAGCGGCCGCGGCGACTGCATGAATGGCACCTGCCTTTGCGAGATACGCTACGCCGGCGACGAGTGCGCCGGTCCCAACATGCCTTACCACGCCTGTGAGTATACGCCCCAACACTACGATTGCACGACCGGCACCTGCCTCTGCGAGATACGCTACGTCGCGCCGGCGAAGAGTGCGCCGGACCTAACATGTATTTATACATGAATAACACTTCTATGTATTCATAGAAACATGCGTTACTTTGTAAATCCATTACATTATATTAAAGCTAAAATCCTCGTAATAAAAAACGATGTCTTACGTCGTTTGAAATTAATTAACTAATATTCTCGTAATAAAATAAAATTATGTGCTTTATTAAGCAACGCGTAGTACTCGTAAAATAAAAACTTACCTAGTTTGAATAATTTATAACATCTTTAATACTTCTATGTGATTTTACGATGGTATTCTGTGAGAGCGTGGTCCTACCCCGGTCGATCCGACCAATTCGTGCAACAATCATAATATAGCTGCAACGTAGATCTACCACGTATAAAATGAAGGTTTCATTGTATTGTGTTAAAGTATCAGTGTCGATTATTGTGCACGACGCAAACATAGCAATACCTCGAACGAAATGACTTACGGATTGCTTGTGGTAACCATCGCTAGTTGAACAACCTGGGGGCGGTGGGCGGAGCCATGAGAATGTTATGATCGTCGGGGCGCGCTCACGGTTCCACAACTAGCGGTGGTTGCCCACAGCAACGCGGGAAAAGCCGTAGCAAGAATATTAAGAAATATAGCTTTTATTGTTAAACAAATAATATTGTAACTATGTAATAACTCTCGCAATAAAGGCACCGAACAACTGGCGAGAGTTAACATAGATTTAGGATATAGAAATTAATTAATGCCAAATTGTAGAATAAGTATTGTGTGTAAAGTATATTCCCTTGTATAGTGCAATTTAATTCCTTATGTATTTTTTTATTTAAGCCCTTAGGCACGATAAATAATAAACAGGGCATGTTACCGTGACGCGGCCGCGGAGCGAATGAGGCTACGCGCGCCGCGCCACGACGTTTTATATTTATAGTACTGAGGCGGGGGGCAGGGTCCTCAGCTCAAAATTGCTGGAATAACAACGTTTTAATCTTTACTATGTAGAAATGTGTATGTGTTATATAAGTATTAGTTAAATAAGTAATTGTAAGAATGTAATATATTTAAGTCTGTACATTAGTTTATAAGAAATTTACCTAATAAAGAATGGCGCGGGGGTGAGGCAAGGGTCCGCTGGCCAGCAATGGCCGAATAGTATATAAGACGGGCCGGTCGGAACGGTCGGCAGTCGCTCTTCAGCTACAGTAAAGAAAACAACAGCAAGAAAAGAAAAAGTTCCTCCTCACCGCCCCTTGCCTCCAGTAGTAAGCAAGACCAACGTGTTTCACTCATTTTTCGAACGGCGTTACGGCGATCCGTAACATTAATGGTCCTTCGAGAAGCCCGATTACTGGAAGAAAAAGACAATATCGGTCTTGGTATTGCCGGAAGAAAGAAGCAAACCGCAAGAACGAAAAAATATTATTGTGAAGAAAAATGGTGATTACACGTAGTAACAACGGAGAATCATCGAAGCGTCGCAAGGATGAACAAACAACCCAGGGGGCCACAGAAGAGGCCTCTGGGGGCGATTCAACCGCTACTGGTACATCCAACACCACGAGCGAAACCACAACGGTCAGCGATACAACCGCTACCTCTGCGACCGATAACACGGCCGCAACGGAAGAAACCCAGCAAGAGAGGGATCGAAGATCGCAGCGCACACTAAGGCCCGACGAGACTAGGTCGCGCCGCTCCGTAGCCTCACGCAAGAGACTCCTCGCGGAGTTAGAGGCGAAAGAGCGATTAGCCGAACTCAAGCTCGAGCAGGCTCAGTTGCAAGCAAGAACGGAATTGCAAGTAATACACGTGCAGCGATTATAAGCAGAAGTCGGATCAACCGATGACGAAGATGAAGAAATAGAAGACGATTTGGCATCAGTACGCATTAGTACATGGTTGCAAGAAAAACCTACATCGCAACCAGCGCCGCAGCCCGCGCCGCAACCCACGTCGTACTTCGCATCGCAACCCGCTCCGCAGTCTACATCGCAACCCGCGCCGCAGCCCGCGTCGCAACCCTCGCCGCACTTCGCATCGCAACCCGCTCCACAGTTTGCATCACAACCCGCGCCGCAGAAAGAAGACAATGGGCAGGCGCAGCAACAAATCGACGTCGCTTCCTTAGCCGCTGCTCTATCACAAGCAGTACGAAGCACAAGGCAGCCGCCGAAATATGTGCAAGAGCTACCTACATTCAATGGTAGCAGCAAAGAATGGCTCAGCTTCAAAACAACGTACGAAGAATCTTCAAAGTACTTTATGATGAACGAAAACATAGCGCGAATACGCCGAAGCTTAAAAGGGACAGCAAAAGAAGCCGCCGGTTGCCTACTTATAAGCCAACCAAATCCCAGCCTGATAATGGAAGCTTTGGAAAGGAGATTCGGACGACCAGAAGCGTTAATCCACTTGGAAATAGAGAAGCTGAAGCTGCTAAATAAAGTTACGGACAATCCCAGGGAGCTAAGCATATTCGCAAATCGCATAGCAAACGTAGTGGGCACCGTGGAAGCACTCAAGAAAGCACACTATCTGCATAGTCCGGAAATGACGCGAGTTATCACAGACAAACTCACGCCTATATTGAGAAGCAAATGGTACGACTATGCAGCCAGAAAGAAAGAAGATATCCCAGAGCTTAAGAAGATATCAATGTTCTTAAACGATGAAGCGGACAAATGCAGCGCGTATGCCTTGCCGGAGTTCATAGCAGAGGACAGCGAGACGAGAAAGCGAAGACCAAGAAAAATAGAACGTGCCTTCGCCACAAGCAAGAAACAATATGAAGAACGCTGCCCTCAATGCAAACAAGAACACAAACTGCCCGATTGCAAGTCATACGCCGCTCTGTCCACTAATGACAGATAAGAGGAAGTAGCAAAGAAGAATAATATCTGCTACCGCTGTCTGCGAGGCAAACATCGCCGGTTGCTGTGTAAAGCTCCACCGTGCGGAAAAGGCGGATGCATGATGAAACACCATAAATTGCTGCATCACGATAGAACAGCAGAGATTGAAAAGGAACCCGCTATGGAAACCGCAACATCGGCAAGGGAGGTCATCACAGCGACTCAACCGTACAAGCACCGCCGCGCTTATCTAAAGATTGCGCCCGTTACAATAAGGGGGCCGCTAAGCTGCGTCGAAACATACGCATTATTGGATGAAGGAAGCACGGTCACCTTAGTCGATGCCTCAATCGCTGACGTCATCGGCGCCGACGGCCCAGCCCACGCAATGTGGATACAAGGGGTCGGCTCGGAGGTGAAACATGAGAAGAGCAAGATCGTCAGCCTTAAAATAAGAGGAAAGTACGCGCAAAAGGAACACAACATAGAAGCAGCGCGTACGGAAGAGCGGTTGGACTTCGCGCCAGAATCCGTGAATGAAAATGACTTGGAGAATTGCCAACATCTGTTGGATATCAAAGAAGATATCACATACGAACGCGTCTCACCGAAAATACTGATCGGACAAGATAACTGGCACCTCATAGTGTCTAGAAAACTGCGCGTCGGTCGTCGAGACCAACCAGTCGCATCACACACCAACCTGGGCTGGGTTCTGCATGGCTGTCATAGCTCATTGACGTCGACGGTCACCTTCTGCGGCAGACTACATCAGAGGGAAGATACACAGCCGATAGAAGAGGAAATAAAAAATTATTTCAAATTGGAATCGCTGTGCATCGAGCCAAGAAGACCGAAAGAAGATCCCGAGCAGCGAGCTATGCAAATGTTGAAGGAAACCAGCCAGAGGTCGGCGGACGGCAGATTCGAAACAGGGTTGTTGTGGAAACAAAAGGATTTCCAAATACCAAATAATTACAAGGACGCGGAAAGGCGCCTGCACACCTTAGAGAAGAGGCTCGACCGAGACAGCAATCTCAAGCTACAGTACGAAGAACGCATACAGAACCTTTTCAACTCGGGTTACGCAGAGCGCGCGCCCATGCTACCGCCGCAAGGAAGGACATGGTATCTGCCACACTTCCCAGTCATCAACCCTGCGAAACCAGACAAGCCGCCGAGATTGGTGCACGACGCCGCAGCGAAGACAGCCGAAATATGTCTCAACGATATGCTTCACTCGGGGCCCGACTTGTTACAATCATTGCCCGGAGTAATCATGAGGTTCCGACAGTATCCGTATGCATTGAGCGCCGACATAAAAGAAATGTTCATGCAGATTAAAGTGCGCAAAGAAGATAGAGACGTTTTACGTTTCTTATGGAGAGGCAAGCGGCGGGAAGACCAACCGGAAGAATATAGGATGACATCAATCATCTTTGGAGCGACATCATCACCGTGCACAGCATTATACATCAAAAATAAAAATGCTGAAGAACATGCAGAAGCATACCCAGAAGCTGCGGTCGCCATAAAAAGAAATCACTATATGGACGACTACTTGCAGAGCTTCCACTCTGTCACGGAAGCTCAGCAAACGGTAAAAGCAGTCGATCACGTCCACAAACAAGCGGGATTCGTACTCAGCGGGTGGACATCGAACGAAGAGAAAACAATAGAAGAAATAACGACAGAACATAAACAACACGACGCAACCGTGAGCCTGGGCGGAAAAGAAACTGAGAAGACGCTCGGCCTGTTCTGGCATGTACAAAGCGATCATATTGGATTTAATACTCACAATATGAAGATGCCTGCCGACGTAAAAGAAAAACAACGCTTGCCAACTAAACGTGAAGCGTTGAGCATCATAATGGCATTATTTGACCCGCTGGGATTAATATCACCAGTGACCACCCCAGCGAAGAGAATATTCCAAGACACATGGCGTTACAAGGCGGACTGGGACGACCCTCTGCCCACAGAATTAAAAGAAAAATGGGAAGACTGGATTACTTCATTTAACGCCATAGAACAACTGAGAATACCGCGATGCTACGATTACAACCCGGTGTCGACGCGCCAACTACACACATTCGTCGACGCAAGCGAGGAGGCCTACGCAGCAGCCGTGTATTGGAGAACGGAGCGAGCAGACGGCAGCGTTAACGTATCATTGGCCGCCGCCAAGAGCCGCGTAACACCACTGAAACCAGTCTCCATACCACGGCTCGAATTACAAACGGCACTGCTGGGAGCTCGTCTCGCGCAGACCGTGGTCGATGAGCACGATGGTGATATAGCGGGCAAGACATACTGGTGCGACTCGTACTGCACTGGTATGGATAAGGTCGGAGCCTCGCGCGTACAAAGCTTTCGTCGCTCATCGCCTGGCGGAGATAGAAGATACGACCAAGAAGAACGAATGGCGTTGGCTACCGTCTAAAGAAAACGTGGCAGACGACGCGACCCGATCCACGCCAGAAAGATTCGACGAGTCGCACCGGTGGTTCCGAGGGCCCCCGTTTCTGCAACGTCCACCAGCAGAATGGCCGCAGGAAGAGAAAACGACACAATACGACACCGGGGAAGAACGAGAAGTGTGTAACATTGCAATTAAAAGGGTAGACTCGCCAACAACACATCTGCCACAAATAGAAAGATTTTCAAAATGGATTCGCCTCATAAGGGCGACAGCGAGAGTCCTCCTATTCATCGACATGTGCAGACCAAACAAGCACTTGGTGAAGGCTGGGCGTAAACGCAACCGAGCAAGACAAGATAGCGACCCTGGCTGGCAAAGAACAAACAAACGCAACACCCCAGCCAAGGAGAAAAAGGCAACTCCTAGTGTCTCATCACTTGTAGGAATACCGGCCGCTTATCACGTAAGAGCCGAACAACTGTGGGTGCAAGCCAGTCAGCGGGAAAGCTTCACGAAGGAGCTCAAGAGGATCGCCAACGGAAGTGTTCTAGGAGGTGACGACAAATTAGGCCACCTGAGCACATACATCGATGAAGAGGGGACCCTACGCCTCAGAGGTCGAATAAAAGCAGCATCAGAAGTAGAAGAGGACACGTACGACCCTCCCATACTAGACGGGAAGCACGCATACACTCGTCTGTACATAACCCACGTACACGAGAGGTTGCATCACGGAGGCGTGGAAACAGTCGTGAACGAATTAAGACAGAGACTGTACATAAGAAAAATACGTCCAGTGATGAAAACTGTCGTCAAAAGCTGCCTACCGTGCCGTCTAAGAAAAGCCAAGCCTGCATCACCATCTACAGGGAACCTGCCGTCCGCACGTCTCGCTCATCACGCACGTCCGTTCACATACACCGGACTGGACTACTTCGGGCCAATAGAGGTCACAGTGGGACGACATCGTGAAAAGCGCTATGGCGCGTTATTCACCTGCATGACATCACGAGCAATATATATAGAGGTAGCCCACTCTTTAAGCGCCGACTCAGCCGTATCGGCGCCCAGACGTTTTATGAGCAGAAGAGGATGCCCAAAGGAAATATGGAGTGACAACGCTACGTGCTTCAAGGCAGCCGACAAGGAGCTGGCCGAAGCAGCACTCGCAGCCCTCGAGCACGAAACCACATGTCGACAAACTGTGTGGAAGTACATACCACCATCAGCACCATTCATGGGCGGCGCGTGGGAGCGAATGGTTCGCTCCGTGAAAGAAGCTCTACGCGTCACCCACAACGAGCGCTATCCCAGTGACGAGACCTTGGTGACCCTGCTCGCCGAGGTCGAAAACACGGTCAACTCAAGACCTCTCACACACGTCTCAGTCGACCCAGGAGACCCAGAAGCCATCACGCCGAATCACATCATCATCGGTCCCAACTCGCACGTACCTGCGCCGGGACACTTCAGCGAGAGTGACGTGACGGCCCGCCAGCAGTGGAAACGAGCTCAAGCCCTGGCCGACGTGTTTTGGAGAAGGTGGGTAAAGGAATACCTGCCCCTACTCCAACACCGGCGGGAGCCCAGCAGCATAGGCGTATCACCGAAGATTGGAGACCTAGTCATCATTTGTGACTCCAATCTACCACGCAACATCTGGCCCAGGGGGAAAATCAGCAACGTGTATCCTGGCGTCGACGGAGAGGTACGAGTAGTGGACGTAACCACAAGCACGGGGCATGTACTACGAAGATCGTCGTGCTACCAGAGGGATCGCAGCGTGGCGACGGCGGGAGAATGTGCACGACGCAAACATAGCAATACCTCGAACGAAATGACTTACGGATTGCTTGTGGTAACCATCGCTAGTTGAACAACCTGGGGGCGGTGGGCGGAGCCATGAGAATGTTATGATCGTCGGGGCGCGCTCACGGTTCCACAACTAGCGGTGGTTGCCCACAGCAACGCGGGAAAAGCCGTAGCAATAATATTAAGAAATATAGCTTTTATTGTTAAATAAATAATTTTGTAACTATGTAATAACTCTCGCAATAAAGGCACCGAACAACTGGCGAGAGTTAACATAGATTTAGGATATAGAAATTAATTAATGCCAAATTGTAGAATAAGTATTGTGTGTAAAGTATATTCCCTTGTATAGTGCAATTTAATTCCTCATGTATTTTTTTATTTAAGCCCTTAGGCACGATAAATAATAAACAGGGCATGTTACCGTGACGCGGCCGCGGAGCGAATGAGGCTACGCGCGCCGCGCCACGACGTTTTATATTTATAGTACTGAGGCGGGGGGCAGGGTCCTCAGCTCAAAATTGCTGGAATAACAACATACATATTAACTTAAAGTACTACCCGGACCGAGGAAAATTTTCTTGTCTTAGAGGTGAACCTGTTTTTGATTTATTAACCAGGTTAGATTATAAACGTACGTATAATGACCCCTTACAAACATGTCAAATAGAATATCATATGATAATAAGTTTTGAACCTAAAATACGAACTGAAAACCTATATAAGGTTGATGCTATGAGAGTGCTCGCCGAACATGGCTACCGTATCAGAAAAAACATACTCACATCATCTACAATGGTCAATATAGTAGAATCTATGTTGTTAATTTGTTTCAGTGCAAACTGAGGTGACGCGCTATCGTTCTTGATATTATTAAGATAATAACGCGTTTTATACTGATAAGGAAGCCACGAATTAAGTTAGAAATGTTGTTACTATTTTTTATCATTCCGCATTTCGTATATTTTTATTACTGAGTCATATGCTACTATCAGCTGAATTGCCGCATGAATTATCGGTTATATAGGTATGATAGATACGAGTATATCAGAAATTATTTTAAATATTATCTGGTTTATTATATAATTCGTGCAACAATTGTATAGGTTTTCAATAATAATGACGCATGAAAGCCGTGTTACTGAGCGCAGTCGATGGCCTCGCACTGATAATACTATCCATTTGCTACTTTCTCTTGTTTTTTTATATTTCGTGATACTGCCAATTACCAGTCAAAGTAATGTAGGTAGATTCTGCGGTTAGAGAATGGTGCTATATTCGTTTCTGTAAAGTTCTGCGTTCTTGGATTGATTGTCCATCGTTAGTCGTTTGTTAGAGCCTCGTCCCATAATCGGTAAAGTTTGGGTAGAGTTGATTAAAAGTTGAGTTGAGATAAAGATACAACCAGTGCGTGTTGCCAGTGAAAACCGACAACCGATAGTGTAGAAAGGTTTTCTACCGGTACGAGGTTGCCACTTGGCAACCTCGTACCGATAGGCTAAGTGTAGGTCGACCCCCCACTAGATAAGACATGCGGGAAGTCGATGGATGCAGGTGGCTCAGGACCGTGCTTTGTGGCATTCCTTGGGGGAGGCCTATGTTCAGCACTGGACTTGTGAAGGGCTGTTATAATGATGATGATGATAAGATAAAGATCACATATTCTCCCTAGGTGCAGAAACTCAACGATGACTAGGGTTCCAAAAATATCGGAAAGAAATCGATGTTTAGCGCTTTAGCGCTTCTAGAACTAAACTTGGAACAGAAATCTAAAGTACACACATGGAAGAAATATTTGTATGGCCTACAAATAATTGTTCCGGGTCTGGATGTGTGTCCTTGTGCAATTTATGTTTGTAAACTGCCTACACGATACAGGATAAAATCCTAGTGTAGGGTAACGTTTAAAAAAAATCAAAACAAAACAAACTACTAAATTATAAAGATATTGCGTAACAAATAACCATTAACGTAATTTATGTATATTATACCTCAATGCAAATTGTTCAGGAAAAAGCTAAGGGTCTGGTAACTCACCGGTTTCCGCCTTCCACTGCCTCATGCTGCTTGGGGCTCGGCGAGCTGGCTGGCTGAATAGGTGACTCGAAGGGAACTAACCCTGTCTCTCCGAATAGAATAGTCCACAGGTCACTGGCACAGTATCTTCGGGTATTGTTCAGTACTCGTTGTAAAACACACAATAATTTTTCGAAAAGGAAAAGTTCGTAATGTTTCGGTTCGGCGTACGGCGCGAGTGCCCTCCGGTCTGCCAATCAGACGCGAGCACGGCTTCTGGCGTAAAAAGGATTGTTACCAGACCAAGAATTCAATAAATCCCTATTAAGTTAGTAATTGTTGCCACTCGAAAGTTTATAAGAAAATAACTATATATAGACCATAATATAAAATAAAATATGGTTCCAGTACGGAACACAAATAACTTCATCTCGGTCCCAGCTATCGATATCTGGTGAGCGGTACATTAATAGCACTCATAACCTCTGCTTATTGAAGTCGGATAAAAAGCTATTCTTTTATACGATAAGGGTGACACAGTGCACCTGATGGTTAGTGGTTGCTGTGGCCCATATACATCTACATCTATCTTCGATTACGAATCAAAATGCAGATGGATTGTCACCCGTGAGGACTAAGATGGAATGCCTCGTTTCCAGTAAAAAGGGTCTCCGTTCTCTATACTCTCCATACGAAACACAGCAGCGATAAGCTGCTATTTTACGCTGGTATTCTGTGAAAGCGTGGTCCGTCCCCGGTCAAGCCGACCCATTCGTGCTACAACTATACCAGTAATTTAGCTGCAGCATGGCTTTACCACGTAAAATGCTATTGCCAATTTAACCATTGTGTTCCCTGTTTGCAGGCATTGGTGGGATGTTCCTCGTGGTTGCGTTCGTCTGCGCAGTCCAGCTCACGATATGCGTGGTGACCGAGTACCGGCGCCTTAAAGCGCCAACTTTCCTCCGCGCCTGCAAGGTCACCACGCAGAAGATGCTGTACCTCGTCGCGTTCCTGGCTTCCCTTATCCGCGGAGCCTACTTTGTTTCTCCGGTTAGTTTTATTTGATTTTAATACAATAATAATTGTAATTTATTATTTATAACTTTTATCCACTAAATTAAGTGATTATATCCAAAATGGACCAATTGAGAGTACCCTTAACCCGAGGAGTATGAATGCGTAGATATTATATAGACGTGAAAGAGACGAGAAAGGTGGTGTTATGTCAAGTGGAAGTCCTTAGTCACTACCTATCCCTCTGAAAGTTTCTTATAACATGGCGTCTCGCTAGTGAATGTAGGTGGACCCTGTGCTCGTTTTTCACCCGTATTCTATAATAAAAAATTTAAATAGTTGGCACTGTGAAATTTATGATGAGTAATTAAGGCGCAGGTTGAGCAAAATGTCGCGCTAGTCGTTATTTGTGCTGTTTTTAGAAGCTATCTACTTTTTATTTAAAAGATATATCAACAAATAAAAAACACATTATATTTCTACATATCCAATTTTTTTTTAAAGGAATAAATATTAATATAATCTCCTTACAACGAAACCACATAAATGTGAAATTATTATTGATAACATGCATCTCCTCGTAAAGTAAGTATTATTTTATTTTGCGATTTACACCAATGGATAGGCAATTTATTAATGAATATTTCTATAGTAAAATTTTTTTCAAAAGACCAAAATTGGATTTTATTAAGAATTTATTTTAAAATCTGGGCATATTCACTGCTCACGGGCTTGCTGAAGTCAGTGAGCCCTGAGCTCTTCGACGCGAAGCCCGTGTCGTTAGAGCGTCGACCAGCACATACACTCACGTCATATTAGTCGATAATAATATTACTTATTAGGTTATTTATAGGTAGTATTATTTGTTTGTTTTGGGTATAATTTTTCGTATTAGTTATATATATATTTGTTGTGTTTTTTACTGCGCGATGAAGCTTTTTGCGTGTATTTTCTTTGAAGTAAATGCAAATAAAAAAATGAAGCACCATTAGCATGTAAGGTTCGAATCCATAATTAAAATTTCGACAAATATTATAATTTACACTATAAAAGGCTAATTCAATATTATCACCCAACCACAATATCTTATTAGGTATAGTACCGCATCGTTGGTCTAGTGGTTGTAGTAGTGCGAGTGCTGATCATGAGGTCTCGGTTTCGAATCCCGGGTCTTGTCAAAAAGTCAGTTATGAGTTTTTGGCCCGTTTTTGTTTTTATTTATTGCTTGTTTTTTCTTCTTTTTCAAAAAAAAAATTATTGAGTACATAAGATGTTCTATACGCCGAATGTCAGAGAGAAAAGCTAGTACATCTTTTGCTAAACTTTAAAATCTAAAACCAATTTTATTATTCTATATTCTATTCTATTCTATTCATAACTCCCTTAGCTATAAAATAAGTTATGATCTAATTAATGGTATTTATTCCAGTTTATGGCAGCTCTGATTTATATTACGTGGCTGAAATTAGGTACATCTTATATATACGTCAAACCAAATAACAGCCGGGCGGCTGACATTATGCACTCCATACATTTCTTATATTATCTAATTACAGTCCCATTAATTTCCACTAAAAGAAAATAAATAAGTTGTAAATTCAAACAAAAATAACTGCATTACTATGTCTATAGTCATATTCATACAAATCAAAAAGCCTATATATGAGATAATGTAAAGTAAGCATAATTTTACCGGGATCATAACTTGTCAAATAATTAGGAAAATGATCGTTTTTCGTTGCGTACCTGTTTTGATTTTAACACTGTTAGGTTTAAAACTGCGAGGTAATATTTGAATAAATATAGTTTCCTCTAGGTACAAAGAATTTTTTAGATGAAAATATTTGTAGTTAAGACTACTAGAAATCTTATTTATGGAGTAAAAAGGCGAAAAGACTGCAATTAGGGGCATGACTGGTATTAGGGGCTTCTACCCTAATTCGGTAAAAAGTATCTAAGTAGGTATTAATATACCTACTTTTTACTATAAACCAAAATTTTTTTAAACTAAATTTAACTAAAAAAAACTAAAGTGACCATTTATTTTTTAACTCAAAACAGGACATGGGTTTATTTACACTCTAAAAACTATAACTTTACACAATTAGTGTTCAATATAAAATTATATTCGGTATAGACGGTAATTATTAAATGCAACATATTTTTTTAAATTATTAATTACATTTGTCAGTGGATTAAATTTGCTTTAATAAAGTTGGTGATAATTTTAAATAAGAATAAAATTCTGCTTAAGTTTTTTTATGGTTACCTTTGTTAACAACATCGTCTTTAGAACTGGAACCGTAAGTGTTTCTTTCAGACGTCCACAATTTGTTCAAAATAAAAAAAATATTCTTTCTACTGGAGCATTTGTACCAGGGAGACATAAAATATATTCGATTAAAAAAAATTATGTTGAAGATTGTTGACTTTGAGTACTTCCATCCAACGAGTTACGGGACAATTTTGTGTCCCGGAGCTTTGTTTGGGGACAATGGGACAGGTGACTGAGAAAAGGGACAGTCCCGTTCAAAACGGGACGTATGGTCACTTTAGCTATAAACCGGCGACGGCTCCGTGGCGCACTGGCTTAGCAATCAGTTCCTGCACTGGGGGCCGCGGGTTCGAATCCCGCACGGAACAAGTACTTATTTGTATGGCCTACAAATAATTGTTCCGGGTCTGGATGTTTGTCCTTGTGCAATTTATGTTTGTAAACTGCCTCCACGACTCTCATTCTATATTACTCTCACTCTGCGAAACATCCTATTTATTTATTTATTCTTTATTGCACCAAATATTTGTACAAAAGGCGAGCTATCTATCTATTTACCTATAGTGAGTAGGTATCTTTTAAACTCACAATTTTCAATGCTTCATTTTTAATATATAATTAATTATAAAATTTCATAATTAGATAATATTATATGAGAATACATAACTCTAATATAATGTAACTAATATACCGAATAAAAAATTTGACATACATTTATCGTTGTACGCTGTGTGTATTTCCATAAAATAGTTTATTGATGTTGAAATACTACGTTCTTACAGTAGGTGGCGCCTTACATATTTCTTACGTGATATTATATTGTAGCGAGTCGGCGCGGCACACCAAATGCTCAAGGTCGTTCGCATGGAGTAGCCCCTTAAGTAAGCTGAGCTGTCACGTCTCTAAGCAACCATTGAAATCATTTTAATGAATGATCTAACATCTCACCACCAATAAGAAATCTTAACACCAATTACAATTTTAAAAATAAATTCTAAACATATCTTCTAGATAAACAAAAACAAGGTATTCCCAAACACGGTTTGCCAGCTATAGACCACGGCATTTTTTTGTTCCTACTAACTCATCATGGCTGTCTAAGCCTTTTAGGTACAACTTTTAATTTGTACGCAATTACTAACTCATCATGGCTGTCTAAGCCTTTTAGGTACAACTTTTAATTTGTACGCAATCTTACACACTTACACGCCCCTTCAGTAATTTTATTAAATTAAACCCAAGATGCAAATCTAAGGGCTGGAAGGACACATCATTCAAATATATATATATATATATATATATATATATATATATATATATATATATTTGCACTGATTAATTATTGTGCTCATTTTCTTCTCGTCATCTCGAGGGTAATAGCTGAAAATCAGTGTTTGCTCTCTGAGCAATGTTAATCGCTGAGCTAGGACTCATTTGTCAAACTGCAACACACATGTACATTTAGATTTTAAGTTTTTGTGTAAATTTTTTTTTCGTAATATGTTACTTTGTACTTAGTTTAGTCACTCAATTTACGTGTGTGATTGGAGAAACAAATAAATGCTTTATCTATCTATCTATCTAAATGCATTGCCCTCGATTGGATTTTCACAATTTCTCTTGCACTGGTTGCCCACGCCGGCGACGGGTAATAATAGGCAAAGGTGCGTGACGATTTGTCACTGCGTACGTCAGTTCGACCGCCAACTATTAAAGTTTCCAATTCCACTACTGGGCACAGGCCTCCTCTCATTTCTGCGAGGGTTTTTAGAGCAAGGAAGCCTCTGCCGCGCAGCCCCAATGCGTATTGGTGAATTTCACAGTTGTTCGAAATATTATTTTTCTTATTTCTTAAACGTGCAGGTTTAATCACGATGTTTTTCTTCATCGTCGAGCACACGGTAAATCAGCACTTACTTAAAATTTTAATTAACTATTTCATTGTTAATTGAAATTATCGTCGATCGAACCCGGGTTGCTCGCGTGCTGTGAAATTTAGTGTGCGCTTAGCCCGTGAGTTGCTACCAAGACCAACTGTCAACTACGGCAAATGCCGCCTACAACGGGATAGGCTTATATCCAGCTGTGTCCTTTTATGGGCTGATGAAAAAGAAATATATATGTTTTTTTTTGAAGAGTATGATCTATTTCATTACATTATGTTTATTTATTTTTGCAGTCGGCGTTTCAAGAGGGATGGGCGACGAGCCTTCTATCAGCTTACTACCCACTCCTCATGTCGGGATCCTCTCTCATCGTGTGTTTCTGGGCAGAGGTAAGTTTAAATATACGTAATTAAAATATACATTTTATTTGTTATGTTTCCAAGTTTATACTTACCGTTCTATTCAGGCATGATTTTTGTAAAACAACGCCATCTATATTATTGTTGTACAACTAATAACGCAAGTACTTTATAGTTGTTTATGCTAATGTCGCAAAAGAATGTGTAGATGTCGCTGTAATTTATCAACAAAACGTTTTTCTATTTGATCAAGATCGACATCGACACGGGAGACGGTAGTAGTTAACATTTTTATTTCTTGTGATGTTAGAGATATAAACATTGTGTGAAGAAAGTTCTTATAATTAGACCTCATTGTCCCGTTATTTAATTTGATAACAGAGAATGGTACTTGGATTGATCGGTTGGATGTTTTTTGATATACCCACTTCGAGGGGGTAATTACGTGTTTTGTCAGCCTCGCATTGGCTACGCAGGGCCACGGGGACCCTTTCGCATACATCCTCGTGGGAAGACATACTCGATATATAATCCTTTTATTAAGCATGAAAAAAGAGAAAAACTAGGAAGAAAGGTTCTCGAGTGGCAGCCTTGTCCTGGTAAGCAAAGTGTAGAGTGCCCTCCCACTAATTGGTTGTGACGACTTGGTAAGACATGTAGGAAGTCGGTACATATGTGCCGGTGCATGCGGAGTCACCAATCATGACCGTGTTTTGTGGCATTACTTGGGAGGCCTACGTACAGCTGTAGCTTTTGAATGGCTGTAATTATGATAATAATGGTGAAAGAGAAGAACGAAATATCATGACAATCTCTCTAAAGTAAAGTAAAGTTACACCCTAAATACTTCCCACTGCTGGGCACAGGCCTCCCCTCATTTCTGAAAGGGGTTTTAAGGCAAGGAAGTGTCCGCCGCGCCGCCCTAATGCGTGTTGGCAAACTTCACGTCTTCGAAATATTTTTTTTCTTATTCCTCAGACATGCAGGTTTCCTCACGATTTTTTCCTTCACTGCCGAGCACGTGGTAAATCAGCACTTAAAATAGCAATTAACAATTTTATTGGTGCCGGCGGAGATCGAACCCGGTATGTTCGCGTAGTGTGAAATTTACAGCGAGCGCTAACCATCTGAGCTACCACGGCTCTACAGAATCTCTCTGAATACTTTAAAATTGGGTAGTTGACACAGTCATTAATAAATTACTACGTCATATCATTCGAGTTTGCTTCTTTTTGGTAAAGTCGTAAAGTTGCAGCTTAAATACGACAGGTCACGCAGAAAGTTTTGCTGCTGAAAACTTTTTTGTATTGGATACTGGCCAGATATAATTTATTTTGAAAATACGATTAAGTACAAGTAAAAATACGAATGTTTAAATTTCACTTTACATTTATTTTTTATTTTAAATTTCGAGCATCTCAAAACTTATTGAGTGACCTACGTAAAAAATTTAGCACGGTCGACTGACGAAAGAAGTGGTCGCTCTTTGACGGCTGTTACGAAAGATATGGTTATAAAGATGCTCAGAAGCAGGCTTATATGAAATGGTGTTGTGATATGATTAACATCATTATAGGTGATGAATCTTGGATTTGATATACGCTCTAGAGATGAAACGCCCGTTGATGGTTTGGCTGCTTTAAAATGAACCAACGTCTACCAAAAAGAAAAGATTATGGAAAAAACCATTATGAAAATTTTTCTTCCATCATTTTTTTTACGTTGTTGGGGTTACATTTGATGAATCATGGAAGTATCTATACAATCCAGAAACGAAGCGGCAGTTGACGGTTTGGCCATTGCAAAATGATCCAACGTCTACCAAAAAAAAAAGCCATTATAGCAAATTTAGATGATGTAGATCGCTAGTATTTTTAGCTTGGTACTTCGATGAGTTATTTAGTGTCAATTCATTTACGAAATCGAAGTAGCATCAATGCAGAATGGTATACTACCAAATGCTTGCCAGAAGTGTTCACTACTGTGAGCAACAACTTACCGACTAAGGAGGTCCGCGGGCTCCTGCTTCACCATGAAACTAGAAAATTATTGGACAATAGGTACACCGGTTAAGATTAACTCAAACTGTGCCTTCTTTTTATTCGCTCAAATAAAAAAAAATCTCTGAAGTTATATAGTTTTCGTCGCTGGAAGATGCGCATCAGCGTTCACGCAGGAGCTAGAAGTGGCGTCTGAGGCTAGGGTTACCAGGATGTGGAATTGGAGATCCGGTTGTAGGTGGTTAAAAATCTTGATTTTGAGAAAAAAGTTCGGTCTTCAGCCGTAATATCGGCAAAAATGCTCAATAGATTTATTCCAATCAAATATATGTCGGAGCGTCTATAAAATACCGGTGGATCGAGGTGAAGTTGAGGGTATATCGAGAAATCCCCATGAGATTCCGCTTAAGTAATTTTACTAGTACTAAGATAGTGGTCGTGGTTCTGTTCGTTGTTGTAATTCTGACATATATCTATTTCGACCTATATTTTTGGTCCCTAGCACCAGCTAGCAGAAGTTGGTTCCTCCAAAAATTTTATCCGTAGTTTTTCACAAGCAATGCGTTTAAAGTCGTATTCATTTGCTCACTTGCATTGACCTGTAGACCTACTAGTTAAGCCAGTGTAGCCAACTCCTAAAAAACCGGATTTATCTGGTTAAAATCGGATTTATCCGGTTAGATGGTAATCCAAACCGAGGTGGACTTGATTTAGAATATTGTTTCAGACGCCTGAAACTTTACATGGAGCCCATAGTGCAGTGCCCATAGCTAGTGTTGAATTGTTGTGTCACAATTTTAGAAGAGATTGATAATAAAACACAATTTTTGAGACTGAAGAGTGAAGATAAAAGATTGTATTTAGTATGATATTTTAGAAATGTTCTAGGTTTATTATGGTTACTGGGCATATCATATTTAATCTAATATATAAAAATTAATATTTGTTTGTTCGTATTTTATGCACTCGTTCATCAGATTGCGGTAAAACTTCAACCTATTGCTTGCACTTGCGCGAAAGTTATAGGCATAATACAATTAACATACACTAGGTGGCGCGCGTATCGTACCAACAAATTTATTTGAAAGATATATCATTCAATTTCAATGAATTTATTATCATTCCCAATTTTAAACAATACAATAATTGTTCCAAATTTAAAACGTTATTTCCACATTTATTTCCGGTGACCGATTATGACGGGACTTTTATTTTAAAAAAGAATTAGGGTTCCGCGCAAAAAAATTAAAACCCTATATTGAACGCGGGCGAAGTCGCGGGGAACAGCTAGTTGGAAAATAAAAAAAACTGCGGTTGCCAACCCGCCTGCCCTGCGTGGTTAACTAAGTATTTGAGTAACTATGGCAAATATTCCCATTATGAGGCAATCCATGCGGAGGCCTAGGCCGAGGCTATTGATAGGCGTGTTGGCAACCGCAGTTTTTATTTTTTAGTTGTTATTAAGAGGATTGTAAAGTGCCGACACACGACGGGAGTAGGTATTTTCATAAATGCAGCCTGTTTTCCGCACTGAAGTAGTATTTGTATTGCCTCCCAAAGTACTATCAAGAAGATCTTTAAACGGTACACAAAATATTTCTGTATAGTGTTTTACGTGTTTTTTTTTTATTTCTTATTGAAATTCCGAAATGGCTTGCGAGCACGCTGCATCAAACGATATTTCTTCCTGTCAGATATAATTGGTGTTTCGTTTTGGGATCCGCAAGCGTTAGTTTCTATTTTTTTATTTTTTTGTCCATGTACCGTAGCTCGTCATTTATCCGCTCGCGTTAAATTTCCTAGAACATGAGCAACTCGCTAGCAACAATGGAAAAGTTTATTGCAATTTAAGTGCTTATTCACCACAATGTTTGCGACGAACAAAACATCGTAAAGAAACTTTGTCTAAAAAATTAAAAAACGCATTGGAGTAGCGCACCGAATTTACCACTCGTAAAACCCTTTCTTTATCTTTATTCCATTCGTTGATTACATCCCATCAAAGTCCATTGTTGACCATAAGCCTCCCCATAGATTGCCTCGTAAGGCCATAAGGGGATATTTGCGGTAGTTATCATGTTTAGCAAACGAGTTGGCAAACTCAATTGTTATTATTTGAGCTCTTAACAGCAAGGTCATGTTGCCCATCATTTCCAAACGAAACATTCCATCTTAGCCCTTAAAGGTGACATTTTTTTTATAGAATAGGTTGACAAAGGAGCACACAATCCACCTGATGGTAAGTGGTTGCTGTGACCCATAGAGATATACATCTATTCTCGTTTGCGAATCAAAATGCAGATGCGTTGTCACCCATGAGGACTAAGATGGAATACCTATTTTCCAGTAAAAATGGTCTCCAGTTCTCTACACTCACCATACGAAACACAGCAGTGTTAAGCTGATATTTTTCGCTGGTATTCAAGGTAAGGTGACATTGTCAAGCATTTTAATTCCAGGTGGAATGTGTGCTCGTTTGTCATCCTTATCCTATACTAGCTGTTCCCCGCTACTTCGTCTGCATGTTATTTGGGGTTTTAATTTTTTTGTTCGGAACCTTAATTCTTTTTCTAAAATATAAGTAGCCTAAGTTACTCCTTGTGACATCAGCTATCTGCCAGTGAAAATCCCGTCAAAATCGGTCCAGCCGTTTCGGAGATTAGTCGGAACAAACAGACAGACAGACGGACAGAGACAGACAGACAAAAACTTCATACGCATTTAGTAAAAAGCTGTAATTTGGACATTACAAACAGACACTTCAATTTTATTTATTTGTATAGATTAAAAAAGCTACACGATGAAAATTACTTTTAATATTTCTATAGCTTTACTACTTATGTATATTTTAATGACACAAATATGAATAATATATTTGTTTTTAAGTTATGTAACGTATACAACGGTAAATTTGTGGATATCCAAGGACTGTTGTTTCTTTGGTGTCGTAGGACACTCTAAAAGGGTATTTTAGAGTGTCCTAATAAAACAATAAGATGTCAAGGGTCGTAGAATTTATTTTGCTGCCACGAGACGTTTCAAAACTAAATCAATTACAATCAAAATTGACTTATAAAATTAATTTTATAGTAAAAATTTTATAGATATGTATTTATTTATACAGAACCCATAGTTCGCAAGTGCTAATGGCTCTTCACCATTATTTTTTTTACTTTTACTGCAATATCTGACACAACGAATAAAACGATATTTACGAGCCAACAAGTTCCAGTAACTGCGGCTTATACACAATCTTATTCGCGCATTATAATATTAGGGACTAGTATACAGTTGTATTCGGTAATTGATGATGAAGATAAATATAAAGTACTCTCGAATAGACATTGACCTGTAGAAATAAAATTATACCTTGATTAGTACCTAAGTCCAATTATAAAACTAACTATTTTGACAATGAGACAAGACTTAATATGAATGGTAAAATTAAAAATTTTGTACAACCGACTTCGAAACAAAGTTCTTTCTGATCGGCTCGATGCACTGGCGCTGCGTAGGGATGTTGCATCCCTTTGCATTTTCTATCGAATCTACCATGGTGAGAGCTCTGAGGAATTGTTCGGATTAATACCAGCCACCGAATTTCACGAATGCACATCGCGTCAAAATTCACGATACCAGCCTTACCATCTGGATGCAGTGGTGGACTGTGCGTTTTACTAGGAGTTTTCTTCCTCGTACAACTTCTCTGTGGAATTGTTTACCACCGGAGATCTTTCCGGACCGATACGACTTAGGGACCTTCAAGAAAAGAGCTTACTCCTTTCTAAAAGGCCGGCAACGCACCTGCAATTGCCTTGGTGTTGCGGTTGTTCATGGGCGGCCGTAGTCACTTACCATCAGGTGAGCCGCGTGCTCATTTGCCCCCTCATCTATAAAAAAAATGTGAACATTCGACTACATTAATAATGTAGTCGAAGTCAATTCAATACACAATACACATTATTAAGGTACTGGTCAGATCTGACTTGTTGCATTTATATGAGACCACATGAGAAGCACCAGCTTTAAAATAATAAAAAAATATCAAAATCGGTTCACCTAGAAAAAAGTTCTGAAAAGTTCACACATAAAAAAATTATAGTTGAATTGAGAACCTCCTGTTTTTTTTTTAAATTTGTTGAAAATAAATTCTAATACCAACATAAAATTATAAGTCTCTGTACGTCACGCTGCTGAGCATGGTCCTCTTCTTATTTCTGAGAAGTTAGGGAGTGATTGGTCCGCCGCTCCAATGCGAGTTGTTTCACATGAATTTCACAAATCCTCGAATTATTTTACACCTTAGATATAGAGGTTTCCTCATGACGTCTTGCTTCACCGCCGATCACATGGTAAAACATAAATCAAAATTTTAATTAACAATTTCATTGGTGCCGGCGAGAATCGCGAACCCAGCATACTCGCGTACTATGAATTTTACCTATAAGCCACCAGGCTCTTCCATAGTTCAACATAATATTATTCTATTTAATGATTGTAAAAGGGATTAATGAGTTTAGGTAAAAAAAAAATGGCTCATTGACTTTTCATAGCCTGAGAGTTCACTCGACCAAACCCACCCCTATCCGCTATGGGAAAATATCTGAGGCTCACGTCAGACCTATACGAAATCTGAAAGCTTGCAACTTTACAAAGCTGGCCGGTTTCACATGCTGTTCTCATCTCTCGGGTAAGGCACCCTTAACTAGTTCCTTCCACTAGTCTTTGAGATCGGCTCGGATCACAAAGAGCTTGGTCGTTGACAATTTTTGATCGAATGGCGTCATTGACTTTGCAAAGATACCTTGAATTTCTTTGCATTTTCTATCAAATATAAAACAAGGATTGTTTTGTGGGATTGTGCGGATAAATATCAGTTACAAAATGTGTGTGTGTGTGTTTTTTTTAATAGTATAGGGTGACAAACGAGCACACAGTGCACCTGATGGTAAGTGGTTGCTGTAGCCCATCGACATTTACATCTATCCTTAATAAAGAATCAAAATGCAGATGCGTTGTCAACTGTGAGGACTAAGATGGAATGCCTCGTTTCCAGTAAAAAGGGTCTCCGGTTCTCTACACTCACCATACGAAACAGCAGCAGCGTTAAGCTGCTATTTTACGCTGCTATTTTACGCTGTGAGATGGTGGTCCTTCCCCGGTCGAGGCGACCCATTCGTGCTACAACTATACTACTAATATAGTTGCAGCATGGCTATAAAACGTGGGTAAGACTACCCTATGTCGTCTCGTGAGTATCCTTAGGGGCGATAGAGTAAAATGAATTACATAATTTCCACATAATAGCTTACGAAGTCGGAACTATTAAACATTAGAGCTTATTTTTTGCATGAATGCATTCTCCGGCTACGATTTTAAGTTAGGACTATACTCGGAATCCTACAGGTATTATAGCCAGGTACTATGACCTTACAGTATGACTTATTGTTCGTGCACAAACATTCGGGCCTTTGAAGCTTGAAGATGCCATTTTAGTAAAAAAAGAACAATATTTGTATTTTGGAGTTAGGTTCGTCTTGTAAGGATTGCTCATTCTAAAAGCTATTTGGTTTTTGCTGTTTGAAATTCATTTAAGAAATCATTTTGTTCGTTTGTTTAAATATTATCTTTACGTGCAATAAATACATTTTTTTTTAGTATTTCCCGACAAAACATTCTACATATACTTGATGAAAACATTTCTCGATGACTTCACGCCGTTGTATATTGTAATTTCATTCAGAAGAATAGAAGGTGCTTATGATTTAACGTTTCTTTGCGGCTGATTACTAAATAAAAATTTTTATTTTCTTCTAAATTAAAAGAAATTATATATATATATATATATATATATATATATATATATATATAATATATACTTTTTACATACCGATGGTAATATGCGAATGGCGGTCAGCAAATTTAAAGTTTATGTTACGCGAAGCGTTATTAGGTAGTGCATTACTCTCAACACGTCAAGGTCAAGCAATTTTGTGGTCTGTGGTGGAATATGAGTAGCCGTATATCAAGAAAATACTCTTAACTAATTATTATAATATATTAATATAATATTATATTTTTTGAAAAACCGAATGAATGGCTCTCCAGCACCTTAAAAAGGGCAAAGCCCCAGGCGAGGATGGAATTACAGCGGAGCTTCTGAAAGCGGGTGGAAAACCGGTACTTGAAGTCTTTCAGAAGCTCTTTAATTCCGTCCTCCATGGTGGCATTACACCGGAGGCGTGGAGCAGAAGTGCGGTGGTCTTGTTCTTCAAGAAAGGCGACAACGCTCTCTTGAAGAACTACAGACCGATTTCCCTTCTGAGCCGCGTCTACGTGCTGTTTTCGAGAGTCATTACGAATCGTCTCGCGCGCAGACTTGACGACTTCCAGCCTCCCGAACAAGCCGGTTTCCGAAAAGGCTTTAGCACCATAGACCACATACATACCCTTCGGCAAATTGTACAAAAGTCAGAGGAGTACAATTTGCCACTATGTCTGGCGTATGTGGACTATGAGAAAGCCTTTGATTCCGTCGAAATTTGGGCGGTGCTGCAGTCCCTTCAGCGGTGCCAAGTGGACTGTCGGTATATCGAAGTGTTGAAGTGCTTGTACAGTAGGGTTAAGATGGCTATCCGAGTACAGAACCAGAGTACGAAACCTATCCAATTGCAGAGAGGTGTAAGACAGGGTGACGTCATATTCCCGAAACTCTTCACCGCTGCATTGGAAGACGTTTTCAAGCTACTGGACTGGAAAGGATACGGTATTAACATCAATGGCGAATACATCACTCACCTTCGATTTGCCGACGATATATTCCTTATGGCAGAATCGCTGGAGGACCTAAGCACTATGCTCAATGACCTCAATAATGCTTCCCAACGGATAGGTCTTAAGATGAACATGGACAAAACAAAGATCATGTTTAATGTCCATGTCACACCTATGTCGGTAGTTGTTGGGAGTACTAAGCTCGAAGTTGTTGACGAGTATGTTTACCTGGGACAAATAGTCCGACTAGGTAAGTCCAACTTCGACCGAGAGGTCAATCGACGAATTCAACTCGGTTCGGCAGCGTTCGGGAAATTACGGCACATCTTCTCGTCAGGTATATCTCAAAACTTAAAAACGAGACTGTACAACCAGTGGGTGTTGCCAGTGATGACATACGGAACTGAGACGTGGTCCTTCACTGCTGGCCGGATGAGGAAGCTCAAGGTCGCTCAGCGAGCTATGGAAAGGGCTATGCTCGGAGTTTCTCTGCGTGATAAACTCAGAAATGAGGATATCCGCAGTAGAACCAGAGTGACCGACATAGCCCAACGGATTAGTAAGCTGAAGTGGCAATGGGCCGGCCATATAGCTCGAAGAACCGACAACCGATGGGGAAGAAAGGTTCTCGAGTGGCAGCCTCATACCGGCAGGCGAAATGTTGGGCGTCCACCCACTAGATGGAGTGACGACCTGGTAACATATGCAGGAAGTCAATGGATGCAGGTGGCTCAGGACCGTGTTTTGTGGCATTCCTTGGGGGAGGCCTATGTTCAGCAGTAGACTTGTGAAGGGCTGTAATGATGATGATGATGATGATGATGATATTTTTTGAAAAACCATTGTATATTGCTACTTTGATAAAAAACGGTTTGAAAAAAAATTACGTGGACGTCCGGGTGTTGATTTTATATGTTTTCAC
Source organism: Parnassius mnemosyne (assembly GCA_963668995.1). Lineage (NCBI taxonomy): Eukaryota > Metazoa > Arthropoda > Insecta > Lepidoptera > Papilionidae > Parnassius > Parnassius mnemosyne. Next base: position 13,889,841 of record CAVLGL010000086.1, read on the forward strand.
GATAACTCCCCAAAAAATTGACGTATCGAGACCATGACGTTAATAACTTCATGATCGAGACCGGGTTTTTTTATTAGCTTCAGAATTACATCAACTGGTTCCCTATTTCATATCATTAGCCTAGTACGCGTAGTTTGTTAATAAAATTATTATCAAGTTTTATAAGTTTTATTGCCCTTTAAAATTTAAAGCCGCTTTCATCTTTTATTTAACCCTTGATAGATAAAGGGCAAATGTACCTACCATACAGCCTATATCCATTTTATACTTTGTGCAATAGATTTATTTTGGTAATTTTTTTTTCATCCAAACTAAATGAAACGCTCATGAATTGGCCAAACTATTTTCATAGTTCGCATAACCCTCGTCCCTTCTGCCACGAATTAAATAGTTGTTCAACAACGAAAGCAAACGTCTAAGGAAACCTTCATGTTTATTAAATACTATATTTTGAGTCCATGCGAAGTACACTTAATTAAAAAAGTGTAATAAGTAATAAGTCAACATCGAACACACTTTGTTGGTGTAACTGCATTTCTCAGTTTTCACAATGTTATATGGCAAAATTTTGATGCCAAAAAAGTCTTACGGCCTTCTATCTTCTCGACTACAGCAGTGTTAAAGGTGCGAGACGTCTGGCACTGCGACTGGCAATCCGCCTGCCAAGCGTAACGATTAAGACAAATCCTTTCTATGACGGGAGAGGCCTATGACTGGCGGTAGAAGTAGAAGAAGGTGCCTTCCTCTGTTACATTATTTTCATTTGCCGCTGTAAGGTAAGGTAAGGTAAGGTATGAAATGCCAGTATAATAATAGGCTCGCTGTGAGGTATTCCATCTTAGTTTTGCAATGTGATGATGACCCGTAGCATTCTTAGTTTAAAGTCGGTTGCAAGGTGTCCATGGACTGCAGTTGCCACTTACTTAGCACACAATGCTGTTAGTCTGTTTTTTGACTTTATTTTTATGAAAAATATAACTGCGTCGGTTATAATTCTTTAGCCGGGTCTATCAGTCTATCGGTTCTAATTCGCGGTATTCGCGCACACTGCGCAGAAATCGAATGGCGCGCGGGCGCAGTGGACGCGTTACTATTTATTTTTGCGTTTGTGTACTTCGATGAGAATTTGACGATAGTGTCGTGTTGTTTTGTTTTGTTGTGTCTAGGTTTGTTTGCGAGGAAAATCGGATGTGAGGTAATTTTTAAGTTTTTTTAGGGTTATACATTTTTTTTATTTAACGAATGCATCATTAGTAGAATTAATAAATCGTTTATTTTGGAGCGCAATATTATTTATACTTCTTTTTTTTTTCTAACAAATTTGCTTACTGTGGTAGTTTGTTATGCTGTTTCTGTTATTAAATGAATTTAGTAATTTTAGTTACTTATAATGATTACTTATAAAACTATATTTTTCTCAATTCCATTAAATTTCATTAAAAATATGAAATAGTTAAACGTTAAATGTTTTCCTTTGATAAAGTTTAATAAAAATTTTGAATATCTACCAAATATCTCATTAAGAGTTTCCAAGACATTCTAATATCTTTAACAATTAACTCTATGAAGCTTCTAATAATTTTTATAATAACAGAGTATATTATACTATATCTGTGTGTAATATTTTTCATTAGCATAGTATTTTTTACATTGTAATTTACCTAGGAAATTACGTATTTTAAGTTTTTAAAGAATTTTTTTTTTGTTAAAAGTTAAACAAGTTTTATTGATTTACTTATGAGCAAATTTTTAAACGAAAAAATATTGTGAATATTACAATTCCTAAACTGACAATACATGTGCTAGGAATGGTTTACGACAGCAGCCAAAGGATGGATTCACTTTCACGACTTTTTACATTTCACAGTATGTGCCTTAAAATCGAGCTACTGTAGCTTATAATACTCTTTCATATTAAAACGCAAACGATAAAAAAATTACGCGTACAATCCTACCTAGATTTTGGGGTCATATTGCATAAATGCTTAAATAAAATAAAATAAAATCAATCAAATAATCAATAAAATATCATAATATCTGAATTCAAAATATTTTTTTAACTATTTTATAGTTATCTACGTTTATAGACCAATTTTTTTTAATTTAAAATATCGATTATAATTTTGTGCAAATAGACTATGCACAAAGCCATATATTATGAACATTAAAATGACTCCTATCTACCAGAGGGGTCATCATATTCATCTTGCAGCCCTAAAACCCCTTGTGGGTCTTTACCTACTTAACAATCTCTTTCATTTTGCTCTATCTCCGAGCTCCCTTCTCCAATATATTTTCTTGCCTATACTTCTCAGATCTTCCTCGACACAAAATTTCCGCCGCTTTCTGGGTCTTCTCCTGGTTTTTTTTCTGTTGCAAGATAGAGATAAAGATGTTTTAGCAGATCTGTTATCCATTCTTTCTAAGCCCATCTAAGCCTTTGTGATAACCTTACGATCGTTTCTTTATTTTTTTTATACAGAATAAAGGTGACAAACGGGCACACAGTCCACCTGATGGTAAGTGGTTGCTTTGGCCCATAGACAACTACATATCACATACACTCACCATACGAAACACAGCAGCATTAAGCTGCTATTTTACGCTGGTATCCTGTGAAGAGTGTGGTCCTTCCCCGGTCGAGCCGATCCATTCGTGCTACAACTATACTATTAATATATGTAGCTGCAGCATGGCTTTACCACGTATAAAAATCAATCAATGAATCAGTATCTCCAGTTCATGATTAATTCTTATACAATAGGTGCTATCTTGCATTGGTTCGAAAGTCTTTCTCAACTCATTCCCTGTCTCGTGTATTACGCAGAGTTCATGGCTATTGTTGCTATTGCGTCTGAAAATCGGACATTGAAAGTGTTGAGACTATCCTTTCGAACAATGTCAATTTGAGTTCGTCTTTTTGCGTCAGCGTCAGCCTCACAGGTCACGACTGGGGTCGTATTATAATCTTGTAGAATATGTTTATAAACGTGGTATAGTTATTCTATTTCACGCTGAAGTTTTGACTTAGGTTGTTGTTAGCCGTACACATACACATTGTGTTAGTGTGCGTAGGCTGCGGGCGCCCGTTTTACTGGACACGAGGCATTTCATCTCAGTCAGCAGGGGCGACAACGCATCTGCATTTGATTTACACACTGCCTCCACAGCATCCACTTACCATCAGGTGGACTGTGTGCACGAATGCATCCAAGACAAAGTTCCTTGCTAACAGACGTGTCCCTGAGCCAGCACATGATGTTATTGTTGAAGGTAATAGGACTGAGGATGTAGATGCATTTCGATACTACCTAAACGCCCAGCATTTAATGGAGGAGAAGATTAAAGCTCGTATAACCGCTGTAAACAAATGTTTCATCACGTGCAAAGCAATGATAAGCAGCAAGCTTCTAATTATAGTTATTCTATTTCACGATAAAGTTTTGACTTTGGTTGTTGTTAGCCGTACACAGTAGTACACAGGGAGTAGCGCTCCCGAGTAGCGCTCCCGAGGCCTACGCACACTAACACAATGTGTATGTGGTCAGGTCATAAGTATTGTCACACAGTAAAAACTTTTCTTTTAGAATGCTGGCCACAAAATAGTTTATTGAATTCGAATTTCGAATTGTTCATAAAAATAAAACTGTATACATTTTAGTATTTCATTCATTTTCAAATATGGAGTGGACGCTTAAAGAAGGACCGTGTTGCAGTTATTGCGTTGCATCGTTGCGGTTACGCGCCAATTCAAATTTTTGACATACTGAAAAATTTGAATATAACCAAAAGATTCGTTTATCGTACCATCAAACGATACAATGAAGACTATAGTGTAGATGACAGGTCAAGAAGTGGTCGCCCTCGGTCTGTTAGGACTCCAGCAGTGATAAAAGCTGTGAAGGCGCGAATTCAAAGAAATCCCAAACGTAAGCAGAAACTGTTAGCCCTTCAGATGGAGTTAAGCAGAACCACGGTGAAAAGGGTGTTAAATGAAGACTTAGGGCTTCGGGCATATCGAAGAAAAACAGGACATCGTTTGAATGCTCGTCTAATGGACCTGAGACTGAAGAGATGCCGCGCTTTGTTGAAGCGGTACGCGGGAAAATAATATCGGGAAATTCTTTTTTCGGATGAAAAAATTTTTACCGTAGAAGAGAGCTACAACAAACAAAATGATAAGGTGTACGCACACAGTAGTGAAGAAGCGAGCAACCGTATTCCGCGTGTCCAACGAGGTCATTTTCCATCCTTGCTCATGGTATGGTTGGGAGTTTCTTATTGGGACTTAACAGAGGTACATTTTTGAGAGAAAGGTGTAAAAACGAATGCAGTTGTGTATCAAAATACAGTCCTGACGAACCTTGTGGAACCTGTTTGTCATACCATGTTCAATAACAGGCACTGGGTATTCCAACAAGATTCGGCGCCAGCTCATAGAGTGAAGAGCACACAAGACTGGCTGGCGGCGCGTGAAATCGACTTCATCCGGCACGAAGACTGGCCCTCCTCAAGTCGAGATTTGAATCCGTTAGATTACAAGATATGGCAACACTTGGAGGAAAAGGCGTGCTCAAAGCCTCATCCCAATTTGGAGTCACTCAAGACATCCTTGATTAAGGCAGCCGCCGATATTTACATGGACCTCGTTCGTGCTGCGATAGACGACTGGCCGCGCAGATTGAAGGCCTGTATTCAAAATCACGGAGGTCATTTTGAATAAACTTTAGTGTCATAAGAATCTATGTTTTGTTAAGTTCATTTTGGTATATAAATGGTTACATAATGAATAAACTTGTTTCAATTATTTTATATTAAACATGTGACAGAATTTATGACCTGACTAGGTATATTAGACATTTATATTATACAGTTATTATATTATATTTTTTATGCTTTGAATAAACATATCACGCATTACATTACATAGGTCAAGAACACAATTCAAGCTTTAAAAAAATTGATGAGTAGGTATATGTTTCGTCGCAAACAATTACATTTACTGTAATAAAAGTAGGACAACGAATATTGTTGCATTGAGTTATGTATCTTCTATAGTAAACATGTTATTAGCCAATTAGATCCTATTTTGTCATTAATCATTAGTATATAAGTGTATTTATAGTAATCAAATGGTTTTGAAATTCTTAATATTCTAGGATAATATATTATGTTACATGGGACTCATTCATACATTTATTAATTTTAGCCAGTCAAAGGCCCCTGCTAAACACAATTTTACCCACACAAAGGATTGCCTCATAAGGGCGTTCACGCTCAAGCTTGGCAACCGCAGTTTTTTTTTTTCTAGAAACTAATAGGAAGACGCTCCTGCCCATCTTCTTGTTATTTTTATTTAATAGTAGCATCTGGATACATGTTAAATATACTTCATACTGTTTAACCCATGCGGTTTGGCTGTCATACAATAAAATTGATTTAACATGTGCCAATGACGGCATCCTAGACTTTTTCTGCGACCAGAGCTGCACCACTTAAATGTGAGGCATCATATTTGACAGATTACATAGTGGGGAAGTTAATTTGTTTGGAAAATGTAAAGTTTAAGGTATGTATTAGCTATATTTTGTATTAATAAGATTAAAAGTAAATAAATCAAACCAAAAAAGTTAAAAATGTGCAAAAAATTAAAGAGCAAATAACCGAGGCATTGTTTTGTGTATTAATATAATACTTTAGAAATTGATAAACTTTTATTAAAAACTAACTTCTCAATTAAATGACATTCTGTAATCAAAATCTTAACCTCAGTGTCAACAGCAGAAAGTTATAAACCCTCATTAACATGTGTTTGTTCCAGATGTGACCGCGAAAACTTATATTGTATATCTCATTGATACTAGTGTTTTTTTATATAGCAGTGTAGGATGTAAATGATAGATGGCAAAATTAATTATTAATAAAATAAAAAACCGGATAAGTGCTACTAGGCTCATGCCCTATGGGTTTTGTCGAAACTTAATTATGTCTCTAGACAGTAGTACATTCATCCCGGGAACGGAGTCTCGATGATTTTTGTCTGTTTCCAATACCGATACCAGAATGCTATATATTAAACAAAGGTAATATTCAATGAAACTAATTTTTAAGTATTTTATCGCGTTTAATTTAACTTTTTAATTCTCGACGTTTCGGGTGTGAATGTGACCATGGGTGCATCACAAAACACTAACTTCTTTACTATCCTGTATCCCTAAACGAAATATGTATTTATTAAACATAAAAACGTGTCTGAAGAAACTTTTTAAATGGTGGTAAGGACTGCATCAAGTTTTAATGTTTGAAACGAATACAGAGACAGACACGGAAACGACTTTCTTTCATACTATTTAGTGATTTTCTCCGGCAGCTATAAACTCATTTGCGGTAATCGCACCGCTCGAGCTGCGGATTGACGACCGTAGTACAACCCTTAACGCTGTTCCACGTCGCTGGTCTGGATATTTTACATCTAGCATATATGAGATGGCTTTATACTCACTCACTTTCTCACTAGCCCACTACAGTCCGTCTAAAGTACACTGCTAAACACAGGTATTTTACAAACTGCCTCAAACGGAGGGAAATTTGCCATATTTGCCACGTTTAGAAGGCGAGTTGATAACCGAAGTTTTTCATTATTATTCCGTTCTTATCAGTATTTTTGCTATCCATCTCCTGTTTCCTTTACCTTTGTCGCCTCTTATCACACCCACCGGTACTACCCGGTAGTGCATTCTATTATGTCACCTTTATACAGTATATGGTTTTATTGTCATCTGTAATTCCCCGGTTCACAGATTAACTAATAGTTACTTGCCTTGGTGTTGCAGTTGTTCATGGGTGGTGTTACTCAGCTGAGCCGAATGCTCGTTTGCCCACCATTTCCATAAAAAAAAGAAAATAGGTGATGGTGATGAATGCATTCTCTGGTGAGCTTATTTACAAATCGAGGTCTCGGCTGTACCAATAAGTGCAATTTTACTTTGACGAACGACGACTTCTTGAAAACGAGCACAGAAAACAAATTAAGATAACAGTTATTGTTTAACAGATAGGATAAACGCAAGTCGGATATCTTATCGTGGTCAAAGGTTACTGACTCGTGAACTTAAGTGAACTTGCAATAGGCACATTATTTGGTCTGTTACATACGGCATTATTTTGGTCCGTAAAAAATTACAAGTGACAAATTTGTTGGCTCTATATACACGTAACATGCGTGAGTCATATCAGAATAAAAGAGGACGCATCAAAATTTTTCGCAAATTAAGTAATTTAAAATAATGATTATATATATAGTAATTAAAAAAATTAAAAGTCGGTAATTAAAAAAATTCGTAAAATTTGTGTTAATCCATGCGTAGTATGCGCGTAAAAAGAAATCTTTAAGTCGTTTAATTTATTATCAGAAAGTATTTGCAACCTAGACGATTTGAAGTTAAATGTACCATAAATCCTCACCAGAAAACAGCGATTCCAACTAAGGATTTGAGTGGCGATGGAAATTAAAAGAAATCCAAAGCTTTGATAGAGAAGATGGCTGGGTGCTAATCTTGAAATCTAATAATTAATGAAATTAAATCCAAACCCAAGCATACTACTGCAAGACTTCAAGATACTGTAAGCTCATTCTGCGTTGATCAGTCAAAAAATTAATATTTAAACGTCGAGGGTGGCCTTCGTTAACTATGACATCAGGACGACGAACAACTTAGTCCCTTGACTATGGTTGCTGTGAAGCACCTGCCACGTCAGGAATCTAAGAAGTTTATATTAAACGCTATAAAATCCGTAATATTAGTTTTATTCCATGTGTAGTATTCGGATTTCGTTCTGTGTATTATCTAAGACGAAGTGTGTGTGACAAATTTCATTCGTTCAGCTTTAACAACTTAATTTTTTTTATTTCTTATTAGCTGATGTACCCGGCGCGTTGCTGCCGCAGATGAAATTTAATTGTAGAAATATCGTTTAACATTTGGAAGAGTTATATTGTTTAATTAGGAATGATAATACACCCATTGAATGATATAGAACTTTCAATTAAAATTGTCCGTACTATACGCGCGCCTCCTACTGTAAGTTAATTGCACCATGCCTAAGTGCAAGCAATAATAAGTTGACAAAGTTTTACCGCAATCTGATGAACGGTATGGCAGCGCATAAAATACGAACAACAAATATAAATTTTATATATTGGATATTAATTTATAATTTTTATTTCCACACGTCACGGGTTGACTTGGAAAGAATACCAAAAGGCATTAAGTCCGCCATTTATAAACCTTTGAATTAAGATGTACAATTAAGAATAAATAAAATAAAATAAATAAATATTTATTATTTAAACAAATAAATTGTTACATCTGTAATTTGGATACAGGTTGAACACCGCTTTAAATGCATTAAGTTTTGATTAAAATTTAGTAAGCAGAAGCACGGTTATTCACATCATCATCATATCATTATGATTATAAAAATGATTATATTTGACTTAATTCATAAAAAAGAAAATGTTTAAGAAAACAAAACATTCAGGCCAACAAATGGTGTTCTTGTTCTTGGCTACACTTTTCAATTTTATCCGCTCCCTCTATCTTACTCTTTGGTCTGAGTCATAAATAACAAACAAACTAACATTTCGTAATATAAAGGCGGTTAAGCCAAAATTTCAAGTTCAAATCCTACACGCAGTATAAATAAATTTACAATTAATTCAATTTACATAAAATTATGATTTGATCATGAAATTTGAGCTTAACCGCCTTTAGATTACGAAGGTTTAGTTCATGATTGTTGTTTACAAAATGTTTAGATTTCAAGGATTATAATTTTAACTATGTACTGGGACTCCTATACAAACATTTAATCATTCTACGATCATTAACATTATAGAAAACTATAAAAATTAATGTAATCATCGCTAAATCACGTGACTAAACTTTCTGATATGTTATTCCTTTATGATAATATTCTGAAAAATTCTAGTTAAATTAATATTAACAGATACCAAACCATATAATATGTTTTATGTATTCGTTAAGATACACTAGTAGGTATACTGTAAATAAATTACGTCCATGTATGAAGTGTTATGGCAGTAGACAAAGCAAGACAGTAGATAAGTAGAATTAATATGTTAAAAAGTCATAGGAAAATTTACCGACAGTGCCTATCCTAGGATATAGGTAATTGTTGTTTTTGATGTTCGTTTGCACACGGAGTGTTGGTAGCTCAGAGGCCTAGTGCTCGCCGTAAATTTCACTGTACGCTAGCATCTCGATCGATCCCTGCTGTTACCGATGAAATTGTTAATTGCCATTTTAAGTGGATTTACCACGAACTTAACGGTGAAGCATCGTTAAACAACTTATATGTTTAAAAAATTAAATAATTCTAGTGCATGTACCAACCCGTAATTTGAGCAGAACGGCTGACTAATTACGCAATATATTATTTGATATTTTATTATAAAATAAAATTTATTACAAAATAATTATACAATAACACTCTCAGAAATAATAGGAGGCCTTTTCCACGCTGTTTGACATATACAGTCTGTTGTTTTTTTACTTCTAGCTATTACTTTACTTTGTGCACAGGCTGTTAAAATGTATTAATAAATGAACCGTAAAAGTATGCAAATATTAGTGTTCAATAATGTTTAATTAGTACATCCATGATAATAGATACGTTAGGCATTAATGATAGTGCGCTGTTGTCAATGGTTTATTAAGAGTGTTTTTGTTACAAGGTTTTTTAAATTTACATCTGTGTAAGAAATTTTAAGTCGTAATGTGAGACATGACGTGACGTAACGGTGGTAGATAATACACAAAGGAGGCGACCATAGGAAGTATTACAAATACCTCATATCTTTCGATAAATTCGACGTTATATTGATTACCAAACTTTCATCCATTCATTACAGCCTATAAAAGTCCACTGCTGAACGTAGATTGCCTCAAATTGAGGATTTTGCCATTATTACCACATTTGGCAGGCGAGTTGGCAAGCGCAGTGTTTTATAATTTTGAGTTGTTATCGGGAAGATGCTGCTGCCCATCTTCTGTTTTAGTTTGCGACTACCGCTTCTTACGGCACCTACGGGACCATATGGGTTAGTGGATATTCTCATACCGTCACTACATGGCTACCAAAATTTGTTTACCATGCGTAATAAAGAAAAAACCTGCATACTCGTAGATTTTTGGTCATTACTGAAAATGAGTGTTGCGGTTTCGACACCTTTTTTGGCACGGCTTCAACGCACAGAGCCAAATTTATTAAATTTCGTTTTAGATTATAAATTTGTATATTGTTGTACGTCAATTTGTCTGTACCAAAATAAAGTCTTTCTTTCTTTTTTCTTTTATTTTTAAATAAAATATCTATACCGGCGACGACAGGGAAAGGCGAAACGACTGGTAGCGATCAAGGCAGAAATACTCTCTCATACTCGACTGTTTTGGGATATGCCAAAAATGTCAAATGGCTTCCTATAAAGTCTATAACCATTTCGCACTTTACACCAAACGTAGAATACCCGGAGGAATAGATTTAAAGCTATTTACAGTTTAAAGTTATTACACACATAGGGATTGCGAATCCGCCTGTTAAGCATTGCAATTAAGGCAAATCTTGTCTACAACGGGAGAGGCTCATCATGCCTAGCAGTGGACTTTCAAGGACTGATGAAGAAAAGAAGAAGCAGTGGATTTTTTATAAAATAAGTGTGACAAACGAACGAACATTCGACGATGTAAGTACTTGTCATCTTTATCTTCATTTAACACTCACAATTCAGATGCGTTTTTACTTTTTACCCCTGAGGACTAAGATGGAATGGCAACAGTGGTATGCAGTATTCTGTAAGAGCGTGGTCGTACCCCGGTCGAGTGTGGCTCTATCACGTAAATGCTTTAAAGAAGAAGATTAGAGTAGTCATTCTGCTTTAACTAATACATTAATCACAAGATGCTTTGTCGTGAACAAATATGGCTATTCCCTACTGTATGGCGTAACTGGTATACCTACGATGTGTTACAATAACACTGTAGATTGTGTGGGTTGTCACTCAATAGATTGTACGCCATTTGTTTTTTTGTTGCTGTCTCCAGTTTCCAGTTACATTTATGGAATACCTTGTGTGGTGTTACGTTTACGTGGGATTATTTTATATATGCGGTCATTATGTAGTTTCACTTTCGCACATATGACGTTTTTAAAATTAAGAATTACCCTCTAAGGATCACTTTCTTTGTTAGATTCACTCATTTTAGCGGATAGAAAAACAATTGAAAAATGGCGGGAAAGTGTTTTTTTTTTCACTTTTTATACTTCTTTTCTTAATGTCCGATATGTATTGATATTAATCCAGCCAGAACAGTAGGTACAACCAAAAAGATTTTTCTTCAATTTTATACCAACAAAAATACGAAAACTTTTCCCCTACCTAATATTTCCCTTAAAACTCATCGGATTATCTCTTTTGTCTTTGCTTTTCCTAATAACAATAATAATATACACTATAAAACTGTCGTGATGCAGTATTAAGTACCCTATTATTACACTCCTTGACACATCACGGATATTTATTATAATAAAAAAAAGAACCTTGGAGATTATATTATTTTGAAAATAGTTCTTTATTCTTTATAGGTATGTACACATAGTTGTCTGTCTTTTTGTGTGTCTGTCCCTCCGGGTTAATCTTCAATTACAGGAGCTATTGTAACGCCACATTATTAATATAAATAATCTATTAAGATTCACCACCCAGGCGAAGCCAGGGCAGGTCGCTAGTCCTACTTAATCTTCGTTCGAATGGAATCCCCATTTCATTCAATACTTAGCTTTCATCGTTTATACATTGCAACAGCTAGTGTTTGCACATTTCATAACGTATAAGTGTCGCCACCATATACGCGAATTATCGTTTCCTACGAGAACAATACTGTTATTATTCTAATACAGCACACACCCGCTAGCACGTCATGTTCCCCTGGTACTAAGTAAGCATTGTCATGAACCAGCCATTGTTCGGTTTTGCGCATGCGTTATATGTTTGTACTGCCGGGAGAAGCTGAAGATAATTTGACTTTGTAATTCTCACTTCAAACATATAACATACATACATAAACACTCACGCCTGTCACCCAGAGGGGTAGGCAGAGATTATGGACTTCCATTTGGCACGATCCTGACACACCTCTCTCGCTTCCTCCACATCCATATACCTACGCATACACGCTCGTCGGTTAAAGGTACTCTTGATTTGGCCCATTTTTAATATATCGCCAATTTGGTCGATAAACTTTCGTCTAGGGCAGTGGTCGGCAAACTTATTAGCCAAAGAGCCAAATATGAACATTATAACAAATTTAAAAAAATTGGGAGCCAAATCTGCTTGTTTAGTAAACTTTTATAACACTACATAAGTAGTACACTAAATAAAACTAAATTTCATATTTAATAAATATTTATACCGAAAAGGGAAAGAACAGCAAACATGAGCTTTTTCAGCTGATCGTAAAAGTCAGGAATACTATTCCAAGCGTTGAAAATGATCATGTCTTCCTTCTCCAGGTCATTCAAAGCAGACCACTTGTGTTGTGAACTAAGATCACATTTTTTCTTCTCCAATATTTCCAATGCAACACAAAGATGTTCGAATTTAGAGCGCCATATCTCCTTGTTTTTGAAATCCTGCAATTGTATTTCAAACCTACCAATGTCAATTTCAAAAGGAGAAAATTTCAACTCTGTAATCGTAGCATTAAGAGGATTTTTGACAAATGCGAAAGTTGCTCTGCTGTTTTTAAATTCCTGAAACCTGCTGAGGAATGCTTCTCTCATATTTAAAATTATTGTTTTAAAATGATGTTTATCAATAGAGGAATTATTTTCTTGGCGATGCTTCAGCAGACTCGGAAAGTGAAACAATGTTTCCCTTATTTGTTTTCGAATGTTATTATTCTTCTAACATCGACGATTCTTTACGATTGTTTACGATTAAGCTGACGTCCATGGAGAAATTTAGTTTACGATTAAGCTGATTTAGATGAGACGTAACGTCCACCCTGAAATAGAAGTTTTAGATTTTCGACTGTTAGTTCTGGATAGTGGACGCCCTTCTCAAGGAAAAATGCTTTAATTTCCGAAAAAAGGGACGCGAAACGCTTTAAAACGTTCCCTCTTGATAACCAACGTACCTTGTTATGAAGCAAAAGATCAGCGAATTCACTCTCCATTTCAAATAAAAATTCTTAGAATTGGCGATGATTAGGAGCTTTAGCTAAAAGTTCCATAACTTTACAAGTTTCATCCGGAAATGTTTGCTCACAAAGCGCTTCTTGGTGAATGATACAATATTAAACAAGTAGCTCGTCATTAATTTTTTCTTTCAAAATAGCAACAAACCCGGTCATACTTTTGGCCCCATTTGTTGAAATCAACACAATTTTATCGAGGGGAATATGATATTTATCCATACACTCAATTACAGCATTTGTGATAAATATCTCCTCTACCTTTGAGTCGCAATAATCTTAAAAGATCTTCTTCAGGGCCTGAATGAGACACAAATCTTACAAAAAGTGAAACTTGTGCTGTATCATTTATGTCACAAGACTTTTCAATTGCTATTGATAAAGCTAAAACCGATTTCAGATTTTCGATGTGCTGAGTGGCGAACACATTTTAATTGTTCTATTATTAATGGTTTTCGCAGACAATCGTAACTCATTAATTCTTTTCAGAATATCTGCTTTGTTCTTAAAATCCCGAAATAGCTCTTCGGATGCATTTTTTATGTATTCGCCGTCTGTGTACGGTTTCCCTCTCTTAGCAATCCCTTGGCTAAAAACAAAACTTGCCATATTAATATTGCTGGAAGATTGCATCCAGTTATTAAACACAGAAGTTGAAGACTCTTGACTCTTCTGAAGTTCCTCAACTGCTTTCTTCCTTACATCACCGGTAGGATGTTTGGTGCTAAATGACGCTTGCTTTTTTTTAGTTAGTGTCTCTCTTTCTTATTATGCGCAAATTTCTTTCAAATAAGACATGTCAGAAATCCATTCAAGTTTTGAATAAACGCAAAAGTCTCGGTCCATTTACCTTTTAATTCGCGATTTTCATCTTCCGTTTTTCTTTGCTTTTTTTTTTTGATAGCCAAGTTAATTTCTTACCAAGTTTTTTAAATGAAAATATTATTGCGCCTTCCGTGGATATTTGTACCAGAGCCGCACTTAAGGAGCCAAAGAGCCACATGCGGCTCTGGAGCCGCACTTTGCCGACCACTGGTCTAGGGCGACCCTTCCCGACTATGCCGTTCACTTCTGCAACATAAATTTGCTTTGTCACTCTTTCCGCATTCATTCTTTCTACATGGCCAAACCACCGAAGCATTCCTTTCTTAATCTTGGTCACAACATCATCTTGCATCTCACTTCAAATATACATATAATTGTTAATGATGATGCAGTGAAGATTTCTCGGTTCGAATCTCAGCTGAGGCCACACAATTTGTTAGTCGTCGGGCATGGTATAATTTTTTTATAAAGTAACAATCAAAATACAACTGTCACTGTTTCTATAAAGAAAATTATTTAACAAAAAATATTTTGGTTTAAAGACGAAATTAATAAAACGCAAAATGGTATTGTATGTCAGATTAATCTTTATCTGTAGGTATTGTATTGTAGCTTAGATTAAGTCTTTTCTTTTTTCCTTTCTTAATTCTATAACTACGTAAGTTACTGTCATATTTGACTGGGTTCTGATTTCGATTTTTAGTCGAAGTCGAGCAATATGGAATTCGTTTATTTTCGGATGTATTAACATCGTATCTTTTCCGGGATATTATCGCACTTAGCAATGTATAAAATGCAGGAACTAAGAGACGAGTAAGTGCCTTTGTATATACATTTGCGAGGCTTCTATCGCGGCTAAGAGACATCTTTTTTACGTGGTAGAGCCATGGCTGCAGCTATGTTACTGGTATAGATGTGGCACGAATGGTTCGGCTCGACCGGGGAAGGACCACGCTCTCACAAAATACCAGTGTAAAATAGCAGCTTAACACTGCTGTGTTTCGTATGGTGAGTGTAGAGAACCGGAGACCCTTTTCACTGGGAACGAGGCATTCCATCTTAGTCCTTACGGGTGATAACGCATCTGCATTTTGATTCGGTAATCGAGGATAGATTTAGATGTCTATGGGCCACAGCAACCACTTAACAACAGGTGGACTGTGTGATAATTAGTTACTCTTATCCTAATAAAAAGATCTAGTAGGTTGCGTATATAGTACTTTCCATAATAATTGTCAGCTTGTGTTAATAGGTCAAGTTAAATATCCAATAACTTTTTCGTAAGCTCGTACAGTCGTATTAAAAAGGTTCAGTGGTTTCCTTAAAAGGTAAACGATATAAAAATCAAAACAACTTAATAGTTGTTAATAACATCTCAAATACTGACGTTTACGTTTTATTTCAAAGACAACGTGTTTAGGATTTCGTAATGTTGATATTAACATAATAAAAGGTTAGGCGGCGATAGTTGAACAGGCAAGGGCGCCACCATGGCCGTGTGTTTTGATTGATGCTATAAGACGGTAATCGTTAAATATTGTTTAATAAAAAATATCATGACGTAGATAAGGCCTGCCATATACAGACGGAATTCCGAACGGGTCGGCTACACATGTACGGATTCCCGAAAGCTACCGTACGTGTGTGACGGGTCATATATTTTATATGGAATTGCTGCGTTCGGAATTCCGAATTGGAATATCGAAACGGAATCCCGAAACGGAATTACGTATGTATGTGGCCGGCCTAAGTAAGGCCGTGTAGTGGCGGTGTAAGATCATCCCGTGAGTGTCGTAAGAGGCGATGGTGGGAAACAAGGCAGAAGATGGGCGGCAGCGTCTTTCTAATAACGACTAAAAATAAAAATAAAAACCGCGGTTGGTAACCCCTCCTATGAGGCAATCTATGGGGGAGACCGATGTTCAGCAGTGGACTTTAATATGCTGTAACGGTAACGGTAGGCAAGTACGGCCTGGTTAGTATACGGTAACTTATTTCCACCTTAGTTATTTCCGGAATTCAAATATGATGATATTGTTTATCAACTATGACTATGGTGATGATCTTGATCTTCTCTTCTTTGCGTATAAAAGACTACCTTGCTGTTTGATGTTTGCATTGGTTTCACTCAAAGAGAGGCGTCGAGCAAAGTATTATAAAGAGTATACTTGAACTTCCAAACTCTGCTAGAAGTTGACTCTTGTCGACTGTCTCGTACATTTAACAGTGCCTAGCGTATTCCCTCGTAGTAATAATTTTTCGCTGAGACAGTGTTGTGGTAGTTTTTTGTTATAGGATAGGGTGACAAACGAGTACACAGTCCACCTTATGGTAAGTGGTAGCTGTGGCCCATAGACATCTACATCTGACCTCGCTTGCGAATCAAAATGCAGATACGTTGTCGCCCGTGAGGACTAAGATGGAATGCCTCTTTTCCAGTAAAAAGGGTCTCCGGTTCTCTACACTCACCATACGAAACAGCAGTTTTAAGCTGCTATTTCACGCTAGTACTCTGTGAGAGCGTGGTCCTTCCCCGATCGAGCCGACCCATTCGTCCTACAACTATACTACTAATATAGCTGCAGCATGGCTCTATCACGTAAAAAGTTGAGAGACTTAGTTCTTTATTTAAACTTCTTGATAATTAAATAACTGCAGTTTGATTCCCGCTGACTGCACCGTTATTTACCACGTGCTAGGTCATGTAAAGAAACAATATAACCGGCCAAATGCCAGTCGGACTCGCGCATGAAGGGTTCCGTACCATCGTAATACACTAGTAGTACAGTAGGGGAGCCCCCTTTAATTTTTAATTTTTATTATTTGTGGTTAAGGTGGCAACAGAAATACACATTCTGTGAAAAATTCAACTGTCTACCTATTACGGATAATAAGATACAGACCGCTGGCAGACAGACGGACGGACGGACAGCGGAGACTTAGTAATAGGGTCCCGTTTTTTACGCTTTGGGTATGGAACCCTAAAAAGAGATCTTAATATGTTAAAAATATGTATTTTTACAAATCTACGTATACAATTAAGTAAATACCTCTTCATGTGTGTAAAAAATTGACTAACATTTGAATGAATTGAATGCTAAGTTGGTGGTAAGATCCAGTCTGTGTTATGCGTTGGGCTGAGCTGGATTAGTTATTCACGAAGGTTACCATGTACCCAATTTCATTTCAAAGTCGTCGTTATTGCTTTATTATTATTATCACTAATACTAATATATTGGAAAGTGTGACAGTGATATCGAAAGAAGAGTGAATGCAGGAAACATGGTGAATGGAGCTTTGCACTCCTTTATGAGCAGTCGGAAGGTGTCTAACAAGGCTCGTTTGGCTGTGCATGAGGGGGTGTTGGTTCCGACACTCATGTACGGAAGTGAAACTTGGGTATGGCAGAAGAAACATGAAAGCAGAATAAATGCAGTTGAGATGAGAGCATTAAGAAGTATGATAGGAGTTAAACTAAGTGACAGGCTAAGAAATAGTGAGATAAGGAAACGTTGTGGTCTGAAAGAAGATGTAGTGACAAAAATTGAGAAAGGTATGCTGAGATGGTTTGGCCATGTCGAGAGAATGAATGAAGAACGATTGACGAAAAAAGTGTATAAGGCGAGTGTGAATGAAAGTGTTGGAAGGGGTAGACCTAGGCGGACATTTCTAGACCAAATCAGGGACGTCTTGAAAAAAGGCCAGGTCAAGAGTACCCTAAACCGTAGAGCATGTATGAAGGGAATAATGAAAGTGGACGAAGCAAAACAAGTATGCAAGGATCGTAGCAAGTGGAAAGAACTGGTCTCTGCCTACCCCCACGGGAAAGAGGCGTGATTATATGTATGTATGTATGTACTAATATATTGGGGGTGACTGTACTTTTCAAAGAATACGGATGACAAATGAGCACACAGTCTACCTGATTGTAAGTGGATGCTGATGCTCATAGACATTTACATCTATCCATAATTTAGAATCAAAATGCAGACACATTGTCACCCCTGAGGACTAAGATAGAATACCTCGTTTCCAGTAAAAAAGATCTCCGATTCTCTAAACTCAGCATACGAAATATAGCAGCATTAAGCGTATTTTACGCTAGTATTCTGTTAGACTGTCCACTGATGTTTGCTCTGTGTCCTGTCTTATAAAGATAACTAGCTTTGGGAGGTAATGACATTATTATGATACTATTCTTTCGACCTAAATATTAACCTTCATGCAAAAGAAACCTTTCTTAATTATCTACAAGCAGTTCAATTTAACTTGTGTACGCTGTACTTATTTTTCAATCGAATTTTATTACGCCGTAAACCGTGATTGTTCATTAATTTTAACAAGCTTTGTTTTTAATGTCTTGATATAAAATCAATTTTGTATAGTAAATGCGCACGTGTAACAACATCATCAATCATTATAGGTCGTCATTAAATCTAGTTGGGGGGCCTCCCTACACTTTGTTTGCCGGTACAAGGCTGCCACTTGACCTTTCTTTCCCATCAGCTGTCGGTTCTTCGAGTTATGTGAATGGCCCATTGCCACTTCAGCTTACAAATCCGTAGTGCTATGTTGACCGTTGTGCACGTGTTTTTTTTTCCTTTCTTGGCCTGCACGGTTTGTGCGTCACTGCTTCACAATATGTTGATGCGTCACATTGTGCAGTCCTTGGGAGATTTTGACGGCAATTTGAGCCAGTAGACAGTTGGCAATAGTATCTCAAGGCGCCTAAGCAGACAAGCTCATCTTGAGAATCACATCACCATTAGAGCACATGTTTCACCGTTTCCACTAATAGTTCACATGTGTAAACAATAATACAGGAGCAGCAAACCGCCGCCGGTCAAGTTCCCGCCAAAAACCCCGTGCACGTGTTTAATAAGTATTATTTACAAAAAATTGTAACTAGGGATGCATCGATACGCTTTTTTGCCGATGCTATATTGATACTCTCATAAAATGTCGGTGATAAATATTTATTATTTAATTACTATAAAAAGTTACAGACTTAAAATGATATTATTAGTTATTTTAATTAATAATTATGGTTAGCAGTGTTAGTAATTGAAATCAACAATAACAACAATAATAAGATTTTTGTTTAGAAACAAAGTATTTCCAAATTTTGAAAAATAAAAACGTGACTTCGCAAGTCTTAATGAGACCTGCGGCGGAAAATACTCTCTCAGATGCGACAGAACTCATTTGGGAGCTAGAGTATTTCTGCTCTATTTTTTCAAGTTGGTAAGTATAAAAGGTCATTGCGCCAGTAAACAAGCGAACCCGCGTCTCTCGATAGACCTTGAATTTATAAGGAGCGCTGTATCGGCAATAAAAATATCGCCGATGCCGATAATATAATATATGCATCCCTGACAACCCTAATGATAACGTTGTCAGTTCTGCTGCATTTGATTTATATTACCTCAATCAATATTCCTGACTTTAGTTAAACTTTTTTTCTTTAAAAAATGTTACCCCACACTAGCATTTTCTCCTGTATCGTGGAGGCAGTTTAACTACGTTGATATTTCTTTTAATCAAAATAATATAATTTATTTTATTATATATACATATATCTCTATGTATAAAAATTAATCGCTATCCGTTAGTCTCGCTAAAACTCGAAAACGGTTCGAACGATTTGATAAAAAAAAATTGTGTGCGTTTGACTGGGTCCCCGGATGGTTTAAATTCATATTTGGACCCGGAAGGTGGCGCTGTTGTCGAGATCTAGAAATCACCCGTGCGAAGCCGCGGCGGATCACTAGTATATATTATTATTAAATATACATATAGATAGATATTTTGGACCACGATCCGTATTCTGTTAGTAATGCAAGTAATATATAATATTTGAATGTTGAATAAAGGCTTTTATAATAATTTCTTATGTTTATGCGATTACTACATATTGAATGAAACCACTTTTATGGATTTTATCGCGTTTACTTCAACTGATTTCAACTCTTTACGTTTCGAGTGCTTTGCTGCATCCCGTGCGAGTTCAAATATGTTAAATAAACGCGATAAAATCCGTAGAAATAGTTATAATCACCAAAGTCTTGTTACTTAACATATAATATTGTATTGATAGCTTATGTTATTATTTGTACACTACCTGGTTGATTGTGGTTAGAATACATGATCTCTGCTGTAAATTTTACTAACACCTATAACTCACTGTATTCACAATTAACATTAATGAATTTGAATTTTGTAATATTTTGTAGACCAATTAAAAGTCAAGGTAATAAATATTTACTTGTAAATTGCATTTGCATTACAAGGCCGAGATGGTATTTTACTCTATTATGATTTTTGCGCTATATAAAATTGGAATTTGTTTTTTTTTCAATAATATAAAATAATACATCATCATCATCATCATAATCACTACAGCCTTTCACAAGTCCACTGTTGAACATAGGCCTCCCCCAAGGAATGCCACTAAGCACGATCCTGAGCCCCCTGCATCCATCGACTTCCTGCATATCTTACCAGGTCGTCACTCCATCTAGTGGATGGCCACCGTATACTTCGCCTACTCGTACGAGGCTGCCACTCGAGACCTTTTACTCCCATGGGTTATCGGTTCTTCGAGCTATATGGCCGGCCCATTGCCAATTAAGCTTACTAATCCATATACGATTATATTTTGTTAATAAATAATTTAAATTAAAATTAATATAAAATAGACATTGTATAATAATCGACACTGATACATTTACGCAGTACGACGAAACCAAACGTAACACGTGAACGCGAAGCCAAGCCAAACACTATTCACTATGTGAATCGCGCAGAATTGCAAAATGCAGAATTCATGCACCATTGAGGCCGCTTCCCCGTCGCCGTACTTGGAAATGACATTTGTCATACTTGATGAAGAGTCGACGTAGCAGGGGACTAATCGCTTGCAATCAATTTCGCAGTACGCGAGCAATCCGGGTTCGATCCCCGCCGGCACCAATGAAATTGTTAATTGCAATTTTAAGTGCTGATTTACCACGTTCAGCTGCACAGTGTTAAACGCTAATGCTCAGTTGTCACTCTGTCCGTATTATAGGTGACATTTCGGAGTGGGCGTTGAATTATATTAATAAAATTACGAGTCCATTCGCTTCTGACCTCTCTTATAAAGAACGACTCCATGCATGACATTATCATTATCATTAACATGGTCAAAGTGCCTGGAAGTGCGTTTTGCTTAGCTATTTGTAGTGTGATTATGGCGAAAGAGAATACATCATCTTATTTAGTTTTTTTGGCTTTGTTACACCCTACGTAATATACCCAGACCGGTGATGAGGAACAATGTTAACCGGTATGCGATCACTTATCCGCCTGATGTGCATAGTGATGATTATACATCCTTCCTAGCTTCCTACTAGGCGAGCGGTAATATTTTCTCATCGATATATAGGTACTACGCACTAGATTTCGCATTATGAACATTAACTATGTTCAACTGAACTGTACTGCAGTCCGTACACCAAACTAAATATTGCGTAAATTGAAGTTTTGTGAATTCCATAAGATACTTATTATTACATTTTATTTAGAAATATGTTTGTTTAGATTAAAATAAGAGTATTTTATTATTTAATAATAAAATACTATAATATTTTATTCTTATATTTATTTTATATTAATGTCTTATTTTATATTAAATTAAGTGTCTTCGCGCATGCGCGACTGCGTGAAGACATAGAGCAGCGCACAATTTATTGTTTGGAATAGCTTCTCTAGTACGTAGTACATATAACTCAATGTATTTAGTTAGTTATAAAGTCGTTTATAAATAATTATTACGAGTATTTATAAAGTTTTCAGAGCACATCGGCAGAATTGGCGAGAAACTAGTTCGCCTCCCTTCGGGAACACGTGCGTTCTGGTCTCTCGCCAAGGCTGTCCAAGGGACCTTCTGTCAGCCATCTCTGCCATCTCTGCACAGGGTGGACGACTCACTGGCCCATGACGAAAAAGAGAAAGCCGATCTGCTAGGCTCTCTTTTTGCTTCCAACTATACTCTAGATGACGGGGGGAACACCGCCGACCATCCCGCGGTGTGAGTGCTCCATGCGGGAAGTGCTGTTTACACAGCGCTTGGTGCGTAAAGCACTCCTCTCCCTGGACGTCAACAAGTCGAGTGGGCCTGATGGAGTCCCGCCCATTGTGCTGAAGACGTGTGCTCCGTAGTTGGCACCGGTTTTAACGCGTCTTTTCCGGTACTCCTACTCCCTAGGCGTAGTCCTGAACTCATAGAAGACAGCTTTAGAGCACCCGATCCCTAAAAAAGGCGACCGCTCAGATCCGTCCAACTACAGGCCTATCGCTATCACCTCCTTGTTGTCCAAAGTAATGGAAACCATTATTAACAGCCAGCTCATGCGGTACCTTGAGGATCACCAGCTGATTAATGACCGCCAGTATGGTTTCCGTCGAGGTCGCTCAGCTGGTGATCTTCTAGGTTACCTAACTCATAGATGGGTGGAGGCAGTGGAGTCCAAGGGGGAGGTGTTAGTTAGCCGTTAGTTTGGACATAGCGATTCCTATGGGCTTCCTGAGAAATTGTGCAATTGGAACACCAGTTTTCTTGCAGATCGGAGCATCAAGGTCGTAGTAGACGGTGCATGCTCCGATTACAAGCCCATTAACGCTGGTGTTCCACAAGGCTGCGTGCTATCACCAAAGCTGTTTCTTCTGCATATCAATGATATGTTGCAAACCAGTAACATTCATTGCTATACGGATGACAGCACTGGTGATGCTCTATACACCGGCCGTGCCAATATTTCTCGGGAAAACGTCGCCGAGTACCGGAACAAACTTGTGTCTGAAGATAAATTCTTTGCTGGACAAAGTCTCGGATTGGGGGCGACTAAATCTAGTTTAGTTTAATCCTCAGAAGACACAAGTTTGCGCGTTTACCGCTAAAAAGGACCCCTTTGTCGTATCTCCTCAGTTTCAAGGTACTCCCCGTGTTGCCTCAGCCAGTATCGGAATCCTCGGCGTCGACATATCGAGTGACGTGCAGTTTCGTGGTCACTTGGAAGGGAAGGCCAAATTGGCATCTAAAAAGCTTGGCGTGCTCAGCAGAGCGGGAAAGTATTTCATGCGGACACACCGCTTGCAACTTTACAAGGCGCAGGTTCGGCCTCACATGGAATACTGTTCCCATCTCTGTGCAGGGGCTCCCCAGTGCCAGCTCCTTCCACTTGACCGCATCCAGCACAGAGCGGTTCGAATCGTCGACAACCGAGTTCTTTCCGATCGGCTTGACTCACTGGCACTGCGTAGAGATGTTGCATCTCTTTGCGTATTTTATCGCATCTACCACGGGGAGATTAATGCAAGGAATTGTTCGGACTGATTCCAGCCGCTCAATTTCACCATCGCACATCGCGACAAAACTCGCAATACCATCCATATCACCTGGATGATTGGCGGTCCACCACTGTGCGAGTTAGAAGAAGTTTTCTCCCTCGTACAATGTCCTTGTGGAATCGATTACCACCAGCGATTTTTCCGGACCGATACTACTTAAGGACCTTCAAGAAAAGAGCCTACTCCTTTTTAAAAGGCCGGCAACGCATCTGCGATTCCCCTGGTGTTGCGGTTGTTCATGGGCGGCGGTAGTCACTTACCATCAGGTGAGCCGCATGCTCGTTTGCCCCCACTCCAATAAAAAAAAAATCCACATAATCGCTTCTGAAGTCGGGGTTACCACAATGAACCGAAGAATGGAAGCCCTATTTGAGCTTACAGGAGAAGAGCTTCTTACACGTGCATACACGCACACACACACGCACGGGCACAATTAATTTTGAAAAATAACCACTTTTTAATATTTATTTAAAGTAAATATATGATAAAACAAAAATTAATTTAAGTTATCCTTTGGGTGTGCATTAAGCAATGTCACAAATATTCAAGGTAATAATTAGAAAGGCGTCTAAGTTACATTACAAACTATACCGCCATTTTTCCAAGGTGAAGGGGGAGAATTATTTTACTATTTTTATGAGATCGCACCTGAAGTATTAAATTTTTAAAAAAAACATTTAAATCGGTTCAGCCGTTTCTGAGAAATCTGTGAACATTAGATTTTCATTATTTTATTGGATCCGTTTAAAAAGATGCTGGTATAAACTCCGAGCATATATTATATACATACTATGCTTGTCTATGACTCTAAGGCTGTAGCACAATAATTTAATGGCACTATAAAAAAAGCATAATTGGTCTCAATATCGGCAAGGCTTTAAAGTGATTAACAAGTTCAACGCCTGTTGTTTATAAGTAGGTGGCCCTAGTGGCAGAGCAGTCTTTATTTACATTTATTTATCTGTCACTGATTTTTTTGTTATGTTTTTGTACAATCTTTATTTATAATTCTTTTGTACGTGTGTTTGTCACTGAACCCCGTAAATCGCTGGACCGATTTTGAAGAAATTTTTGTGTGTGTTTGAGTGGATCCCTGAATGGTTTAAAGTTGAAACTCACAATTGGACCCGGTAGGTTCGATGTTGTCTAGTTCCATATACCACCCGTGCGATCGCTAGTAGATTCCATTTCATGCATTGTAGATTAAAAATACAGGTGGACTGTTAATTCTCATAGAGGATCGTTATGATTATACAAAAGATATGTAACATGTCATAATAATTGTAAATCATATAGTAGACGCTCACATAAATAATATTTGTAAGTTTATTGTTAGTTTTTTAAACCTTTTGCCGTAATTTAAGTCCCTCATTGGCCTTGAACAATCTCGTATGTTTATACAGGTCTCCTTACCTACTTATACCTTGTTCTACTTCATCATTAGCTCATAAAAGTTCACTGCTGTACATTTGCCTCTCCCAATATAGAGAAAAATTTTAGTAATAAACAATTCAATTGATGCCGCCGGGAATCAAAATCTGTTTACTATTACGTAATGTAAGGCTTACCTTCTCACCTGTCTCATTATTGTCTATATACTTGTTTTGCACAAAAGTTACAACTTATATAATTATGTTCTTCTCCTGGGCCGCCAGCACCAATAAACTTGTTAATTGAATTTTAAGTGCTGATTTACCAAATAATATCGTGAAATTAAAAAAAAATATATGTACTTCGAAGACATGTGAAGTAACACGCATTGGGATTTGGGACAGCACGGTAGACTAAAACCCTCTCAGAAATGAAAAGAGGCACCTCTTTTTCTTCAAGTTCATTGGTACTGGCGGTTTTAATAATTATGTATTTTAAAAATCGAATAAATAAAACTAAACATTTATTTATACAACGCAAACAGAGAAGCATAAAAAATATTTAACTTGCGTCACTTGTCAACAGGTGTTCCATCTTCGCGACATACGTTGGGAGCGGCCCCGTTTCCTCTCCAAGTCTTTCCTTGCCTTCGTGACTTTTAACCTGATCAGCTACTCACTGCTGGCCGCTGAGGTTCTTACTACTAACGTAGCTGACACCTCACCTGAAAAAAGGGTAAGCATACAATCCTAATATTTTACACTCCATGTCTGCGTGAATAAATAACTCAAATTCAAAATATAAAGTACCCACGAAAAAAACAGCTGATGACCTTGAAACGATTTTGATAAAATATGTCTAAGAATTTAGAAAACCTGCTTTTAATTTAAGAGTTACGGTGCCACAGACAGACAGACACACATAGCGGTCAAACTTATAACACCCATCTTTGTACGTCGTGGATTAAAAAGTAACAGAATACAATAGAAACAATCAATTAACGGATATTTATTTATAAAACTAAAGTGACAAACGAGCACACAGTCCACCTGATGGTAAATGGTTGCTGTGCCCATAGACATCTACATCTCAATTATGAATCAAAATGCAGATGCGTTGTCACCCGTGAAGACTAAGATAGAATGCCTCGTTTCCAGTAAAAAGTATCTCCGGTCCTCTACACTCACCATATCCATATACCCCAGTTCTCTAACGATACACCGCAGCGTTAAGATGCTATTTTACGCTGGTATTCTGTGAGAGCGTGGTCCTTCCTCAGTCGAGCCGACCCATTCGTGCTGCAACTATACCAGTAATATAGCCGCAGCATGACTCTACCACGTATAAAATTTGTATTATAGTATAACACTATAGTGCTACTAAGTAGTAAATAGGCATAATATTAGCTTGAGTATTTGCTTCTTGTATTTGTTATTCAATTAACTCAACGGATTTATAATACTTCAAAACAATTAATTCTCTAGAAGTTGTAAGAGAATATTATAATGGAATAACGTTGTTTTTAAGGGAAGAAGTGTGATTTTACTACACGTAAAAACATACAAGTTGTGTTATTTGAACAAGAATATAGTATTTATTAAGTGTTTTGTGTTACTAGTATGTTAATTTTCTAATTAAAATCCTTTATCTACCAGCTAATTTTCATATAACTGTTTCAATCTTTCAACTAAATTATACAACATAATAATTCTTACAGTGAAATAAAATATATTAATTTTTGCAATGTGAGAAAAGAAAATTTCGTTTGTCAATCTTTTTTTTAAATAAACTACCGTTTCGAAATGAGCTTCGATTGCTTGTCTTAATTCCGTGGGTGGATAGTGGAGCAGCACCTTCCTGATGCTGCTCCACTATCCATTCAAAAAAACTGCGGTGGTAAACCCAACCAAGCGTGACAAATATGGCAAAATCCCTTGTTTGAGGCAATCTATGGAGAAGGCCTATGTTCAGCAGTGGACTTGTATGGATAGATGATGACTTCAAATGCAGTAGGTGTGTACTCTTTGTTTTTGAAGGTTAGTCATATTTCTTCTTGATGTAGTGTTATTTTCGTACGTTCTCGATTAGTTACTTTTTGTGTAAGTGTGTGTGTTTGCGCGCACGCGCATAAAACACACACATTTACACATCATCTTCTCAAAAACCGCTATAAAACCGATCCTGAGCCGTACATCTATCGACTCCAAACTCTCGACAAACGCACGCCAGTGATTCCAGTTTCGTGACTCCACAGAGTTAGTAAATCATGGGGTAATGTATAGGCTATTACAACGAAGTCACATAAAATATACAAGGAATTATAAAAGCTTTTACAAAAATTTACTTCGCAAATATCCGCGTTATAAAATAAAATGATGTGTCTTACCTAGTATGAAGAAGCACCTCCCGCCCTCCCTCAATTGCGTGCACTAACCCCGTCACCACTAATCCCAGCACCGCTACTCCCAACACCACTACACTAGGCAAGACACACCACTGACGATAATACGACACGTGTTTCGCCTCTACACGAGGCATCCTCAGGTGATATAGACTCTACGGTGGCTAACCGCTAAGTGAGCGGCGAGCCAAAACAACTGCCTTTTATACAAACGGATGACGCAACCGCTCTCTACCTAAGAAGAGAGCGACTGCGTCATGCGATAAAACATGCGACCAATCACCGCTGGACTTACGCAGCCGTTTGTAAAATTAAAAACAAACCGCCGCGCAACGCCCACATTATTAGAGAGCAGGCTTGAAGATATTTAAGAGAGGTGAGTTAGTAACATTTGTTTGTTCATTCAGCAATGCAACGGTATTATTATTACTTTTTAATATTTCTAACTGTTCCAGCACACACAGCCGCAGCCCTTTATTACACGTATGTAAGACTTTAAAGGAGTGGTCGTTGGCTAGGTTGTGTCCAGTGTCCAAAAGATGTTTGGCAAAATGGGATTTATCGGGATTGCAATTCCTGTACGCGGCTAAATGCTCTTTATAACGTGTCTCGAAATTGCGACCAGTCTGACCCACGTAAACGGCGTGGCATTCGTCACAAACGTCGTTTACGTGGGTCAGACTGGTCGCAATTTCTTACAAAGTCTTACATACGTGTAATAAAGGGCTGCGGCTGTGTGTGCTGGAACAGTTAGAAATATTAAAAAGTAATAATAATACCGTTGCATTGCTGAATGAACAAACAAATGTTACTAACTCACCTCTCTTAAATATCTTCAAGCCTGCTCTCTAATAATGTGGGCGTTGCGCGGCGGTTTGTTTTTAATTTTACAAACGGCTGCGTAAGTCCAGCGGTGATTGGTCGCATGTTTTATCGCATGACGCAGTCGCTCTCTTCTTAGGTAGAGAGCGGTTGCGTCATCCGTTTGTATAAAAGGCAGTTGTTTTGGCTCGCCGCTCACTTAGCGGTTAGCCACCGTAGAGTCTATATCACCTGAGGATGCCTCGTGTAGAGGCGAAACACGTGTCGTATTATCGTCAGTGGTGTGTCTTGCCTAGTGTAGTGGTGTTGGGAGTAGCGGTGCTGGGATTAGTGGTGACGGGGTTAGTGCACGCAATTGAGGGAGGGCGGGAGGTGCTTCTTCATACTAGGTAAGACACATCATTTTATTTTATAACGCGGATATTTGCGAAGTAAAAATTTTTTTTAAAAAAAAAATTTTTGTAAAAGCTTTTATATAATGGATTTCCGCAAAGTAACGCCTGATTCTATTAATTATATACAAGGAATTTCTATAACCAAATATTTTATGAAACAAAAGCTGTATACAAAAGGTTATTATAATTGCAGCTGTTCCCCGCGAGTTCGTCCGCGTGTAATTTAGGGTTTTAATTATGTTGCGCGGAACCCTAATTCTTTTTCTAAAATATAAGTAAGTTACTCCTTTTAACATCCGCTATCTACCAGTGAAAGTCCCGTCGAAATTGGTCCAGGCGTTTCGGAGACTAGCCGGAACAAACAGACAGACAGACAAAAATTTTATAATTGTGTTTTTGTTATAATTACCGTATATACTTTCACATGCATTTAGTAAAAAGCTGTTATTTTTACATTACAAAAAGACACTTCAATTTTATTTATTTGTATAGAAGATAAATGAATACCTAGTCAGATCATAAGTATTGTCACACAGTAAAAACTTTTCTTTTAGAATGCTGGCCACAAAAAAGTTTATTGAATTCGAATTTCGAATTGTTCATGAAAATAAAACTATATAACTAATAAAACGATACAATGAAGACTCTAGTGTAGATGACAGGTCAAGAAGTGGTCGCCCCCGGTCTGTTAGGACTCCAGCAGTGATGAAAGCTGTGAAGGCGCGAATTCAAAGAAATCCCAAACGTAAGCAGAAACTGTTAGCCCTTCAGATGGGGTTAAGCAGAACCACGGTGAAAAGGGTGTTAAATGAAGACTTAGGGCTTCGGGCATATCGAAGAAAAACAGGACATCGTTTGAATGCTCGTCTAATGGACCTGAGACTGAAGAGATGCCGCGCTTTGTTGAAGCGGTACGCGGGAAAAAAATATCGGGAAATTCTTTTTTCGGATGACAAAATTTTTACCGTAGAAGAGAGCTACAACAAACAAAATTATAAGGTGTACGCACACAGTAGTGAAGAAGCGAGCAACCGTATTCCGCGTGTCCAACGAGGTCATTTTCCATCCTCGCTCATGGTATGGTTGGGAGTTTCTTATTGGGGCTTAACAGAGGTACATTTTTGTGAGAAAGGTGTAAAAACGCATGCAGTTGTGTATCAAAATACAGTCCTGACGAACCTTGTGGAACCTGTTTCTCATACCATGTTCAATAACAGGCACTGGGTATTCCAACAAGATTCGGCGCCAGCTCATAGAGCGAAGTGCACACAAGACTGGCTGGCGGCGCGTGAAATCGACTTCATCCGGCACGAAGACTGGCCCTCCTCCAGTCCAGATTTGAATCCGTTAGATTACAAGATATGGCAACACTTGGAGGAAAAGGCGTGCTCAAAGCCTCATCCCAATTTGGAGTCACTCAAGACATCCTTGATTAAGGCAGCTGCCGATATTGACATGGACCTCGTTCGTGCTGCGATAGACGACTGGCCGCGCAGATTGAAGGCCTGTATTCAAAATCACGGAGGTCATTTTAAATAAACTTTAGTGTCATAAGAATCTATGTTTTGTTAAGTTCATTTTGGTATATAAATGGTTACATAATGAATAAACTTGTTTCAATTATCTTATATTAAACATGTGACAGAATTTATGACCTGACTAGGTACATGGTTGATAATAACTAATGGGAATTAGGTAGTCGCTTCAAAGCTGTTTCTTATGTTATAATTTTTGTAAGGAGTTTGTACATGCTGTG
This sequence comes from Parnassius mnemosyne, assembly GCA_963668995.1. NCBI lineage: Eukaryota > Metazoa > Arthropoda > Insecta > Lepidoptera > Papilionidae > Parnassius > Parnassius mnemosyne. Next base: position 13,920,075 of record CAVLGL010000086.1, read on the forward strand.
TTTTTTTAATAGAATAAGGGTGACAAACTAGCACACAGTCCACCTGATGGTAAGTGGTGCTGTGGCCTATAGACATCTACATTTATCCTCAATTAAGAATCAAAATGCAGATGCGTTATCACCCCTGAGGACTGAGATGGAATGCCTCGTGTCCAGTAAAAAGGGTCCCCGGTTCTCTACACTCACCATACGAAACACAGCAACAATAAGCTGCTATTTTACGCTGGTATTCTGTGAGAGCGTTGTCCTTCCCCGGACGAGCCGAGCCATTCGTGCTGTTGCAACCACAACATAGCTGCAGCATGGCTCTATCTATCACGTACAAAACTGTATTCTTATTTACTTTGTAAACAATGTAAATATTATGAATTGGTTTATTATTGGGTTTTTTTTGCCAACACGTTAGTCATCTCATAGTACTATTTTACCGAATTAGCAAGGTCAACTACTTTTTTATTTACACATTGTATTTATTTCGCGAGCTCTGTCTATAATCGTTTGCTTTCGTTGTTTAATTTTAGATACGTTTGTGTGTGCTTGCATTGCCGGCTGTTTATTTCCATACAAAACAAAAAACAATTAAAAAATGTTGCGATACATGACTAACATTTTATACGTGGTAGAGCCATGCTGCAGCTATATTAGACGTATGGTTGTAGCACGAATGGGTCGGCTCGGCCGGGAAGGACCACGCTCTCACAATATACCAGCGTAAAATAGCAGCTTAACACTGCTGCGTTTCGTATGGTGAGTGTAGCGAACCGGAGACCCGGTTCGCTACACTTTTTACTGGAAAAGAGGCAGTTTGATTCTTTATTCTTTATTGAGGGCAGATGTAGATGTCTATGGGTCACAGCAACAACTTACCATCAGGTGGACTGTGTGCTCGTTAGTTAGTCTTATCCTATTAAAAAAAAAAACATTTTCACATAAATGTATTTTAGACAATAGTAGAATATTAAATTATAATTACTAATATAAATTATTATCATGCTACTCAAAATAATTTGTAAGTCAAATTTTAGGTGTTAATGGTAATAATTGTTATTTGCATTTCTTTTCTTTCAAATAATGAGTTATTAGCGCGAATAACATGCACAGCAATGAACTAGAGGTGGAGGTGGTTAACCGTGTAGTGGCGGTGTAAGAATATAGAATATCTATTACCAAATATCGTTTTGTGGGTATCGTGAGAGCTGACAGAGGGAAACATACCAGGAGATTGGGAGCAATGTTTTTCTAATAACAAATAGAAAAAAAAAACTGCGGTTGCCAACCCGTTTGCCAAGCGTTGCAACTATGAAAAGTATGATAATATACTTAGGAAATAATCTTGTTGGACGTCTATGTTTAGCGGTGGACGATAGGCTGAGAATGAATGAATGATAATGTAGAGGCAAAAGCTGAAAATATATTTTAGGTATTTATATAATTTATATATATTTTTTTATAGGATAAGGGTGACAAACGAGCACACAGTCCACCTGATGGTAAGTGGTTGCTGTGGCCCATAGACATCTACATCTATCCTCTATTAAAAATCAAAATGTAGATGCGTTGTCACCCGTGAGGACTAAGATGGAATGCCTCATTTCCAGTAAAAAGGGCCTCCGGCCACCTGCACTCACCAAGCGAAACGCAGAGGTAAACCTCTACTTCACGCTGGTTTTCTGTGAGGTCGTGGTACCACCCCGGTTCGAGCCGGCCCATCCGTGCGACAGCAAAAGCTGCCGCGTGGCTCTAATACTGTTAAAATCTATATCTATCCATTCATCCACCACAGCCTATAATAGTCCCCTATAGATTTTGCCCTGGTTGCCACGCTTGGCAGGCGGGTTGGCAACCGCAATTCTTTATTATTTTGAGTTGTTATTAAAAAGATGCTGCCGTCCATCTCCTGTTTCAGTTTCCCTCTGTCGCCTCTCACGACACCAATGGGACGATATGGGGGTAGTGGATATTCTTACACCGCGACTACACGGCAATTACATCACTGATATAAATTAATATTATATCATTATTATTGTACTTAGTATATATCATTGATATACATTTTATACAAACTAGACCCTAACAAACTTCCTTAGGGACTCCTCACCATACTACACTATACTTAAGAACTAGTTGTGATTTACATAAATTGTGTCAAAACGTATTCTTTGATAAATTATAAGATAGATACTATAAATATTTTTTATTCAGCGAGAGACCTATGCTTTTGAAATAGCAAATAATAAACTCTATAATATTGTTGTCTAATGCATCAGTAATTTATTTTGCTGATAACCACACTGACGTCTTATTTGTAAAGATTTTCCAAGGCCTTAGAAAAGAATTATAAAATAGCAATAGTGTTTTAATTGCTATTTTATAATTCTTTTCTATATATATATATAATTCTTACGAACAACATTTATAGTTTTAGAAAATTATCACTATCTTCATTATTTTATTTACATGTATTTTTTTTGTTTCAGAGTTTCTATCAGCACGTCTTCAACGGATGTTACGCCGTGTTACTTTTCATCGTGGTCATATTCTTCCTCATTTATGGCGTCGAAGTTTACTTTAAAGTAAGTTATATGAGTTGCTAAGCAAGTGATCCATTTTAATCTCATGGACAAAGAGTTGTTCAATAAAATTTTTTGGTGAATTAATACTTCTGAACACTACCATATCTTCTTCTTCTGCACAAAAGTCCACTCGCTCTAAGTCTAAGCGAACGCTTTCCAGCCGGATTAGTGATCCCAGTACTAGACGTCTCGCACCTTTTGTCGAGACACACACGTTCTAGAGTTTTTTAAGTCTGGTTTAAACAAAATGGTCGTCCTTATGATGTAATGTCAGAGACACGCGGACAATCGCAGTACAAAATCCGTACACCAGATATTTACTTTTTAAAATATAAAAGGAGATTTACAAATCGACTGTAAGATTTTTTTATGTATGTTATGCAATATCTACGTTACTTTGATCCTATACACATTATATTCTAAGTGTATGAACCGATTTTGTTTATGTTTTTATTAAATAGGTTATTGTTTAGGGGCTGGTCTCGTATAAATTTGGAGAAAAAGCTGAAAACGTGAAGTAGGGGATGCAGGTATTAATGTAAATATTTAAATAACATTGAGATAATATATATAGATAGAATATTCCTTAGTCCATTCCGAAGGGTAAAAAAATAATCTCTATATATAAAAATCTATTGCTGTCCTTTAGTCTCGTTAAAACTCGAAAATGGCTCGACTAATTTTAATGAAATTTTTTGTGTGTTTGATTGGGTTCCTGGATTGTTTAGATTCACAATTGGACTCGATAGGAGGTGGCGTTGTTGTTGAGATCCTGAAATCACCCTTGCGAAGCCGGGGCAGATGGCTAGTTTTTAATAAAAATTAAAAGTCGCCTTCTAACTAAAAAGAAAATAGTTTAGAAAAACCAAAAGTGCACGCCTTATGAGAGTTTTTTTTTAAACGCTCATAACGCACTTTTGGATTTGTAATTTAAAAATTTCATTTAATTTTGATGATAAAAATAAATAACTTTTTAACCGTGTTGAGTTCATTAACAAAAATCAATAGGGATCCTCCTTAGAATATATGGAATCGTATCTAATACTATATATCTCAATCTATTGCTTACATTTCTATTAAGCGAGAAGACTCATCGACGTACAGACCAACGGACGGCAGCCCATATATTTTTTCAATTACATGTTTTGTTATGTAATCGAAAGTGAATCAATCAGAAAATAAACTAATCTTGTAATTCAATGTCTGTAGTTATGTAAAGTATAAGAACGATTTTATGTAGCGAAATTGAGGTATGGTCACATATCGAGACTAGATAGAGCACTCCCTCACGTTGTGAGGCGTGCAATAATAATTTTACATTCTGAAATCGGTGCCAATGTCTTACATAGTGAATAGAAGGATTGAAGCTCTAACTTCAGACGACTTATAATGAGCAAAAGCAATTACTCTCTTGAGTGGACTCTGGAATATCACAATCTCTATGTAGTGTCGATAGTCATCGCATATTTTGCCACCCTTTGGGTTTACTTCTTATTAAAAGTTTTTTTTTGCAAAAATTTAGTAACGGATAATATAAGAAATCGCGTCTCCTAACACTGTCACTATAACCAATAAGCATCGCTATCGTTGTGGTATGTGATGGCATGTAGACTTCTGTAATGTTGCACCAACATTGTTAATTAGTAAATACACGTGGATGTTAGTTTAGTATTCTGGTCAAGTTTAGTCTCGTGTTACGCGTTTAAAAGACACAATCTAGACCATTAAGTGCCGAAGTATTGACAATGAAGTTCATTTAATTAGTTGTAATTAATTCGCATGTGTATTTATTGTTGTTTTCAAACGGACTTCACGTTAGTATTTTACTAATTTGCGTTGAGAAGTAAAGTAATAATTTATTTACGCCTCAGTGCTGGGGTACAGGCTACTTCTTATTTTCCAACCGACTTCAAGAAAGGAGGAGGTTCTCAATATGACGATATATTTTTGTGTGGCGCTACCTCAAAACTTTTCCTAGGTGAACCGATTTTGATGATTATTTATTTGAAAGCTGGTGCTTCTCATGTGGTCCCATATAAATTTGATTAATATGTGACCAGTACTTTTTGAGTTATCTTTAATAATGCGTATTTAATTGGCTTCAACCACGTTATACACGTAATTAAATTATTCCGAGCGTCTGGTTGGGAGGACAAGTGGAGCGAAGTGCTGTGTTTAGCAGTGTAAAATATAAAGGCTGCAACTTTACTTTTTTACATATTTGAAAGTGAAATAATTAGAAATCATTTCACTACACTGAAAAATATAATGTAACAACCTATATCGATCTCAGCGCTGTGCACAGGCTTCTTATACTTAAAAGGGTTTTGGGGCAAGGAAGATTTTGCGCTACCCTAATACGTGATGACAGATGAACTTTTGCTTTCTTCGTACATAAAATGAAGGTTTTCTGTATTCTCTTTCATTGCCTGTGACGTGGATATCAGCACTGGGATGGTGATGTTCTCATTTTATTTATATTGAAGTCGGTTGTAGAAAATTTTCATTTTACCACTTGTTAAAGCGTTATGAAGCTGTAAAAATTCGTTGGCGTACTTTGCAAATCCTCGGAACATGAATTTTGTTAGACAACGGATTTCCGTGGAAAGTTTTGCTTACCCGCTTAATTACTTATGCTTGTGTGTCTAACTAATGTAATATTATATAATTAAACCTAACACTTTACCTAGCCTCAAAACTTTTTACAAGCCGAAAAATCAAAAATTTTTTAAAAATCTAAATGTCTTTTCATAGCACACTCGCTTCGGTTGGTATTCAAACTCGAGATCTATCCTTAGACTTAATACGCGTAAAGGTCTGTAATGCTACTAATAACAATTATAAATGTAGAAGTACGAAGCGTTATCAGAACCTCATCAACATTGTAGGCATAAGTAACTAATATAATAAAGTAGGATAATTTTATGGAGCCGTGGTAGCGTAGGATCTAAGAGCTCGTTGTAAATTTCATAGTACGCGATCACGAGCACTCCGGTTTTGATCCCAGACAGTGCCAATTTTAAGTTCTGTTTGAGCCATGCCATGTCAATTATAAGTTTAAGCGGTAATTTGCGGAAGTGAACGAAACCGTCTTAAGGAAACCTGCATGTTATTTATTTATTTATTTAAACTTTTATGCAATAAAAAAGTACATATGGCGAACTTAATGCCTTAAGACATTCTCTCTCAATCAACCATTAGGCTAAGCAGAGATACATGTTTACATGTGGGAGGTAGAGCAGTGGGTCGTATATAGGTGGGTCGTCTGAGAGTCTGATAAATAAAATATTTCCAAGGCATGTTCCCTCTAAAATATGAGGTGGACCTGTGCTCTCAGCAGTGGGACTCATATGGGTGTAACTAACCAGTATTTTTATAAAAGTAGGTAAGCGTGACATACAAGCGCACGACCTCTTAATAGTAAGTGAATTCCTATTGATCTATTTTTGATAAAGGATCTGAATGCAGATTAGTTGTTTTATAAGTGGTAGAGTCATGCTGCAGCTATATTATAGTTGTAGTACGAATGGATCGGTTCGACCGGGGTAGGACTACGCACTCACAGAAAAAAATCAAAACATCGTAAAATGGTATAATAGTATGGCGAGTGTAAAGAACTAGAAACCATTTTAACTGGTAACCAGGCATTTTTAATTATTTGCATTTTGATTCGTAATAGAGTGTAGATGTAGATGTCTATAGGCCACAACGTTGTCCTACCATCAGGTGGACTGCGTGCTCGTTTGTCTAACGTTTGTCACTGAGAGCTAAGACGTAATGTCTTGTTAAAATACCAGTAAATAAGATGCAATTTACACGTGGTAGAGCCATGCTGTAGCTATATTGTGGTTTTAGCACGAATAAGTCGGTTCGACCGGTGTAAAAAAGATTAGAAATCTTACCAGTGTTGACACAGCTAGACTAGTTTACTTTAGCTATTTCCATAGCATATGGTATTTTGATATATGCTGACACTGAAATTATATTTGTCTTACAGAAGAGGCCCATAAGAGCAATTTATGGTTTAAGGCCTAAAGAGTCGCTGCGACAAAAATTTAAGGAAATTAATATATTAACTTTGGCCTCTCAATACATTTATGAAAATGTAATGAATGTACACATAAATAAAAGTAGATTTACAAAAATAAGTGATATTCATTCTGTAAATACTAGGAACAGACACAAGCTAGTAGTACCAGGTACTACACTCCACCGAGCCAGTAATTCATTCTTGGGGCGATGTATAGGCTTTTACTACAAAATTCCAGAAAATATACAAAATTTGACCTGTTCAATGTTCAAAAACTTTATTAAGTTTGTATAAAAAGGGTTATTATAATAATCCCTGGGAATGAGGTGATCGCTACCAAGCTGTTATTTAGATTACCGGAAACCCTTTTTACTGGATAAGAGGCATTCCATTTTAGTCCCCAGGGGTGACAACGTGTCTGTATTGTCTATGGATCACAGCATCCACTTACCATCAGGTGGACTGTGTGCTCGCTAGTCACCCTATTCTATAAAAAAATGCAATGTCTCGTTACCAGTAAAAATGGTCTCCGGTACCCGTCACACACATACGAAACACATGGAATAAGTTGCCAGTATCTGTCTTTCCATCCGATTACAGTGTGGGTGTCTTCAAGGCAAGAGTGAATAGGCTTTTGTTAAGTCAGTGCGCTTCACCATCTTAGGCTACATCACCAGTTATCATCAGGTGGGATCGTAGATAAGCGCTGGCTTAGTAGAATATAAAAAAAAACACAGCAGCATAATTACGATGTTATTTGTCCTTCCCCGGTCGAGCCAACACATTCGCACTCTGTAGCCACAATACAACTTCTCTCAGTTTCAACGCGTCTGTCTCTACGACGTATTCACTTATATAATTTTCCTGTCAACATACCGCTAAGATAATAACATTTTCGCGACCGCACGTTGGATTCATTACGAGCGATTGTTCTTTTAACGAGTTTACAGTTGTCTAATAAGGGTTGTTCTATTAGTTTGCTGCATTATATGCCATTGTTTTGAAGATAGCGGTGATTGCGTGTGGTCGATATGCCAAGGTTAGTAGTGTTCACACTACCTTCATTAAATTGTGTCCTCGACGTCTCACTTGATAAAATAAATATTAATGGTCTCGCGGATACTATCAATCATTATATTCTTTATTATACACCAACCAGTACATATTAAAGAGGTACCGTGGTAGCTCGAATGGTTAGCGCTCGCTGTAAATTCACAGTACGCGAGAAAAACGGGCTTAATCTCCGCCTGCATCAATGAAATTGTCAATTGTAAGTGTATTGTAAGTGCCTTAAACCCTTCGGAAATGAGGGGAGGCCTATGCCCATCAGTGGGTCGTATATAGGCTGTAACTTCATCTTTTACGGCTGGGTGTTCCAAACGCATTAGTTATTTACAGTCTCAAAGATCGAGGCGGGCCGCGCATATGATCGTGATTTTACAAAATAACCACAAAAATATTGTTTTAAAGTTATAAACAAATATCTGCACACTGAAAAATAAGCACACAACCAAAAGCTTAACTATGGTCTATGTAAGTTCCATTAAACTAGAGTTATCTACAATTTATGCTATTTCCTAAATATTATTTACGTAGCAGAAGAGAAGCGCGCGCACAAAAATTTGACACATGTCTTACCTCGGCAAATTCTGACACTGATAAGCGACGCGCGGATCGAAAATCACTTGAAAAATGGATATTTTTTTAATAAATGTAATGAGAAAAAAACGATCGGGTAGAATTGATTCCAAAATGAATTATCTATAAATTGATATTTTTTATAGAAAAAGGGAGTACTAGTACTTGTTTAAAATGAAATTTGGTTTGTAAAAAAAAACTGCAAATCGAACGTAATTCCGTAATTCTTTCTATCGAGTAAATTGTATTGTATCGTGTTTTGATCGAGTACGTCGTAAGCAAAAAGAATGTATGAAAATAACTAATAGAAAGAAAATATATATTTTTTTCAGATTCTAAATGTAATAATTTGCCTATCAATAACAAATTTTAATACGGACAAAAACAGGAACATCCAGCCTTAACTTTACCACATTAAAACAAAAATGAAATCTATAACGTAGAAGCGGTCTTATTGCTCGAAAAGTGATTTCTTTCAGCAACCTTTTTTATTTATTTATTAATTTAGGTACACAAAACCGAATAACATCAAAACATGAACAATATGAACGTAATAAGTGCAAAGTTACGGTCTGAATGGTATTTCAAAACATGAGCACATAACATGATGTTTTAGATAACATTAACGAGTTTACAGCAGAAATACTTATAATAATAATAATGTCCTCAGGCCGAATTTCGGTCATGGCGGCCAGCCTCAAAGGAGACTAGCCACCGGCGCAGGTGGTGCAGGTGCACTCTCTATTCCCTCACTCTCATAGTCCGATGGGACGGTAAACCGACACGACCGGAGAGAGATCAACTGCAGAACCAACGTCTTTACGTGCTTTCCGAGGCACGGGGGTGAGACACCGCCAACTTCCTGACTCCGGGCAGCTACTGAAAATTTGGATGGAAAAACTCAATATCTCATTTTTTTAGTCCGATTCGGGATTCGAACCCGGGTCCTCTTGATCGGCAGTCGCGTTTACAACCACTAGACCAACGAGGCAGTCAATATATAAAACCTGTATGTATAGCAAAATATGTGGAAAATTTAGGAACATTAAATCTTTAAAAAAACAATGTACATTTACTTACTTATGTAATATGTACATTTAAATTGTAAGCCTTGAATGCGTTATTTACAAAGTATATCTAAAACGGATTCATAAATGGTACCTATGTCGATATTTTTACTATAACAATCAATAAGTCATTATATAGGCGACACATTCTTACTAGTAAGATAGAGGATTATTATAAACTTGCAAAGCAAAAGTATTCAGGAAAGTATAGCGACGATGGAGCTTAGTATTAATCTTAACAAAATAAAGGAGGGCGAGCGAATCAATAAGGGAATGAATAGTTTTGAAAAGATAAGTCATATGCTGATATTTACGCCGAGCGTGTAGTAACATACTAATGTTAAACTTTTTAAGTAGTAGGATAGACTTCTATTTAAACCATACTACAGGATTGATAGAAATCTCTTTTGAACACGTTCAATACGATAGACGCGTAGTATGGAAACCAAATAATTGTGTAGTACTCTAAAATACTGTGTGTTAGGGAATAGTACAAAATGAGAAAGCTTTGCGGATTTTTAAAATGATGCCAGTTATAAATATAAAATTAAGAAGTTAGTATTTATTTTTATAGGATAAGGGTGACAAACGAGCGCACAGTACACCTGATGATATGTGGTTGCTGTAGCCCATAGACATCTAAGTCTATCCTTTTTTTTTTTTTTTTTTTGCGGATGGAAAATCATCTAATGACGCCTTTCGCTGTGGGTGGAGCGGAAGGGAGTGTCAGACTTTTACTGACTAAAAACCATCCGTGTTCCTTCAGTGCCCTTACGTTCCGGAGCCGCGGTATCTCTTTCGAACAGCCCGCAGCCCCGGCAGATCTAAGTCTATCCTCGATGACGAATCAAAATGCAGATGCGTTGTCACCCGTGAGGAATAAGATGGAATGCCTCGTTTCCAGTAAAAAGGGTCTCCGGTTCTCTACACTCACCATACGAAACACAGCAGCGTTAAGCTGCTATTTTACGCTGGTATTCTGTGAGAGCGCGGTCCTTCCCCGGTCGAGCCGACCCATTCGCGCTACAACTATACTATTAATATAGCTGCAGCATGACTCTACCACGTAAAAAACTATTATTAATATTAGAAAGTTACCCTTATAGCTTATTAGTCTAATGCTGAACATAGGCCTCCCCCTATACATTGACTCATAAGGGGGATATTTTCCATATTTGTCACGCTTTTCAAGCAGGTTGGCACACCGCAGTTTTTTATTTTTAGTCTTTATTAGGAAGACGTTGCCATGTCCGGATTTGTTCCCTCTGTCGCCTTTTACGACACCCACGTAGATATTCTTACGTCGCCACTACTCGATATTGTTAAAACAAAAAAATCAATATACCACAAGATGATTACATTCAAGGATAGATAGGAACTAATACAAAAAAGAACGGAAAGTATGACGGGATATGTTTGAGCTCAAAGTAATAAAGTGTGAAAAGATTTTTGGTTTCACTAGCAAACAGCTATAACAAAAATGATTTTCAAAGAAAGAGGACAAGGAGAAAGAGTTTGTATTGTAGTCTGTATATATTTTGATATTCTATTTTCGTATAACGGAGACTGCGCGTATTACTTTACGATTTAGTTTCAGACTTGGTATATCAGTAATTGATATAAAATAACTCCTATATATTTTTATTTTATGCAAGAAATGGTAACAAACGAGCACTCATTTTACCTGTTAGTAAGTGGATGCGGTGGCCTGTAGACATCTACTTCTATTCTCGATTAAGAATCAAAATATGACGTCACCCTAAGACATGCCTCGTCTAAGGCCAGTAAATGAGTACATAGTTCTTGTCTTTCTAGAGAATTATGCAGCTAATTAATATTGGTATTCTGTGGGATAGTCCCTTCCCAGTCGAATTCGTGCTGAAGCCATAACTCGCTGCAGCATTGCTGTACCACGTTTAAAAGTCTCGTCGTTTGGACAAAGCGATCTTGATCATTCATAGTAAGCCATGATGTCAACGCTTGTGATAAAATCTTGTTTATGTGGCGGTATCTAAAGGCATTACATGTGAGTAAATCGCCAAACTAGTTGACATCTCATTGAGATGTCAATATATTTGATATATCAAGATAACCTTCTCAGTAACACGGTAGGCTACATACCCTTATTCTATATATATATATAATATATTTATTGTGTTACATTGTAGCGTATTTAATAATATATATGATTAAAATAGTTTTGGAGGCAAAAATGTGTTTATATGTTAACTTTAGGGGAAATATGACCATGACTTACAATATCGTACTAAACTCAAGTGTCTCCTGCCCCGTATTCGCCGGTATACTTACACTCCTTCCGTATTAATAATAATTTATAGTCCACCCTATCTAAATGATGTTTTAAATTTCTCAGCTTCCCTCATGATTTTTCCTTACGCCTTACCTCCTTTACATTTTATAATAATGGAACAATTATTAGTATGCCGCAGAAACGCGATTCCTGCTTGATTCTGCGGCCTTGCTACACGAGAGCTAAACCATTAAGCATTACCGACCCTTTAGCTGTATAAGAATGGCTCATCTTTTATAACATATTTTTTGGTCGAATCTTAAAGTAAATGTTTATGAAAATACTACTTGTCAAATAAACCGAATAGTATAAAAGATAGGTTTTAAAATGAGTTCTTATAGTAGACTGTAATCTCACTTTTGTTTTAGAATATAAAGACCTTTTCAAATATTTTCACCCCTCAAATTCTGCCGCCTTAAAGCAAGCCCACAGAATATCTAATGGACCAGGTCTTGAACTAAATTTGCTGCTGGCTCTACTCGTAGATGCAATTTATAAGTTTGAGTCGAATGAAACAGATGCCAGACAGTCAGATCACACAGCCAGACAGTTAATTTGTATATATGCTTCTTCTCCTTCTTCTTTAGCCCCTACAATTCCACAGCTGGATATATTCTTCTCATGTTTGTACGTGGTAAAGCAATGCTGCAGCTATATTACTGGTATAGTTGTAGCACGAATGGGTCGGCTCGACCGGGGACGAATCACGCTCTCACAGAATACCAGCGTAAAATAGCAGTAGTCCTCACGGGTGACAACGCATCTGCATTTTGATTCGTAATCGAAGATAGATGTAGATGCCTATGGGCCACAGCAACCACTTACCATCAGGTGGACTGTGTGCTCGTTTGTCACACTTATCCTAAAAAAAAAACGTTGACTCCGTTCTGTCGTTACTCCCATTATCATAATATCTTTGGCATATCCCATCGTGTAGTGGCAGTGTAAGAATATCCACTATCCCATGTCGTCACGTGGATGTCGTAAGCGGCGACTCAGGAAAATAAACTAGCAGATGGGCAGCAGCGTCTACCTAACAATGACTAAAAAATGACCTTTTTACCACCTCACCCCTGGCAACAATGTCCCCCTATGCGACAATTTATGGGGGAGAACTATGTTCATCCGTGAACTTTGACAGGCTGTATTGGCAACGGTATGGCATATATTCGTTCCTAACGACATCCACGGAACAAACTGCGTGATGGATTGATTCTCTTGCGCCATACGATATATACATACTCAAAAAAGGTTCAAGAATTTTAAACAAGGAAACGCTAATGCTCTATAACTGACTTGTTTTGTTGTTGCTTTTAATTTACAAAGGGAAATGACATCGAATTGTGCGCTTTTTTAATTGTTCACTGTGTCGAAAGACATTACGGAGTACCTCGTTACAAAAACAAGTCGATTTAAATTATTAATTCAAATAAAATGTATCAGGCATTTTGTGTGGTTGTCGTTTTATCGATTTTTTTTAATACTTTACGATTTTAATATAATATAATGGCTATGTAAAATAGGACCAAGAATTATAAAAATAAAAAAGACACATATTTTCATCTAAAGAAGCCCGTTTCAAACAGTGTTTTTCCACTTTTCTTCTATGTATGTATATTTCTTTATAGTCTCTGTCAGTACAGGTACGAAGTGAGAATTTTAGTTTTGAGGAAAAAAGTCAGTATGGCGGACGATTTGTGGATACGGTCACTCAATGATAGTATTTCGTTTTTGATCTTAAATTCAGTTACATACAGAATTCAGAGTGGACAAACCACGAATATTGTATGTGGTAGAGCCATACTGCAGCTATATTAATAGTATAGTTATAGCACGAATGGGTCTGCTTGACCGGGGAAGAACCACGCTCTCTCGGAATACCGACATAAAATAGCAGCTTATTGCTGCTGTGTTCCGTATGGTGAGTGTAGAGAACCGGATAACCTTTTTACTGAAAAAGAGGCTTTCCATCTAAGTCCTTACGGCTAACAACGCATCTGCATTTGATTCACAAATGAGGATAGATGTAGATGTCTATGGGCCACAGCAACCACTTACCATCAGGTCGACTGTGTGCTCGTTTGTCACCCTTATACTATAAAAAAAATCAAAAAAGCGATTAAAAATTATTTTAATCATAAAAAGCAACTATATTACTAAGCTAGCTTAGTAGTTTTGTTTCTATAAACATAATAAATCTATATTTATGAGGCACCTCCTTAGGTGCCTCATAAAGAAGTAGGCATATTTATTAAAATTCGATACTTTGTAATAATTTTACGGCGTTATGAAATATGAAATGATCTGTTGTACATACATATATAATGCCACAGACTATTTCGCTTAAAATATTGTTACGAAATTCCACTAGTCTACCACCAACTTCGAACAAGATGTGAACCGAAGACCTGTTCCGTATGTCATAATGAACATTTCGATTATTCAACTATTGAGTGTATTTCGTGGACAGTGAAGTTGTTAAAACAAAAGCATTCTACCAGAGCGTTTTACTTATTACTAACGGTTCCGTCATGGTTCTTTACGGCTAACAGTATGAGGAAAGTCAAAATTACAGCGAACTATAGAGACCGGCCATATTGGGACTTTCTCGGCGTGATAAAATCCTTAACGAATATGCCCGGCCATACAACTTGCAGAATCAATGGGAAGACAGTTACTCGAGTGGCAATGATGACCTGATGAAACAGGTTGGGATTATTGCTCAGGATCATGCACTGCAATAATTTGTGGTCAATGAAGTAAACTCATTTTCAATGGTGGATTAGTGATGACCTGTAAATATGATTATTATGATAGTGTTTTACTATAACTTGTTTTTTTTTTTAAAATCCAATGTGAACTAAATCTAATCCAACCTATTTCTAATGTTGTGTATGATTATATAATATGACGAATAACTTTCGTTTACGTTTACATACCCTATGTTTTTTTACGTGGTAGAGCCATGGTGCAGCTATATTAGTATAGTTGTAGCACGAATGAGTCGGCTCGACCGGGGAAGGACCACGCTCTCACAGAATACCAGCGTAAAATAGCAGTTTAACACTGCTGTGTTTCGTATGGAGAACCGGAGACTATTTTTACTGGAAAAGAGGCATTCCAACTTTGTCCTCACGGGTGACAACGCATCAGCATTTTGATTCGCAAACGAGGATAAATGTAGATGTCTATGGGTCACAGCAACCACTTACCATCAGGTGGACTGTGTGCTCGTTTGTCACCCTATTCCTATAAAAAAAATTGCAAAGTTCATAGACTAGCACCGGTAAGCAGCGTCAATATTGCGAGACATCTGTGGTATTGCTATCGTCAATCTACTTGCTAAGAATGACGATGTAAGGCAAATCCTTCCTAAAACGACTAAACTATCTCTCAAGTTGGACCAAACTGCACACAGTGTGCAAAATTTCATTGAAATCAGATCAGTAGTTTAGGAGTTCATCGCGGACAAACAATGTGACACGTAATTTTTATATATATAAATTATTGCATAGATCTGCAACAAGGAGATAAATCTAGTGGAGAATTTCGCAATGATAGGCTAGCGGTAGTAAATTGACGAGCCCCAAGTACTCTTAGATGTTTTGTTATTTTTTTAATCTATTTTTTATTTGTTTTTAGCTTCGCGGCGAGTTCCTGAAGGAAACCAAAGTATGTACCATCATCTTGCCCCGGCCGGGGCCCTCCACGGCTGCCGATGGCGACGACGTGCAGGACACGCTCGTCACTAAACAAGTACAGTGTCTTTTCCACATTTTTTTTATAGAATTAAGAATGACAAATCACTTACTATAAGTTAGTAGATGCTGTGGTCCATAGACTCGGATGTCGTGTCGCGTCGTCACCCCTGAAATATAAACTGAAAATATTAAAAAAGAATTGTGGCCTAATAGAAAATATTTGTGAGTTGGATCTTTTTGTGTAACTACTTCTAACTATACGTAAGGAAACGGCTATTGAAACAAACTAGAAAGGTAACAGCTACCAACCCATTAAAGTATATTTAATCGTATACCTCCCCTTGTAATTTTGGAAGGCGGGTCGGCAACCGCAGATTTTGATTATTTCGAGCTGTTATCAGAAAGATTCTGCTGCCTATCTCTTGTTTTCGTTTCCCTCTGTCACTTCTTATGACAACCATGGCATTATTTAATCTGTGCCCACGGTGCTTGTAGCGCAGCACCGAGCACAGCATGCTATAGGGTAACAATGAAAGTATTTTTTATTGATTTCTATATTTTAATCTTCAGTTTGTATCAAATTTTTACACTCTGACTGTTGTCAAGATAAACAATTTTTATATAGTGTTTCCATTTAAGTAATTAAGTATTAATATTGCAAATACATGAGATGTCATGGGGTAGATTCTCTTACGGCGTCACTACACGGCAATACTTCTTTCATATATCACCTCGCGTACGTAACTCGAGATAATGCCATACTTAGCAGTCGGCTAGGCTGTTTTCTACATACTGCTCAAGTCATAAAATACCTTATAGTCGTGATAAAACTTTACCCACTCCTTTCAATATCCTAAATATAAAGATATATTGTCAGTAAGCAATGAAAACCAGCGGAAAATAGCATAATAGTGTGTTTCGTATGGCGATTGTAGAGAACGGGAGACCTTTTCCACCGGTGGCGAGGCACGCTATCATAGTCTTCAGTCCTACAGCGTATCTGCTTTTATATTGTTAATCGATTATAGGTAGTCTGCGGATCACAGTATCCACTTACCATCAGGTGGATTGTGTGCACCTTTGTTACCTTCACTTCTATCAAAAATCCTTTAACGCCAGACCTAACTAATAATTATTCTATTACAAACATACGTATTTATGCTAATTCGTTTACACATAAATGATATTACGAGTCGGAAGTTAGATAAGCTGCCGTCCTGTTCGAATAGCAGTTGATCATGACCGCCATTCGTTACATATTATGTTGTATTTTAGTAATTTATTAGTTAATCTGTTGCTTACCTAATACTTCTAATTTTGTTTTGTATATTTTATTAAAACTGTATAAGAGTCATCATTATTTTCAAGTTCATTGTATGCATGTAAAGAATATGTTAACATATCTTTTCTAATCTAGAATCTTGCCAACCAACCAGAGGCTTGAAGCATTTTGGACATTTTATTAATGGCCGATATTTTAATCGTCGGATATAGTTATCCATCAAATAAATTATAACCTAACTAAATGTAAAAGTGCGACTATTGAATTATTTTATTCCTACAACTGTTGTTTTTAATTTATGTTTTATTAATTTGATTAAAAAAACAGCCCTTAGTCAACTTTTACGATAACTACAGTGCTGGATACATCATTACACGGCAGATGATGAATGATCCATGCATTCTTCTTTTAACACGCTTTTATTACCTTGACCTGTATGTATGTACTACTGGCGTAGATAAAAAAATGGGATTATAAATGGCTTCTCACTTGCACACTACACTGCCGATATCTATACTCAGACCCGCCGGTAATAACCACAAAAATAACGTAATTTATGCGTTGTGAGAACTGTTTTTGTGCTTCTAATTCCAAGTCAGAATAATAAAACAAAAATCTTCAATATATATTTTTTTAACTATTTATTTTATGAAGTTTCAATTATTAAATTACTAAAAATAAATATTATTTGTTAAATGATTTATATCCCTAATTAATATTCAATTAATCATTTAAGTACATAGGTAATTCAATTATTTTAATTACACTAATCAATTTTTTCACAATTACTAAAAAATTCCAAATACTAATCTTGCTCTGCCCAGTGTGCATATTTTATAATGTATGTAATAAAATTTGTCCGTTATTAATTCTCCCTATATTCCTGAGTTTTAATCAAATTATACCTGCACTGTGATGTTACATAAATTTGAAACAGATTTTAAGTCGCTTAATATTTCTTTTAAATCCATTTTCAAAGAGCATGTTTGTCTATAGGGCATACAAACCGACCTTGCTGATCGCGATGGCTCTGTAGACCCGCGCTCTGTGAATCACTCGCAGCTGCATCAATCGCGAGTTGGCCTCGTCAGCCAGGCGTTGATGCTCATCCTCATCGCGGGATTTCTGGCCTCGGAGACTCTTAGCGAGTTCTGGAAGACCAAGTAAGTTTCTGGCATTTTAACGACTTCTGTTTAGAGTTGTTTGTTTGGTGTTTAAACAATCCATCCCTTACTCTTACTCATTTCGTCCTATGGATTTTGTTATGATGATGATAGACATAATAGATATGATTTGAGAGTGCGGCGTAAGTGAGTCCATCTACCCATTTCGTACATGTACGGTACGAAATGGGGCGATGGACTTAGTAACTTTGGGTCAATATTCCTGTGTAAAAAAGTGAGGTTTAGTCGATTTATAATGAAAAACTGCCTTAAGAATCTTAAACTTCAAACCCTCGTAAAAATTTCAGGGGCATTTGCGCCAAAAATCCCTTTGGGGTTTTTCATCATTTATGTTGGTAAATAAAAAAATTTGGTCCAAATCGGAGGCGTCCAGAAAACGGAACTCTATCCCTTATTTACTGTACTTCCAATTTTCCCATTATTTTATGTCAAACTTCAATTAAAAAAAAGTTTGGAAAATTCAAAAGTGCACGACTCATAGTGCTCATATGATAGTGAAAAAATTAAAAATAAAATTTCACTATCATATGATTTCTATTCGTCAAACAGTTCCAGTAGCAGTCATCGTAGTACACCTTCAGATCACTATTTCAAGTCCGGAGGTAAGGTCTCATCATATATAACAAAACGAGACCAAACTCGGCACACTTAGTTCTACTCTTCGAGGAGTTCCAGTAGCATTCATCGAAGTACACTTTCAGGTCATTTTATCAAGTCCGAAGGCAGAGACGTCGACTACGCCCTAGGCTAGCCTAGCACCTCATCGGCGCCCCTCTAGAGGCCATATTATATCTATTATAAATTAAATATACTCATTTTGCAAATAATCTATATTATAATTTATAATATAGTTTAATAATTGCAAAATAATTAGGATACGAGTACCATTAACAGGGGAGCATAAATGAAAAATGTGACGAAGAGTAAGAGCGATTTAGGAATAATCAAATACGATTTTATTTTTCATTTAAACATTACCACGCGCGCCTTTTTAACCTTGCGTCCCTAGGCACGTGCTTAGTTTGCCTTAAGGGACAATCCGCCACTGTTCGGAGGTAAGGTCTCATCATAACTAACAAAACGAGCCCAAACTCTGTACACCTATTACTATTACTACTCTTCGAAGAGTTCCAGTAGCATTCACCGAAGTACACCTTCAAGTCGGGGTAAGTTCACATCATAACCAACATAACGAGCACAATCTCGGCACACCTAGTTCTACTCGTCGAGGAGTCCCATACAGCAGGACAGAATCCTTACTTACTTATTATAATACTTATAAGACTTACATAATATCTATGAAGTATAATCGGCAAATTACAATACAGTAGACAATACAATACAGAATAAATACAATATAATACAGAGTAGAATAGAAGTAAAATTATGGTATATTAAACTAGTACATTGGTTTAATGTCAATAATGTGCATTTAAACGACAATTAAATAAAATGATATTACATGTACAATAAATAAATATTAAATTAAATATTTTAATATCAATATTTTCTTAAGTGAATCGATCTTGTAAAATCTACTGTTTTTATTGATTTTATTGACACGAATTTCTAACGGGCGAATTGCATTTATATAAAATTGTGAGTATATTATTTACTTCTGCAGAATAAAAATATTATTGTTATTTCCGTAAAAAAGATAAGAAATCTCACCGGTATTAAAACAGCTGGAATGGTATACTGTAGTTGTTTTCATAGGTTAATTTCATATGCGGAAACGCGACTGACATTGAAATAATATTAATCTGGGGGCACGGCAGTGCCCTCGCCAAGTCGAGCAAGTAAGCGGCACGGCCGTACCATCCTTTTCTCGAAGCAGTTCAGACCATTTTCGAAACCATATAACTTCGTTGTGGATAAAACTAGAAGCCTGATAATAATATACTCAAATTGTTAAAGAGTTTCTCAGAGAAAAGTATAATATCCGATATAATATCACATAATGACATAAACATATGTACATAATACATAAAGTTTTACACCTCTCACCCACCCCTCTGAGAGTGAACCTCTAGACTTGCCATAATTGGTGGTGTAATTGCAATGGAAGAAAGAAATAGGAAAAGAGTATGGTGCAAGAACTGGTACATTCATATGTCCTCATTGAAAGAATTGGAGGTTCAAGAACCAGGAGATTTATACAATTAACTGAGATTTTACTCCAATTAATAGAGCCTTCGATTGAAAGAAAAAACACTCAGATGAGGTAAAGTGTTAGTGCCAGAGAGACATTAACTGCCACACTAAGATATTTAGCTACTGGGAGTTCTTCCATATATATATATATATATATATATATATATATATATATACATATATTCCATATACATTTCATATATGCATACGTTCGTATGCATATATGAAATTTACTTGTGCGATATCACCTCAACTAGTGGGAAAAATAATACCTGAAACCTGCAGGGAATTATTTAAGGCATTAAAAAACGAATATGTTAAGATAAGATTTATTCATTGCTTTTTAAATTGTATATAACCTTGCAGTTCAGAGTCATGTATTGCAAAATCTTGTAGAATGCATGTCAGGACGCAAAGAACGATGTTCTGTTGATGATGTCTGCGTAGCTGATGATTCTTGTTGTGGAATTGGTTGTATTGTATCTATTTGAATCGTGTACGGGTAATGTATAACAAGTATTGGTGGGTATTTAATGTTATATTACATTGCTCGTTCAAGTTTCCCAGTCTACCGTCATATAGAATGTCTCCAATTAGTTTTTTTGCCATTATTCACGCTTTTCTTCAATTTTTTCTAAATCATTACAAAGGCTATTTCCGAATGCTTGTTCTTTGTATCTCGGGAGTAGTAGTACACTGCTTTCAATATTTAAAAACTTTTTAAGCTAAACAGAGAGAGTTCTTTGTAGATTTATTTTTTGCTGGTTTATGTTGGTTTGAAGTTTGAAACCTCTGAAGAAGTGATTGGGTTTTTCGGTTGTATCTGTAAACAAAAAGTAATAAAATATATTTTTTTGTATTCGTTTCAGTTTCTGACATCTGTTGAAGAATGGTTGGAAGTAGCTCGTGGTCTTGTAGATAATTGGAACTTCGAACATTGCTTGGGAGCAATGGATTCCAACTATTTCAACTACAAATCGTACTTTAGTATTGAATTGTTTGCTATTGTTAACGCAAACTACGAATCTGACGGAGGCGTTATTCAGGAGACAGACTTTCATGATAAAATTAATAACTATTCCTATATTAAATATTCTTCTCCCTGCAAACCTCACAAATCTGTGCTCCATATGTTTTTATAGATGAGTAATTTCAACTGATCGAACATGTTATGAAACCATACCGCAGGAACATTAACATCCCTAGGGCAGAAAAAATATTTAACTAACGGTTATGTTGGGCAAGAAGTGTCGTTGAAAACGCATTCGGAATAATGCCTTGTCGTTTTAGAATATTATTGTTTGAGTAATTTGCAGACTTAAATAGCATTGATTCAGTCAGTAGCTTGCTGTGTTCTACACAATTTTTTGAGACGAAAAAGTCCTGGTTAATTAACTATGCGTTGTGTAGATCACGAAAATGAAAATCACATTATCGCTTTTGGAGAATGGTGTTAAGAGGATCATCAGCTAATAGCTTACAGAATAGGGGATGCAATAGTGATGAGTTAGGTAAAAGGGTTAGACAAGATTTTACAAACTATTATAATGGAGAAGAACAAGAAGAATTTCAAAATAATATGGTTGTCTAATCACTTTAGCTAATTGTGTCCGACAATTTACATTTTATTAGAATAAGTACCTATGTAAACTTGAGTAGTGCCTCTTACAATAATCGTAGTATACGGAGTAAATAGTTATAGGTACCTAAACTGTTTTGCCTTGGCCCTCCCACATGAGCAAATGTATGAGCTGTTTACGTATTTATGTATTTACCTAATATTTTTTTTTAAGAAAAAGCATTTGATTTTTGTACGTTCATTTAGAAATAAATAGTTAATAATGATGACTTACGAATGTATCATTGGTACTGTCTTCGATCGTAGAAACGGGTGAAGCTATTGAAGACGTTTCGTGTCTTGCTTCCTCTTGGTCGGATGTAAAAACGTAGCAGATCGCAATACCATAGAGTTGGTTCACATACGGAATCTGCTGATGAATCCGTCTTCAGCGATTGCTTCACCTTTTATAGCTCACGACGAAAACAATTCCTCATGGATTCTATTTTGTTTTTAACGGATGCCAGATCGACATCATCATGGATGTCCTTCACTTTTTCAATTAATTCGACATTTCTTAGGTCGCTATTCATATATTTCTTGCTTTTAATTTTTCACAAACAAGGGTGCGATTGGTTTTTTGGATTGAAAGATTGCCAAATTTGTTTATTTTCTTTCATGTTAACGTCAATACAACAATTCGAAATAAACATGCGCTCTGATCGCACTCTGATGCGTGAATGCAGGCCGCTCGGCGCGACCATTCACTTTCAGACATGTCTGTGCCAACAAAATTGCCCGTGCCCGCCACCTAGCAATCACGAGCAGACATGGGACAGACTTGCCCGTGACGGGCGGCCCTTCGTGGGCCGTCTGGTAGTGAATTCCCCGCTTAAGTGGCGCTGCCCTGAAGTCGTAGATGCCCTCATTATTTCACATCCATGTATCTACGAGTATACCCAATTATTTTTCAATGGTACTCTTAATTTGGCCTATCTTTAGTATTTCCAATTTGACCGATAAACTTCCTTGCTTACTCTGCCACTCCCCAAATATAATATCAATCGCAAAATGTAATAATTTGTGTGGTGTTTGTCTGTGGGCAGGGTGCCGGTGGTGTCGCGCAACTGGCACGACGTGGTGTTCCGTCTGGCGGAGATCGGCGTCGCGCTATGGTTCCCGTGCGTGCTGTGGAACTCCATGGCGCCGGAGCGGCTGTGGCTGCTGAACCCGCGCCGGCTGCTCGCCCGCCAGCTCGACGACGCCCGCCTCGCCGACCTGCTGGCACACCATCATGATGCTAAGGTTAGTGACGGCTTCACGTCCACGCGTTATATCTTGGCCGGTCTGAACTTGGCTCTCCGGGACATTCGCACATATAAGGACTGGCGGGACGTCGATAGAGAGCTAGTATGGATGCTTAAAACAGTTTGTTTCGTCTACTATATCTATTATAGAATAAATTGAAGATTATGTTTATTAAGAAAATATATCTATGTATTTCAATGAAATAATAGTATCTTTTAAATAATTACGATGTAAAGTTTAAATAAGTAAAAAGTAAATACGTAATTGGCGCGGATAACAACTTTTTCAGTAACCCTAAAGGAACTTTTTTTTGTAATAAGAAACTTAATGCACATTATCATGATCACTTTATTGAAACGACATGACCAATAAAAAAGAGTGGTGTAATTAATCATAAGAAATTTAAAACCTTAATTACCGCTCACACTCCCCGCTTCTTGTCATCATTTTGTTCCTAAAAACATCGGCGCAGCCACTCGCGACTAACTTCATCCCGGCCATGATAGTTCGCACGCATAGTGCGTACGTGTACGTCTATGTGCGTGCCAGTGCGTGCGTGTACGTGTGAGTACGTATGGACATGTACGGCTATATAAGTGGGGATGTGTATATATTTCTGAATGTATGCGCGTGTTCTTACAAGCATTATATATGACAGCTTTTAAACAATCCACTACCTACTGGATTTAGGCCCCTTTCTAAACATTTACAATGCTTGGCAGGCAGATACGCAATGGCAGTATCAAATGTCTCTAGATATTTTATGTCTAATTAAAATGTTATGACGTCATCTGTCAGATGCCATGAGATATTCCTGGCATTTCCTATTGTCGATTCTTACGACAGCCACGGGACAATATAGAGTAATGTATGCCTTCACTTTGTCATTTTTACCTTATAACTTTAACAGATTTCTAATGTAGGACATAAAACTATCAGTTCGAGATGCTAGTAAAACATCCATTTATTCATTATTTCATTACAGCCTGTCAAAAGTTCACTGTTAAACATAGGCTTCCTCCATAAACTGCCTCATAGAGGAGATTTGACCAAGTTGTAACGTTTGGCAACCGCAGTTTTTATATTATTTTCGGTTATTATCAGAAAAATGCCGCTTCCTGCTTCATTGTTCCATTGTCATCTTTCAATGTACGACAATTCACCTGCTAAATGTTTGTTACCCAATGCCGAAAACGTAAAATATGAATTTTGTATTCACTAGTGGACTGTTAAATATCCGAGGGTGATTTAAATTTTATTTTACGCGTTAATTATTATTATTGATATTTATATACATACCGATGAATATGTTTATAGTTCAATTAATTCATGAGGACCATGGTACTCCCAGTGTAGTTCGGTTTCTTCCATTGTCATCGTCATCCAGTTTGGTTGAAGGTCGTCCAAGTCTTCAGCTTAAATGCTACTGCTTTTGTTCTGTAAAGTCGTTGTTCGAGTGAATTGGTTTAAGCTTGATATCAAAATATCTTATTATCTGGTTATCTAGTTATCAAAGAAATCCCATAATATTGTAATCAAAAATCAACTTATGAATGTAAATATGTATGTTTTTGCTTTAGCAAGGTGGATCAGCTTTGAAGGTTTTGGTAAGTGTTTCTTTTTTTTGCGTCGTTGGCTTTTCTTTGGGATGTTTTTCAAAGCTGTTTATTGCTATTTAAAAATAATAATTGATAGCTTGGACTTTCAGGTTTATCAGGTTTTAAACGATTTTTATCCATTTTATTATTAATATGTTGTTACAGTGTAATTTAAATTTGACAATAAATTTAATGTTACAGTTTCACATTTAAACTTGTTTCACTGAAAACCATATACGGTTCTATACTCTCAATCCTCAGAGTTTGGTGAACTTTGGACATTTACGATGGGACGACAGGGCTTGGTTGGTTGTAAAGATATATCGTTACTGGCGATGGTTGGTTTGGCGCGTCGTTTTTACTGTCGTTGTTCAGGCGAAGCCGTTGGAAGAAGGGCGTAATGGGGAGAATGGAAATGTGAACCAGATTTCCACGAAGGTAAGTTCTGTATTAGGGAATCGATTGAAGTTAATAAGGTTTCGTTAGAATTCATAAGATTTTCTACTACATGCGTTCGGAAATTCGATTTATCATTTTAATTCTTTTGTTTTCAGCTTATCTAAATATCATTAGAAAACCTTATTTAAATGTTATTATATTCTTCATTTTCTTTCTCAGAAAAAGTCCACTGCTGTACATGGTAAGTCTTACTTTCTGCCTAGTGGTCCGTCTGGGTAAGCACCACATTCTTTCGTATTTCTGTTGTCAAATAGCAGTGCTTGTACTTACGTGACTGTCCGAGTAGAGAGCCAGTGTGATTACAGGCTATGAGGCACTCCCATTTTAGTGACAACACAACTTGTAGTATTTTTTGTTTGAAGTTTGTGGTAGGTATTTATGGACTGCAGTAGCCACCTACCATCAGGCGTTCTCCATGTTAGATTGCCACTTCAGTTCAGTTATAAAAATACAAACTGGACTAGGGATTTCTGTCTAGGATTTGTTTTAAAGCATTACACATGGCAGGTGAATTGACGATGTCAGTACCAGACTCATCAGTGACACACAAATTGTGACTATCAAATAACAATAACAGCGCCCTAATCGGTCCGTTTTCCAGAACGTAGAAACCGACTCGTTGGTTGGCAGCGTGAGCTCCGGTCGCGACTGCTGGATCTGCTACGACGGCGCGCGCAACGAGCCGCTCATCCGTCCGTGCAGGTGCACCGGCGACGTCTCCGCCGTGCACCACGACTGCTTACGACGGTGGCTTATTGAGGTAGCCTATCTATTCAACTCATTGCTGTTTAGAATTCTTAAGACTGTTGACATTGAATTGTTGCCAATATCTATACATAATACACGTGCACGCACTATACGCACGTACGCACGCACGCACGCACTTACGCAAACATACAAACGCACATAGACACGCACGCATACACGTTTAATCTTTATGGCTGCGATCTTATAGGTTTCTAAAAATTGTTATGAAACAGCGGGGTCTCCTAACTCAGGTAAAGATATACTTTTAAAAGGAGATAATATGTAAGCCATCACTACCATCTCTGCACAGGGAGGATGACTCACTGGCCCATGACGCAAAAGACAAAGCCGACCTTTTAGGCTCCCTTTTTGCGTCCAACTCGACTCTTGATGACGGGGGGAAAACACCGCCGACCATCCCGCGGTGTGAGTGCTCCATGCCGGATGTGCTGTTCTCACAGCGCTCGGTTCGCAAAGCACTGCTCTCCAGAAGTCGAGTGGGCCTGACAGAATCCCCCCAATTGTGCTGAGGACGTGTGCTCCGGAGTTGGCACCGGTCCTAACGCGTCTTTTCCGGTACTCCTACTCCCAAGGCGTAGTCCCGAATTCATGGAAGACAGCTTTTGTCGACCCGATCCCTAAAAAAGGCGACCGCTCAGACCCATCCAACTATAGGCCTATCGCGATCACCTCCTTGTTCTCCAAAATAATGGAATCCATTATTAACTACCAGCTCATCCGGTACCTTGAGGATCACCAGCTGATTAGTGACCGCCAATACGGTTTTCGTCGGGGTCGATCAGCTGGTGATCTTCTGGTCTACCTGACCCATAGATGGGCGGAGGCAGTAGAGTCCAAGGGGGAGGCGTTGGCCGTTAGTCTGGACATTGCGAAGGCCTTCGATCGGGTTTGGCACAAAGCGCTTCTTTCGAAGCTCCCTTCCTATGGGCTTCCCGAAAAATTGTGCAATTGGAACACCAGCTTCCTTGTAGATCGGAGCATCAAGGTCGTTGTAGACGGTGCATGCTCTGACTACAAGCCTATTAACGCTGGTGTTCCACAAGGCTGTGTGCTATCACCAACGCTGTTTCTTCTGCATATCAATGATATGTTGCTAACTGGTAACATTCATTGCTATGCGGATGACAGCACTGGTGATGCTCTATACACCGGCCGTGCCAATATTTCTCGGGAAAACGTCGCCGAGTACCGGAACAAACTTGTGTCTGAAGTCGAGTCTTTGCTGAACAAAGTCTCGGATTGGGGGCGACTAAATCTAGTCCAATTTAATCCTCAGAAGACACAAGTTTGCGCGTTTACCGCTAAAAAGAACCCCTTTGTCGTATCTCCTCAGTTTCAAGGCACTCCCCTTCTTGCCTCAGCCAGTATCGGTATCCTCGGAGTCGACATATCGAGTGACGTGCAGTTTCGTGGTCACTTGGAAGGGAAGGCCAAATTGGCCTCTAAAAAGCTTGGCGTGCTCAGCAGAGCGGGACAGTATTTCATGCCGGCACACCGCCTGCTACTTTACAAGGCGCAAGTTCGGCCTCACATGGAATACTGTTCCCATCTCTGGGCAGGGGCTCCCCAGTGCCAGCTCCTTCCACTTGACCGCATCCAACGCAGTGCGGCTCGAATTGTCGACGACCGAGCCCTTTCCGATCGGCTCGATTCATTGGCACTGCGAAGAGATGTTGCATCCCTTTGCATTTTCTTTCGCATCTACCATGGGGAGTGCTCTGAGGAATTGTTCGGATTAATCCCAGCCGCCAAATTTCACGAACGCACATCGCGGCAGAACTCCCGATACCATCCACACCATCTGGATGATTGGCGGTCCACCACTGTGCGATTTAGAAGATGTTTTCTTCCTCGCACGACCTCCTTGTGGAATCGATTACCATCAGCGATTTTTCCGGACCGATACGACTTAGGGACCTTCAAGAAAAGAGCGTACTCCTTTTTAAAAGGCTGGCAACGCATCTGCGATACCCCTGGTGTTGCAGTTGTTCATGGGCGGCGGTAGTCACTTACCATCAGGTGAGCCGCATGCTCGTTTGCCCCCTCTCCTATATAAAAAATAATATACTGAATAAAGAATTTTGAATTTAGAAATTTGTTTTAAAAATAAAATTGAATTGTCTATCTGTAATATTGAAATAACCGGCTTTTATCGAGATCTGAGGGTTATTTGCATGCCATGAAGTCATGAATAATCATTTGTAATTTTTTTATCTGTGTGTCTGTCGGGGCTAATTTTAGGAATGGCTAACCCGATTATGACAAAACTTCACAAATACGAGGGTGGATTGAAAAGTACTCGGCCTAACACAGATCCATTCAATTCTAAAAATCAAATCTACCCACATTATTTAGTTCAGTTGAGACTAGTTCATTGTGTGAAGTTCGAAACGTGTGCGATAATTAGTTGTGATTTTATTAATTTATTAACAAAGTAATCGGACATAATTTCCGCGAATGGAGCAAATCGAGCAGCGTGCCGTCATTAAGTACCTCCATAAGAAGGGGCTATCATCAAAAGCCATCCATGATGACATGGTCAGTACATTAGGCGATTGTGCTCTGTCATATTCATCCGTCAAAAAATGGATAGCAGAATTTAAGCGTGGTAGAGAGAGTGTGAAAGATGAACCCCGCTCTGGAAGGCCTTCGACGTCAACTACTGACGAAAATATTAAAAAAGTACTTGATTTAATAATGGGAGACCGCATATTAAAAATTAGAGAGATAGCCGAGATTATAGGCATCTCTTATGAACGAACTCAAAACATCATTGTCAACGAGTTGGGTTTCCACAAGGTGTCTGCGAGGTGAGTTCCGCGACTGCTTTCAGTTGAACAAAAAAGGACGCGATTGACTATTTCACGCGACTGTTTAGAGTTATTTGAAGCCGATGCAGATGATTTTTTGAATCGTTTTGTTACTATGGACGAAACATGGGTTCATTACTGTACACCGGAAACAAAACAACAATCAAAACAGTGGAGAAGACCTGGTTCACCACCCCCTAAAAAGGCTAAGTCGATTTTGTCGGCAAATAAGGTGATGGCTTCAGTATTCTGGGACTCGAAAGGTGTGATTATGATTGATTATCTTGAAAGGGGTCAGAATATAAACTCTGATTACTACTGCACCTTACTACGTCGTTTACGAGAGGAAATAAAAGAAAAACGTCGAGGAATGCTCAGAAGAAAAGTCCTGTTTCATCAAGATAACGCCCGTGTTCACACGTCAGTACAGTCAATGGCTGAAATTCACAACTGTGGCTTTGAACTGTTACCGCATCCGCCGTATTCACCTGATCTGGCACCATCAGACTTCTTTCTGTTCCCTAACCTAAAAAAGCACTTGGGAGGTCAAAGATTTTCGACAAACGACGAGGTCAAAGCAGCTGTAGACGCATATTTTGACTCTAAGGAAGAATCATTTTTTTTCAACGGTCTAAATGCTTGGAAGGGGAGGTGGCAAAAGTGTATTGAACTTGATGGTGATTATGTAGAAAAATAAAAATATAACTGATTTAGTATTTGTTTATTTTCTTGGTTAGGCCGAGTACTTTTCAATAGATAGAGAGCAATGCCAACAGTGATCATAACTATATTTTATCCAAAAACCTTAGATTTTTATTGTTTTTTTTTTTTTTAATATTAAAAGATCCCACGCATGCGGAGCTGGGGCTGGTCGCTAGTTAGCAATGAATTACTACCCGTGCGGTTAAGAATGGGATTGAAAATGGCGTGCCCTCTATTCACCTCTCGCTCGCACACTATCGCTATCTATACTCACGCCCACCGGTAAAGACTGCAAAAAATACTTTGCGATGTGCCTTTTTCGTACGTTCCTTAACTTCTGTCCGACTTGTCATTGGAATTAATGATAATAAAATGTCATGAACTACAAATAAATTTCAGTCCGGTTTTAATAATTTGTGAGCTACGGCGCATTCTGAGAATTTTCTTTATAATTATTGTTGATTTTGTTTGTTAATATTTTTGTATAAAATATACGAAATGAGACATGAGTAAATATTTTAAAATGTTCGTTTGTCTGTCTGTCAGAACTAATTTTCGGAATGACTGAACTGATTGTAATAAAACTTCACGAATATGTCCATCTTGGCTACATCACCACTTATCATCAGTTGGGATAGTAGTTAAGCACAGGATTATTATAGTAAAAAAAAAGTATTTTTGATAGCAGATAGATAAATAAATAATTATTCTGCCAAAAAGTGTTTTACTTATCAAGTACTAAATCTGTGTTCTAAATGAAAGTTTGTTTATTGTTATTGACAAAAAACATTTCGTTTTTCAGAGTGCTACAACACCCGATGGCTTAAAATGCAAAGTGTGTAACACGCCTTATATTGTTCAAGAGACAAACAGGTAAGATATTTAGTGCTATCTATATTAGATCTAAGAACCATCTTTGTACATCTAAATATGCGCCAAATAACCCATTCCTTGAAAAAATTGACCATGGCTCTACGTTTACGAACCTGCCTGGTGGAGCTTGATACCTTGTTTTTTTTTTATAGAATAAGGGTTACAAACGAGCATACATAGTCCGGTCAAATTAGACCTAAAAATAAGAGTAAAGCTGCCTAAATTCCCACCAACCAATCAGTAAGATTGTTTAAAATATAATTAAAAATAAAATTTGAAAGTTTAAGGTCAAAGTTCAAAAAAATGAGTCGTGATTTTCAGCAAAACGGTAAGTTTTATCATAAAAATACCTCAGATAAAAATTGTAGATCATAAAATTATCTACAAAAAATTAATCAATACTTTTTTTCCTACGAGCAACCGTTTTTGAGATATAACGATTCAAAAAGTTGTAATTGTCATAATATGAATAAGTTTTTTTTGTTTTTGAATGCATTTTGTAATTAAATTTAGGAACTAGCGTAAATAGAAGTTTAGAGGTAACACGACCACTAACAAAAAAATGCGTGCGTCTCTCGCGGGTTCGATTATTTAGTAAAAGTTATTTAAAATGTATTCGGATAATGTACAATATGTAATAAATAAAATAAAATAAACATGCAAGTGTCCACTGCCTATTACACACACGGCGTATATATGTAGTCTATCAATGACGAATGCGAAAAAGAGAGTTGAAAATATTAATTTATAAATAAATAAAATAAATTAAAGTGTTTGATGTAGTCTTTTTGGCTGAAAGCCTTGTATCCAATGCCACAATAAATGACAAAAAAAATCGGGGTGTAGTTGTGCCGCTGACACATCTGTATGTTTTACGTGAATACGTATACGTAATTGAACAATCTCAAAATGGCGGCGTCCAAAATGCCCGTAACGCATGTTTGATCCTTGAGCTATCGAGTTGTGTAATTAAATTTTGGATATAGATGATAGATTTGTAGCTGCAACACCAAACTGTGTGTTTTATTATCAGTTCTCTGAATCCATTCCACTATGGAAGCAAATTTATAGAAACTACCGTGTTGTAGTGGTGTAAGAATATACATTATCCTTCATATCATCCCGTGGGTGTCGTAAGAGGAGACAGGGGGAAACAAATGAAGAGGTGGAATTTTATAGGATGAAATGGAATGAGGTGTAGTGAATGGATATAAGCAAACTGAACTAGCTGAAACGTTACTATCTATTTCTATTCGGCTGAAGGTCTTGTGTCCAGAGCCATAAAAATTAAAAAAAAAATATTATAACGCGACCTTCCCTTTCTTTTTGGCTGAAGGTCTTGTGTCCAAAACTACAAGAAATTAAAAAAAAGCATGACTTGCACACACAGGGTAGAGTGGGAGCGCGGGTTCACGAGCGCGCACTGGGCGCGCACGGTGCTGGCGGTGTGCAGCGTGGTGGGCGCGGCCGCGGCCGCCTGGGCGCTCGTGCAGCTGTTCCCCTCGCCCGTCGTGCGCGTGCTGTGCGCCGGCGGCGCGCTGCTCGTGTGCTACGTGGCCGTCAGGTACAGCACTAGCGACACTGCGCCTGCCGCCTGGGCGCTCGTGCAGCTGTTCCCCTCGCCCGTCGTGCGCGTGCTGTGCGCCGGCGGCGCGCTGCTCGTGTGCTACGTGGCCGTCAGGTACAGCACTAGCGACACTGCGCCTGCCGCCTGGGCGCTCGTGCAGCTGTTCCCCTCGCCCGTCGTGCGCGTGCTGTGCGCCGGCGGCGCGCTGCTCGTGTGCTACGTGGCCGTCAGGTACAGTACTAGCGACACTGCGCCTGCCGCCTGGGCGCTCGTGCAGCTGTTCCCCTCGCCCGTCGTGCGCGTGCTGTGCGCCGGCGGCGCGCTGCTCGTGTGCTACGTGGCCGTCAGGTACAGCACTAGCGACACTGCGCCTGCCGCCTGGGCGCTCGTGCAGCTGTTCCCCTCGCCCGTCGTGCGCGTGCTGTGCGCCGGCGGCGCGCTGCTCGTGTGCTACGTGGCCGTCAGGTACAGTACTAGCGACACTGCGCCTGCCGCCTGGGCGCTCGTGCAGCTGTTCCCCTCGCCCGTCGTGCGCGTGCTGTGCGCCGGCGGCGCGCTGCTCGTGTGCTACGTGGCCGTCAGGTACAGTACTAGCGACACTGCGCCTGCCGCCTGGGCGCTCGTGCAGCTGTTCCCCTCGCCCGTCGTGCGCGTGCTGTGCGCCGGCGGCGCGCTGCTCGTGTGCTACGTGGCCGTCAGGTACAGCACTAGCGACACTGCGCCTGCCGCCTGGGCGCTCGTGCAGCTGTTCCCCTCGCCCGTCGTGCGCGTGCTGTGCGCCGGCGGCGCGCTGCTCGTGTGCTACGTGGCCGTCAGGTACAGCACTAGCGACACTGCGCCTGCCGCCTGGGCGCTCGTGCAGCTGTTCCCCTCGCCCGTCGTGCGCGTGCTGTGCGCCGGCGGCGCGCTGCTCGTGTGCTACGTGGCCGTCAGGTACAGTACTAGCGACACTGCGCCTGCCGCCTGGGCGCTCGTGCAGCTGTTCCCCTCGCCCGTCGTGCGCGTGCTGTGCGCCGGCGGCGCGCTGCTCGTGTGCTACGTGGCCGTCAGGTACAGTACTAGCGACACTGCGCCTGCCGCCTGGGCGCTCGTGCAGCTGTTCCCCTCGCCCGTCGTGCGCGTGCTGTGCGCCGGCGGCGCGCTGCTCGTGTGCTACGTGGCCGTCAGGTACAGTACTAGCGACACTGCGCCTGCCGCCTGGGCGCTCGTGCAGCTGTTCCCCTCGCCCGTCGTGCGCGTGCTGTGCGCCGGCGGCGCGCTGCTCGTGTGCTACGTGGCCGTCAGGTACAGTACTAGCGACACTGCGCCTGCCGCCTGGGCGCTCGTGCAGCTGTTCCCCTCGCCCGTCGTGCGCGTGCTGTGCGCCGGCGGCGCGCTGCTCGTGTGCTACGTGGCCGTCAGGTACAGTACTAGCGACACTGCGCCTGCCGCCTGGGCGCTCGTGCAGCTGTTCCCCTCGCCCGTCGTGCGCGTGCTGTGCGCCGGCGGCGCGCTGCTCGTGTGCTACGTGGCCGTCAGGTACAGCACTAGCGACACTGCGCCTGCCGCCTGGGCGCTCGTGCAGCTGTTCCCCTCGCCCGTCGTGCGCGTGCTGTGCGCCGGCGGCGGCTGCTCGTGTGCTACGTGGCCGTCAGGTACAGCACTAGCGACACTGCGCCTGCCGCCTGGGCGCTCGTGCAGCTGTTCCCCTCGCCCGTCGTGCGCGTGCTGTGCGCCGGCGGCGCGCTGCTCGTGTGCTACGTGGCCGTCAGGTACAGCACTAGCGACACTGCGCCTGCCGCCTGGGCGCTCGTGCAGCTGTTCCCCTCGCCCGTCGTGCGCGTGCTGTGCGCCGGCGGCGCGCTGCTCGTGTGCTACGTGGCCGTCAGGTACAGTACTAGCGACACTGCGCCTGCCGCCTGGGCGCTCGTGCAGCTGTTCCCCTCGCCCGTCGTGCGCGTGCTGTGCGCCGGCGGCGCGCTGCTCGTGTGCTACGTGGCCGTCAGGTACAGCACTAGCGACACTGCGCCTGCCGCCTGGGCGCTCGTGCAGCTGTTCCCCTCGCCCGTCGTGCGCGTGCTGTGCGCCGGCGGCGCGCTGCTCGTGTGCTACGTGGCCGTCAGGTACAGCACTAGCGACACTGCGCCTGCCGCCTGGGCGCTCGTGCAGCTGTTCCTCTCGCCCGTCGTGCGCGTGCTGTGCGCCGGCGGCGCGCTGCTCGTGTGCTACGTGGCCGTCAGGTACAGCACTAGCGACACTGCGCCTGCCGCCTGGGCGCTCGTGCAGCTGTTCCCCTCGCCCGTCGTGCGCGTGCTGTGCGCCGGCGGCGCGCTGCTCGTGTGCTACGTGGCCGTCAGGTACAGCACTAGCGACACTGCGCCTGCCGCCTGGGCGCTCGTGCAGCTGTTCCCCTCGCCCGTCGTGCGCGTGCTGTGCGCCGGCGGCGCGCTGCTCGTGTGCTACGTGGCCGTCAGGTACAGTACTAGCGACACTGCGCCTGCCGCCTGGGCGCTCGTGCAGCTGTTCCCCTCGCCCGTCGTGCGCGTGCTGTGCGCCGGCGGCGCGCTGCTCGTGTGCTACGTGGCCGTCAGGTACAGTACTAGCGACACTGCGCCTGCCGCCTGGGCGCTCGTGCAGCTGTTCCCCTCGCCCGTCGTGCGCGTGCTGTGCGCCGGCGGCGCGCTGCTCGTGTGCTACGTGGCCGTCAGGTACAGCACTAGCGACACTGCGCCTGCCGCCTGGGCGCTCGTGCAGCTGTTCCTCTCGCCCGTCGTGCGCGTGCTGTGCGCCGGCGGCGCGCTGCTCGTGTGCTACGTGGCCGTCAGGTACAGTACTAGCGACACTGCGCCTGCCGCCTGGGCGCTCGTGCAGCTGTTCCCCTCGCCCGTCGTGCGCGTGCTGTGCGCCGGCGGCGCGCTGCTCGTGTGCTACGTGGCCGTCAGGTACAGCACTAGCGACACTGCGCCTGCCGCCTGGGCGCTCGTGCAGCTGTTCCTCTCGCCCGTCGTGCGCGTGCTGTGCGCCGGCGGCGCGCTGCTCGTGTGCTACGTGGCCGTCAGGTACAGCACTAGCGACACTGCGCCTGCCGCCTGGGCGCTCGTGCAGCTGTTCCCCTCGCCCGTCGTGCGCGTGCTGTGCGCCGGCGGCGCGCTGCTCGTGTGCTACGTGGCCGTCAGGTACAGCACTAGCGACACTGCGCCTGCCGCCTGGGCGCTCGTGCAGCTGTTCCCCTCGCCCGTCGTGCGCGTGCTGTGCGCCGGCGGCGCGCTGCTCGTGTGCTACGTGGCCGTCAGGTACAGCACTAGCGACACTGCGCCTGCCGCCTGGGCGCTCGTGCAGCTGTTCCCCTCGCCCGTCGTGCGCGTGCTGTGCGCCGGCGGCGCGCTGCTCGTGTGCTACGTGGCCGTCAGGTACAGCACTAGCGACACTGCGCCTGCCGCCTGGGCGCTCGTGCAGCTGTTCCCCACGCCCGTCGTGCGCGTGCTGTGCATAATATAAAGTTATTATTCTGATAAGAATCAAAATGTATATTATGAGTTGTCATCCCTAAGGACTAAGATGAATCCCTCGTTACCCGTAAAAAAGGTCTCCAGTGAATAGTGTATAAAGTAACACAATGCTTTCAAATAGTGTAAATGCTTGTTCCCATACGTGGTAGAGCCATGCTGCAGCTATATTAGTAGTATAGATGTAGCACGAATGGGTCGGCTCGACCGGGGAAGGACCACGCTCTCACAGAATACCAGCGTAAAATAGCAGCTTAACACTGCTGTGTTTCGTATGGAGAACCGGAGACCCTTTTTACTGGAAAAGAGGCATTCCATCTTAGTCCTCACGGGTGACAACGCATCTGCATTTTGATTCGCAAACGAGGATAGATATATATGTCTATGGGCCACAGCAACCACTGACCATCAGGTGGACTGTGTGCTCGTTTGTCACCCTATCATATAAAAAAATTGTATAGCAAAAAAAATAACACAATGCTTTCTTTACAGATTCCTGAGTATAAACACCATAATAGCGTATCAACGAGCAAAAGTGTCTTCACTAAAGATACTCACAGAACCACTTACGGAGGTGCCACACGGTGAACAAGGTCAATTGTCCACCATAAGCAAAACGGTGACGGTGGAGATCGCCTCGAAAGCTGTCCTCGAGCGCGCGCTTAAAGGCGACATCAGTAAATAATTCAATATTAACGCTATATCGTCTTCAACAGTGCGATTAGTAAACAGTGAAAAAAGTACATTTTTAAAAGAACCTATCAAGTTGAATATCTTGTTCTGTGTAATTCGATGATAATAAATATAATCAATCAGTTTAGTGAATTAAACTGTTCAAGATGGTTCTTCTAAATTCAAAATGTTGTTTTGTGATATTTCAGGCTAAATGTATTTTAATTATATGATGAATAACTACAAACTGTTAACGTTAATAACGTTTGCTATATTAATGATTTTTGTGCTACCATTTTATGTACACGAAGAAAATAATTCGAGCCTGTATGCAGGGTTCAGAGAAACTTGTGAAATATTAAACATAAAACAGTATTCGAAAAAACAACTATTTCGAATCTAAGTAAAGACGAAATTTTTCTTTATACGGCTCAACTAAATATCGTCAAATATGTTTCATCGAAGCAAGATAAAAACAGTTATCGATTCGTTTAGTACAAAAGTAGAAGTGATGCTTTGTGATACAATACGCAAGAAAATGTGTGTATGAGACTATCAATTATTTATTCTTTAATCGTATGATACGAGAGCGTAATGATTATACGTATTATTGCTAAGAAACTGATGTTAATAAAATTCTTACTACAAATATCTATAATACGTATTATTTTTAGTTGTGGAAAATTTCACTTGAAAACGTAACATCACAAATGTGTTAAAATTGTCAAATTTGTACAGTTATAGGCCGTAAAGGTTACTCATCGAATTTAGAAAGAGAAAATTGGCCTTTTTTTATACGAAACTAAGGTAACAAACGAACTTACCGGCCATCTGATGGTAAGTGTTACTTTGTGTGATAGAGGCGACGCCCTACAAATCCACAGCTTGCCAATTACTATAGCTGAGTATTTTCTGCCGACTTCCAAAAAGGAGACGGTACTCAATTCGACTGTATTCTTTTTTATGTGTGTTACCTCATAACTTTGTAACTGGGTGAACCGATTTCGATGATTCTTTTTTTATATGAAAGCTGATTTAAAAAACTCTCGTGTGGTCCCATATGAATTTGATCAAGGTCAGACCAATAGTTTTTGAGTTATTCTTAACTAACTTATATTGAAGTCGGCTGTACAAAATTTTAAATTTTAAATTATATAGTTTCTTTTTAAAGCTCGATGTATAAAAATTTACGGTCTTATGCTGTATGACCATTGTTACAGTACAGTTATAGATGGTCCAGCTTTGTGGGATGATTCTAAATTTCTGTAGTAATACGTAAATATAGATATAAAAAAATAAGTTCTTTATCGTTTTTTTTTTTATTACGAGTGTTGTGATCATTTTCCTCTTTAAGAAATGTATTGTTATATGTAAAATAATTTATACCAATAAAAGTAAGCCCCGATATTGGGTTGTGCATTTCATTTTTGGTTTTTTTTTTCTTTCTTTTCTTTTGTTATTTATGCTTTGCTAATCAGCTCCGCACGTTATATTTTGTTACATTATTATGTCTTTACTGCCAGTGGCATTAGATAAATTTCTTTTTTACTACGCATATGTACCAAATAATTATACTATGTTTTCCATACAACTACATATAGTATAAAATTCAGGTGGTTGTTAGGGGTGATAATTC
This sequence comes from Parnassius mnemosyne, assembly GCA_963668995.1. Classification (NCBI taxonomy): domain Eukaryota; kingdom Metazoa; phylum Arthropoda; class Insecta; order Lepidoptera; family Papilionidae; genus Parnassius; species Parnassius mnemosyne. The sequence goes on from CAVLGL010000086.1 coordinate 13,957,451, forward strand.
TTTGGCAGCTTTTTAAAATTATCTTTGACAAAATGTTTATGATCACATACTATTATAATTCTAAAATGAATATTATTAGTAATTATAAATTCAAATTGTGTTTTCACAAATTTAAAGTAGAAGTGTTGTTATAATATTTATTAATAAACATGAATATCACTTGGATACATGACAGTATTTTTATGGAGTGTCTTTTGTACAGTTTTTTTGTGGCATTTTTGTATCGTCAATTTTGTCAACAGAACTTTGGTACCATTGACGTCCTTGAAAGTATGTCGCAGCCTGGAGGTTTAATTAGGCGAGTATTTATATAATATTCTATTAAAAATTATAAAAATTAAAAATGAAAATCGAGATGCGTTGTCACCCCTAAGGACTAAGATGGAATGCCTCTTCTCCAGTAAAAAGGGTCTCCGGTTCTCTACACTCACCATACGGATCACAGCAGCATTAAGCTGCTATTTCACGCTAGTATTCTGTGAGAGTGTGGTGCTTCCCCGGTCAAGCCGACCTACACGTGCTGCAATCATAATTTAGCTGCAGCGTGGCTGTAATAAGTATGTCGTCTAACGTTTGTTAAACGACATTCAATTAAATAACTCAAGAATAAAGGTAGCTTAATAAAATCGTTTAACGTTGATTTTGTATGAGGCTAACCAGTGATTGAACGGAATTTATAGTTTTCGTAAAAACTATTCGAAAGTCATCATAAGTAGTAGGTTTCAAAAATATAATTCAAATTTAATCCATCATCATCATCATCATTACACCCCTTCGCAAGTCCACTGCAGAACATAGGCCTCCCCCAAGGAATGCCACAAAGCGAGATCCTGAGCCACCTGCATCCAAATTTAATTAAATCTATTTATTTGTATGAAAATTCATTTCATTCGTTGAAAGATGCACAAAGTACATGCATCAGTAAAATTCCACCACCCATTTAAGTAATTTTGTTAGACTGATTGTCAGCGCCACGATGGTAAGAAAAGGTACTAAAGTTTAACCTCTTGGTGGCTTCCAATTAAACTATAACTAAAGACCTGGCATTCAGTTAGATCAAATGTTGAATATTTGTTATTGTTAACATATTAAAAGGTTAGCGATTTAATTAATTATTTCTTTCATTACAGTCATAAGACTGGAATAATAAGATTATATATGCCTTAGTTAGGGTTAGCAGCCGTTGATTTTTATTTTTTATTTATTATCAAAAAGATACCATCTGTTTCATTTCCCTCCAACGCCTCTCAACGACACCACGAGATGACATGGGCTAGCTGATTCTCATACGCCGTCACTTCACTTTACAAAGTTGTCTAGCAACGATAAATTAATAGGCTTGTCGTCTAAAATAAACGACTAATTAATCCACCAGGCTGCTATATAAATAAAATAAGTACCAAGTAATAAAGTAAGTAAAATGTTTACACTTTAACTATCACATCATATATTTTCTTAGTATATAAAATTGTAAGTAAGCGAGGCTGATACTTTTAAAGACATTTCAAGTTATTAATGTGCCAAAGAAATCATAAACATACTATATTGCCAACATAACGTTAAAAAAATTAAATGTTTGGAACATATTCGTTTGTCACCCTCATCCTATAAAAAAAAAAAAAAAAAAAAAAATATTTCAGTTACAGTATAAGTACGTAAATAATTAGTTTAAATTTTTTTGATTTATTCAATTTTTTTATTTACATACAAGTTAAAAATTGATTTATTAACTTCCTTCTGCGTAGCATTGAAAGGAAGTTAATGGTTTTAGCTAGCAGTCTGTTAGTCTGTATGCCGACACGATAACTTCCGTTCCACTGGACCGATTGACTTTAAATTTGGTATGTGGATACCTTGAGGTAGTAGCTCGGTCGAGTTTGAATTTGGGTCCTGTAGGTCAAAGGGCACCAGAGATGGGATTCACGCAGAAGGAAGTTGTTTTTCTTGAATTTACATTCAACTCGTTTAGTTATAATATTATATTACTATCACTATTATATTTATATCACTAAGTACTTATCTTATGTAGAAATTTGGTAGTAAATATATAGCAGATAATATGATGTACAGGTCTCTGTCTTAATTAGATTTTTTCAGATGAAGAAGAGAGATGAAACAACGGGGGAAATGTAACTGCAATGCGAAGTTAATTTGATCGCTTTCATTATATTTGCAGTGGTAAATTATAACATAAAAAATCAGACTAACAAAGAAAGATAGAACATTACTTATTATTAAAGTGACGCGGAAACCATGCTAAACTAAGTGAAAGAACACGCATTTACATCCGACAACGTGGTTTTCAAATGGGATTAGAAATGGCAGTTCATAGAGCCCGTACCAACACCATGCACAGTACCGATAGCGAAAACCCGCTAATAACGGTATATGGTTATAACATTATATTATTCGGTTAATTGGAATTTTCTCTTAATGAGAAAATATTTGTAAAGAATTTTATACCCAAGTAGGCACATTCATTTTAAAATAACATTTATTACTAGCGACCCGCTCTGGTTTCGCCTGGGTGGGATCTAATTTGACTTCACTTAGACCTAAGATAATCGTTAAAGACCATTTGTTTCATCTTATCAATATTTCTATTTTAATAAAACCTCTAAATTAGTTCGTGAAGTTTTATTACAGTCGGTTCAGCCATTCCGAAGTTTATCTCGGACAGACAGATAGACAAATGAAAATTTTAAAAATGGTTACTGATGTTTTAATGTCATGTAAATATTTTACACAAAAATAATGACAAACAAAATCAACAATAATTTTGAAGAAAACTCTCAAAAACGCGTCTGGGTCACAAATGAGCAAAACCGGTATGATTTTTTTAATGTTTTTATTATGGCATTTTGTTATCATTGATTCCTTTGACGAGATGAACAGAAGATAAAGGACGTACGATAAACGCATATCGCAAGGTATTTTTTGTAGTATTTACTGTCGCTATCTATATTTGAGAGTATAGATAGCGACAGTGTGCGAGCGAGAGTGAATACAGGCGACGCCATTTACAATCCCATTCTTAAACCACACGTAATGTTATATCTATTTTTTTTTTTGCTTATTTGAGCATGTAACTTAGAATGAGTCTGAAGTAAAGGCTTAAGACCAACAACTATAGCTTTGTCTTTAACACCTTCATAACCCATTGTTATTAGTCATCGATCACTAATAAAAATATTAGTACATACATTTAGGAAGGTAAAATCAACATTGTTAATTAATAAAAATGTACATATTTGTCATTACCTTTCAATATCTAATGTTGTTACATTGATGTAGTGAACGAAAATAAATTATTTTTTTACACGAGAAGCCAAACAATAATATGAAGATGTGTCATTTATATATAATTAAAGTAAAATTTAAAGTTTTCGTGTAATTGTAGCATTTCTAGGATAATATAGTTCGAAAATCAGTAGAAAGTTGAATTTAGACTTAAAATGTTCTACGCAAATTAAATGAAACTAATTTAACGGACTTTATCGCGTTATATCCTGACGTTGCGGGTGCTTTGCAGCACACGAATCCGTTAAATTTAATTAGTTTTATTTATTGACTGCATAGTGTTCATATAAATATAAGACATCATTATCTTCTATGCAAAATTTAAAAAAATAAGGCAAGTGTTACCCCGGTTCCACAAGTTGGTACCAACGTTGGTTAGTAACTATGCTTGACATCCAAACGATAATGATGTTAGTAATGTAATGGGCAGAGCAAATCTGAAGAATAATAATTTAGAAATTGTTGTAGGGGTTCAACTGTGCATACTTTTATGATTACATATTTTTATGATTAGAAAAAAGAAAAACGTCGTCTTGGTCCAATTTAGCACGCACACTCCATAGATAATATATTAAATAGAGCAACCCACACTGACTATTCAAGTCACAGTGTGGATGTATCGGCAGTATGACCGGCCATCAATACATGAAGCAAAAATAATATAATATGCAATTAAAATATTATTATTTCAAGTTAGGTCACTTGGATGATCGTTTAGTGTCAGTATGAACCTGTTTTTTTAACGACGTGTGAGACGAAACGATACAAGATGAAAATTAAAAACTGTCTGGCAAAATTTCAATTTTCTCCTTGCGTGTCTTCAGTGCAAATGCGCGGTCTGTATTGGCGACGAAGTACGGGGCAAATTTTGAACTTTCTATTGGTATTATATTTATACGAGCTTGGGGTTCGAGACAATGAAAAACTGCTGAGTGAATTATTAAACAGACACTTTAATTACAGAGCACTAATTAAAATTTATAACCACAGTAATAACAAAACAATAGTACTACAGATCACTTTAGTTCGCAGTTGTATCGCTTCGAAGTATTCGCTTGTATCGCGAATTCAATACTGACTCGGTCGCGATCTATACCGGCCTTATATAGGGCCTCAGATAGTTTCCAGAACCTTCTACTGCAGAAACATCTAGAATGTTCGAGTACAGATCGGTCCCGATTGACTAGGTGTCTATAGCTCCAGAAAGTTCTTCCATGGAAATTTCTAGAAGGTTCTTGACTCTCCTAGTTCTACTACTCGATACTAGAGGGCGCTAGTGGTATTGATTGTGGCGTGCAACAATATTTAACCGTATTGCTACTTCATAGAGCGAGTATTTGGCTACGGCACATGATTCTCGTGATTCGCATTGCTTAGGCTATCGCTGCTTTGCTTTATTAAATGATTAAATAATTCTTTGTACACTCTACGTACCCCACAATCTAAGTGTGAGGTCGCGATGGCTACGAGATTTCAATTCCCACAACGCCAGTGGAAAAACAGCTTAAAGTTTATATATATATATAGCATTATATGACAACTGAATGCAAATAATAAATAATATAATTCTATGTACGTAAATTTTACTGTTTTCTTTAAAATTAGTTGTCTTTTTTATTAGTAACGTTGCCCTGCTCACAAATTTAAATAGTAAATTACGAGCATTTAACTTTATTCAAATAGTTTGCTAGTGGATTTTTATTAACTTAACCTAAGTCGAACCAGACCTTAAATGTATTATTTTATAAATTGAGTGGATACATTGAATAATATAAGATATCATTATTGATTGGATACGTTAAAATTAATACAATACTGTTAAAATTGTATTATTAAATTTCAGGCATTAAATTTTAATATTCAATTATTTTAATGTTTCATTTGATATATTCATACTTACATTTTTTTATATGGCAGAGCCACGCTGCAGCTATATTATGGTTGTAGCACGAATGAGTAGGCTCGACCGGGGAATAACCACGTTCTCACAGAATACCAGCGTGAAATAGCAACTCAATGCTACTGTGTTTCGTATGGTGAGCCGGATACCCTTTTTATTGACAACGAGGCATTCCATCTTAGTCCCTAGGGATGGCAACGCATCTGAATTTTGTTTCGTTATCGGTAATCTGCCGACTTCCAAAAAGGAGACGGTACTCAATTCGACTGTATTTTTTTTATGTCTTACCTCATAACTTTGTACTGGGTGAACCGATTTCGATGATTCTTTTTTTTTTTATATGAAAGCTGATAATTCTCGTGCGGTCCCATATGAATTTGATCAAGGTCAGACCAAAAGATTTTGAGTTATTCTTAAATAACTTATATTAAAGTCGGCTGTACAACATTTTTAATTTTAAATTATAGATGTAGATGTCTATGGGCCACAGCATCCACTTACCATCGGGTGAACATTGTGCTAATTTGTCACCCTTATTCAATTTAAAAAAAAAACAACTTTATTGATACCTTTAATAACGTTTTCTTTTACGTAGATATTTTTCGTTACGCTTTCATTATATACATAAAATGTCATATAAAATAAATTATATAGTCTATTATTAATATTTCAAACAATCTTCGGGGCATACATACTATACTAAATTATGTTCGGTATCCCATAACTAATAATTTAAAAAAATATGATATCGGGAAATAGAATAGTACGTATTATACCACTGTTTTTCTCGGTATTACTATTGAAGCGAAACTTCAATGGGGCCCCCATATATCTAAATTAGCAAGCAGATTTAGTTCTGCAGCATATGCTGTAAGAAAGATTAGAAGTCTCACAGATGTTGAGACAGCTAGATTAGTGTATTTTAGTTACTTTCATAGCGTAATGTCTTATGGAATTTTGCTATGGGGTAATGCGACTGATATTGAAGCTATATTTGTTTTGTAAAAGAGAACCGTTCGGGCGATCTATAACCTAAATTGTAAAGAGTCCCTCAGACAAAAATTTAAAGAAATAAACATATTAACTTTGGCATCGCAATATATTTATGAAAATGTAATGTATGTAGATAAAAACATAAATAGCTTTAATAAAAATAAGGATGTGCATACTTTAAACATTAGGAACAAACATAAGCTTGTAATGCCAGTTACTGGACTCCACAGAATTAGTAATTCATTTATGGGGCAATGTATACGCTGTTACAACAAAATCCCAGAACATATTCAAAGTTTGTCAATAAACAAATTTAAAAGTTTTATTAAAGAAAAACTGTACTAAAAGGGTTATTATAATATCAAGGAATACGTGAATGAAAATAACCCCTGGGAATAAGGTGATCGCCACCTTGGTGGTTCTATGAAAAATCATCTAAAAATTGTGTAAAAGAAATTATTGTTAAGTGAAATATATTTGAAAAAAAAAAGTCCCGCTGAGTTTCTTGCTGGTTCTTCCCAGGACAGAGGTATTTTCCGAACCAGTGGTAAATAAAAAATGACTTTCAATAAGGATTATGTAATAATCAATATTGAATAACAAATTATTATATTCTATTCTATTCTATATATTCGTATGTAGATATAGACAGTAGAGATGGCGCATAGTATAGAGAAGAATATTTTTTTATTAAGTGTAGACTACAAGTAATTCTTATTGAAAGTCTTATTTATTTATACATAAATTACCGGTCAAGTACATGTCGGACTCGCACATGAAGGGTTCCGTACCATCGTAATACACGTTTTAGTAGGTGAGCCTCTTTTAATTTTTAATTTCCATTATTTGTTATTATAGCGGCAACCTATTACGGATCATGAGATACAGCCCGCTGACAAACAGACAGAGACAGCGAAGGCTTAGTAATAGGGTCCCGTTGGTTAACACTTTGGGTACGGAAACCTAAAAACGCAGGTTGTACTCACAAAACTTGTTTAAGAATCAGCTTATAGAACCTCTAACCTCACTCCCGGGGGTTATTATAGACCATGTAGTTATTTAAATTATAGTAACCTTGTTTATACAGTTTTTGTTTATTAAAATATTTAAACTTGGTAATAGAGAGAGCTTGTATATTTTCTGGGACTTTGTTGTAATAGCGTATACATTGCCCCATGAATGAATTACGGACTCTGTGGAGTTAGCTTGTGAAACAATTGAACTAATTTATTCAAACAGCTGTAATGTACCATTTCTTTATTTTTTATTTTATCAGATGAATAACTTTTGCCTGATGATTAAAAAATGAGCCCTAAGTATTGTATTAGGCATTTAGAAAATTGAAATTAAAGTCAAAACTCCCTTCGTTGTAATATAAATTTAATGGTTGTTATTATACTTTATGTAAAATATGGAGTTGGCCCTTTAATTTCTATTTTTTCTTTACTTATTTGGAGTGTCGTGATTACATTAAACAAAACCAAATAAAGTGTATTGAACAAGCATTGAAGTTTTACTTCATTAAATTTACTCCACACAAAGCAATTTATTTTAACACACATTTTACACAATTATTATTATTATTATCTTTTGAACCTTCTATCCTGATTCCACTGATTTTATAATTAGTGTAGAATTAACATTTAAAAAAAAGGAACATTAACATTTGGAAAAAAGGTCTCAAGTGGCAGTCTCGTACCGGCAGCCGAAGTGTAGGGCGACCTGTAGGGCGACCGCCTAGATGGCGTGACGGTCTAGTAAGACATGCAGGAAGTCGATGGATGCAGGTGTCTCAGAACCGTGCTTTGTTGCATTCCTTGGGGGAGGCCTATGTTCAGCAATGAACTTATGAAGGGCTGTAACGATGGTGATGATGATGATGATGATCTTTTTAACGCAAACCTATAAAATCTTATGGCGTCCGCTGCGTTAAGCGGGACAAGTGCTAAGATATACATACATAAACACTCACGCCTGGTCACCCAGAGGGGTAGGCAGAGACTATGGACTTCCATTCGGCACGATCCTGACCCACCTCTCTCACCTCCTCCACATCCATATACCTACGCATACACACTCGTCGGTTAAGGGTACTCTTAATTTGGTCCATTTCCAATATATCGCCAATTTGATCGATAAACTTTCGCCTAGGGCGTCCCTTCCCCACTCTGCCGTTCACCTCTGTAACATAAATATGCTTTGTCACTCTTTACTCATTCATTATTTCTGCATGACCAAACCACCAAAGCATTCCTTTCTTAATTCTGGTCGCAACATCATCTTGCAAACCACACTCTTCTCTTATTACACAATATCTCACCCTATCATCCAGAATCAGCCCTAACATATATAACATATTCCTTAATGACCGCATTTCTACAGCATTTATTCTGATCTCGTGCTTCTTCTGCCACACCCAACTTTCACTACCATACATTAAAGTAGGGACTAACACAGCATTGTGAATAGTCACGTGTGCCTTTTTGGACACTTTCTGACTTTCCACAATAGTGTAGAGCCCTATTTACTATATTTCCTGCGTTCACTCGTTTTTGCGTTCGTCGTTTTACATATCGTTTTACTTTCTTCTCTTTCAAAAACAATAACTTTCGTCTTACTTGCGTTTACTTTCATTCCCCTTTTTTTTGATGATCTGTTCAATAATGTAACCATCATTTGCAACTCGGCCTCCGACGACGTAATTGACGGTTAACTTACCCATTCTTAACCCGCATTCTTCAACTTTGAAACTTTCCAAACAATTGTCCATAAATAGGTTGAACAGCCACTGGGTAGTCACACAGCTCTGTCTGACATCTTTATGGACGCCAAACCAGTCCGAGTAGGCCCCGTTAGTCCTGACACAAACACTGGAGTCTCTATACACCAAGGGAAGAAGTACGTCGCCTCTATGCAGGAGTGATACGGTCCGTAGCCTTGTACGGGATGCCTTTTTGCGCGAAAGACTGACCATCCGACGCAGTAGAGCTAAAATCTATAGTGTGCAGCGGAGGATGGCCATACGGATCGTGCGAGGATACCGCACGATATCCTTTAAGGCGGCGACAGTCCTGGCTCACTTTCCACTTCTGGATATACTGGCGGACATGGATGCGAGGGTGTACGACCGGACTCGTCCTCCGCCAGAGCGTCGGGAGTGTACCAGATGAGGTGTTCGAAGGACTTAAGCGGCAGGAATTATTTAACGCATTCGCAACGTGGCGTGCTCACCACTCTGAAGAGCGTTATGCGTTTTTGAAGCAATCCTGCCGCACTTTAAAGCCTGGATGCATCGAAGAACAGGAAGACTCACCTACAGACTTACACAGATAATGACCGGGCACGGGTGCTTCAGTGATTATTTATGTAAGATCGGACGCGAAGCGACGGTGAACGGTTTCCAATGCGGTGGGTAGCAACAGGACTCCACATCCCATACACTGGCAACATGCCCAGCGTGTGAACGGAAGCAGACGGTCCTGGTAAGCTGGACCTCTCACTGCCTGCAGTCGTGTCGGCGATGCTGAGCAGGGACTCCGCGTGGAAGGCCGTAGCCGCCTTCTGTGAATCCGTTATGGTACATAAGGAAGCTACTGAGCGGTATAGGGAGAGGAATGATCCCACTCGGAGACGATGTCGCCAAGGTGTTCGTCACGGCCAAAATTAAAATTTTCAATTTTAAAATAGACCTCAGCACGAAATTTTTTATCATTGTTAAAACAAGACTGACACTACGTAGCAAAAGCCACCAGTGTTTCCACATTTAAAAATGATTTATAAATGTATATAATAATATATTTGTAAAATGATGTAAATGTTGGCAAAGATTCAAATAAATTTCTACCGTTTAAGTAAAGCCACAAAAACCTCAAGAAGTCACTAAACGTGATGATGCGCGAGCATGATTTTGTAATCTAGATCAACACGAATGGTGCGTTGGTAGCAATGAATGGGTTACGCATACATTGGAACACTTAGTCCGTACAAGGCTTAAGACTCCTCGTTTTCTGAAGTCAGCTGAAAATTCAAGAGCGCCGTTACGTAATGCGGGCTGCGCTACACGCGACGTGTACAAAGGGTCCGCGCAACGGCTTGCTTCATATACATAAATGAGCGCCGCTACGTGTCGCAGCCTGCACGCGCCCTGAAAGTACACTCGATCAAATCACTTCAGAATGAACAGAAGGAACGTTTCTGTCTTTATAGAATGCATTTGCTACATATCCAAATTTCAGGCCTATTATTACGATTTCCATATTGATGTCTATGTTCGCAGTGGAAGGAGAGTAGGTGTGACTTTAATATTACTATGTTTGATATGGATAGAATAATCAAAGTTTTATCTATTATTTTAAGTTATTTGTAACAAGTCTCTTCAAAACATTTAGGTAGTTAGGTGTACATATTCATCATCATCATCATTACAGCCCTTCACAAGTCCACTGCTGAACATAGGCCTCCCCCAAGGAATGCCACAAAACACGGTCCTGAGCCACATGCATCCATCGACTTCTTGTATGTCTTACCAGGTCGTCACTCCATCTAGTGGGGGGACGCCCTACACTTCGTCCGCTGGTACGAGGCCGCCACTCGAGAACCTTTCTTCCCCATCGGTTGTCGGTTCTTCGAGCTATATAGCCGGCCCATTGCCACTTCAGCTTACTAATCCGGAGGGCTATGTCGGTCATTTTAAGGTGTACATATTATCTATATTGAAATATGAGATAATATGTACACCTAACATTATATCGCTGACTGTACGCTGAGTACTAGCAATACTGCGTGTAACCGGTGTTTAGGCGGCGAATGCGCTGGAGCTAGCTGCGGCCGCTACGTACGATACGCGGACGATAGATAAAGATAATCATTAAGCAAGCCAAATTCATAGATTACAACCGTGATTTGTGTAAGCCTCTAGCAATTTTTTAATTTAGAGTATCAATTAAACGAATTGCCACTTCGAACTTCGCATTTATGAAAATCTGCCAAATTGTTATTTTTCCTAAACGTTACTCCACGCACTAGGATATTGTTCTGTCTCGTGGAATCGTTTATTGTATGTAAAAAAAATAAACACATCCAAGCCCGAAACATATATTTGAAGGTCATACAAACACTTGTTCCGTGTGAATATTGAAGCCACAGCCCGCAACGCCGAAACCGATCACTTACATTAACCATTAACGGTCACTCACATTTTAATGATGTCCACCCTTGTACCATTACCGCTACCGTTACAGCGTATTAAAGTCCACTTGGCTGGATATTTTTCATTTTTTTATAGAATAAGGGTGACAAACGGGCACGCAGTCCACCTGATGGTAAGTGCTGTGGCCCATAGACATCTACATCTATCTATCTTTTCTAGTAAAATGGGTCTCCGGTCCTCTACACTCACCATACGAAACACAGCAGCATTAAGCTGCTATTTTACGCTGGTATTCCGTGAGAGCGTGGTCCTTCCCCGGTCGAGCCGACCCATTCGTGCTACAACTATACTATTAATATAGCTGCAGCATGGCTCTGCCACGTAAAATAGTCCATAGTTGCCTCGCTTGGCAAGCGGGTTGGCAACCGCAATTTTTTTATTTTTAGTCGTTATTAGGAAACCGCTGCTGCCGATTCTAATTTGTTTCCCTCTGTCGCCTCTAACGGCACCTACGGAATGATATGGGGTAGTGGATATTTTCTGCTGACTTCCAAAAAGGAGACGGTACTCAATTTGAGTGTATGTTTTTTTTTATGTGTGTTACCTCAAAACTTTGTACTGGGTGAACCGATCTCGATGATTCTTTTTTTGTATGAAAGCTGATAGTTCTCGTGTGAATTTGATCAAGGTCAGACCAATGGTTATTGAGTTATTCTTAAATTACTTATATTGAAGTCGCTTATATTGAAGTCGGCTGTACAAAATTTTTAATTTTAAATTATTACACCGCAAATACACCGTAATCCTAATTGGTCCATCCTTGTACGAAACACTTTAAATGCAAACTTCTGTAAGCTACAATTATATCTATTATAATCTTGAAAACAATGGACTCTTATAAGTGTAAGAGTGGAAGAAAATGGAGACATTACCGTCGGCACATTGATTTTATGATGGATGCATTTGACAATACGCTAATAGGGACAAAGTGAACCCGCAAAATAAGCAAACTTACATTAAGCAAAATTTTTGATGCGGGTGTGGCGGTGTCTTGGGTCAGTTACTACAGGGGACAATACCAAAAGAAATAAAAGAATAAGCTACACGTACACTAAGAGAAGGCATAATGAGTTGGACTTACAGTCCTGGGTGAATTATTCCTATATGATTTTACATATAAGCACAATATAAATTTTTTTATAGGATAAGGGTGACATACGAGCACACAGTCCACCTGATGGTAAGTGGTTGCTGTGGCCCATAGACATCTACATCTATCCTCTGTTACAAATCAAAATGTAGATGCGTTGTCACCCGTGAGGACTAAGATGGAATGCCTCATTTCCAGTAAAAAGGGCCTCCGGCCACACCTGCACTCACCAAGCGAAACGCAGAGGTAAACCTCTACTTCACGCTGGTTTTCTGTGAGGTCGTGGTACCACCCCGGTTCGAGCCGGCCCATCCGTGCGACAGCAAAACCTGCCGCGTGGCTCTACCACTGTTAAAGTTATTTTATTAAGTCTCAAAGATAATCCCGTCATGTGATGGAGGCGTAAAAGAATCCCGACATTTCCTATCATGGTTGTCCTAAGAGGAAACTAGGAGGATGGGAATAATGACAATAATTTCAAGAAAAATCCGTGAAAAACAGGACGTGTTTATCTTTACGTGGTGGAGCCACGCTGCAGCTATATTAGTTGTACCACAAATGGTAGGATCACGCTCTTACAGAATACCAGCGTAAAATAGCAGCTTAGGTGACAAAGCATTTGTATTTTAATTCTTAATCGAGGAAAAATATAGATGTTTAGGGGCGCATTATCCACTTACGATCAGGTGGACTGTGTGCTCGTTTGTCAACATTAATCTGTAAAAATGTATCAAAAAAAAAAAACATATTTTTTTATTTCACACATCTCTTGGCTCTCTTACGGCCTTCTTGCGTTTAATGAACGCATGATTAAAATATATGAGCATTTTACTCTTTCTTTTATTGATATATATTATATATACAAATGCGTTGTCACCCTGAGGACAAAGTTGAACTGCCTCACCAATCACAATCCGACAACGTATCTGCATCTGGATCCATAATCGAGTATAGATAGATATTTATGGGTCACTTACCATCAGGTGGACTGTGTGCTAGTTTAGCAACCTAACTTCTATAAAAAAAAACTACACTACATTAGAGCATTGTCATTGGCTTAACGCCAAAATAGGAAAATCGATTAATACACAAGCTACCTACATAGTACTTTCATTTCTGATTTAGTTTTTAAATTGATTGAGGTTGACTTAAAATTATTTTACTTACCTAAAATTCACCCTCAGTATATTTCTCGCCTTATACGAGTATGTACGGAACCCTAAAAAAGAGAGGTTTAACTCGCACTTAGCCGGTTTTCATTATATAACACTAACAGACGACTACCGCTCTAAATAAAGCCTCGGTTAAATCCTGCCGACGGATATTTCAAAAATATATTTTAATGGTAAATGGCATAACAGTGGTAGAGCCACGTGGCGGCTTTTGCTGTCGCACGGATGGGCCGGCTCGAACTGGGATCGTACCACGACCTCACAGAATACCAGCGTGAAGTAGAGGTTTACCTCTGCGTTTTGCTTGGTGAGTGCAGGTGGCCGGAGGCCCTTTTTACTGGAAATGAGGCATTCCATCTTAGTCCTCACGGGTGACAACGCATCTGCATTTTGATTTGTAATAGAGGATAGATGTAGATGTCTATGGGCCACAGAAACCACTTACCATCAGGTGGACTGTGTGCTCGTTTGTCACCCTTATCCTATAAAAAAAAAAAACTTAGATACCGGCATCCAATGCGTTTGCGAATGGTCTCAAGATGTTTGTAGTGAGGATGCGTGATGCATCTACGAATCTCGTCAAGATGGTGGCAGAACGAGAATTATAAATATAATATAATTTTTTATACGTGTTAGAGACATGCTGCAGCTATATTAGTAGTATAGTTGTAGCACGAATGGGTCGGCTCGACCGGGGAAGGACCACACTCTCACAGAATATCAGCGTAAAATGGCAGCTTGACATTGCTGTGTTTCGTATAATAATAATAATAACAAATCTTTATTTCGGATAACAAATGAGATCCATATCAGAGATATTAGAAAAATCACAAAATAATAATAATAATACAGCTAGGTGGACGGAGGAAGTAAAATGACACGCACGCACGCACGCATTCATTCATTCGTATGGTGAGTGTAGATAACCGGAGACCCTATTTACCGGAAATGAGGCATTCCATCTTAGTCCTCACGGGTGACATCGCATCTGCATTTTAATTTGTAATATAGGATAGATGTCGATGTCTATGGGCCACAGCAACCACTTACCATCAGGTGGACTGTGTGCTCACCCTTATCTTATAAAAAAAAAGAAACGAGAAGTTTTTCGCGAACGAGGAAACGCAGCCAACGTTCTTGGCACTTCATCACTGGGACTTTATGATTATTTTAGTTTATTTTTTATTGTGATTATTACCATAATTATTATGTTATGTAATTCATTTATTAGAAACAACAAAAGCTCTACAATTTTTGGTACCTAAATGGAAATATTTTTAGTAATTTTTTCGTCCATTGTCTAGTGGTGGTGTAAGGGAATCAACCCAATATCATCATAACGTTTTCGTAAGAGGCAACAGAGTGAAATAAGACAGGAGACAGGCAGTAGTGTCTTTTTAAAACTTAATCTGTCAATTCTTTGAAGTACACATGAGGCAATTCAAGGTCATCTTTGTTGACAATCTGCCTGCTAAGCATAGCAACTATAAGTCTATGACGGCGGCGTATGTTCAGCTGTGGACTTTCGATTGGCTGTAAATGAAATAAATGTTATTTAAGTGAAAACATCTTTAGTCGCGTTGAGCGATTTTTGGTAGGGGAAAAACTTGTCGGTTCACGTCATAGATGACCTTGACATGCACGTAAACAAGCAAGATGTGTACTACGCGCAGTGGCGTAGCTAGGCGTGGGCGGAAGTGGGCCGTCGCTCACGGCCTCGCACTTAAAGGGGGGTCGCGAGGTTAATTATGACTAATGACTATAGATGACTAATTAATTTGATAACGAAAAAAAACATCACAAATTTAAACGCGTGTTTATCTGAGGCCTCGCAAGAGCTACATGCGACTGATAAGCCGTTATAACTACCTTCAAAGACTAGATTGACGGAATACAAGACTTGTCAGGAATTAATAACTACGAGTAGGTATGTCGTGTCAAAGCATGTTTGGTAGGATAGATCTATTGGGTAGATCTTGGGAACGAAAGAAAATCGCTGATGCGATTTCGCCCACGTCTAGACTAATACTACTACTTTATATTAGTAGAAAATAAAAAGTCTGCATTGTACTTCTTAGTAAATGTAATCACTCTATATGAAAGAAACGTTTCTATTCAGAAATGAATGCTACGAATAATGAAATATATTATTTGCAGAAGCTGAAAGTACGAGCGTCGAGTTGTAAACTCAATTGATATTCGACTAACATATGGTAATATAAGAAAGACCTGACTATTATGTGACTTCTTTTTACATACATTTTTATTTTCTTACATAAAATGTTCCATCCACGAGGACGACGTGTCACATAGCGAATGCTAAGTACAATGAGTCAATATAAAAAAAATACTATACTTTGAAGAGTAATGTTAGTGATAAAAATTTAAATTTATTAATTTAGAAAAAATAATAAAATGCCGTAGTAGCACAATTTGAGTCACTTAATCTAAGGAATTGGACCGCTTAGGTCCGAGTTGGTGTGCCCGTACAACAGACCAGGGAGAGTCAGGAAGACTAGAACTTTTCTCGTATTGTAACATACAGCTCCGGAAATTGCATACTATGAAATTTGAGGGAAGCGCGTAGGCGTTTTCATAATACGCTGTAGAAAGACGCTACGTGCTATAGAAACACAGAGTAATCTCTGTAAACTGTAAACACAGAGTACTCGCCGTAAAACGCGAGCAACCCGGGTTGGATCCCCCCGATACTAATGAAATTGTTTTCACGTGCACCGCCTAGTCAAAGAAAACATTGTAAGGAAACTTGTATGTAAGTATATGTAATGTAAAGTCCACCAACGTCGACGCATCGCGGCGGACTCTTTCTTGCCCTTAATTTCTCACAAATGAGAGGAATCCTGTATCCAGTAGGGACGCATAAAGACTGTACCTTAACTTTTTTTACTTTTGCGTAGTTTTCACGGTTCTTTTTAGTCTATTTATGTTGTGATTGTTTCCTTGTAACACATAGGCCTAGGCCTACCTCTGATCTTTTTAAATAATAGTAATGTATAAATGGGAGGATAAAATATTGTTAACCTGGTGGACATTGGCTACTGCACTCCATGAATACCTATAGCTAAATTCAAATAAGGGACATGCTTATTTTTAATTTTTCATAAACGATAATAAGTGAATGATGTGCCCCACAAACACATCTATTCTCATCTCAATTACAAATAAAGATGCAGATGCTTTATCGTTCCTGAAAATTAAGATTAAATGCCTCGTTATCTCATATGTCCGTAATATCTCCGGTTTTCCCCCGTCACAATATGAAGCTCACCAGCATTATGCTGCCATTTTACACTGATATTTTACGCGAACGTGGTACTTTCCAAGTCGTTCCGAGCCATTAGTGTTACAGACAGCAGGCTGCAGCGAGGCTTCATCATGTATACTCATGCTACCCCTGACGTCTTAAATGCTAGTAAAGCTACTATCATAGAAATATTAAAGCCGCTGTAACTCATCACAGGCTCGCTGATCGCTGTAAATCTCACAGTTCTAACCCCTCCGGCATCAATGAGATTGGTAATTAAAATTTTAAGTGTTCATTTACCATGAGCTCGGCGGTGAAGGGAAACATCTTAAGGAAACCTGTACGTCTGAGAAATTAAAAAAAAAATCGAAGAAATGTACAGTCGATGACGACTTCTTCGCTCTAAATCCTCAGTAATTAGAAGAGCCCTGTACTCAAGAGTGGGACGTTTATAGGCTGCAACTTTGATTTTTACTTACTTATTACTACGATAAGCATCCGGTGGAGTTGCGTAAATGTCTACTTCAGCCTACGGACACGTGCAATAAATTTTTTTTATATATTAAACGTTGCCCCCACATTAGCCGCTCCAGATTTCAAATAAAGAAGGCTAAGGATGCGTTGTTATACTAGCTGTCTATATCCTACAGACAAAACAGGAGTACGGGCAGTGCTACTTGGCGGCAGAATTAGATAACAGGGCTTAGTAAAAAGTAAGTAATATCTTAAAAACCAACAAAAACGGTGACGTGTTTTATAAAGCACCATGAAAATTTAAATTATGTGGTGCATCTTAGATAGCTCTAATTTGACAGGGATGTGAGTTGAATCTATTTGTGTTACGCCTAAAGTTCGCTACATCAATTTAAATGCCACGCTATGTATAGACGCGAAGACTTTAAATGTCGTGGTTTCCTCGGTATACAAATATCATTGTAATTATTGTACAAATACAAAAGTCCTTACAGCTGCACATTAGAAGCGCGCAATCTACTACAAAGTTTGAAAAACTTGTCAAAGTGCACTTATTTCTTCCTTAAATATAGTCATTCCTCTATCTCTCCTTGACATCGTTAATTTAAAAATCACTACTTATTTTTCCTTACGTTAAGTAATCCTTAAGCTTACTTCTTTACTCGTTTCTGCTCTTGTATATGTATTTCTATATTTTTGTAATTGAAATATATGTATGTATTTATTATATTATGTATGTATTTATCGAATATATAATTATATTTATGTCGTATTTTCTTTATTGTTTATGTTTTCTGGTGTACCATAAAATATATTTATTTCATTCATTCATTCAAAGGTTTAAAATTTCTAAATATGTATAATAGGTACGCGAGAAAAAGTCTATGCGTATTAGATTTAAAAATAAAATAATATTAAATGGCATCGGAGGTAGCTGTAGGGCCTATGTATGTCATATAGACAACACTTTTTAATATCTCGTGAAATGGTATAGCTTTAAAATAACTTAATTTTTTATAATTGCAAATATCGGTAGTAAGTTAAAGATTTAAAAAAAAAAAGACTAGCTCGGATAAATTAATATGATATTTAAATTATTTCCAACACTTAAGTTTACATCAACAGCCGTAACACACAACATTAAGGAGTTGATCGATTTTTTTTAATTTGATGACGGGAGTGAGCGAGTCTATTTGCGTATATTAAGTACAAAGCACGTCACCACCTATTCCATTGAAAATTCAAGGCTATTTATAGCCCTGACGATATTAGAGGTCAAGGTTCATTCAGTGGGCACTTCACTTTAACTGTTTCACAAATAAAAATAAGTTTTACTTCAAATATAAAAATATTTATATCACAAATAAAGTTAAAAGTTAAAGTTACAGCCTGTATACATCCCACTGATGGGTACGGGCCTCCACTCATTTCTGAGAGGGTTTTAAGGAAAGTAAATGTTTACCACGCTGCCCCAAAGCGTGTGTACGAATTTGACATGTCTTCGAAATATTTTTATATGTTTCCTCACGATGTTTTCCTTCGCCGCCGAGCACATGGTAAATCAGCACTTAAAATTGCAATTAACAATTTTATTGGTGCCGGTGGGAATCGAACCCGCGTTGCTCGCGTACTTTGAAATTTACAGCGAGCGCGTAGCCCCTGAGCTACAACGGTTCTCTAAAACACAAACACTCAAAGTAAATGCACAACAATTCTAAATGTAATAGTGGTCTTTGTGGTCAAGTGCAACATAAGTAAAACCAGTTCTTCACATTTTCATAAATTCCCACGGCTCCCAAGGCGCCCACCAACTCCATTACAGCCTTTATATGCCACTTTTGTATAAAGCCATGGTTCCGAACCCCAGCCGTCCCTTTGCAGCCTTTTTTCTTAGAAGCACAACTCATATTCATATTCCTCCTCAGGCAAAAGCCCTGGAACACAAGGCGCGCAATCCTCCACGGTTTTTGTCTTCGCCCGAGCAACGGAACCCCGACTCTGTAACTTGGATAACATGGGCTAGAAAAAACTAGTAGCCAGAAAGCTTTATTTTGTCTTTATTTTAAAAACATTACCTCCACACCAGGATTTTCTCCTGTATCGCAGGGGCAGTTTACATACACATATTTTACAAGGATATACAAATACTTGTTCCGTGCGGGATTTGAACCCGCGGCCCTTAGCGTTGCAACTCATTGCTAAGCCACTGCGCCACGGAGCCGTCAAGATCTCCGAAGTGAGCTCGTGATGTCCATTTGAAACGGCTATTTTTTTTAAATATAATAAGGATAACAAGCGAGGACACAGTACACTTGATGGTAAGTGGATTGTGTGCCCACAGACATCTACATCTATCTTCAATTAAAAATCAAAATGATAATGCGTCGTCACCCTTTAGTACTAAGATGGAATGCCACATTTCCAGTAATGAGGGTCTCCGGTTCTCTACAATCACTATACGAAACACAGCAGTGTCAAGGTGCCATTTTACGCTGGTATTCTGTGAGAGCGTGGTCCTTTCCCGGTCGAACCGACCCATTCGTGCTACAACTATACTACTAATATAGCTGCAGCATGGCTCTACCACGTATATAATTACACGCTATGAAGCATTCCATCTTAGTCCTCAAAGGAGACAATGTATCTGTAGCTTTCTTTATTAAAGTTAGCTGCAGGTGCCCATGGGCTGCAGTTACCAATTACTATCAGGTAGAGTGTTAGTTCACTACACATTTAAATAAAACTAGTTTTACGGATTTGAACGTGCATATTAACTTGTTTTATATTCCTGACGTTTCGAGCATTTTACAGCACCCATGGTCACGGGGGGACTGAAGTGTATGACATCCCAATGCATAGTTAACCACGACTACCTCCAGATTAAAAATTATTAATTCTGTAAGAGCGAAGTACTTTGCTTCGTACTTCTTTTTATTCGTACTAAAACCATAATGTAGCTGTAACGTGACTCGACCACTTATAAATAATCGCTTTGCTCCTTTAAACTCGGGCCAGTCACGTGGGTTGTTTTTGTTCACCAAGCCGGCAAACATCGTAAAAGGTACTTTTCCGGTATGCGCAACTTAATTTCACGAAATTTTCCGAATGGAGCTAGCGCTTATTGCAGATCGGCAACAAAATGGCCGCCACGCGCATGTCCACCCCTTAACATTAGATCGGTATTACGTCACTGTAGAATAGGGATGTCTGTTTAACCCCGCCATCGATATATCCATTAGATTAAGTAATATATTTGATACATTTGTCGGTTTAATAAAGATTAGATTAAATAACGTAAAATCATGCTTGAAAAACCGGCAACTGAAGGAAAAATTCTCGAGTGTCAGGAATGCATGTAAGCGTTTCTCTGGTGAAGATATTGATTAGTATTGTAAGTTTTTTTAATAATGGATGTGGCAAATGGACTTGCAGTCCACCTGAAATTAAATGGCTGCTGCAGCCGATAGCCAGCTATCAGACCTATCCAGACAGTCTGCTAGGCAGGAATAAGTCCTATCTCCTAGACGAACCATTCTTTTTGGTACCGGCTTTTCATACCGTGTTCTATGTCAAGAACAAAACAGAGATTATCATTTTTCGGATCTAAATAAAATTATAACACTGTCTCTGAAATTTTTACGTGGTAAAGCCATGCTGCAGCTATATTAGTAGTATGTATAGTTGTAGCACGAATGGGTTGGCTCGACCGGGGAAGGACCACGCTCTCACAGAATACCATTGTAAAATAGCAGCTTTACGCTACTGTGTTTCGTATGGTGAGTGTAGAGAACCGGAGACCCTTTTTACTGGAAACGAGGCATTACATCTTAGTCCTCACGGATGACAACGCATCTGAATTTTGATTAGTAATTGAGAATAGATGTAGATATTTATGGGCCACAGCAACCACTTACCATCAGGTGGACTGTGTGCTCGTATGTCACCCTTATACTATAAAAAAAATTTCGCACGTTAATTATCTATCGCATAAAAGGCAATGTCAGATAGTTGTCTATCATTTACAAAATAAGTAGTTAAATCTTGTAAAAATATTGGACTTTTTAAAGTACGAGTATATTGTTATTTTATGAACCTTGCGATAAAATAGAATAAAAATAGGGAATTCAACGTTCATTTTAACGTTATTTTGACTCTTGTCAATTCAACTTGCTCATGTAAGTTTGATCACACGAGTAAAGTAAAGCGTTGAATTTTAAAAAAAAAAGCTAAGCAAAAGACACAAACAAAAACGCTTTTAAAATCTGTTAAAATAGTGCAACCGTGCACAGTAAAAATAAATTCCTCATTATATTTCATCAACACTACTGGCAAAGCGTACATGGCTGCAGAAGGAATGAGTCGGCTCGACCGGCGATGAACTCCTGTATAATGCTTCTGTGTTTCGTATGGTAATCGATGAACACCGTAAAACCTTTATATTGGTAATGAGGCATTCCATTATTTATCCTTACTATTTAACTACTTGTTCAGATATTTTTTGTATAGAATAAGAGTGACAAACGAGGACAAAGTACACCTGATGGTAAGTGGATGCTGTGTAACCCATAGACACATACATATATTCGATTAAGAACCGTCTTCACCCCCGAGCACTAAGAAGGAACGCCTTGCTACCAGCAAAAGGTCTTTTCCTTAGTACACTTCCCATTATGTCGGATTGTCGTCACATCGGACTATGAGAGTGATGGAATATAGATATAGAGACACTTGTCCTGCGATGATGGCTACACTTCCTTGAGACTAGCCACCATGACCGGAATCCAGGCGGCACCTATGAATGATAAACAGTTACAGTATGTGCTGATAAGCCTCATGAGGATACCTGCATATCTGGAAAGTAAATATATTTCGAAGACATGTAGGGTCTGCCAACATGCATTTTAGTAGCGTACTTATTGTTCCACAACAATATTCGAAATGTGTGGAGGCCTGTTTCCAGCTGAGAAAGATTTACAGGCTATAACTTCACCACATTTTTACACCATTTATAGAAAAATAATCACTGTACTTAATTTATTAAGCGCTATTGAACGTGATCGAAAACGCTCAGAGGAGGACAACATCTAAAATGCAAGACATAAACACGTGAAATTTTTAAAAGAGATGTTTTTTTTTAATATTCCACGTTTTTTTATATTCCTCCATTGTCATCCGATTCTAAGTTAAGTTCAAAATTTCAAGTCTCTGGCTTATCGGGAACTTAGTTTAAAATCAATTTCTAAATTCGACCTTAACAAACATATACAAGAAAGTGAGATAATGAAAACGTAGTAATGAAATGATTAGATCTGATTAGAGCCGTGGTAACTCAGATGGTTAGCGCTCGCTGTTAGTTTCGCAGTACGCGAGAAACCCGGGTTCGAACCCCGCCGGCACCAATGAAATTGTTAATTGCAATTTTAAGTGCTGATTTACCACGTGCTCGACGGTGAAGGAAAACATCGTGAGGAAACCTGTATGTCTGACAAATAAGAAAAAAATATATATATTTCGAAGACATGTCAAGTTCGCCAACACGCATTGGGGCATCGCGGCGGACATTTCCTTGCCCTAAAACCCTCCCAGAAATGAGAGGAGGCCTGTGCCCAGCAGTGGGACGTGTATATAAGCTGTAACTTGGAAAACTTAATGAAAACTTAATGAAATTATTAAAATCTTCGCTTATTTTCCTATTTTACGAAACATCACCTATTCGAAGAGTGTAACATTATGTAAAGTCACGTCTCCGTATTACAGTTAAATGATAGCTTGTAAACACACGCTATCATTTCATTATCAAGCACATGCTTGACGGTGTTTTCACTGTGTAATTATTGCTAACTAAGCAATTAATCTTAGAACGATCGTTTAGCTTCGTGACATGTAAATCAAGGTAAACGCTCTATACTAGCTTTTATCTTGCATTGCACCCGCGGTATAGTATCTTATATGACAAGCAACGTACAGTAGTAAAACGCCAATCAAACGCGAAATTAGAACGAAAATTATCCGCAGATAATTGCTATAGTGATATTAATAAGCAGTTGACAGCTTATAATCAATTATTTCATTCATTACAGCCTAATAAAAATCCACACCTGAACATAGACTCCTCCTTAGTGACTCATAGGGGAGATGTTATTGATGTAGTTGCCACGGGCAACTACGGCAATTATCCCACCTGGCTACAGCCGTTATTTATTATTATGATTTCTTATTAGTAAGATGCTGCGGTCCATTTCCTGTTTCGGTAGCCCTCTGTAGCTTCTTAGAACATCCACGAGATTATATGAGGCAGTAAATTATCTTACACCGCCACTACATTGCTTTCAAGTAATAACACAGTACAGCAATATTACGTGCAAAGCCTGAGGCACTTTTTTGTCTTAACCTTCTTTTCATATGTAACAGGATTGGATCTAGGCCTTGGTCTAACAAACAAAGATAACAAAGCCTTGCGTACTTGCGAATTGCGTATGAGTATAGAGAAATGAAGATTCTTTTTATCGGGCACATTTTGTACATAACACATAACTTTAGTACTATAATCGTAAAATAAAATTTAACAACAGTTATGGAAAATATATTTATAATAAAATTACAACATTTAAACTTAATTTCGTACTTTTAATAAACAATTATTAATATCAAAAATTGGACTTCAGACAATGCTATGATTCGAAAAATTTTTTTGCTCTTAAATTCCAGTTCCCTTCCCATCTTGACTCTTGGAATTTTGATAATTCTCTTCTCATTTTTTCTGCTATCTTATTCTTCTCATCATTGTTGGGGAAACCTTCAAACCACCCAACTATAAGTTTGGACAGCTCATCACTTGTCTTAAATACATAACCATTTACACCATCTTGAACAAGTTCTTCGAGGCTGTAAAATGTAAAATTAACATATTTAACAATTATTAACAAAAGAGTTAGTTTACAAAGGCCTGGCTAAGGGCATGTTTAGAGACCAGGTTAAAACTCTAAGAAATAACAATAAAATTAGAATAGTTCCTAGTAAAGCCACACTGCAGCTGCACTGGTTGTAGCACTGGGTCAGATTCACTGGGGAAGTACCATACTGTCACAGAAAAATAATGTGAAATAGCAGCTTAATGCTGCTGTTTCGTACGGTGAATGGAGATGCTTTTACTGGAAACAATTCATTCTATCTTTATCCTTAAGGGTCAACGCATCTGTATTTTAAAACTGACGATCCAAAATGACGGGGCTAACCTGTCAAAAATCAAAATGCCGCTTTGATTCGATCTGCATACTCTATCAATTCAGTGCTGATTTACCACGTACTTGATGGTGAAGGAAAAACATCGTGAGTAAACCTGCATGTCTGAGAAATTTAAAAAAATATTGCGAAGACATGTGAAATCCACCAACACGCATTGGGACAGTGCTGCGGACACTTCCTTGCGCTAAAACCCTCTCAGACGTGAGAGGAGACCTGTGCCCAGCAGTGGGACGTATATAGACTGTAACTTTACTCTATATAAACTATCTACTTGGTGACTATTTGCAAGTTTTATCGTTCATCAAAACTGTACGTACCATTAATCACTTAATAACATAACATTCAAATATGCAATATTTATTACTATCATGAAAAAACTTAAACAAAAACTCTCCGCTGTATAGTGCCAAGAACACTGGCACTGAGAAAAAAAAAACAACTCTCTTATCACCAGCAGAGACCACAAGTCGCGGATATAGTTCTTTACAGAACTTCACCTCACGTACAAACCACTGACCGATAGTAGCTACAGCAAATGGCACAATTATATAATCTCTCAGATAAGTACTCATATTGGCGCCACTTACTTAGTTCAGCCGACTCTGTATCCACCTCGGGTCTAAGCTTAGTACCCATGAGATCATTATTTTATTTTATTTGGAGTCGATATCATCTTTTGTTTTCTAGATATGCTAGGCAAAAAGTTCACTGACGAACGAACGTACACAATGATTCTGAGATATGTTGAAATTTTGGCATACAAAATCCAAGATCCAATACAGTAAGTTAATAAAATGACGAACGCGTTATGTCATTTAAAATTATAATAAAATCTCCAGTGTTGTTGGTATCGGCATTCGGACTGTGCTGAGTGCTCTTGTGCTAAGAATCACAATAGGCAAACGCTATGTGCTTGCTCGGCGAATTTCTCGATTACAAACTGGGTAATCAACACGTTGCTGCATGTTCAAGTAAGATATAGAATATTTTTATTCAATTTAAACATTGTACCTATCGAACATATATTTTGGAACGAAGTTCCTTATCGCACGGTACGAATTTGACGGATGGGGGTTAGGCGAGATAAAGTGTCAAGTCACGACCCCCTTTCTATAGTGCGAGCAAGATGGATAATATCCTTCTCCCTCGCACTATGACGTAGACGTTAGTAATTCATTTTGTATAATTTATTTGTATTTGTTAATCAATAATACAATACGTTTATCAATAATAATATACTACGAAAGGAACTTCGTTCCAACCGAGTGTTCCACGATATTCACGCATGTTTTTTTTATTATTTTATCACAGATTTGGAAAATACCTTTGTCATGGATTTTCTCTTATAACATTGAATTAACAAACGAATTTACGGTATATCTGATGGTGAGTGGCGGCTGCATTTCATGGACAACTGTAGCCAACTTTTAACAACGAACATGGTTATGTACACATGCGTTGCCACCTCTGAGAACTGTGTTGGAATGCGTCACAGCCTGTAACTATATTGACTCCTTCTTAGTAACTCATGGGAGGGATGTTTTTTTATAGGATAAGGGTGACAAACGAGCACACAGTCCACTTGATGGTAAGTGGTTTCTGTAGCTCATAGACATCTACATCTATCCTCGATTATGAATCAAAATGCAGATGCATTGTCACCCGGGAAGACTAAGATGGAATGCCTCGTTTCCAGTAAAATGGTTTTCCGATTCTTTACACTCACCATACGAAACACAACAGCGTTATGCTGCTATTTTATGCTGGTATTCTGTGAGAGCGTGGTTCTTTACCGGTCGAGCCGACCCATTTGTGCTACAACTATACTACTAATATAGCTGCAGCATGACTCTACCACGTAAAAAGGTATCCAGAGAAGTGTAGTCATCAGGCAAAATTTACTGTTTGAAAGTGTTTTAATAGGTAGAATATTTGAAAATCCTTTGGACAGAAACATGTGACTATTAACATGAATATTCCAAAATCCCAGACAGATGTTAAGTCTTGTTTACACACACTCGCATTCTTTGCAGAACGTGCGTTATATTACAAAATTCATACAATACTATGATTTGTAATATGAACGAAAACTGTTGACGCACACTCTGTAACTCAATCACGGAGAGTACTAACAATGGCCTCGACCTGACTGCAATCTCTATTTTTATTCTTTCGTGTAAGCAAACTTGATTTTAGTATAAAATACAGCTTCTTCATAGTACTTATAACAAGTCAAAGGCCACGCTCTCGGAAAAGAAGCTTAATGTTGCTGTTTTTCGCGAGTTAAGTGTAGAGAGCCAGAGGCCCTTTTTACTGGAAACGAGGCATCCCATTTTAGTCCTTAGGGGAGACGACGCATCTGCATTTTGATCTTCAATTGAAGATGTCTATATGTCTAAGGGCCACTTCATCCACTTACCTACAGGTGTACAATGAGATCGTTTGTCGACCTGGGACCTTACATGGCACCAGGAAGTCACCTACCATACAGCACCACCTGCTAAACAAATAACAGCACCACGTGACTCAATTCACTTACCTGACTTAAGAATATTCAACATAATGCCATCAGGAAGTCACCTACCATACAGCACCGTCTGCTAAGCAAATAACAGCACGACGTGACTCAATTCACTCACCTGACTTAAGAATATTCAACATAATGCCATGAGGAAGTCACCTACCATACAGCACCGCCTGCTAAGCAAATAACAGCACGACGTGACTCAATTCACTTACCTGACTTAAGAATATTCAACATAATGCCATGAGGAAGTCACCTACCATACAACACCGCCTGCTAAGCAAATAACAGCACGACGTGACTCAATTCACTTACCTGACTTAAGAATATTCAACATAATGCCATCAGGAAGTCACCTACCATACAGCACCGCCTGCTAAGCAAATAACAGCACGACGTGACTCAATTCACTTACCTGACTTAAGAATATTCAACATAATGCCATCAGGAAGTCACCTACCATACAGCACCGCCTGCTAAGCAAATAACAGCACGACGTGACTCAATTCACTTACCTGACTTAAGAATATTCAACATAATGCCATGAGGAAGTCACCTACCATACAGCACCGCTTGCTAAGCAAATAACAGCACGACGTGACTCAATTCACTTACCTGACTTAAGAATATTCAACATAATGCCATGAGGAAGTCACCTACCATACAACACCGCCTGCTAAGCAAATAACAGCACGACGTGACTCAATTCACTTACCTGACTTAAGAATATTCAACATAATGCCATCAGGAAGTCACCTACCATACAGCACCGCCTGCTAAGCAAATAACAGCACGACGTGACTCAATTCACTTACCTGACTTAAGAATATTCAACATAATGCCATGAGGAAGTCACCTACCATACAGCACCGCCTGCTAAGCAAATAACAGCACGACGTGACTCAATTCACTTACCTGACTTAAAAATATTCAACATAATGCCATGAGGAAGTCACCTACCATACAACACCGCCTGCTAAGCAAATAACAGCACGACGTGACTCAATTCACTTACCTGACTTAAGAATATTCAACATAATGCCATCAGGAAGTCACCTACCATACAGCACCGCCTGCTAAGCAAATAACAGCACGACGTGACTCAATTCACTTACCTGACTTAAGAATATTCAACATAATGCCATGAGGAAGTCACCTACCATACAGCACCGCCTGCTAAGCAAATAACAGCACGACGTGACTCAATTCACTTACCTGACTTAAGAATATTCAACATAATGCCATGAGGAAGTCACCTACCATACAGCACCGCTTGCTAAGCAAATAACAGCACGACGTGACTCAATTCACTTACCTGACTTAAGAATATTCAACATAATGCCATCAGGAAGTCACCTACCATACAGCACCGCCTGCTAAGCAAATAACAGCACGACGTGACTCAATTCACTTACCTGACTTAAGAATATTCAACATAATGCCATCAGGAAGTCACCTACCATACAGCACCGCCTGCTAAGCAAATAACAGCACGACGTGACTCAATTCACTTACCTGACTTAAGAATATTCAACATAATGCCATCAGGAAGTCACCTACCATACAGCACCGCCTGCTAAGCAAATAACAGCACGACGTGACTCAATTCACTTACCTGACTTAAGAATATTCAACATAATGCCATCAGGAAGTCACCTACCATACAGCACCGCCTGCTAAGCAAATAACAGCACGACGTGACTCAATTCACTTACCTGACTTAAGAATATTCAACATAATGCCATCAGGAAGTCACCTACCATACAGCACCGCCTGCTAAGCAAATAACAGCACGACGTGACTCAATTCACTTACCTGACTTAAGAATATTCAACATAATGCCATCAGGAAGTCACCTACCATACAGCACCGCCTGCTAAGCAAATAACAGCACGACGTGACTCAATTCACTTACCTGACTTAAGAATATTCAACATAATGCCATCAGGAAGTCATTTACCATACAGCACCGCCTGCTAAGCAAATAACAGCACGACGTGACTCAATTCACTTACCTGACTTAAGAATATTCAACATAATGCCATCAGGAAGTCACCTACCATACAGCACCGCCTGCTAAGCAAATAACAGCACGACGTGACTCAATTCACTTACCTGACTTAAGAATATTCAACATAATGCCATCAGGAAGTCACCTACCATACAGCACCGCCTGCTAAGCAAATAACAGCACGACGTGACTCAATTCACTTACCTGACTTAAGAATATTCAACATAATGCCATGAGGAAGTCACCTACCATACAGCACCGCCTGCTAAGCAAATAACAGCACGTCTTTAAAGATATGAGTCAATTCAATTACGTGACTTAAGAATATTCAACATAATATAAAACCCAGGGTCTAATTGTTAAGGCAGCCCAGTAGGAGTTAGCTTGTAAGTTAGAAAATAAAAATAATAAATGGGAAAATGTCTTCGTCTCCTTCCATTTCAACACTCCCTAAGCTGCCACAAACGTAAGTTGATTCTTCTTAATAAACATATTTGTTATTAAAAGTACGTCTATATGATTTTACTAGGTGGAAGAGGAGGCCCCCTTCTATCTGGGAGTCCGTCTAAGTTATACTAAACTCTTAAGACTTTCTGCCGCCCAGCAGTAGTATATCAAGTGCCGTGTTTTGTGAGGGATAAGTGTGCCAGTATAAACACAGGCTGTGAGTCATTACATCTTAGACCGTCAGGGTGATAAAGCATCAGTGGCCATATTAGTTTGATGTTCGTAGCAGGTACCTATGGACTATAGTTGCATTGTACACTATTAGCTCGTCTGAAACTAGAATGTAATAACATAATTGAATTGAATTATAGAAATACATAACTATTTTTTTTGAATGCTTTATATACACTGAAGTTTAAAAATAAATATTTTAAAATTTCTGGTATATTTTCTTTTCACACTGGTTCTACTATGATGATGTGTGCCTTCTAACTATTGTGATTGCAGTAAATTTCCAAAACCTTTGAACCCTTAAAGATCCAACAGTTATCTGTGAAGATAATCTGATAGAATGAGGACGAATGGTTGATACTGGACATTTTTTTTATTTACGCGAGGGCATGGAAGTAGGCTTAACACTTGAAATAAATATATATAGTAAATATTTATGTCGATATCCCCTATTTCGCATCGACAGAACTTCGCTAGCAGGGTTGTTACGTCACTAGCCCCATGTCTACGGCAGTAAGTGAAGCACGCTCGTCGCGTAAGTGCGTCTACCGCGTAACCTTTCGGATGAAATTCGCAAGTTTTTTGTCATTGCATAAGTGCGGCCCTCATCAAGGAGTTTCTATGTACACAGATATTTAAAGTAGGTCTTTTATAATCACCAATTATTTTATTATTATCACGTGATGTCATGCATATTGCAGTGTATTTTTCAGCGCTAAGGACCATATCAACAATTTTACATAAGACAAACCCGTTATGTGGGCATGTTAAAAATAAAAAATAAAATATATCACAGAAATCCATGAGCAATATAGTTCACCTTGGAAATAAAAGCTTTTAGAAAAATTTACTTCGCAAATATCCGGGTTATAATATTTATTATGGATTTCCGCAAAGTAACGCCTGATTCTATTAATTACACCTTGGAAATGTCAGAAATGATAGTTTTGTATGAATAGTTCATACAAAATTATACAAACATAATCTCCTTTTTAATTAGATTGATAGAGCTATGAGAAGAGTAACGAAACACATAAAGATCGGAGGTTAGATACAGGGCAAAGACTCTCACATGTCCCAAAGGTGTATTATTGATTATGCGCTGTGCAAGGGGGGGGGGGGGGGGGAAGTGCGGGAGGGGGAGGTCATAGCGATACGGGAAGCATGCGGAAGGTCAGGACTCTAGTCCTGAACGGTAATCTATCACGTGTTACCATCACGTGTATTGTTGTTTATTTTTAAATCAGAAGAGACACAGATTAAAAAGTAACGGTCAATTTTCGTACTAATTTAATTAAAAAAAAATGTTAAGGAAGCGGAACAATCAATCTTATTAATGTTGTGTTTTATATATATATTATTATTATTCTAAGTTTTTTATAACAATAATATTTAATTTTATAAAATTGAAATGAAAAATAAACTAATTCACCTGATGGTAAGTGGCTACTGCAACCCATGAAAACCTGCAAATAATTTTAATAAAAAAAACTTGCGTGAGTGTCGTGGAACACTGTTGCAACGAAGTTCCATTCGTGGTATTTTATTATTGATAAATATATTATAATATGTTACGTTAATATATTATTGATTAACAAATACAAATAAATGAATTACTGGCGTCTATTAAAATGAAGCGTCGTTTAAAATAACATAATATTTCTTTCATGGCAAGATAAGAAAAAGTGCGAGGGAGATGAATATTATTCCATTTCGCTTCCTTATAGCCGCCAACGCACTCTACGTCAGAAGGGGTCGTGACGGAAGAATCTACATTTCTTCTCGCCTAGCCCCCATCCGCCAAATTCGTACCGTGAGATAAGGAAGACTGCATACTTCCCGAGCACCCGAAACGTCGGGAATTAAAAAGTTAAATTAAAAACGACAAAATACGTAAAAATTAGTTACATTTAATGTGTAGTCTTCGCGTAAATACAAGAAATGATATTAAATACCTTTATTTCTTCGACGTTAGAAATCCAAATCTCGTTTGTCAAATGTCATTTCTATATTTCTGTCTGTCGCTATGTGTCAGGCAGCAGTGCACCGCTGTGTTCCACTTTAAAGGCTCAAAAAATCAGTAGGCCAATATATTACAGGCAATGAGGCATTTCACCTGTGCACTCAGACATAAAAACGCATCTGTGGCCTTTTTTGTTTGAAAGGTTAGCAGATGTCCTTACTTAACATCAGGTTCCATAGATTAATGATAAGTCATGAGCGCGCGATGACTTATCATTAATCTATGATCAGGTTCGTTTAACACTTATATTATAAAAATAACCATATAGCGTACATCAATAGTTTTTCTTGATTTCACAATTCTTTGAAACAAGATGTAAGCAGGTGTGTTTCTTAATGAATGATATGGTAAGAGAAAACCATTTCATGGTAATTGAACGCTGTGGTCCATAGAATCTAAATCTATCCTTCACAAAGAATCGAAATGAGCACTAAGATAAAATACCTTTGTATGGTTACACCACACATTTTTATTTAGTAAACGCTGCAACCTACTTTTAGCCGCGCGTCGCGTGTATTTAAATTTACTTAATTAATTGCATTCTCACAATCGTCAGTACGTCAACAACCGTCCTTCTAAACACCAACTACACAACGAAAGATTTGCCACTCTAACTTCATAACTATTTTACTTTTATCAAACTTTTAACTTTGGTGATCTTTTCTTTTGGCGTACTCATTAACTAACTACAACTCTACTTCTTGAAAGTGTGTGGCCTTACAAACCATACAACCTTGTTTAAGTAAAAAGTGTCTCCGATTCTCTACACTCATAATTAAACTACAATTATGCGATGATGAGCTCTGTGAGAGCGTGGACAATCTCCTGTCGAGCCGACTCATTTGTGCTAAGACAAATATACAGCTGCAGCGGGGCTCTATTTTTAACCACACATAAAAGAAACAAGTGTTGCATGCAAAATGATGTTGTGACCAAGATTAAGAAAGAGATGCTTAGGTAGTTTACACACGTAGAAATAATGAATAACGTAAGAGGGACAAAGCAAATTGCTGTCCTAGACGGAAGTTTATTTGCAAACTTGGCGAAACATTAAACCGATGACATCGACATTTTTAATTTATATATATATATATATATATATACATATATAGATATATATATCTTTTTTTTTTCAATATAGACGTAAAGGCGCCATTACGAAATGTGTTATTTGTCATCGGTATCATTGCACGATGCTTTTCACCTATAATATGTAGCATTTTTGTGAATATTTAATACCATCTGCACACATGATTTTTATTATATTATTATTGTATTTTTATAATGTGCAATCGATTTTAAAAATATGCTATTTTGCTTTTATGTACTATAACGTAAAGACATACATACATTTGTACTACACACTGTGGTAGAATACACGATACGTACTGTAATTTTGACTAACACCTAACTTACTGTATTCACAAATAAATAAATGAATTTGAATTTGAATTAAAGATGTGCCATATTAAAGTACTAACCTTAACCGACAAGAATGTATGCATAAATATGGATGTGAACGAAGCGAGAGAAATATGTCAGGGTCGTGCCAAATGGAAGTCCGTAGTCTTAGCCTACCCTCTGCGAGATAGGCGTTTCTTTATTTGTTTAATATTTTTTGTAAGACACTTTAAATTAAAAGTTACAATGGGCGGACTTAATGCCTTATGGAATTCTCTACTAGTCAAGTAAAATATATACAATTGTAAAAGGAGCCGTACTTTTATTTAATCATTTCTAATCCTTATCGAAGGTTAACGTAACCTTATGCTTTACATGCGTCATAAAAAATAAAACAGTGGATACTCTGTCTGTGAAAATAACGATAGTAAGCTGCTAGGATTCTTCTAATAAAAGCACCTGTTCGGTCGATATAAAAAAAAAATATTTAAAAAAATTGAAAATAATGTAGAAATGATAGTGGAAATCACAACACAGCTTCGATTTGAGAAGTTATGCAGAGAGTCAGAAAAACTAGTTCACGCTTCTTTTTTCAACCGACTTCAAAAAGGAGGAGGTACTCAATTCGACTGTATGTTTTTTTATGTGTGTTACCTCATAACTTTTTCCTCGGTGAACTGATTTCCATGATTCTTTTTTTCTATTTCGATGCAGGTGCATCCCATATAAATTTGAACATATTTTATATTGAAGTCGGTTGTATATAATTTTTAATATTATCACTTGTATAGATTAGGGGTAACAAACGGGCACACACTCTCTGGTGGTAAGTGGATGCTGTGGCCCATAGCCATCTACATTTATTATCGACTAGCTGTTCCCCGCGACTTCGCCCGCGTGTAATTTATGGTTTTAATTATGTTGCGCGGAACCCTAATTCTTTTTGTAAAATATAAGGAGCCTAAGTTACTCCTTATAACATCAGCTATTGTTCAGTAAAAGTCCCGTCGAAATCGGTCCAGCCGTTTCGGAGATTAGCCGGAACAAACTGAAAGACATAAAGATTTTAAAAATTGTGTTTTTGTTATAGGGACCGTATATGCTTTCATGTGCATTTAGTAAAAAGCTGTTATTTTGACATTACAAACAGGCATTTCAATTTTATTTATTTTTATAGTCGATTAAGAATTAAAATGTACATGCGTTGTCACTGACAATCTCTGAGAGCTATAATCGAATGCCTTGTAAAAGGTTATCCGGTTCTTTACACTCACACATTTATATTTCTGGTATTTTGTGAGCGTGGTCATTCGCACTACAACCGTAAAACAACTGCAGAACGGCTCTACCACTTAAAACAACATTAATCCTTCTCAGTAATTGTATACGTTTTTGAAATAAATAATAATTAAGATTCTAATTATATTCCTGAAGTTAACTGAATGATAAAATAACTTGAAGGTCTACTAGAACTGCACTAGATATCTTCTTTAAAGAGCTTCTTTCTAATGGTGTCGCAAAAAAATTACAGTCTGTAAAGAGAGTGGCAGTAATAAGATTGGAACCCCTCTTATAAGGTGTTCTTAGGAAGCTGTCTTCGCCATTGTCTTATTAGATAATCAACAGCGGTCATTAACTCTTCCATAGTAATTGGGATTTGCTAAAGGCAGCTCTTCACGTTGGCCAACATTGTGGCGAATGTTGTGACTTGTGACAAAGATATTAGCCAAGAGTTTGTGATGGCGTCCATACGTTGGAATGTTGTTCAGTTTGCCTCGGCTTCGTCATTCAGGCCAATGTGCGGACGAATATATTAAAATGGATATTGAGGCGCTAACGGCTGCTGCGGTTTATTTATTCACAGCATACCCCCACTACGTGAATGTGTATAAGTAAAGAGTGATCAAAAAGAAATGGGAACATTATTTCAATTATTCCTTGGGTTCTACAAACAATTTTCGGCTTGGTACAGCTCTATACTTTTTTCATTGGTCATTTTTACTGTCATTTTCTAGACACTAATTACGACGCGTAAATATAAAATTTAAATAAGGTGCAGATAGAGTTACCAGATCCCACAATGAGTTTTCCTGGCAATATACCTGACTTTCAATAAATTTCCTGACATTGACGCAGAGGCAGCAAATAGTTCGGGAGCTGGTAGACATTTTTGGGTAGGTATTTGACAAGTTTTCAGCACGCCTCAAATACCTACCCAAAAATATCTTTTTTGGGTAGTTATTTCAGATTTGAGAAATTTAAAAATTCCTGACAATTTCCAATTTTTCCTGTGTCCCTGACAGAGTGATAAAATTCCGTACATGTCAGGAAAATTGCTGTCACCTGGTAACCCTAGGTGCAGATCACTCTGAGAGCTCGTAGCAAACTAAACGCGCGCCCAACGTGCAGTGTTCTCACTTTGCAGAAAAATTTATCACTAGTTATGGTCTGAAATTTCACCAGATTTAGGGATATTTTTACTTAAAAAATCCCTAGAATTCACCAAATTATTTAAAATCAAATCACATGGTACGTAATAAAAATACTATTCTAATTGTGAAATAATTACAATAAACACAACATATAAAATCGAGACGGCCTCCTGGCCACAGTTTCCTCAACGGACAGCCAACGAGTATCACAAGAGCGCAATATTTTTAAAGTATTCTCGCCACAATTTACTGTCTCATATATATCTTTGTACTAATCACAGCGTTAGGGTAATGTGAGAACTAATCATAAGTTTATCTAATGAGAAACTCTATATTTCGCCGTAACGTTTGCTCTAACAAATATGAATGAGTGCATGAATGTCAAAAACATCTGACTAGAATTTAATTAGGTACGCGTAAGCCATTATTGATTACAGTCATGATAGAGGCATCTACCCCGATTCCAATTAAGTTTTTTCTTAGGAGACCTTCTTACATTTCAATATTCATATCAACCTTTCAGTAATCAGCACTCACCGAAACCAACTTTACATACGTATTAGGTCCTCATATAGCATAACCAAACAAAGATGTCTAATTACGTTTTTATAATGTGAGAAAAGGATAGTGCTATTTTGACATAAACTGGGGAATTTACCGACAATTAAAGAGGGTTGCTAATATGTACTTTCTAAATTCTTCAAGATTTGATAAATATCACCCATCAAATAATTTTTTAGTGATTTTTTTTCAGAATATAACTATCTATCTCCAAAAATTCACTAAATCTAGTGAAATAGTCACTAAAGTGGTAACCCTGATAACGTGTGGACGAGGCGGCCATAACTCTGCCACAACCCTTTGATCTTTTGTAAAAAAACCACACGTGGATCTCGCGCCAACTTGTGTATCATAATTTCAATACATACTAAGGTAAGTATAAACACCCGCTCTACATGATGGTCATTGGTATTGGCCACAACATTCGCCACAATGTCGGCCAACGTGAAGAGCCGCAATAAGGCAAACGTTACGCTTGGCAAACAGATTTATGATCGCGCTACAAGTAGAACTTTTCTTACGAATTCATTGTCGGTCTAAAGTTTTTTGAGGGGCGTGAGGTTTGATAAAAATACGACCAGTATGACATTAATTAAGACTCTTAAGAGGAAATAAAGTATTAAAAACCTGTCCGAC
Organism: Parnassius mnemosyne; assembly: GCA_963668995.1. NCBI lineage: Eukaryota > Metazoa > Arthropoda > Insecta > Lepidoptera > Papilionidae > Parnassius > Parnassius mnemosyne. The sequence continues at coordinate 13,994,365 of CAVLGL010000086.1, forward strand.
ACACTATCCTTTAATACCGACTTGTTTCACATGTACTCGAAATATTATCTGTTTCTCATACATGTAGAATCCCCGCGGATAAATTCATTCATATCGACGCTAGGTACAATCAATACATATTTCAGTGGTGCGCTGAGGTTTGGACTCAGTACACTCCGCCCGCGTATTAAGAGATCCAAGTTTCTGGTGCTCCATATATTGTGTTTGTTTGGTCTTTACTTATTTTACTACTACCAAAGCTTTTTTTATAAGGATTCGAATACTCGATATTCAAATGGCAGATTTGGAACTGAAACTTTCGAGATTTACAGTCTACTGTAAAGTATGGTGACATTACCATTACCTACCAATATACTTTACCATTACATAGGCGATGAGAATAAAATAGAATAGAATGCAATCATTTTCGCAAATTGAAGTGTCTGTTTGTAATGTCAAAATTACAGCGTTTTACTAAATGCATATGAAAGTATAAACGGTACTTATAACAAAAATACCCTTTTTTTAATTTTTTGTCTGTCTGTCTGTCTGTTTGTTCCGGCTAATCTCCGAAACGGCTGGACTGATTTTGACGGGACTTTCACTAGCAGATAGCTGATGTCATAGGGAGTAACTTAGGCTACTTTTACTTTAGAAAAATAATTAGGGTCCCTCGCCAAAAAATTAAAACCCTAAATTACACGCGGGTGAAGTCTCGAGTAACAGCTAGTATTACAATATAACTTAAAGTTAAAAGTTAGTTGACACAGGGCACAGGCTTCGTCTCATTTCTGAAAGGGTTTTAGGGCAAGGAAATGTTCGCCGCGCTGCCCCAATGCATGTTGGCAAACTTCACACGTCTTCGAAATATTTTTTTTATAATACTTATTACTTATTTTATATTACTTTCAATAATACTTATTGAAAGTTATTTACAGAGACATGCTTCAACTATATCATAGTTGTAGCACGAATGGGTTGGCTCGACCGGGGAAGGACCACGCTCTCACAGAATACCAGCGTGAAATAGCAGCTTATAGCTGCTGTGTTTAGTATGGTGAGTGTAGAGAACCGGAGACCCTTTTTACTGGAAACGAGGCATTTCATCTTAGTCCTCAGGGGTGATAACGTTTCTGCATTTTGATTCTTTAACGAGGATAGATATAGATGTCTATGGGCCACAGCATCCACTTACCATCAGGTGGGATGTGTGCTCGCTTGTCACCCTTATTCTATAAAAAAAAAAAGTTTTACCACCCCTGAATTAAAACATTTCAGAAAAAAATGTTAATAATATGATTTTTTTAATAATAAAACCGTCGTTTACGTTTGATTGAACTTTCATAAAAACCGAAAAAGTATGAAAACAATGATAAAGCAAGGGCTGTTTGTTTGGGTGAACTATGAAAGTTATGTAGTAGTTGATTTCGGTAGCGGCTACATTTTCGGTTATTAAAACTAAATCTCTGAAAACCCGTGGCAGACCAACGACTGTCAGCTCAACTCCCGTTCCTTGACACATATATGCAACAAAATTCGGATATGGATGAACCGTAGTAGCTGAGAAGCTTATTTTATAGAATAAAGGTGACAAACGAGCACACAGTCCACCCATCTATCCTAGTTTAAGAATCAATATGTAGATGCGTTGTCTCCTCTGATTGTGCTGTGCATTATGATTCTTAATCGAGGATAGATATAGGTGTATATGGGCCACAGCTTCCACTTACAATCAGGTGGACTTTGTGCTCATTTGGCACTCTTACTCTATAAATTAAAAATCTTTGTTCCGAGTCGTGTACCAGCAACGGTATAATGTAATTTACGCCGATATTTTGAAAAAAAAAAGCGGCTCTTCCCCAGTCGTGCTGACATTTTCTAACTTTTAAGCACAGATTGTACGTGACTAGAATTTGACCTTTAAAATCATGATTAGACTCTTAAACACGTCATGTGTTATAGAAATTATTCTTACGAATTTCATTTCTCGCCTCAAATGACTATCCTCCTCGGCAAAGGTTTTTTATTAAACTGAAAGCAATATAACAAAAAAGACTATATTTTGTTTTATTGAAGTACGTATTGAAGCATTATAGTATTTCTAATTAAGAGAAGATTTTTGTAATTAAATTTATATATTTAATTTTTCAAAATCTGTTTTCTTTTTATTGAAGTGTCAAACAAACTTACAGCGTAACTAGTGGCGGCGTAGCGTGGGTTTCTATCTAGCACCCCCCAAATAAAACAAAATGCTAAACATGCTTACCGGACTTTATTTTGCTAAATTATGCTATTCATCATCATTATCATTACAGTCCTTCACAAGTAGACTGCTGAATGAAGGCCTCCCCCAAGGATGCCACAAAGCACGGTCCTGAGCCAACTGCATCCATCGACTTCTTGCATATCTTACCAGGTCATGACTCCATCTAGAGACACGAGGCTGCCACTCGAGAACCTTGCTTCCCGATCGACTGTCGGTTCTTCGATCTATATGGCCGGCGCAGTGCCACTTCAGCTTACTAATCCGTAGGGCTATGACGGTTACTCTGGTTTTACTGCGAATATCCTCATTTCTAAGATAATCATGCAAAGAAACCTCGAGCATAAACCTCTTCATAGCTCCCTGAGCGACCTTTAACTTCCTCATACGGCCAGCAGTGAACGATCACGTTTCAAATCCATAAGTTATCCACTGGCAACATTCATTGGTTGTCCAATCTCGTTTTCAAGTTTTGAGGTATACCTGACGAGAAGATGTGACGAAATCTCCCGAACGCTGCCCAGCCGAGTTCAATCCGTCGATTGACCTCTCGGTCGAAGTTGGACTTACCTAGTCGGTATATTTGTCCCAGGTAATACTCGTCAACAACTTCGAGCTTAGTGCTCCCAACAACTACCGGCATAGGTGTGACATGGATGGACGTTACACATGATCTTTGTTTTGTCCATGTTCACCTTAAGACTTATCTGTTGGGAGGCACCCTTCCGCAAATTATACAATATACCATTTTGTCTTGCATATAAGGACTATCAGAAAGCTTTTTATTCCGTAACATACTGTATGTATAAAGATAGCAATGATTTTTTCCAATATAAGATAAAAAAATAATAGCCTATTAAAATATTAAAAGACTACATAAGTGGAGGGTAGGGTACAGGCCTCTACTTTTTACTATGAGGTTTTTTGGAACGTGGTAACATACTCATCATTATTTTAATCTGTGCAACGGGGAGGAGAACGCCTCGCTGCCCTAATGCGTGGCGGAACTTCCTAATGTCTCAGAAATATTTTTTTTAGAGCACGTGGTGTTCAGCACTTAAAATCACAGTTAACAATTGAAGTCAAATTAAGAAATTAAACACGGTTTTCGTGATGTGTACCATAAAACTTTAAGGGGAGCTACCATGGTTAGCTAATAGTAGGTAGGTACACTTGTCGACGGTTTGTCAATCGCAGTACCATCCTAGCATCCTTAATGCTATTCTCCCTCACATCTTTTTAAAAGAAACATCAAATAATATTCATTACAGACGTGTACTTAAAAATTGCTTCACGCAATTATTGAGGCAAAAAAGTTGAAGAATAGCGGTAATCACCGAATAAATGAAATGTTTTACGATTTCATCATATATAAAGAAGAGAAAGAACAGCTTTCATCTTAGAATAATATTCTGTTTATTATGAGATCTACATAATATTATGATGTACACAATTAACAAGACCGAAAGAGGAGGAGCTCATTTGAAATTTCTAATATATTTTCTTTATTTCAGAAAAATTAAGTAAGCCAACTTTAAGACTTATCGAAACACGTTTTAGTAAGTAGGGGAATGCACAAAAGGCCATTTGCTCCCTTTTGATTTCGCTCGTCCTTGACACAAATCGGCGCACCCTTATTTTGTCGGTTAGCCTTAATAATAATACCCTATTGATCGACACAAGCTGAGCCACATGGTGGCACATTTACTCGTATAATGATTGTGTAATGTAATGTATATAAAACAGTTTTTCTTTTCATTTTTCAGAGATACTGATATACATTCATTAACAATTTGTTCGTCAAAATCGTGTTTTCAGTCGGTGCATAACCGTGTAGTGCCTCTGCCCATATCCTTGTTTGTTCCTCTCTGTTGCCTCTTACGACATCCACGGGGTGATATGGGGGAGTGGATATACTTACATCGCCATTATGCAGTCACGCTAAATACATACCACTCACGCCTGTCACCCAGAGGGGTAGGCAGAGACTACGGACTTCCATTTGCCACGATCCTAACACACCTCTCTCGCCTCCTTTACATCCATGTATCTACGCATACAAGCTCGTCAGTTAAGGGTACTCCTAATTTAGCTCATTCAATATCTCGCCAATTTAGTCTATAAACGCTAAATAGATATATAATATTCAAAATTTTTCATTGCAGACATAAGAGCTAATTCTGGATCAGTTTGTCATTATAGTAGGTGACTAGGCAATAGTAGTTAATCAACGGTTTATATTTAACGTCCATGCGTTTATCAATAAAATAAACAAATATTTAAATGCAGAATGAGTAGAGTCACCCAACACAAGCATTACTATATGCTTCCTGGGCGACTCTGGCCACAAAATAATGCTTGTAGACCTAAGTTACTAAAATAAACCATTTTTATTTTACTTTTATTTTAAACGCGAAATTACAGTTTATATTTGTCTTTAATTTTCCATGAAGCAATTCGAAGTAAAGCGGAATAAGTAGCCAAAATTATGATTCATCGTTCTTTGCTTTCATTCGAGCTGGAATACTTTCATCGTGTTTTCTAATGAATATTTCAGCTCCCGTGAATATCATTTGTATCACACAATATCAAACGCAAAAGAATAGTGTCAACTCAAAAATTATCAATGAATTAATCAAGATTGTCATTTTACCTACTTATTACTATTTTTTTTATAGAATATGGTCACCTCGATTCTATTAAAAAAACGAGCACCTAGTCCACCTGATGGTAAGTGGTCCATATACAATCTACATTTATCTTCGATTGAGAATCAAAATGCAAATGCGTTGTCACCCGTGAGGACTAAGATGGAATGCTTCGTTTCCAGTAAAACGGGTCTCCAGTTCTCTACACTCACCATACGATACACAGCAGCAAGAAGCTGCTATTTTACGCTGGTATTCTGTGAGAGAGTGGGCCTTCCCCGGTCAAGCCGACCCATACGTGCTACAATCATAATATAGCTGCAGCGTGGCTCTACCACGTTGAATACTAGCTGACTCAAGTTTTCAATCATTCATAATAGTTTCTATCTACATCTAGTCATCTACAGAAATCACAGCCGATGTTAATGATAAGATTTACTTACATAATATTTGAAATCACAGATCCTCTTAAAATACAGATATTATGCATCGATATACATGCCAAGAAGTATAAATGACGGAATATTTGTTGCAAATATTGAAATAACAAACGAGTAAAATGAAACATTTGGGTAATAAACTGCTTTCATATTTTTTTCTTAATTTAAGCTAATTAAACTTTTAATATTAAAATAAATTTTATATTAAATGTTTATTGTTAAAATTATTGATAAAAGTTTACTGTATTGTTCTTACTTTCTATGAATTTTTTGCCATTTGGAATTTGCATTCTCTATATCTATAAGGTAGTTCATATTTTGTCTTTGAGTGTTAGCGACTGTAATATTGGCTGGTGGATCTTGTAACGATCATTTAGCTTTGTTACTAGTTCATTGGCTTGTATGTACATGCATATCGGATTAGTAATTGGATATTTTATCAATGGTAGGTAAGTTTGTGTCTTCTAATTTTAATATGAAATACTAATTAATTCTTATTATATAATACTAGCTGGCCAGGCGGACGGTGTTCTGCCCTTTCCGAAGACCCTCCCTATAAAAAAAAATTCTTAAATACGCAATAACAAAATATTGAGGATCGCTTATTAGGATAAAAACTATTCTATCTCTCAAGTTGGACCAAACTGCACACAATTTAAAAAATTACATTGAAATCAGTACAGTAGTTTAGGAGTATATCGCGGACAAAATACTTTACCAAATACAACATTTGCCATTCGCCAGAAAGCAACTACAGTAATACCCCGAACCAAGATGTTTTATAGGTCCTATAAAACATCTTTGATCCCGAATTACTTAAATTAATCAATATAAAAATAAGTATCGAATATGTATCGGCGTGAAATTTCAAAATTCACAATACTCTGGATTCACGTAAGCCGGTGTAACCTTATTCGAGGTATTACTGTATATAAAACCTGATTTTGAATCGTTTATTACTTTTTTAGATTTTTAAAAATGACAGACTGCATAGCAGCGATGAATGAAATTTAGATTCTTCTGAACAAAAACCAGAATAACCGTATCCTCAAATGTATACGTCGCTAATACAAATGATTGAAATTTGTCAGCAATTTCAATTTCTGTAAAAATTTGTGACATCTTTTTTCACACCAGCTGCTTTATTTCTGCCTTTGCAAAGCCCGGCTTTTATTTTTGTAAATATGGGAATTTCACTAACGATATTACTATCTTGTAATGAAATTAAATGTTTGTTATATTGAACTGGAATGCTTGGTACTTTTGTCAAATTAATTTTTTCGCTTAAATTGTTAATTATCTTAGCCATTATTTTATATATTAGCCCTAGCCTTAGCCACTTTCTGTCTTTCAAGATCTGGTTGACACCTATGAGGTTTTTCTTTAAGGCTATCATCATCATCATTACAGCCCTTCACAAGTCCACTGCTGAACATAGGCCTCCCCCAAAGAATGCCACAAAGCACGGTCCTGAGCCACCTGCATCCATCGACTTCCTGCATGTCTTACCAGGTCGTCACTCCATCTCGTGGGGGGACGCCCTACACTTCGCCTACTGGTACGAGGTTGCCACTCGAGAACCTTTCTTCCCCATCGGTTGTCGGTTCTTCGAGCTATATGGCCGGCCCACTGCCACTTCAGCTTACTAATTCGTTGGGCTATGTCGGTTATTCTGGTTCTACTGCGGATAAACTCATTCCTAAGTTTATCACGCAGAGAAACTCCGAGCATAGCCCTCTCCATAGCTCGCTGAGCGACCTTGAGCTTCCTCATACGGCCAGCAGTGAAGGACCACGTCTCAGTTCCGTAAGTCATCACTGGCAACACGCACTGGTTGTACAATTTCGTTTTAAGGTTTTGAGGTATGTCTGACGAGAAGATGTGTCGTAGCTTCCCGAACGCTGCCCAGCCGAGTTGAATCCGTCGATTGACCTCTCGGTCGAAGTTGGACTTACCTAGTCGGACTATTTGTCCCAGGTAAACATACTCGTCAACAACTTCGAGCTTAGTGCTCCCAACAACTACCGGCATAGGTGTGACATGGACATTAAACATAATCTTTGTTTTGTCCATGTTCATCTTAAGACCTATCCGTTGGGAAACACTATTGAGGTCATTGAGCATAGTGCTTAGGCCCTCCAGCGATTCTGCCATAAGGACTATATCGTCGGCAAATCGAAGGTGAGTGATGTACTCGCCATTGATGTTGATACCGTATCCTTTCCAGTCCAGAAGCTTGAAAACGTCTTCCAATGCAGCGGTGTCCCATGGACTTTAAGGCTATGATTTCCCTGAAAAAATAAACTACTTACTTTTATTATCTATTAACAGATTATTGGTAGTTAGTGTTTATTTAGGGGGAAGAACAAGAATTTAATACATATAATGGAGTTAAGACCTCTTTAATAAAATAATAAAACTATGAATCTTTAATAGATACGTGGTACAGCCATGCTGCAGCTATATTAGTAGTATAGTTGTGCCACGAATGGGTCGGCTCGACCGGGGAAGGAGCACGCTCTCACAGAATACCAGCGTAAAATAGCAGCTTAACACTGCTGTGTTTCGTATGGTGAGTGTAGAGAACCGGGGACCATTTTTACTGGAAAAGAGGCATTCCATCTTAGTCCTCACGGCTGACAACGCATCTGCATTTTGATTCGCAAACGAGGATAGATGTAGATATCTATGGGCCGCAGCAACCACTTACCATCAGGTGGACTGTGTGCTCGATTGTCACCCTACCCTTTATAAAAAAAAGATAAAACATAAAAGTTAAAATTCCAAAAAAGCTCACGCAGGGCACGCTCTCACGCTCTTGTTAGCGAATAACAAGCCATAGCCATTTGGACGCAAAACAACTTACATTAAGCCAGATGTTAACAGCTATATTCTCAGATCGATTCGCAGATGTTAAAGAAAGTCCCATGGACTTGACAAACACGTGTACTTATTTTGTTTATTATGTTTATTGCCTACCATTCAATACAATAAACTTTTGAATGGATGTGAAAAATATGTAGCACAGGGCAATTTAAATATTGGCATAGCAAAAAAGTTCAAAGGAAAAGTAAGCAATACATAATATAAGTAATCTTATATTTTAAGTATAAGGCCTTAAATTTTTGTAATATATATTACCTAATATAATTTAAGGATCAATTTACAATTTTTTTTTTGTTAATAGTAGCTTGTTATTTTTTACTCATTTCTTTTTAATTTATTTTAGGTAAATTTTCATCATGATTTTAGGTAAAATAGTTTTTTTTCGTTTATATGTAAGTCCTCTACATACTTTCACTTTAATTGATCCATTGCACTTTTCCTTTCTTTCAACGCATTCCCAAATTTCTGATATATTCTTGTAATGTTTCTTTTTTAAATAATACTGATTTGCAGCTCGAAAAAAAGTTTTCGGCTGGATTTAGTGCTCGACCGACGGTCAGTACGTACCATACGCGCTGACGGTACGTCCTGATCGTCGGTCGAAGCCAAGCGTTTAGTGCTTAACTGACGACAAGCTTTGTTAGACGTGTACAATTACGAAAAAAATTAATCCATTTCTTAACTGTATAATATGTGCGTACTATTTACGCAAACGATTACGGCATAAAAGACGGAGAAGATATCTTGTGCACCCAATAATTGTGGACCGTTTAATTGAAGGATAAGTTTGTTCATTGTATTCGAAATTGCGAGAACAATAATTCATGTATTAATGTTCATTTTTCTTCGCGAAAATGCGTACGCGCGTACGAACGGTCGCTCTGTCAGCGTCGCACTCATAGATTATTGTATATATACTACAGTAACATTATTGGTGCGGTATACAAAGGTTGGTGCGACATTATTATGTTATGAGTCATTTGTTTTCCATTATAATAATAATAATAATAATAAAATATTTATTTGCATAAAACATGGTACATTTTTAGGTCTTATAATATAATGTGAACATGCATGTTTTACCGATTTATCAGTGTGCAAATATTAAGTCGACATGCAATAATTGAATAATTAAAATTACAAAATTACAATAACGTTTCATATCAAAATTTAATAAAGCAATATAATGTCAATAAATTTATTATGTAAAAAGAGAAAAAAATAATAAAAAATATACAGGCATGGTCATGTCATAATGCATAATGTCAAACTAGTATAATGTCAATCTTACAAATTCTAATTAATTTGTCAATTTAAAATTTCAAATAACAACAATTCGCTTGAGGTGACCGTCACGGCAGAATTTAATAAATTCATTTACGTCATAAAAACAGTGTTCAATGAGAGTCCCGAAAATAACTTTTTTAAACTGATTAAATGTCAAGTTTTGAATATGGTTTGGAAGTAAATTAAATAATCGAACGCACATGCTATAACTATTTCTAGTAAAACAAGTTGTGGCTGCCTGTGGTACAGATAACTTCCACGGGTACCTTCTCATACCACCACAATTATTATGTTGTTTTGTGAAGTGGTTAGCATTTTTTTTTGGTCAATATTAAAATTTCATATATATATAGGGAAGGTAATGGAAGAATTTTTAACTTCTTAAAGAAAGGTCTACATGATTCCATGTAGACCATATTTCCATGATTACCCCCACCTAATACCTGCAAATTAGTGCAATGATAATTTAGTACATATATCGAAGAGAAATTTGTTTTAGCGCATTCGCTCTCTGAATTTCTTTAGTGACACAATGGCTACTCCTTTGTTTTGTACCAAAAAGGCAGAATTTATTCAAAATAATATTAACATTTTAAATCATTATTATTATTATTTTAATAAATATAAGAACAATACAGTAAACTTTTAACAATAATTTTAACAATAAGGTTTTAATATAAAATGTATTTTATATTAAAAGTATAATTAACTAAAATTAACAAAAAATTATGAAAGCAATTTATTACCCAAATGTTTCATTTTACTCGTTTGTTATTTCAATATTTGCAACAAATATTCCGTCATTTATACTTCTTGGCATGTATATCGATGCATAATATCTGTATTTTTAAGAGGAGCTGTGATTTCTGTAGTGGACTCAATGAGTCTACTTTGTCCCATCGGTGGGATATTTTGTGGGGAAAAAGTGGAATACACCCCTTCCACCATTACACGGCAACGAATAATTTATACTAATACGTTTTTATTCAATATTATTGTGTACAACATATTTATTTCATAATATGCATCTTTCTAAAAATAGAAGTGTGCTTTTTAAATTTAAATTTAAATTTGCACTTCAAGCCACTTTACATTTCCTACCGAATTCAAAAAGGAGACGGTACTCAACTCGACTGTATTTTTTTTATGTGTGTTACCTCATAACTTTTTACTGGGCGAACCGATTTCGATGATTCTTTTTTAGTTTGAAAGCTGGTGCTTCACCTGTGGTCCCATATATCTATATGTCGGAGTGTTTATAAAATACCCGGTTGGATCGAGGTAGAATGGAGGGTATATCGAGAAACCCCCTCTTGTCTCGGTAGTATAAAGTTCACTGTAGGTGCCGTGTGCGAGAGTTCGCTCAAGTCATTCAATGAGTGTGGTCATTCCACTAGTGCTAAGATAGTGTCGTGGTTTTGTTCGTTGTTGTAATTCTTCTAGTGCAGACAAGGAGGATTAGTGTTGCTGAGAGGCTGCCCAGTGTTACATTGAGATAAGTAGTGTTGCTGTTGCTTTACATATTTTGGTGTTATCATGTAATTACGTACCCCACGTTACACTGGTGTGTGATTGTGGCGGAGACGTATTACGGTGTGGTCGAACTGTAATTTCACTATACTGAATGTATAGTGCGTTACGTTGTCTTGTTACTGATAATGATTAAACTGCGTAAGCAAGAGAGCAAGTTGAACATCCGCTCTCACACTTTTTATTTTTAACAGTTGACGCTATCCTGATGTATTCCCGAGATCAAAATTGGGATCTCCTGTTGAAATTCTCCGACATCAGAAGTGGGATCTCCTGTTGTCATTTCCGATATCAGAAGTGGGATAAAGTCCCTGTTACTGTCCACATATAACCTTTGAATAGTGTGAGAGTTATTACGTTGGTGAAATACTATGATACGCCTCGTGTATTGTTTTTGGTGTTTAATTTCTTAAATCAAGTTTGTTGTCCTATTTACGACACTGACGAATCATTAAAGTGTAGAGTAAAAGTTTAAAGTGAAATGTTTTAAGCCAAAAGTTAAATCTTTTTGGTCGATTTATAATAAAAAGTACCCGCAGGTACTTTCATTATTTCTTAACGTACCCAAATATGATAAGAAATGTCGAAAGAAATGTTGGAGGTATTCTAAATGAGTTATAGTTTGCATTCAGTGGATATTTAACTTGCTCAAATTATGTTATAATTCGATATTTCATACGAGGTGTGATTTACATGGGCTAGTTTTAAAGTTCAAAATGTTTAAACGATGTACCGAAAAAAAGAACATGTTTACTTTAAGATGCTGTGACTTAAAAACACTAAGTAGTATTTTTGTGTTCTAATGTGATAATTGTTACAGTTCACTCCGAGTATTACGTAGTCGATAAAATTGGGATTTGATGTTGAGGGTCTAGTGGAAGGCGTGATGCTGTTGCGCTCGCTTTTGTGTGGAAGTATGCTGTCGGCATATGACGCTGCGTACACATTAATTACCACTGCTACCAATCACCATTAGATACATGAGTGAAGTAAATTTATCCTAAACACTGTCTTAGAAACTATTTTGTAAGAATGAGTTTAACTTTGTAATTGGTTGCGAAAATGCTGGAAAACCAAAGTATAACTGACGAAATTGAAGTAGGGCAAATTAGTTCCGACATTGAAGAGAGTATTTAAATTTACGTGAGGATCGGACCATACCAGAGGTTGTCGTGTAGCCGCAGCTCAGTATATGGTGCCCTGGAAAGGCGAATGGTGTCTCGAGAGTAGTGCTGCATTTTTTTGAAAAAAAAGTTCCTACTGAATCTTTTAATGTTTTCTTTTATGTGTTACAGTAGTACGTGTGATGTGATTACATGTGCGCGAGCGTAAGGCGAGGGTGTGCCTTGCTAGTCGGAACGGACTGCCGGGTCCAGCTAGAGTATGGCCTGGTTTCGGCAGACGTGTATACTGCACGCGTGATCACGATGACGGCAACCCCGACGATGCTTGTGAACCCTCAGGTGCTCCTGCTGCTCCCGTTAACGCTTCGAGTGCGTGGTACGGTGCAGCGTCTCGCTGGCGCTGGTGAGATGCGACGGATCGCTGTGAGAGTGCGGCACGCCCTGTGCTGTTGTTTTGACCATATGAGCTTGCTTCAAGGCAGCTAATTATGGTGTGAGCTGTTGTTTTAGTAGCCAAGTGCGATTGCCTTATGCCTGCCGCAGAGGTGAGCAGTGAGCGACGTGTTGACCTGTACTATGTGAGCAATCCCAGCGGTGTGCTGACGAATACTGGTGAGTCGTACCCATTTTATTATGATTCTGGGCCGAATTACCCTCTCATCAAAGATGGTGCTGAGGCAAAAGTTTAAATACTATCGTAAATTCAACCGGAAGCGGTCATGTTAGTGTGCAAAGTACCCCACAAATACCCCCATGATTATGTGAGGTAGATCCCCGTTCACCAAGTTCCTCGAGAGTTAGATGTCATAGTTGATGACAGTGGTAGTGAGACCAAATTTGATTAAGAATGCTTGTATACTCATACTCAAAACTTTAGACCGCACCTCATGAGTAACATGTGGCGATGGGTCTGTAGGAAATCGTTGGTGCGATTTCTGTCTGTGTTGGTGCATATTTGGCGGCAGATATGTAGGGAATCGTTGGTGCGATTCTGGCATATGTGGCGGCAGATGTGTTGTAGCATATTTGGCGGTGGATATGTGGAGAATCGTTGGTGCGATTCTGGCATATGTAACGGCAGATATGTAAAGAATCGTTGTTGCGATTCTGGCCTGTGTTGGTGCACAGAGCCCCTTGTGTATTGTAGCATATATGACGGCAGATATGTGGAGAATCGTTGGTGCGATTCTGGCATATGTGACGGCGGATATGTAACGAATCGTTGGTGCGATTCTGGTCTGTGTTGGTGCACAGATTTCAATGAAAGTTTCACGAGTTGAATATGCATTGCTTATGAATTGTAAAGAGTAAAAAGTGTTAAAATTACTGTGTTGGAACTTGTTGATCGGACCTTCCACGATAAATCATGTTGTGCAGGAAGCACTGTGTAAGAAGCCTTAATACAAGGCATTGTCAATTATGACAGTTGACTATTGTACTTAGGAGAAGTAAAGTACCATTTGGAATCGACCTTGTTTCCATTGGCCGAATAGCCGAGCTAGATTAATCACTGAGCATATTTTGTTTCCAGGCACTGCAACCGAGGACGGATGCTAGTCAGGAATGGCCGTGTCATGAATTGATGGCGCCATAGTGCAACAAGCAGCGCCATCTAACAATTAGTTTTCCGAACTAATAATATGTACCCACTCATGTCAGGATGGACGAGCGGACGAATTGTTGTTTGTTACAGTAATGCATAAAGATACACGACCGAGGACGGTCGTACGTCAGGATGGCCGTGTCGGAGTGTTTATAAAATACCCGGTTGGATCGAGGTAGAATGGAGGGTATATCGAGAAACCCCCTCTTGTGTCGGTAGTATAAAGTTCACTGTAGGTGCCGTGTGCGAGAGTTCGCTCAAGTCATTCAATGAGTGTGGTCATTCCACTAGTGCTAAGATAGTGTCGTGGTTTTGTTCGTTGTTGTAATTCTTCTAGTGCAGACAAGGAGGATTAGTGTTGCTGAGAGGCTGCCCAGTGTTACATTGAGATAAGTAGTGTTGCTGTTGCTTTACATATTTTGGTGTTATCATGTAATTACGTACCCCACGTTACACTGGTGTGTGATTGTGGCTGAGACGTATTACGGTGTGGTCGAACTGTAATTTCACTATACTGAATGTATAGTGCGTTACGTTGTCTTGTTACTGATAATGATTAAACTGCGTAAGCAAGAGAGCAAGTTGAACATCCGCTCTCACACTTTTTATTTTTAACAGTTGACGCTATCCTGATGTATTCCCGAGATCAAAATTGGGATCTCCTGTTGAAATTCTCCGACATCAGAAGTGGGATCTCCTGTTGTCATTTCCGATATATATTTGATTAAGGTCTAACCAATAGTTTTTGAGTTATTCTTAATAGTTTATATTGGAGTCGTTTGTACAAAATTTTTAATCTTTAAATTATATTTTGGTGTTATTAAGATTAATTCATCAAAGACCATTTATTTTATCTACTTTGCGATTTCTCAAAAAAAATCTCCAAGTTATTCCAGTAAATAAGCAGCCTAGATTGCTCTTGGCATTGCTCTCTATATGTTCGTGAAGTTTCATTATAATCGGTTTAGCCGTTCCGAAGATTAGCCCGGACAGACAGACAAACAAACCACCAGGCAAAAATTTTAAAAATGGTCATTCATATCAAAATGCCATGAAATTATCCCCTTTGCTAAATATAAGGCAGTTGTTTTGATATTAAAGACAATCTTATATTTATATGTATAGATTAAAGCTTTACCAAGTGACATAAAAGTATTTTACCTTTTGAGTCTGTGTTATTTACTCGTAAAAGAAGCTTCCCTAAATTTCAACATAACTACACAAAGCGCCCAAGATTACGACAGTTTATTAAGGCTATACGCTATAGATAAGCCTAAGAGGTGTCTAGACATAAGGGTCATCTTACACCGAGACACCTGTCTGTATTTTCTTTCACAGCGTTGCCACAATCACACACACCATTACAAAAGTCTATGTAAACTACGCTGTGCGGTGGCGATAAAAGATAATTTATCTTATTACGTGGGTGTTGATGTTATATAAGTCTAATTTGACTAATACCTGTAAAAATTTGAGCCCTCTGTTAAAATTATCACAAGGATTTCTTTTGCTGGTAGGTAGTATCACTCACATATACATTATTTACAATAAAAATTTAAATAAATCTAATAAATACTATAATTTTAATTAAAAAGAAATAGAACGATATAAAATATGTCTTGCTTTTACGCCTACCCTCATGAAAAAAGCATTCCTGTATGTCTTACCAGGTCATCACTCCATATGGCACTTCATCTTACTAATCTATTGGACTATGTATAATCCCATAATCCTGTTAACTTCAAATTTATAATATAGTTTCGTCTTAAGCTAAGGCCTTGGCCGGGTGGGTTCAGTAGAGCAAAGCATTTGACGTGCATGACTAACTTTTTGTATAAATCATTGGACCAGCTATAATTTATTTTGAAAATACGATTATTTACATTTTAAAAAATGCCCCCAATTTAATTTTACCTCTACCCTTTTACGAGCTAAATTGAAATATCGAGTTTCAATAAAAAAAATGGGTCTACGTTGGAAACATTTACGCGCGATGGTTTTTTACGATTTCAAATGTCGCTTAAAACGTAACGAATGGTTTGATAGATTTTAAAATTTATTATGGATAAAGCCCTACTAAAGCAACCGTGTACCGCTGGTATAACAAATTTCAGCACGGTCGACTAACTTTGAGAGAGAAATGAAGGAAAAAATTATCACGTTTTGACGACGGAAGGAAACGTGTTAGCAGTAAATAAAATATTGAGGAGAATAGGCGAGTTACATAATATGATTCAGTAAATATTGCAGATTGGATTGGAAAGCGTTCACGAAACTTTAACCGAATACCTTCACGTGAGAAGGATGGATTCGAGTTGGGTACCACACGACCTTGCCGATGCTCAGAAGCAGGCCCACGTGGGATGGTGCCATGACATGATTACCAAATTTGTAGCATGAGTACACATTAATATGGGTGATGAATCTTGGAATTATTAATAGGATCCAGAAACAAAGCGCCAGTTTCAAAATTAACCAACGTCTACTAATAAGCAAATGCTGAAAGGGATACAATTTTCGTTGCCGGAAGATGCGCTAGCAGCATTCAAGCAGGCCGTAGAACAAGTGTCTGAGGCGAACTGGAAAAGTGTTTCGTAAATTGTTTCTGACTTATAAACTTTGTATGGATGCAGAGAGTTCTTAAAACAACTGGCCAAGTGCGTGTTGGGCTATTAAAAATATTTCAAAGACAGCTAAAGTGCACCAACACGCCCTGGAGGATTGCGGCGAACTGATTAGGGCTAATAATTTTCTGCTCACCAGATGTTGCTAGATATTAATAATAATAATTTTTATTGCTTAAAACAATACAAATTAAACTAAATGGTGACAGGAGTCCCCTTTTAAGCTATGGAGCCTGTGATAGGGGGCACCGCTCTTTCTTAAGTTTACAATTATCATGAAGCTGATAGTGTTAAGGCAGTACAATAATAAAATTAAAACTTTAATCAAATTTCACACAGTTCATATTATATAAAAAGATTTAAGTGAAAGGAAAAGAAAAAAGATGTGTGTGTCTGTGTGGGTTTGTGAATGTGCACTAGCCATATGAATGAAATACATTCTACTATTAATGTGGATATTTTGTCTAGTAAAGCTTCTGTTTGCTCATAGTTTTTCGTTTCTAATCATTTTTGCAAAAGCCTTTTACATTCAAGGTATGTTTTACCATATATATTTAGGTATTTGTTAATACTTTTATAAAGATACGCCGAACGGGCAATATACTGCATGGTAGCAAAAGTAGTGTTTGATTTCGGGTTATCTATTATTATCTGCCTTCTTTTTCTAGCCTTAACTGGATCATATATAATAGTTTTATGCTTTTTGAGGATGGTTTCTGATATAAGTATATAATATAGTTTCCTAAGTGAAAGGAGTCGACTACTTTGGTATAGTTTCTCAGTCGAGAATCTTTGCTCTTTGAAAAACATAACCTTTATGAGGCTGCGCTGAGCTCGTTAGAGCTCAAGGAAGCGTGTTTTAACAGCTCCACCCCATATAGGTATGCAGTATATAAGTTTTGACTTTACTAGAGATATATAAATATCCCTGAGAAGACTTCTATTCATATCTCCTGCTTTGTATCTGCTCTTGGCATTACATACCTCAATGTCATGAAAATCCATGTAAGTTTTCTTATTCTTTGCGTGACGTGTTCAAGATGTGTGTACCAAGACAACTTTTGGTCTAATAATACACCCAAGTATTTTACTTCTTCTACTTTATGCATAGTCGGACAATGGCAATTTTGCCTATCTGTTGTACTCTTACATTTATGTATCTTTAGCTCAAAATGGTCAAGTTGATTGTTGTTGTTAATGCTAAAACAAACATAACTACTTTTAGCAGTGTTTAATGTAAGAAGATTACTTCTTCTGCGTTTTCTTTAACCTTCTTCCAGGAATTCCCAGTAAAAATAACGGCAGTGTCATCTGCGTAGGAGAATATCTTAGCGTTCTTGATTATCATGTTACACAGATCATTTAAATATATTAAGAAAAGTGTGGGTCCAAGAACACCGAATGTCACGTTTGTGCTCTCACTGATATTATCTCCCAATATGACTATCTGCTTCCTATCTGTCAAATAGTCAATAAACGGACGAAGTGGGGCTCCTCTGATACCAATCCGTTCCAATTTGTGTATAAGGATAGGAAGAGATACAGTATCAAACGCCTTTTGCAAATCTAAGAATGCGGTCATATATTTATAATGGTTATCCACTTCTTTAACTACCAGCGAAGTTAGTGTACAAACCGCGTCTTCGGTTGATGTTCCTTGTCTAAATCCAAACTGTGAAGTAGATAGTATATCATATCTGTTTAAATACGAGATTATTCTAGAGTTTAATAGCTTTTCGAAAATTTTGGCGTACGCTGATAATACAGATATAGGCCTGTAGTTGTTCACATCGTCTTTATCGCCAGTCTTGTAAATAGGGGTGATAATAGATTGCTTTAAGGGAGCAGGAAATATACCTTTTTCAAAGCAAAAATTCGCGAGATGGGTAACGATGGGAATGATCTCAGTATTCGCATATTTTAGAAAAGTAGTTGCGATATTATCCCATCCCGGGGCACTTGCTGACTTAAGGTTCATCAAGATACTATTTACTTCATCATGATTAGCGTGTATAAGACCGAAGGAATTCGGCTGAGATGGTAAGTTATGTAGGTAGGTATTCATGTCATTTACTTTAGGATTTACTTGTTCAGCAAGCTGTTTACCTATATTAGCAAAGTAGTTATTTACGGAATTCGCAAATGCACTATAGTTCTTATTAAAGCGAAGTAACTCTTTATTCAAGTTATTATTAGTTTTATTAGTATATGCGATATTTTTTATATTTTTTCCACAATTGTTTGTTTTTTTTACTGATTTAGCAAGTAAGTCTCTCTCATAATTCCTTTTTAATTTTTTAAGAAGGTTGTTACAATAGTTCCTATGTATCGTCGGTAAATTACTAAGTTTATATCATTAGAAGGGTCACTTCGCGCCTTTTCTTGTAACTTATTACGGTTTCTTATGCATCGTAAAATACCGGGTGTTATCCACGGTTTCAAAATACGATAGTCTTTAGGTATATTTGTTACTATCATGTGTTTTGTCAAGGAGTCTGTTATTTCATTTATTAATTTTTGGGTTACCAACGTAGGATCATCACATAATAATAACTCTTCTATGTTTTTAGTTTTAAGGTGATTTAAAGCTTTGTCGAAGTCAATAGAAGTTTTTATTTTTATTGTCTGATGCTTAGGTTTAATCTTAGATAGATGATGATAAATTACACTGAGGTAAAGTTTTTGTTTCATTTCACATCACATCATTTAATTGAGAAGTTAGTTTTTAATAAAAGTTTATCCGTTTTTAGAGTATTATATTAATACACAAAACAATTCGTCAGTGGTTTTTCTCTTTAATTTTTTGCACATTTTTAAGTTTTTTTTTAATTTATCTACTTTTATGAATATCTGTGGTTTGGTTTATTTATTTTTAATCTTATTAATATAAAATATAACTGATAGTATAGAAAGAAACCTTAATCTTTACATTTTCCGAACAAATTAACTTACCCGCTATGAAATCTGTCAAATAAACTGTGTATTGAATTTACTTGTTTGTGATATTATAGATACATTTTTTTTATTCTGCTTATTTTTGGCTAACTTGTATAAATAATTTTATAACATTTTCGCAGATGGCTAGTGTTGGCAAAATGTTTTGGCAGAATTCCAAAGCCTACACAAATTTAATTCAAATTATGTAACGGATAGATAACCTGAATAAAAAGGTAGAATATAAATAAAATGAACTGTATGCACAATCTTTATTTAACGTTGTTATAATATATGAAATTTAAGTACAGCCACCGAGGTGTAGCAGTTCAGAGCCTGATCGCTCGCTTTAATGTGTATTAGGGATCTAAGTAGGGTGTTAGGTTCACACTAACACACTACTTAGGTCCCTGTCGTCACAATTGGAATTGTTAACTGCAATTTGCTATACGTGGTAGAGTCACTCCGCAGCTGTATCATGGCTGCAGTAAGAATCAGCCAGGGAAGGACAAGTTACACGTGTACATTGGCCTGCCACATAAATTGCCTCATAGCAGGAGATTTGCCATATTGCCACACTTGGCTGGCGGGTTGGCAACCACAGTATTTTTTCTCACAAAATTCCAAATTAAAATAACAGCATAATGTGTTATCTTACGTTACATATTTCATAACTTACAAACTACATAACATTTTGACTGGTAACAATCCATTGGAATACTTCGTTACCAGGCAAAAGGCCAAGTCCTAATGTGTTGTCATCATTAAGGACCTAAGCCGTTAAACATTTTTAGATATATAAGATCACCTAAGGTTTATTTCAAAAAAAAATGTAATTATTAATTATTAATATTTTTATTTCAATTACCTTTTTTAAAGGTCCAGGTCCATGGACCATGTGACTAAAAAGATGTCTTTTCTGCTCGTGCTGATATAGCATAGCATTATTCTCTTGATTTATTGTTATAATTAGTGATGAGGTATGGCATGCGACACTTTTTCATTCGTAATGACGGAAAAGACACTACTGTATTGTTTTTACCTATATAACTAGCTGTTCCCCGCGACTTCACCCGCGTGTAATTTGGATTTCATGTATTTTTTTTTTTGCGTGAACCCTTATTCTTTTTCCTGAAATAAATAACTTATATAATAAATAAAGAAACGACTACCGTACTTTCTCAATAGTATGCTTGAGGATATTCGACGTGAACCAGTAAAAAACATATATAAAAACAAATTAAAGAAATACTTATTGGCAAGTCTTAGTGCTTAACATTAATATTATTATGTAAATGAGACTCAAATGTTCCTGCAAACAAACTGTTTTGCGGAAATATGTATATTAAAAATACAAAGTTTAATTTTTAATATACATATTTCCGCAACATTGCTTACACAGGAACATTTGAGTACAACTAAATCTCTACTAGATCTGTTAATATCGCCAACTTATTTTTTTTAAAGTTAGAAATGCATCCACAAAGTTAAGAGAAATTTATTTCATAATCTTTTAATCGTAATAAAATAATCAAATTTATATGGGGCCACATGAGAAGCAACAGCTTTCAAATAACAAAAAAAATCATCGAAATCGGTTCACCCAAAAAAAGTTTTGAGGAAGACATAAAAAACATACAGTCGAATTGAGTACCCCCTCCTTTTTGATGTGGGTAGAAAACATTTCACCTTACAAAATAGAATATACCGTAATTTTATTTTATTTATTGGCCCTGCGCAAGTTCACCGCTCAAATTGGCACACGGTCCTGAGCCACATACATCTGTAAGTATAATAATGGACGCACAATGTAACACATTTTCTTTTGTTACAGATACTTCAGTCAATCTTTACCTGGAAGCTCGCCGTCATGTCTGACATAGTATAAAGAGAAAATATAACAACCATCTGCGTCTCATTAAGCCATGTCGTATATTTAACTAGCATAGACCTACGAAAACCCAGTCATATGCACAGGGAGGCAACAAACGTCTTCAGGGATTCGCTAAAATTACGTCAAAAATTACTACAGAGAATAACCACGTACTTTAAAGTCGTCGAATTCGTTAAGAAAGACGCTATACGATACTTCACATATGATTACGAAATTCACCAAACATAATATTACAATATTATGAACATATTCATAGGTAACGATTACCATTCCAAGAATCTCGTAAAGCTGAAATCGGCTATTTGATTTTACGAACACGATCTCTAAAATAGTTCTGGATTATAAGGTCAAACGGACAATAATATCGAAAATCCTTTTTTAAGTAGAACTAAAACATCGCTCAGACTTTATTTATAGAAAATTCTATCATTTTTTTAGCGAAAATAATAGTAATTTATAACTTCAATCTAAAGTTATAAGCGATAAAACTTGCGGTACTGAATCTGAAGTTACTTAACTCCAACACAAGATGGCGGCTAAAGCTGAGCCAATTGGTCCACGAAATGGCCACGAATTGGCGCCACTCAATACAAGATCTGATGGAAGTGAGCGACCTCATGGGGTCACAATAGTACTTCAAGGATCGAGGGGATCTCTACAGCGAGAAATTCCTGGTGAAGACCGAGCTGCTTGGTCCGGAAAACTGCAGTTTTTCCTGTCTATCATCGGTTACTCAGTCGGCCTGGGAAACATTTGGCGATTTCCATACCTTTGTCAACAAAATGGCGGAGGTAAGATATCTTTTTATTATATATTTTTTATAAAAATGTTCTACTTTTTCGATGGTAAAGAAGTCAGCAACATCGCTGTCAGTGATCGACTGAACGACATTATATTTGAATAATGTATTTATTTTGAAGAAGGATGATTCACAGTTATAGTACTCGTAGGATCCGATAGGTAGCGTTGTAGTCAAGTAATAAACGAATTCTATATTAATGAACCAAAATAAAAGAAAAAGCAAATTGCTCGAAGAGGGGAGGGTCAAGAGTACTCGGATACCTAGACGTGCATGTATGAAGAAGATAATGAATCTGAAAGAAGCGAAAGAGGTATGTAAGGATCGTGACACTTGGCGATCTGTTCTCTCTGGCTACCCCGTCAGGGATTGTGCGTGAAGATAAGTAAGAAAAACTATTGATGTACGCTACATGGTTATTTTTATAATATAAGTGTTAAACGAACCTGATCATAGATTAATGATAAGTCATAGCGCGCTCATGACTTATCATTAATCTATGGAACCTGATGTTAAGTAAGGACATCTGCTAACCTTTCAAACAAAGAAGGCCACAAATGCGTTTTTATGTCTGAGTGCACAGGTGAAATGCCTCATTGCCTGTTATATATTGGCAAAAAAGATCACAAACTATAGACCCGATAGACGACGTTATGGTGGAATTATAAATAAATTTTATATTTACTAATTATTATTAAAGCGTTAGCTTAGATCTGCTGATGATTACTCGAAAATAACCTACTTCTGCCCAACAGCACAAGCGATGGACAGTATAAAATAATATGAGGAATATGACAAAACTCGTGATTTAATCGAAGAAACCCTTTTTTATTTGAAGTCACAACTTCTTAAAGTACGTTGGGCAATTTTGGTATGAAGAAAAACCACTGAACTCGCGTGACCGTCACGTTGAGATACATTCATACAAAAATAATGTTAACAAGTTTGTGAAGCTAAGAAATTTTCACTTCTGGCGCGCAGTCCTACGACTGACAGTTTTTTTTTTATTACGTATAATAGTATCATACTAAATCTGTTCTAATATTATAATAATGTCCCTCAGACCGCATTTCGGTCACGGTGGCCAGTCTGAACGGGGTCTACCCAATCTGCACAGGACAGGATTATAGTGCCCGATTGTTTGGGCAAGCACAAGTGCACTCTTTATTTTCCCGCACTCACATAGTCCCACGGGAAGGTCATCCGACGCGAACGAAGAGAGATCAGGTGCAGGGCCAACAGAAAAGTGAAACACCACTAACTTCCTGACTCCAGGCTGAGGATTTTATGACTAAAAAACTAGGGTCGAGACAGCTAGATTAGTTTGTTTCAGTTACTTCCATAGCATAATATTCTATGGGGAAATGAGAATGATTCAGAAACTATTTTTGTTTTACAGAAGAAGGCCATTAGAGATATTTACAACCTAAAGCCGAGAGAGTCCCTTAGAGATAAATTTAAAGAAATAAATATATTAAATTTGACCTCTCAGTATATTTCGGAAAATTTAATGTATGTTCACAAAAACAAAGGTCGTTTTAGTATAAAAGAGATATACACCCTGTAAACACTAGGAACAAACACAAGCTAGTGATGCCAGTTTCTCGACTCCACAGGTAATGTATACGCTATTACAACAAGGTCCCGGAAAATGTACAGGCTCCTCTCTATTGCCAAGTTTAAATATTTAATTAAACAAAAACTGTATAAAAAGGGTTATTATAATATAAATGAATACATGGTTGATAATAACCCCTGGGAATGAGCTGGTCGCTTCCAAACCGTTTCCAAAATATATTTTGTAAATAGTTTGTACAACCATTAATGCACAATTTACTTTAATAAAAAAGTCCCGCTGGGTTTCTTGCTAGTTCTTCCCAGGACAGAAGTTCTTTTAGAAGCAGTGGTAAAGTAAAAAATTACTTTCAATAAAAATTACACATGTCTATATTGAATAAAAAATTATTCTATTCTATTCTATTCGAACCCAATGAGACAGTCTTACTTAAAACTAATATTTTTGTAATTTCGATAAACACTTGTACTTGTTTCAGTATAATTACGAGTATTATCACGGTTGCCGTGAGGCGAAACCGGTCGGTTTTTATAATTACTAATTATATTATCTTTATATATAAAAATCAAATGCTGTCCGTTAGTTTCGTATAAATTCGAAAATGGCTGGAACAATCTTGATGAACATTTTTATGTGTGCTTGAGTGGGTCCCTGGATGATCTAAACGATTCACAATTGGACACAGTAGGTGGCGCTGTTGTCGAGATACAGAAATCAACCATGCAAAGTAGGGGCGGATCGCTAGTTTAAAATAAATATTGTGAAATAAGTACAAATGTTTATCCAAATCACAAAAATGAAGCTGCAGTTTCACCAAGTGACAACAATCTATATAAATTATTATATATTAAGTATAAATTATATATTAAAACTAATGTCAAATATACTAATATCTAACACTTAAATCGTTACCACTTCAACTAAGCTTAAAATGCTTCGGTACAATATTGATTTTGGAACGCAGACTGCAATCTCTTTAAAACGCCCACGATAGACGCAGGGCACTGACGTCACGACAGACCCCACCCCCCTATTCCCCTCGACACCCAATACCGGATCTGCCTCTTTGCTCATCATATTCACTATACTGAATCAGGTTTCGATGTCAAAACTGTTTAATTTGTTTTCTTATGAATCTCAAAATATGCAACCATTTCGAAAAAACACTGTCTCCCAAACGAACCGGCGATAATCGTTTTTGTTATGTGATTTTAAAATGTAGAACAGAAACGTAAATAATATTTCTGCCAATATAACATGTCATTATCATCATCATTATCATCATGTAATAATTGCTGAGTTACACATACTACGAGGGCGACACTGAAAGTTTTTAGAACTGGCCACTTGTAAACGATATAATAAAAAAATAAGTTCAAATTTTGAAAATGGAACTCTGCCAATATTATTGTGTATATATTTTATTAATTTGTCATTTGTTTACGATTCGGCGGCAAACTGAAAATTGTCTGTGTCACGTTAGCATGAATTTGACGCGAGAAATTTTTCGTACAATGATTTTTTATGACTTTCGATGTCATTTAAGTCAACAAGAAAGTTATAATAGACTTCGATTGGCCTTTCACGATGAAGCCCCATCTCGTGCTACTATTTACAACTGATTTAATGAGTTTAAACATGGTCGCACTAATCTCACCGATGATCTGCGCGAGGGACGGCCTTCGACGGCGACGACTGAAGATAACATCAGTGTTATGCGGCGTATGATAGAGACTGACAAAAGAGTGACTTATCAGCAGATTCGAACAAGCTTAGGCATTGGTATGAGTCAAATGTACAAAATCCTCCATGAACATTTAGCGGTCAGGAAGCTTTGTGCCCGGTGGATACTTCATAATTTGACAGAGGCCCAAAATCTCCATCGTATTGATTGGTGTCGTGAAATTGTTCAAAGATTTAACGGTGACGAAAGCTGTAATTATTTTTATAATCCTAAAACTAAGAGACAGTCTGCTGTCTGGGTACTTCCTTCCGAGGAGTTGCCAAGTAAAGTGAAGAGAGGTCGAAGCGTGGGAAAAAAGATAGTGGCCTCGTTTTACGTAAGGAAAGGTCATTGTTTTTCGAAAAAAAGTTACTGCAGAGTGGTACAATAACAATTGCTTGCCACTTGTCTCGGAAAAAGTTCGGGAGAAACGACCTCGCAGTAGAATCCTTCTTCACCACGACCTCGCCTCGTCGCACACCGCCAAGCAAACAATCGACTACTTGGTGACGTCAAACGAGGAATTACTGGGTCATCCGCCCTATAGCCTCAAACTCGCACCTTGCGATTTTTATTTATTTCCGAAAATAAAAGAAAAACTTCGAGGAAAACGTTTTATGGACGCCGAGGAAGCAGTGGCTGCGTTTCAAAATACCGTCGAAGAGACGCCGAAGGACGAATGGGCAAAGTGCTTTTCTCAGTGGTTCCTTTTGTCAGTGGTGGATGTAAATGGACACTATTTAAAAAAATATAATAAAACTAATAACTTGCTAGTTTGTTCAATTTTTGATTTTCTAAGAATTTTCAGTGTCACCCTCGTAATGCACTGCTATACATAAGCCTCTCTCAATAGAATAGAATAGAATAGAATAATTTTTTATTCAATATTGATTATTACATAATTCTTATTGAAAGTAATTTTCTATTTACCACTGGTTCGGAAAATACCTCTGTCCTGGGAAGAACCAGCAAGAAACCCAGCGGGACTTTTTTTTTTTCAAACATATTTCACTTAACAATAATTTCGTTTATACAATTTTAAATGATTTATCATATAACCAGCATGGTGGTGATCACCTTATTCCCAGGGATTATTTTCATTCATGTATTCCTTGATATTATAATAACCCTTTTTGTACAGTCTTTCTTTAATAAAACTTCTAAACTTGTTTATTGACAAACTTTGAATATGTTACGTGGTGGTAGAGATATGCTGCAGCTATATTAATATTATAGTTGTAACAAGAATGGGTCGGCTCGACCGGGGAAGGACCACGCTCTCACAGAATACCAGCGTAAAACAGCAACTTAATGCTGCTGTGTTTCCTATGGTGAGTGTAGAGAACCGGAGACCCATTTTACTGGAAAAGAAGCATCCCATCTTAGTCCTCACGGGTAACAACGCATCTGCATTTAGATTCGCTAACGAAGATAGATGTAGATGTCTATGGGCCACAGCAACCACTTACCATCAGGTGGACTGCGTGCTCGTTTTCCTTATTCTATAAAAAATGTTCTGGGATTTTGTTGTAAAAGCGTATACATTGCCCCATAAATGAATTACTGATTCTGTGGAGTCTAGTAACTGGTATTACAAGCTTATGTTTGTTCCTAGTGTTTAAAGTATCCTTATTCTTATTAAAGGTATTTACGTTTTTATGTACATACATTACATTTTCATAAATATATTGCGATGCCAAAGTTAATATGTTTATTTCTTTAAATTTTTGTCTGAAAAGGTAATTCTGAAATCGCCCGAACGGCTCTCTTTTGCAAAACAAATATATCTTCAATATCAGTCGCACTACACCATAGCAAAATTCCATAGACATTGCGCTATGAAAGTAACTAAAATACACTAATCTAGCTGTCTCAACATCTGTGAGACTTCTAATCTTTCTTACAACATATGCTGCAGAACTAAGTCTGCTTGCTAATTTAGATATATGGGGGCCCCATTGAAGTTTCGCGTCAATAGTAATACCGAGAAAAACAGTGGTATCCACAAGACTCAACTCCTCCCAATTTAACAGCACATTGGTATTCGAATGTTTTACATTAAGTATTGTAAATTTAATCACTTTGTCTTATTGCCCTTTAAGAGCATATTGTTGGCGTTAAACCAATGTACTAATTTCGATAGAGCATTATTTACATCGTCATAATTAATTGACTGTCGTTGGAGTTTGAAAATTAAAGAGGTATCGTCAGCAAATAATACTATATCGTGATTGTCCCCTACAAGATAAAGTAAGTCATTAATATAGATTAAGAACAGGAATGGGCTAAGTATCGAGCCCTGAGGAACGCCCATTGATACTACCGATCCGGAGGAACCTTTACCATTGATCACGACTTTTTGAGTTCTGTTACTCTCTGTAATCTCAAGGAGTGCCACAGAGCTCGCTTCTCAATCACCACCTGCAGGAAGTATGATGATAATATGATGCATTTATCGACTTCCTGCATCGCTTACCTGGTCGTTACTCTATCTAGAGCGGGGGCGTGATTTATTCAGTTGTAAATCTATAATATCTATCTATAATACTTCAAAAGAAAAAACGTAAAATATAGACAACATCCTTTAATTTGTCCTAAAGTTCTAAACTCACTTTCTAACAAAAGCTAATTTGGACTAACGTAACTAGTGATAGCTGTCTTCCTATAGCTATCTTATTTGTCAAGACGACGGTAAAAATCTTATATAAATTCAAAATAGCTAATTGATACGTGCCACTCACACTACGGACCGCGATCTAGGAAGATTCGGAGACGGTTATTCCAACCAATAGACTATCGTAAGTGCAACAAAAGTTTTTCATTCACATTTTTATCCTGGCTTAGAAAAAGCAAAAGTGTCTATTTTCAAAGAAAGAACTAAGAAGCACGAATCGCAGTGCCTTGTTACCTCTGCTCTATGGATAGTTAACATAAGGCTAAGCGTCCACTAGGCTCGCCGAGCCGAGTCGAATCGAATCGCATAAAGTCGCCTCCTATATATTTACTATGAAACTGCCTCCATTAGCGACGCACCGCGGCGCGCCGAATTGAATCGACCGCGTGAATTACTTCACAGGCGAATTTCTTAGCCGAAGCGATTCGATTAAACAGCTCGTCCATGACGCAAAAACGACCTATTTTGATGAAGAATTTGCGATGAATGAACAATTCGATTCGATTCGTCAGAGATGGACGCACTAGGAATAAATGCGACTCGCTTCGATTCGACACTTTTCTGCTGTAGTCGACGCCAGGCTTAATTAGGAGCGAACGGAGTTGAGCCAAATTTACATATTTAAATGTATTTGATGTATTTAAAAATTTAAATCATACCTATTTACAAAAAAATAATTGAATACCTGCTTCCTACTATTTACAAACATAAACATAGAACTTACACTAGTCATAAAATCGCTTAAAATTTCCACTGCTTTTGCAATGTAAAGTTCAGTACATTTAGAGATATTATCCAGAGTGAAAGACAGTGCGGAAGCTTATTGAAAACGTCCTGCAATGCACGCAAGATAGTGTTGTGAGAGATAATATGTTGGACGATGTGCCCTTAGCACTTTAATGAATTAGCACGACGTAATACTAGACAAGACTACGTGAGTACTTGAGTGAAAATTTTTGACTTTTGAGACAGATAGATAAGGTCCTTTGGTTCCAGCCCCTTCTCCCGATGTAATTCTAGACTTTTATTAGTGGGGTGAAGTGAAACGTACAGACCTATCTTTTTTTTTACTGATTACTATTACCGAAACGAAATGAAACACTGTTTTGTGACGATGTGGTGTAGGTAGGAGGTGGGAAGATTGAAAAATTAAAATTAGTATATATTTAGAATTAAAATAATAGGATGTCACACAACAATAGTTTTGTTGCAATATTACAATGAATAGATAACCACGGCTACGTCGTGGATTCGAACCTACGTCTCATTCTTTAAGGTGTGTGCTTATAATTTACTGTTGGTTGGTAGGTTGGTGAAGGAGGTGCCATTCTTGATTGTAGTTACGCAGAGTAGGTTAGTAGGTCCTCGGATCCGTTTATATAGTTGAACACAGGTAATAGGGTCCACGGATCCGCTATGCCGGCGCGTAGCAGGGCGGCTGGTTGAGACCGGTTAAGTCTACGTTGTATACGGCATTGCATTTTTTTCTATTTTTTATCATGGAGAAATTCTCATGGATACCTTCGGTTGCGGGGGCAACAGAAAAGTTATGCAGAAAGGCTACCCTGCTCCAATATAACGTGCGCATTCTTATACTATTTACAGGGTCCAGACGTTGAAAAATAAAACTGGTAGAACCAGTCTTATTCTACCGTACAAATTGAAGGTATAATTCAATGAATGTATGTGCTTTTATGCTTAAAGCCCTGGTAAACTATAGTAGCTCGTTTTAGCTATCTACTACTTAATATTTAACTTTCTGATCCGCGGTGTTACCCGCGTCCAAATTGTAATTTCTAGACACCAGACAATTATTATCACATTTTATTATGATATCGCAAAGTGAGCTCCGTACCAGTGAGTTGAGTTGAGTGAGTTACCGTAGCTGTCATATGGAAACTTTCTTATATTTCAGAACGATAACTATTGCAGACTTTAAGATAACAAAGGCCTTTCGACTAGTGACTGTATGTCACTAGTCGAAAGGCCTTTGTTGTGTCACGTAAAAATAATTTCTGTAGCTTTTGTTTGATGCGCGAACAGATATTTTCTATTTACAATTTTATAATAGTGTATAATATTATAGTAATGTACATAATACCTATATATTAAGTTATTAAATGTCATCATAAAGTTTTTGATGACATTTAATGACCGATCAGTTTTTAAATTTTTTTAAAACTGGTCGGTTACACAGTTTTAAAAACTTTATTATAGCATTCAAAGATTCAAGGTCACACTACTATTTTCACTCTCTAGTTTACTCTGGCCTCAGAATAAATACATATGCATGTTATTACTCTAAGACTCTTACACAGCTGTCGCTAGTATTATGTCAATGTCAAATGTCAAAGTCTTTGTGGAATACCATAAAGAGAGAATGGACTGTGTGTTCCGTATCCAGTTGTGCAGTGCATACAGACCGAAAAGTGCGAGACAGACGAAGTGAATGTGCCGGCCAGTAGTAGTCTCTTTCTAGAATTCTGATTGGTTCACGTCAAATTCTGATTGGCCCACGTCACTGGCTTGCGAGACGTTAACCAATCAAGCTTGCAAGAAAGAGACAGGTATTGGCCGAACAGTCGCTTGGTCTCTTTCTAGAAAATGGTCACTTTTGTGAGGCTAACGCTCAGTCCATATATATATATATATATATATATATATATATATATATATATATATATATATATATATATACTCGTACATAAATTAAAAAAAGTGTAAGAAAGCTCTTTATATAAGCCTGTAATATGGAACAGCAAGTTTAAACTTATTGCGTGTGTTAAAATTATGAACATCGCTCATTTTATGAAATGTATTAAAATGATTTCTAACTGGATAATATTATCTAAAATTACTAACTTATATAAATATAATCCGTGGTAGAGTCATGCTGCAGCTATATATTTGGTATAGTTGTAGCACGAATGGGTCGGCTCGCCTGGGGAAGGACAACGCTCTCACAGAATACCAGCGTAGCGCTGCTGTGTTTTGTATGGTAAGTGTAGAGAAACGGAAACTCTTTTTACTGGAAATTATAATCCTCACGGGTGACAACGCATCTGTATTTAGATTCATAACCGAGGATAGATATAGATGTCTATGGGCCCCAGCAATCACTTACTATCAGGTGGACTGTATGCTCGTTTGTCACCCTTATCCTATATAAAAAAAAATTATTCAAAATTAATTGTTATATAACAGGTAAGATATTAATTTCCTTAAAAAGGTCTCTGATGTTTGAGTGAGACCCGTGATCTAAAATTGTAAATATAATGAAGCATCGTCATGTACTGAGTGACGAGCGAGAACCATCGAGCACTCCCCTTATGCTTAGACTTAGAAGAACTATCATGGTAATTTTAATAGTGTGCTTCATAATTGTCAACAACTTGTTTTACTATAAATAATTACACCACAGCCATAGCACATGAGTAAAGAAACCGTACCGTACAGAGGCTAAGCTTCATACAACCGCGCTATGATAATAACAATACTACAAGCTTGAGACGCGTGTGTGCTTGAGCACAGGCGACTCGTCGCGTACAGAGAGAAACTGCTTTAAACCGGCTCGGTCTGTGCTCATACTCAGGGTTGTGTAAAGAATAATAAGCGTTAAATTTTATTTTTTAAATAATTATTCGTGTTAAATGAAATATAAAAAGTATAAATATGGTTTAATATACTTGTTTGTATGAATAATAATAGAATAAATATAAATTATATTTCTTTTTAATTATCCTGCAGGCTCCACTAGGTAAGTATATATACTTGACTATAATTTACTATCTTTAATGTACTAGATAGATACCTCACACATATAGGTATATTATGTATGAGGAATCTATTAACATTGAAAGAAAACATACGTTGTACCTAATAGTTATTTATATAATGTTTATAATTGAATAATTACGTTTATAAATTACACGTTTTTTCATTATTTTAGACGACAAGTGTGGTTAAAAGATGTCTGACGAAAAGATATCCTTTCAAAACTTTATGAATATAAAAATTGTGAGGATCACTTTGAAAAATCCTGTATCAAATTTTAAAAAACGGATCGTAAAATGTTTATTTGGAAATGCTTTTCCAACGCTCAGCTTTTCGACAAATGACGATGCTTGTTCGAGATCCAGTCAATGTAAGAATATATCTGAAATAAATGTATGAATTGTTTTAGTAAAAATTTCACGAATATTTTCATCTCGAAAGAAACATTGTAAATATTGTAAATGAAATATTAAAACGTGTGCAAGTTTGTATATTTGTTATGTAATTTGAGTGCTTTCCATTTAATTAAAAGGCACAACAAATTTTTTAATAACAAAAATTATGGTGGAGACCATGGTAACGGCGAGGCAGGGGGTGCTAAGAATCTCCAGTGGAGGTTTGGTTGCCACCTTAGACGACTCGACCTGGCAACGTACAACGCACGCACCCTGAGGACTGACGAGAAGATCGTGGAGCTGGAAGAAGAGATAGACAAGTTGCGCTGGCATATTATAGGATTATCCGAAGTCCTAAGAGCCCCCTCTCTTAATTAACACGGTAATCCTCGAATCCGGCAACTTACTCTATCACCGGAAGGGCGACCATCTGTCCCATGGAGGTGTCGGATTTATCGTCCACAAGTCTCTCGTTAACAACGTTGTAACGATCGGGAGTGTGTCGACGAGGGTTGCGTACCTTATACTCAGAATCACCAAACGGTATTCGCTGAAGGTCATACTGGTTTACGCACCAACCTCGGCACACCCCGATGAGGAGGCGGAGGAAATGTATGAGGATATCTCTAGAGCCATGCATTCCTCTAAAACCCACTATACGGTGTTAATGGCAGACTTCAACGCAAAACTAGGCACAAGAAAGAACGGTGAGCTGAAAGTAGGGAAATTTGGAATAGGGCAACGGAACCCAAGGGGCCAGCAGCTGGCCGACTTCATGGAGAAAGAGTGACTCTTTATGATGAACTCTTTCTTCCAGAAGCGGCCCCACAGGAAGTGGACCTGGTCGAGCCCCGACGGTTCGACAAAAAATGAGATTGACTTCATTATGACGACAAGACGACAACTGTTCAGTGATGTCTCCGTGATCGCGAGGGTGAAAACTGGTAGCGATCACCGAATGGTTAGAGGCACACTGAACCTAGACGTTATGTTGGAGAGGTCTCGTCTAATGAAGTCAACGCTCCGTCCCCCTCGTGCTCTGTTCCAAAGTCCCGAAACCTTTCAGCTCGAGTTACAAAACCGTTTTCAGTGCCTAGAAGACTGCAATGAAGTGGACGATATGAATGACAAGCTCGTGGAAACTGTCCATGCGGTCGGAGCTAAGTTCTGCAAGACCCGCCGCAGAAGAACACAAAAACTCTCCGATCACACTCTTAATCTCATGGCTGTTAGACGAGAGATGAAGCTACATTCTTCAACAGACTTGACAGCCTACAGGCATCTGAACAGACAGATCTCCAAATGCATGCGGCGGGACTTACGCAACTTCAATACAGCTCGTATTGAAGAAGCGATCGAGCGGAACCAAGGCTCCGAAGTCTTTGCCAGAGATCTGTCTGCCAGAAAGAGCCAACTGTCAATGCTGAAGACAGAATGTGGCAGCATCGTTTCCGGGACACCTGAGATTTTGAGTGAGATTGAGAGGTTCTATGGGCAGCTGTACACGTCATCGTTGGAGCCACACGCAAGTGTGAGTAACGATTCAAGAGCGAGTCTCATCCGACACTATTCCGAAGATATCCATGTCCATCCATGTCAGTCTGAGCGAGATTAGAATGGCTCTCCAGCTCCTTAAAAACGGTAAGGCCCCAGGCGAGGATGGAATTACAGCGGAACTTCTGAAAGCGGGTGGAAGACCGGTACTTGAAGTCCTTCAGAAGCTCTTTAATTCCGTCCTCCATGGTGGCATTACACCGGAGGCGTGGAGCAGAAGTACGGTGGTCTTGTTCTTCAAGAAAGGTGACAACGCTCTCTTGAAGAACTACAGACCGATTTCCATTCTGAGCCGCGTCTACGTGCTGTTTTCGAGAGTCATTACGAATAGTCTCGCGCGCAGACTTGACGACGACTTCCAGCCTCCCGAACAAGCCGGTTTCCGAAAGGGCTTTAGCACCATAGACCACATACATACCCTTCGGCAAATTGTACAGAAGTCCGAAGAGTACAATTTGCCACTATGTCTGGCGTATGTGAACTATGAGAAAGCCTTTGATTCCGTCGAAATTTGGGCGGTGCTGCAGTCCCTTCAGCGGTGCCAAGTTGACTGTCGGTATATCGAAGTGTTGAAGTGTTTGTACAGTAGAGCTACGATGGCTATCCGAGTACAGAACCAGAGTACGAAACCTATCCAATTGCAGAGAAGTGTAAGACAGGGTGACGTCATATCCCCGAAACTCTTCACCGCTGCATTGGAAGACGTTTTCAAGCTTCTGGACTGGAAAGGATACGATATCAACATCAATGGCGAGTACATCACTCACCTTCGATTTGCCGACGATATAGTCCTTATGGCAGAATCGCTGGAGGACCTAAGCACTATGCTCAATGACCTCAATAGTGTCTCCCAACGGATAGGTCTTAAGATGAACATGGACAAAACAAAGATTATGTTTAATGTCCATGACACACCTATGCCGGTAGTTGTTGGGAGTACTAAGCTCGAAGTTGTTGACGAGTATGTTTACCTGGGACAAATAGTCTGACTAGGTAAGTCCAACTTCGACCGAGAGGTCAATCGACGGATTCAACTCGGTTGGACAGCGTTCGGGAAACTACGACACATCTTCTCGTCAGACATACCTCAAAACCCTAAAACGAAATTGTACAACCAGTGCGTGTTGCCAGTGATAACTTACGGAACTGAGACGTGGTCCTTCACAGCTGGCCGTATGAGGAAGCTCAAGGTCGCTCAGCGAGCTATGGAGAGGGCTATGCTCGAAGTTTCTCTGCGTGATAAACTTAGAAATGAGGATATCCGCAGTAGAACTAGAGTAACCGACATAGTCCAACGGATTAGTAAGCTGAAGTGGCAGTGGGCCGGCCATATAGCTCGAAGAACCGACAACCGATGGGGAAGAAAGGTTCTCGAGTGGCAGCCTCATACCGGTAGGCGAAGTGCAGGGCGACCCCCCATGAGATGGGGTGACGACCTGGTAAGGCATGCAGGAAGTTGTCGTGAAGCGACAATTAAATACAAAAGAACAAATAAAGAACCTAACCTAGTAACAGCAAAACAACAAAAATAGAACAAAAACAAATAATATATTTAAGATTTAAAAGATATTTACAATTTTATATAACAAAATGGAGTATGAAGATGAGGATGGATGTCGTGATTTACAAATTATTAAAAAAAAGTAATAAAAAAAGAGATTAGTGTCGAAGCTAAGCCCGAAGATCCAAGGTGTACAGCAAGTGCTCTCAGCGCCTGGAACGAGCTCGCACGGCGTAGGTGAGGCGTGGGCGTCTCTAGGCGACGACCTCAGGTGAATGCGGTCGTTTGCAAGATCCGGCGATTTCAGGCAAGACAGGGGCTTGCAGGATCCTCAGCGACTTCAGACAGGACAGAGGCCTGCAGGATCCGGTGACTTCAGGCGGGACAGAGGTTTGCAGGATCCGGCGACTTCAGGCAGAGCAGAGACTTGTAGGATCCCGGCGACTTCAGGCAGAGCAAAGGCTTGTAGGATCCGGCGACTTCAGGCAGAGCAGAGGTTTGTAGGATCCGGTGACTTCAGGCAGAGCAGAGGCTTACAGGGTCCGGCGACTTCAGGCAGGACAGAGGCTCGCAGGATCCCGGGGCAGTGCGGCCCTGGGATAAGGCCTTTAGGAGATGCTTCGAATTCGAGAACTGAAGCGAGACTGAATTTCTTCACCGATTGTTCGGCTTTTATACCTTTCTAGAGAGAACGGAAAAATTATTTAAATTAAACGCAAATTTTTTGTAAATGGCCAAGAGGAAAGAGTATTTATGTGGAATTATCGAAGTAGAAACAACAGACCGGTAGCAAATTTGAATATAATTGTCATGACAACCAAATAAACAACGATGTCAAAACATGTCAAATTTTGGTTTTAGGCTCGTAATAGAAAAACGGCAAGATTTAAGTGAAAAATGAGATATTGATATAGGAAAAAAGGTAGCGCACCTGCGCGCACAAAGTCCGAAATTGCAGAGTTACGGAAAACTAAATAAAAGATCGAAAAAGGTAGACTCCATTGACACCAATTTAAAAGTGCTGATAATGTGAAAATACGAAGTAGAAATGATTTGTTATTGTGTTCTCATGGTTTAAAATCGTTACAGGATCCTATGGAAATAAAGGTGATGTAAAATATCCAGTTTTGAGGTGAATGCAGAAAATCGAAACAGAATGGAAAAATGAATTTAAAATAATGTAAAATGATATGTAAGTAGCATAACACTACATTTTCCCCCCGACCCTGGAAAATTTTTGACTCAGCAAAAATTTTGATATATACATTCTAAAATAAACCATAAAAAACACAGCTTTGCAGAAACAGACATCACCAGGCAAAATCAGATATACTATCTCTTACATTCATCATCTGCATTCAGGTAAGGGTGGAGTTCACATTCAATGACTACCACTCTAAAAGTGTGTTTTCGAAAGGACATTCAGGCTTATTTAAGGAGTAGTCATCCGCTCCTGCGTGGAAAAAAAAATTATTAAACGCAAATTTTTTGTAAATGGCCAAGAGGAAAGAGTATTTATGTGGAATTATCGAAGTAGAAACAACAGACCGGTAGCAAATTTGAATATAATTGTCATGACAACCAAATAAACAACGATGTCAAAACATGTCAAATTTTGGTTTTAGGCTCGTAATAGAAAAACGGCAAGATTTAAGTGAAAAATGAGATATTATTGATATAGGAAAAAAGGTAGCGCACCTGCGCGCACAAAGTCCGAAATTGCAGAGTTACGGAAAACTAAATAAAAGATCGAAAAAGGTAGACTCCATTGACACCAATTTAAAAGTGCTGATAATGTGAAAATACGAAGTAGAAATGATTTGTTATTGTGTTCTCATGGTTTAAAATCGTTACAGGATCCTATGGAAATAAAGGTGATGTAAAATATCCAGTTTTGAGGTGAATGCAGAAAATCGAAACAGAATGGAAAAATGAATTTAAAATAATGTAAAATGATATGTAAGTAGCATAACACTACAAAGTCGATGGATGCAGGTGGCTCAGGACCGTGCTTTGTGGCATTCCTTGGGGGAGGCCTATGTTCAGCAGTGGACTTATGAAAGGCTATAATGATAATAATGATGATGATGATATTTAATTTTATCCTCCTGTGCCAACCCTATAAAAATATTTTAAAATTTTGAGAGCTCCTTAGAAGCTTTGCCTCTGTACGGTTTCTTTACTTGTGTGGTCATAGTACACGCATACATACACATTTTTATGAGTGTCAAAATAAAACAAGACGGAATTTCTTGATATAAAAGCGGCAAAGGTCCCTATGGTATATAAATTAGAGATCTTTAATTAATTTTATGGTATAAAATTTTCCCCACTTGTTTGACTGACCTTGACATTATATTAATACAGAATTTTGCAAAGCGAAGTGATCCACGTTCCAACTAATTCAACGTGTATTCAGTGTTAATGTTAGTAGCAAAAACATACTAGATTTTTGTTGGAATATTGTGATCACCGCAGTATATGGCCTTACTCCTCATTATTAACTGAGTTATGAGCTTGTATTGCAGCAGTCGCTTATGCACGAAATATGAACATTTGAATTCATTGATTGTGCTGACGTGAGCGAACGGGGAGCTTGGCACAAACCGTGCTACGCCGTAGCAATCTATTGCTACGGTTTTTATTTCTGACTGTTTTAATACAGATAAGCGAAATATCAGTGTTATACCTAGATTAAATATAACAAAGGTTTTTTAAACCAAGATAAATGGCTTTAATTCTAAATTTTTATTAAACATAATACTTCCCGAAATAATTAAACTAAATAAAAAAGATACGATTTTTCAATTTGATGGCATTATAACGCAGAAAGAAAGATCATTTTTACTTTTTTTTGTTTGTAATTGTAAAACTATACTAATAGTCTATAAACGTCCCACTGTGCCCAGCACATACCTCCCCTAGTTTCTGAGAGAGTTATGAAACAATTTTTCCGCCGCGCTGCTTCAGTGTATGTACTGACTTTCAATGTCTACGTAATATTTTTATTTCTCAAGCATGCAGGTTTCCTCACAATTGTCTCTTTCATCACTGAGCACGTGGTAAAACAATACTGAAAATTCTAATCAAAAATTTCATAGGAACCAGCGGGGAACGATTTTGGGTTATTCGCGTATTGTGAAGTTTACAGCGAGCGCTTATTTCTTAAGCTGCCATGGCTCACTGAAATAGTTGTTAGGTTGTTATTACCTGTGCATCTAACAATGAATATACTTATCAATTCGTCGCGTTCATTCACATCTTTCACTGTATCAGAGACAGATACTTAACTTAGAACTCAATTAGTAAACGAACTACGAAGATGACTTAA
The DNA here is from genome assembly GCA_963668995.1 of Parnassius mnemosyne. NCBI lineage: Eukaryota > Metazoa > Arthropoda > Insecta > Lepidoptera > Papilionidae > Parnassius > Parnassius mnemosyne. Next base: position 14,032,904 of record CAVLGL010000086.1, read on the forward strand.
CCACAAATTGACTATAATTTAATATTTTATTTATTTCTTTAAGGGCTAAGAGCTGTAATATATATATATATATATATATATATATATATATATACATATACAAAAGACTAAATAATTTAATATTATCTATCATATTACAGGTCACGCAATTGTATACTCACTTGCGTAACCTGTAACCTGCAATGTCATACAATCAGCTTTTAAATACAGTACTTATACACAAGAGAAAATATATCTTAACCTGAAACCATTCGGATTGTATCAAAATATTATAAGTAAATGGTCGATAATACTATAATGCAGTATATAAACAAATATAAATATAAAAAATAGATAAAAATCAATAAAATTATAATTTAATTTTAAACTCGAGATGAGACAAAAATGTACTCAGTGTCGTAACACCACATGATACCGCGGCGGGCGAGCTGTTTCTCCGGGTCGGTATTGATTTTGGAAGGTCTATGCAGCTACGGCGCTACAGTGTAGCACGTAGATATAGTGCTACGTCTGTGCCTTTCTTCATTTTAATATTAGAATCTATTTTTAGCGTTAACTACGTCAGAATTTTTTTAATAAAAGTAAAAAACACCTCATGTTACAACTTAAATTGAAATGATGTTTTTACATATACTTCTTTCACTTTTCTTTTTGAACGGTTCTATCGCAGATCTAAATTCTGAAGGCTTAAAGGTTAAATGCAGATATTAAATTATAAAATGATTATATTAAATATCGATTTATTTTCTTTCATTCACGTCTATTTACTAGTATTGAAGCAGTTCATAAGGAAAACAGGCTATGTAAAAGATAGTTTAATAACGAATATCCGAAACAGATAAAGTTAAAACATTTTTAAGTGAATACTTTAAGTATATTTATAACACTTTTTTAAACACACTTTAAGATTGTTTTTATCTACTGTAACCCATTGTCTACTATGTGAAATGCATCAATAAAAATCGTGCAGATGCCGAAAATGGCATCGGCGCACTGACTTTACAAAAGCCTATTCACCCTTGCCTTGGCCATTTACATTGTAGTTAAAGAAACGCTGCTAAATTCTCTTTTTCTATATTAATAATGTTATATATAATTTCTTCATTGTACGCATTACGAACGGTGAAGCGAACCCCAAGCTGGTCGCTCGATGCTAGAAAATGTGAGAGAAATATAGGCTGCTTAACTCCTGCGTAAACTCTCCGCTATATATATTTTTATTACCCCATGCTGTAGCGTTATTCACCTTCCACTCACCTTCGATTTGCCGACGATATAGTCCTTATGGCAGAATCGCTGGAGGACCTAAGCACTATGCTCAATGACCTCAATAGTGTCTCCCAACGGATAGGTCTTAAGATGAACATGGACAAAACAAAGATTATGTTTAATGTCCATGTCACACCTATGCCGGTAGTTGTTGGGAGCACTAAGCTCGAAGTTGTTGACGAGTATGTTTACCTGGGACAAATAGTCCGACTAGGTAAGTCCAACTTCGACCGAGGGGTCAATCGACGGATTCAACTCGGCTGGGCAGCGTTCGGGAAGCTACGACACATCTCGTCAGACATACCTCAATACCTTAAAACGAAATTATACAACCAGTGCGTGTTGCCAATGATGACTTACAGAACTGAGACGTGGGCCTTCACTGCTGGCCGTATGAGGAAGCTCAAGGTCGCTCAACGAGCTATGGAGAGGGCTATGCTCGGAGATTCTCTGCGTGATAAACTTAGGAATGAGGATATCCGCAGTAGAACCAGAGTAACCGACATAGCCCAACGGATTAGTAAGCTGAAGTGGCAGTGGGCCGGCCATATAAGTCGAAGAACCGACAACCGATGGGGAAGAAAGGTTCTTGAGTGGCAGCCTCGTACCGGTAGACGAAGTGTAGGGCGACCCCCCACGAGATGGGGTGACGACCTGGTAAGACATGCAGGAATTCGATGGATGCAGGTGGCTCAGGACCGTGCTTTGTGGCATTCCTTGGGGGAGACCTATGTTCTGCATTGGACTTATGAAAGGCTGTAATGATGATGATTATGATGTAGCATTATTACGGTTGTAGCATAAATAAGTCGGCACAACTGAAGAAGGACCTCACTGTCATAGAATACCAGCGTGAAAGTATGAAGAGTGAGGAGGACCAGAGACGGTTTTTTATCGAAACGAGGCATTCCAATTTAGTTTTAAGTGTGAACTATCTGCATTTTTTTGTTTATATGGGTCACTGCATTCATTTATCATCGGGTGGACTATGTACTTGTTTGTCACCCTTATTCCGTAAAATATGTCAACAATCTTTCTCTTCGTACTCCAGACTCATGCTGCTTCTTCAATAAATCATATTCTGTTTTAGCATTACATAATCCTTTATATAATCGTAGTGCTCAGTCCCTTCTTTCCTTCAAAAATCTGCTCAAAGCTTACTACATGCCCCTAAATATTTCCACTCATACTTCACGTTCTTTGTTATATTCGTCCTACTTATCCTTTACCGTCATCAATTGTATAACTTATATACAACTCTCTCTGCGCCATTCCTTATAAACAACAGATATAATATTAAATATACTAATACGCAAGAATTACATAATAATGATATCCAGAAGAAATATTATATATTTTTTTTGTTATTTGAATTTGAAATTATTGACATATTGTTATTTATCACTGCCTATATCACTGTATTTTTATTAAATTGGCAATATATATATATATATATATATATATATATATATATATATATATATATATATATATATATATATATATATATACATATACAACTAGCTTTGGTCAATCGCTCGTCCCCGCTGCTCCTAAAAGCCAGCGCGCGACCTCATACTGCACAACAGACGGTCTCCAAGTTACAAGAGCTAGGGTTGAAAGCACTCCGTCATCCGCCATACTCACCAGACGTTGAGTATGGCGGATGACAGAGTGCTTTTAAGGGTAAACAACAGCATAATGGTAAGTGGATGTTGTGGCCCATAGACATATCCTCCATTAAGAATATGAATGCTAGCGATCTGAGGACTAAGGTAAAATGTCTAGCATCCGGTAAAAAAGGCCCTCTGGTGTTCTCAACACACACCATATGAAACATCGCAGCATTATGCTGCTATTTTGCTCTCATATTCTGTGTGATTTTTTCGCAGCAATACCATTTAGGGACCTTCAACAAAATAACCTACTGTTTTTTAAAAGGCCGGCAACGCATCTGCCATTCCCCTGGTGTTGCAGTTGTTCATGGGCGGCGGCAGTCACTTACCATTATGTGAGCCGCATGCTCGCTAGCCCGATGGTATATAAAAAATAGAGGGTGCGGTCCTTCACCGTCCAAGTCGACCCATTCATGCCGCATCCATATATAACTGCAGCGTTGATCTTGATTTACAAAGCTCAAATATTTTTTCAAGATGTGAAAGTAAGACTAAACCGTGCCCGTATCACCAAACGATACCAAACTTTATTTTTATTGGTACGTTTTTATTAAATCGCTTTGTGTATGTCTGTAGGGTCTTTAGTAATTGATTTTAAACTAACATCTCGATGTGATGACTTGAAATTTTGAACATAGCTCAGAATCGAATGAAAATGTCATAATATGAAAAAAACTTGGAATATTATACTTACTTACTTACTTATCTTCACGCACAATCCCTGACGGGGTAGCCAGAGAGAACAGATCGCCAAGTGTCACGATCCTTACAAACCTCTTTCGCTTCTTTCAGATTCATTATCTTCTTCATACATGCACGTCTAGGTATCCGAGTACTCTTGACCCTACCCTCTTCGAGCAATTTGCTCACATGGTCTTCGAAAGTTAGTCTCGGTCTACCTCGACACCTTTTAATATTAACTTTCGCGCTATATATTTTCTTCACCATTCGGTCTTCACTCATTCGCTCAACGTGCCCAAACCACCGAAGCACGCCCTTATCAATTTTTGTGATAAGGTCATCTTTCAAACCTGCCATATTGCGAATCTCTTCGTTTCGCTTTCGGTTGGCCATGGTAATAATTAATTTTAATACATAATTTTTTAAATTTCACTTATTCTTGCTTGTTATTACGCACACAGAGTAAAATTGCATATCGCATATGTAAGTAATCGGTACAAAACAAAGCCACAAAACTTCAACTTGCACATCGTGATGCCGCGCTATCTGTTGTAATCAGCTTATACTGAGACGTAGAAAGATTTGTTGACAGCCGCAATGAAATAACGTCGGACATATATATAAATGCCCGACGTTAGATAAGACGTTAGATAGACTATATATTTAGATAAAGGTTGTGTTTTGATTCAACAGCTACGAAGCGTTACAATCAACAGACGTTATTTTAAATGATTAGTGTTTTGCAAAAATATTGATACAAACTGGTACATAAGGGGATATAGTATTTTTTAACGTGGTAGAGCCATGCTGCAGCTATATCAGTAGTATAGTTGTAGCACGAATGAGACGGCTCGACCGGGGAAGAACCACGCTCTCACAGAATACCAGCGTAAAATAGCAGTTTAACACTGCTATTTTTCGTATGGTGAGTGTAGAGAACCGGAGACCCTTTTTACTGGAAAAGAGGCATTACATCTTAGTCCTCACGGGTGACAACGCATCTGCATTTTGATTCGCAAACGAGGATAAATATAGATGTCTATGGGCCACAGCAATCACTTACCATCAGGTGGACTGTGTGTTCGTTTGTCACCCGATCCTATAAAAAAAAACCCTAATGGTAAGTAACCACCACCGTCTGTAAACAGAGCAGAACAGAAACTTTTTTATTCAATATAGATTATAAATAATACTTATTAAAAGTCACTCTTTTGTTTTACTACGACTGGTCCTGGGAAGGTTTTGGTTGACTGATTTTTAAATCCTTAGATAAAAGTTGTAGAAAAAAATTGGGACAAACACAACATGAACAAATAAAAAGCTACAGTTATATAAAAAAAATATTTCAATTGTTACACTTTTATATTCAATCGGGTTATAGCTTATTTGATGGAATACTTAGACTCGTAACTGACGAGTGAAAATCGGCCCTTAGTAAAGTAAATGTTTGTGGCGGGTAGAAGGAAAAGGGGAGATCTCCCGCCGGGCAAGGTGTTCTGCCCGGGGAGCGGCCAACGCTCCGATTGGTAGTTCGGAGTCATTCTATATATACTGCTTTAACTTTGGAACTTTGTTAGCGCGATTTAGGTATCGATGTGTTTCGCTTCCTGTGGGGCCGCTTCCAGAAGCGGCCCCACAGGAAGTGGACCTGGTCGAGCCCCGACGGTTCGACAAAAAATGAGATTGACTTCATTATGACGACCAGACGACAACTGTTCAGTGATGTCTCAGTGATCGCGAGGGTGAAAACCGGCAGCGATCACCGAATGGTTAGAGGCACACTGAACCTAAACGTTAAGTTGGAGAGGTCTCGTCTAATGAAGTCAACGCTCCGTCCCCCTCGTGCTCTAATCCAAAGTCCCGAAACCTTTCAGCTCGAGTTACAAAACCGTTTTCAGTGCCTAGAAGACTGCAATGAAGTGGACGATTTGAATGACAAGCTCGTGGAAACTGTCCATGCGGTCGGAGCTAAGTTCTGCAAGACCCGCCGCAGAAGAACACAAAAACTCTCCGATCACACTCTTAATCTCATGGCTGTTAGACGGGAGATGAAGCTACATTCTTCAACAGATTTAACAGCATACAGGCAACTGAACAGACAGATCTCCAAATGCATGCGGCGGGACTTACGCCAATTCAATACAGCTCGTATTGAAGAAGCGATCGAGCGGAACCGAGGCTCCAAAGTCTTTGCCAGAGATCTGTCTGCCAGAAAGCGCCAACTGTCAAAGCTGAAGACAGAATGTGGCAGCATCGTTTCCGGGGCACCTGAGATTTTGAGTGAGATTGAGAGGTTCTATGGGCAGCTGTACACGTCATCGTTGGAGCTGCACGCAAGTGTGAGTAACGATCCAAGAGCGAGTCTTATCCGACATTATTCCGATGATATCCCGGACGTCAGTCTGAGCGAGATTAGAATGGCTCTCCAGCACCTTAAAAACGGCAAGGCCCCAGGCGAGGATGGAATTACAGCGGAGCTTCTGAAAGCGGGTGGAAAACCGGTACTTGAAGTCCTTCAGAAGCTCTTTAATTCCGTCCTCCATGGTGGCATTACACCGGAGGCGTGGAGCAGAAGTGCGGTGGTCTTGTTCTTCAAGAAAGGCGACAACGCTCTCTTGAAGAACTACAGACCGATTTCCCTTCTGAGCCGCGTCTACGTGCTGTTTTCGAGAGTCATTACGAATCGTCTCGCGCGCAGACTTGACGACTTCCAGCCTCCCGAACAAGCCGGTTTCCGAAAGGGCTTTAGCACCATAGACCACATACATACCCTTCGGCAAATTGTACAAAAGTCCGAAGAGTACAATTTGCCACTATGTCTGGCGTATGTGGACTATGAGAAAGCCTTTGATTCCGTCGAAATTTGGGCGGTGCTGCAGTCCCTTCAGCGATGCCAAGTTGACTGTCGGTATATCGAAGTGTTGAAGTGCTTGTACAGTAGGGCTACGATGGCTATCCGAGTACAGAACCAGAGTACGAAACCTATCCAATTGCAGAGAGGTGTAAGACAGGGTGACGTCATATCCCCGAAACTCTTTACCGCTGCATTGGAAGATGTTTTCAAGCTTCTGGACTGGAAAGGATACGGTATCAACATCAATGGCGAGTACATCACTCACCTTCGATTTGCCGACGATATAGTCCTTATGGCAGAATCGCTGGAGGACCTAAGCACTATGCTCAATGACCTCAATAGTGTTTCCCAACGGATAGGTCTTAAGATGAACATGGACAAAACAAAGATCATGTTTAATGTCCATGTCACACCTATGCCGGTAGTTGTTGGGAACACTAAGCTCGAAGTTGTTGACGAGTATGTTTACCTGGGACAAATAGTCCGACTAGGTAAGTCCAACTTCGACCGAGAGGCCAATCGACGGATTCAACTCGGTTGGGCAGCGTTCGGGAAATTACGGCACATCTTCTCGTCAGGTATACCTCAAAACTTGAAAACGAGACTGTACACCCAGTGCGTGTTGCCAGTGATGACATACGGAACTGAGACGTGGTCCTTCACTGCTGGCCGGATGAGGAAGCTCAAGGTCGCTCAGCGAGCTATGGAGAGGGCTAAGATATGCAGGAAGTCGATGGATGCAGGTGGCTCAGGACCGTGCTTTGTGGCATTCTTTGGGGGAGGCCTATGTTCAGCAGTGGACTTGTGAAGGGCTGTAATGATGATGATGATGAATGATGTGTTTCGCTTGTGGCGCGAGGACAGCGCCGCCACATGTTAAATTCTTCGTTGGTTTAGTGACCGTTGACTCGACTATTGTTCAAATTTATTGTTCCAAGTTTGGATCTCCGGGTCGGGCCAAAATAATTTATTATTTTTTCTGTCACGAAATTCTCAACAGCAACCCGGAATTAAGAAGTTGGCGATATTTCATCGTCGCGCCTCGGAAAGAACGTAAAACTGTAGCTCCTGTGCCAGTAACCTCTCCCTCTCATGACAGATTGCAGTCTGATATAGTATTGTTAACGTGGTAGAGCCATGCTGCAGCTATATTACTGGTATAGTTGTAGCACGAATGGGTCGGCTCGACCGGGGAAGGACCACGCTCTCACAGAATACCAGCGTATAATAGCGGCTTAACCCTGCTGTGTTGTTTATGGTGACTGTAGAGAACCGGAGACCCTTTTTACTGGAAAAGAGGCAGTTCTCACTTACCACTTTACCATATTACCACCAGGTGGACTGTGTGCTCGTTTGTCACCCTATCCTATAAAAAAAAGTCGTAATAGAGAATGCACTTGTACTTGCGCACTATAATTTTGTCCTGCGAAAATGGCTTGTCTCCGTTGAGACTGGCCGTCGTGACCTAAATTCGGTCTTCAGGACATTATCATATTTTGAAGAAAAACTACAATATTTCTTTATTTTTAGGTGCGTTCCTGATCCCTTTTCTCATAATGTTAGTGCTGGAGGGCATACCGCTCTTTCTGATAGAGATGGCTATCGGTCAGAAGATGCGACTTGGCTCCCTTGGAGTTTGGAACACCATACACCCGTGGCTTGGCGGCATCGGTATCTCAAGCTGCATCGTCACGCTATTTGTGGCCTTATATTATAATGTTATTATCACGTGGGTCTTCTTCTACCTGTTTAACAGTATACGGGTAAGTAATTGTAGTCATTTTTACTTTTCAAATAAATAAAGCATTTACATCCAGCAACATAGCTTTAGGTATATATTTGGGCGTCCAGCAGTGAACTTTTACGAAATGATAAAAAAGAAAGAAAAAAATGTGTGTGTGTGTGTGTGTGTCAAACAACTAAGTTTGCGGCATCACTAGAAACGCAGCTATATATACGCAGCTCTCCGTCTATCTTTATAAATATGTTGAACATACAAATGTGAGAAGTTATAAATATTTTAAAGATGTGTACTTACTCCACTCATACGCAATGGGGCAAATGCATTTGGAAAACTCTGACAGAAATAAAAGGAGGCCAGTTTCTTTTTATAAAACTAAAGTGACAAAAGAAATTACAGCCCACCTGATGGTATGTGGCCGCTGCAGTCCAAGGACAATTGCAGTCAACTTCAAACAAAGAAGGCTACAGCTGTGACTCCGTTGATTAAGATGGAATGTATCACAGCCTGTTATTATGCTGACAAACCTATTACCTAGCTTTCACTCAGAAGTGGAACACATGTAGGCTGTTACTTTCTTTTAACAAACAGTTTACATCTAAGCATAGGGCTCACGGTTAATTGAGATGATTAGCCTCAATTGTCAAGCCGCGTATCGATTACGGGGTCCAAGAGGTCGAACATTGGCGCGCGCTCCAGCCGCGCGGAATGGATACCGCCTTGCAGCGCGCGCCAAATTGTTCGCTGGAGCTCTCGAACGTGGAGCGGGCCACTCCATCTGGTGTCGGTTTTTTACCGCGCATCAAAGTAGTTCACAGTTGGGATGTTTGTTTTCATTATTTGTGTGTTCGTTGCGTTCCGAGCTATGGACATGTTGAATGGTCAAACACTGGAGCGGCTGCCGTACGCGCTAGGAGCGCTTAGTTGATACACTTCCAACATTTGGAGCGCGTTTCGCGGAACGCACTGGTCGGAGCGGTCATTCAAGGCGCGCGCGCCAGGAGCGCGTAATCGATACGCGGCTTTATAAAAATAAGAGGCTCTTTATTCGCTGTATGTTGTTAATATAATATGTTACACACCTTTAAAAATATGGAATGAAGTTTCTAACTTACTGCGACTTCTTATTCAACCTTCTATATTGCCTTCTACATTTTATCTACTCAAAAGGTATATATAATAATTTAAACTTTTAAAATTGTAAAAAGCGACAAAAATAATAATTTGCACATAGTTATGATTTAATAGCTTTTTGAAGTCGGTGCTGATGCATAGTGGATCAAACAAGTGTATCTAGCCCTAAAAGATATTAAAAAAGGAGAATTATTTTTTCTTTTTAATTTTTGAGTCTGTTTTTAAGTTTACTTCTTTAAAGTTTAATTATAAAATATATAAGTGACAAACGAATCATCAGTTCACATCATGGTAAGTGGCCAGTGCAATCAGAGCAGCTGGTGAACACTTGCAGTCAACTTAAAACTAAGAAGACCTGTATGCTTTGACACCACTGAAAATTGAGATGAAATGACTCATCATCATTACAGCCTTTCATAAGTTCACTGCTGAACATAGGCCTCCCCCAAGGAATGCCATAAAGCACGGTCCTGAGCCACCTGTATCCATCGACTTCCGACGACCTGGTAAGACTGCATGTCTTACCAGGTCGTCACTCCATCTCGTGGGGGGTCGCCCTACACTTCGCCTACCGGTACGAGGCTGCCACTCAAGAACCTTTCTTCCCCATCGATTGTCGGTGTATGACTCATAGCCTGCAATTATACTTACTCCAACATCCTTCAAACTTAAAAAGGGTTGGATGAAAGCAGACCTATTTGGAGTTTCCCATAGCCACCTTTCACGAACTCTGATGAACTATATTCGTGATATGGAAATGGAATGATGGATTTTATTCACCGCACTATATGGTATAATAAAGTGTGAGAACGGTTCTGTCTTTTTTATGGGATAAGGGTGGAGTCACAAACGAGCACACAGTCCACCTGATGGTGGGTGGTTACTGCGACCCATAGACATCTACATCTATCCTCGATTACGGATCAAAATGCAGATGCGTTGTCACCCGTGAGGACTAAGATGGAATGCCTCGTTTCCAGTAAAAAGGCTCTCCGGTTCTCTACACTCACCATATGAAACACAGCAGCGTTAAGCTGCTAGTTTACGCTGGTATTCTGTGAGAGCGTGGTCCTTCTCCGGTCGAGCCGACCCTATGCCTGCTACACCTGCTACCCTGCTACAACTATACCAGTAATATAGCTGCATCATGGCTCTACCACTGTCTGCACTTACTAATTACACCCCATTTGAAGACCAATTTTAAGATTGATTTTCTATTTGTTTAAACAATTTTAGAATCAGTTATTATTATAAAATTTAATAGTTTGCTCAATATACAATAAATAACGCGCCGAATAAAAAGGTTCGGAAATGATATTATCATTTTTTCTCTAAATAATGAGTTCGCAAAAAGTTCACTTAATCACTTACAGATGTACAGAGATGGGTGTATCTCTGTACGTCAGTCACACACACAGACATCCTTTAAAATAGTATTATAGAATAGGAGATTATGAACCGGACGAAATAACTTCTAAATACAAAGTCGCAGATGAGGAACTAATTAAGTCTTAGTTCCAATTAACAAAACACTCCCCCTAATCAATAAATGTATTTCCTATCCTAGTTGTCAGCGGACCAACTACCCTGGGCTCACTGTCCTCAAGACAACAGTTCCGCAGAAATAGAATGTAACAAGGCATCAGCAACGGTCTACTACTGGTACAGAGAGGCTCTGGACGCGTCTCCAAGTATCGAGGAGCCCGGCGTGCCTCGCTGGTGGATCGTCCTGTATCTCTTGTTGGCTTGGACCATCGTATTCTTTATTGTAATGAAAGGCATCCAGAGCAGTGGTAAAGTAAGTAAACTGTTTTATCTATTTTCGTCCGTTTTAGTCTCGAAATTCTCACCTTTTTTGTCTTCTCCGATTTGCCTTAAACGATAGATTGATATAACTTTTTGTCTTCTCATGTGAGGTGTATATGCGATTACATATTCAGTTATCAATGCGGCAAAATTCCCTATTTGCATGCGTATGCGTATTTCCAACGATAAATAATTTAATTTATCTTATGTCAGGTTCATAATTGATCATCTTGACGTCTATTATTTATACGTATCGTACTGTGAACTTATATCTTAAGTATGGACGCTATTTATATATTATATCACTAGCCATATCAATAAACGTGTCCACACTCGTATCGCATGATGTCAGCGTAGCGGTATAACGTTGTTTATTTATATATTATATCACTAGCCATATCAATAAACGTGTCTACACTCGTATCGTGTGATGTCGCGTATCGGCATAACGTTGTATATTTATATATTATATCACTAACCATATCAATAAACGCATCCACATTAGTATCATATGATGTCAGCGTATCGGCATAACGTTGTTTATTTATATATTATATCACTAGCTATATCAATAAAAATGTCCACACTCGTATCGTATGATGTCAGCGTAGCGGCATAACGTTGTTTATTTATATATTATATCACTAGCCATATCAATAAACGTGTCCACACTCGTATCGTATGATGTCGCGTATCGGCATAACGTTGTTTATTTATATATTATATCACTAGCCATATCAATAAACGCGTCCACATTAGTATCATATGATGTCAGCGTATCGGCATAACGTTGTTTATTTATATATCATATCACTAGCCATATCAATAAACGTGTCTACACTCGTATCGTGTGATGTCGCGTATCGGCATAACGTTGTATATTTATATATTATATCACTAGCCATATCAATAAACGTGTCCACACTCGTATCGTATGATGTCGTGTATCGGCATAACGTTGTATATTTATATATTATATCACTAGCCATATCAATAAACGTGTCCACACTCGTATCGTATGATGTCAGCGTAGCGGTATAACGTTGTTTATTTATATATTATATCACTAGCCATATCAATAAACGTGTCTACACTCGTATCGTGTGATGTCGCGTATCGGCATAACGTTCTATATTTATATATTATATCACTAGCCATATCAATAAACGTGTCCACACTCGTATCGTATGATGTCAGCGTAGCGGTATAACGTTGTTTATTTATATATTATATCACTAGCCATATCAATAAACGTGTCTACACTCGTATCGTGTGATGTCGCGTATCGGCATAACGTTGTATATTTATATATTATATCACTAGCCATATCAATAAACGTGTCCACACCCGTATCGTATGATGTCGCATATCGGCATAACGTTGTATATTTATATATTATATCACTAGCCATATCAATAAACGTGTCCACACTCGTATCGTATGATGTCAGCGTAGCGGTATAACGTTGTTTATTTATATATTATATCACTAGCCATATCAATAAACGTGTCTACACTCGTATCGTGTGATGTCGCGTATCGGCATAACGTTGTATATTTATATATTATATCACTAGCCATATCAATAAACGTGTCCACACCCGTATCGTATGATGTCGCGTATCGGCATAACGTTGTATATTTATATATTATATCACTAGCCATATCAATAAACGTGTCCACACTCGTATCGTATGATGTCAGCGTAGCGGCATAACGTTGTTTATTTATATATTATATCACTAGCCATATCAATAAACTAGTCTACACTCGTATCGTATAATGTCGGTGTATAGGCATAACGTTGTTTATTTATATATTATATCACTAGCCATATCAATAAACGCGTCCACATTAGTATCATATGATGTCAGCGTATCGGCATAACGTTGTTTATTTATATATTATATCACTAGCCATATCAATAAACGCGTCCACATTAGTATCATATGATGTCAGCGTATCGGCATAACGTTGTTTATTTATATATCATATCACTAGCCATATCAATAAACGTGTCTACACTCGTATCGTGTGATGTCGCGTATCGGCATAACGTTGTATATTTATATATTATATCACTAGCCATATCAATAAACGTGTCCACACCCGTATCGTATGATGTCGCATATCGGCATAACGTTGTATATTTATATATTATATCACTAGCCATATCAATAAACGTGTCCACACTCGTATCGTATGATGTCAGCGTAGCGGTATAACGTTGTTTATTTATATATTATATCACTAGCCATATCAATAAACGTGTCTACACTCGTATCGTGTGATGTCGCGTATCGGCATAACGTTGTATATTTATATATTATATCACTAGCCATATCAATAAACGTGTCCACACCCGTATCGTATGATGTCGCGTATCGGCATAACGTTGTATATTTATATATTATATCACTAGCCATATCAATAAACGTGTCCACACTCGTATCGTATGATGTCAGCGTAGCGGCATAACGTTGTTTATTTATATATTATATCACTAGCCATATCAATAAACTAGTCTACACTCGTATCGTATAATGTCGGTGTATAGGCATAACGTTGTTTATTTATATATTATATCACTAGCCATATCAATAAACGCGTCCACATTAGTATCATATGATGTCAGCGTATCGGCATAACGTTGTATATTTATATATTATATCACTAGCCATATCAATAAACGTGTCCACGCTCGTATCGTATGATGTCGCGTATCGGCATAACGTTGTATATTTATATATTATATCACTAGCCATTTCAATAAACTAGTCCACACTCGTATAGTATAATGTCGGTGTATAGGCATAACGTTGTTTATTTATATATTATATCACTAGCCATATCAATAAACTAGTCTACACTCGTATCGTATAATGTCGGTGTATAGGCATAACGTTGTTTATTTATATATTATATCACTAGCCATATCAATAAACGCGTCCACATTAGTATCATATGATGTCAGCGTATCGGCATAACGTTGTATATTTATATATTATATCACTAGCCATATCAATAAACTAGTCCACACTCGTATCGTATAATGTCGGTGTATAGGCATAACGTTGTTTATTTATATATTATATCACTAGCCATATCAATAAACGCGTCCACATTAGTATCATATGATGTCAGCGTATCGGCATAACGTTGTAAATTTATATATTATATCACTAGCCATATCAATAAACCAGTCCACACTCGTATCGTATAATGTCGGTGTATAGGCATAACGTTGTTTATTTATATATTATATCACTAGCCATATCAATAAACGCGTCCACATTAGTATCATATGATGTCAGCGTATCGGCATAACGTTGTATATTTATATATTATATCACTAGCCATATCAATAAACTAGTCCACACTCGTATCGTATAATGTCGGTGTATAGGCATAACGTTGTTTATTTATATATTATATCACTAGCCATATCAATAAACGTGTCCACACTCGTATCGTATGATGTCGTGTATCGGCATAACGTTGTATATTTATATATTATATCACTAGCCATATCAATAAACGCGTCCACATTAGTATCATATGATGTCAGCGTTACGGCATAACGTTGTTTATTTATATATTATATCACTAGCCATATCAATAAACGCGTCCACATTAGTATCATATGATGTCAGCGTATCGGCATAACGTTGTTTATTTATATATTATATCACTAGCCATATCAATAAACGTGTCCACACTCGTATCGTATGATGTCGCGTATCGGCATAACGTTGTTTATTTATATATTATATCACTAGCCATATCAATAAACGCGTCCACATTAGTATCATATGATGTCAGTGTAGCGGTATAACGTTGTTTATTTATATATTATATCACTAGCTATATCAATAAAAATGTCCACACTCGTATCGTATGATGTCAGCGTAGCGGCATAACGTTGTTTATTTATATATTATATCACTAGCCATATCAATAAACGTGTCCACGCTCGTATCGTATGATGTCGCGTATCGGCATAACGTTGTTTATTTATATATTATATCAGTATCGTATGATGTCGCGTATCGGCGTAACGTTGTATATTTATATATTATATCACTAGCGATATCAATAAACGCGTCCACATTAGTATCCTATAATGTCAGCGTATCGGCATAACGTTGTTTATTTATATATTATATCACTAGCTATATCAATAAAAATGTCCACACTCGTATCGTATGATGTCAGCGTAGCGGCATAACGTTGTTTATTTATATATTATATCACTAGCTATATCAATAAAAATGTCCACACTCGTATCGTATGATGTCAGCGTAGCGGCATAACGTTGTTTATTTATATATTATATCACTAGCCATATCAATAAACGTGTCCACACTCGTATCGTATGATGTCAGCGTAGTGGCATAACGTTGTTTATTTATATATTATATCACTAGCCATATCAATAAACGCGTCTACATTAGTATCATATGATGTCAGCGTATCGGCATAACGTTGTTTATTTATATATTATATCACTAGCTATATCAATAGAAATGTCCACACTCGTATCGTATGATGTCAGCGTATCGGCATAACGTTTATTTACGAATGCTACGAATTTTCCCCCGAGCGTCGTATCTTTACCCTCGAATTTTTAACCTTACATTTCGATACACGTCTGCGCCACGAGACGGTTATACAATATACTAAGATGAATAACTGCAGATCCGGCATCAATTGTGGCTAAATGATGTTAATACATAATGTTAATATTCTTAGCAATAAATATAACTCTTACTTACTTTCTATCATCGATAAAGCATCAAAAACTAAGGCGGCGACCTGATGACTAAGATGGAGAAGCTTGTTAGTAAAAGGGTCACTGGTTCTCACTTTACCAAGAACAACGTTATGCTGCTATTTTATGCTGGTAGTCTATGACAGCATATATCAACATAGCCCAACGTATCAGTAAAATGAAGTCGCAATGGACCAACCATTTCTTTCTTTCCCTTTCCTCTCGTGAACCTTTATTGAAGTTCCTAGATACCCTAACACTTATCACTTTGTTTTTCAACAAAAACTGACTCCTTTTATAAATTCAATTAATAGTCAGTTCCCCTTTTTTCAGTTCCCCTTTTTTTGTCGAAGAACTGACAAAAAAGGGGACGAAAGGTTCACGAGCAACCTCGTACCGGTAAATGAACTGTAGGGCAGCCCTCTACTAAATGGAATGATGGAGTAAGACGATGAATGCAGTTGGCTCAGGACCGTGCTTTGTGGCGTTTATGTGTATAATCGTATAATTAATTCGATACATATATTTAGTTAATTTTCATATAGGTATTGTGTCCATCCTTAATTCTTTCTCTTACAAATCATATTGCACCTCCAAATTTCGTACTATTCACTACTCGTAGTGTTCTCTGCTTACTTAAAGGTTGACTTGTAGAGAATGCCTTATGGCGTTAAGTCCGCCTTTGTAAATGTTTGTGCAACGAAGTTTAAAAAAATTAAATTCCTTGAGGAAGGCCTATGTCCAGCAGTTGCCTTGTTGACGACGATTCTGTAATACCTAGTGTGGGTCTTTCCGGTCGAGTCGACCTATGTATACCAGTTTGGGTCTACCATCTAAAAAAGTTTTTTACTCCATCCAGGTCGTTTACTTTACATCGCTGTTCCCCTACGCGGTGCTGACAATATTTTTCGTTCGAGGCATCACACTACCCGGCTCTTCTGATGGAATTCTGCACATGTATAAACCGAAAGTAAGTGTTACTTTTTCTTTTAAAAAACTCTTCAAAACGAGCAGGTTCTATATTCGACGTGTGTATTTTATTTTGTATTTTGTTTAATAAAACTGAAGTGTCGATTACGAAACAAAATTGGAAAATGCCTCATTACCAGTGAAAAGCGTCTCTGGTTCTCTACACTCACCATACGAAGCAGCAAGCAATATTCTGCTGTTTTACACTATATATTTAACTGCAGCATGACTCTACCATGTAAGAAATTGCCGACTTATTCATCATTCATTCGTTACCAGATTTATTTATTTCATATTCATTGTGTATTGACTACTATGTATCGTATTGTGTCTTATCATACATTAAAATATAAACAAATTTCAGCTGGAAAAACTGCTCGATCCCACTGTTTGGTTGGACGCGGCGACTCAAGTGTTCTACTCTTTCGGTCTTGCTTTTGGGTCCCTGATTGCCTTCGGATCTTACAACCCACCCAACAACAACTGCGTGAGGGATGTACTCCTGGTGTCAGTGTGCAACGCTCTCACTGCCATTTACGCTTCCGTGGTTATCTTCAGCATTCTTGGCTTCAAGGCATATACAATGGTTGAGAAGTGCATAACCAAGTAAGTGACTATTGACTTTATAAAAGGAGTCAGTTTTTGTTGAAATACAAACTGATGTGTGTTAGGGTATCTAGAAACTTCAATAAAGAAACTGTGGCTGTTTAACACCGCAATGTACTCCTCTGGTAATTCCAATTATTATAGTATAGTCTATCACGTTCAATTTATTGAAGTCCTTAGTGACCCTAACAATGTGTCTTACCTAGTTTGAAGAGCTCCTTCCTCCGTACTATAATTGCGGTCACTATCATCGTTACCACTAATCCCAATTCCACTATTACCAACTGCACTACAAAAGGAAAGATACACCACCATTGATAATACGACACGTGTTTCGCCTCTAAATGAGGCATCTTTGGAAGAAATAGACTCTGCAATGGCTAATTGCTAAATTAGCAATTAACGTCGGGTTCTATTAATAGTCCTAGTGTTTCTACTGTTCAGTATCTCTGACTAACTAATTAAACTGAATCATGTGATGACGTAAGCGAATCCTTCATCCCATTTTAAAGAAATTCTTTAGAAAATCTCAAAATTAAATAAATTGATAACAAACAGACCGATAGGATAAAATCAAAAGCAGAGGTTTTTATGGTTATTAATTTCTTAGGCCCTAATATATAAATGTAAATGTTTTATAGTGCACGTAGATAAAGATAGAAGGATTTGCACTTTCACGGTAAAGGGGAGTTAGAGAGAGAAAAATTACATAAATATTGCATTGCATTTATTATATATACAAAACACAATAGCAATCTGAAAGCACAAGGTCATTGCTTAGATAGAGTACCTATTTGAACAAACTACCTAATTAACCGGGTAACTCAATAACGTAAACTCAAATTGTATCAACACAATCTACTAATCAAAT
The DNA here is from genome assembly GCA_963668995.1 of Parnassius mnemosyne. NCBI lineage: Eukaryota > Metazoa > Arthropoda > Insecta > Lepidoptera > Papilionidae > Parnassius > Parnassius mnemosyne. The sequence goes on from CAVLGL010000086.1 coordinate 14,051,281, forward strand.
CAATTCGACGCCAGCTGCCGAAAACACATCACGTATTTTCAATCTAATTCTTATTAGATCAGTACGTCTCGAAATTTTACGGTCGTTCGTTACAATAATATTTTTATATAAAATACTGAAAAGAAATTGTAAACGAATCACATCTAAGATATAGAAAACGAGGCACAACGTCATAACATCCATAATCGACTTTACGTAATAACGTTGTAATACGTTAACGTAAAAAGTTGTCCTCCCCATAGAATAGTCAGAATAGTCAAATATCATCTTAATATTGTATGTATAAGTATATAAGTAGGTATTATTTAAATATATAGTAATATAACACACCTGTTACCTAGGTTTAGTCTCAGTGCATGTGTGTATACGTTATATAATATGTTAGCACTACCTTTTAACTCGTAATTGTTAATAGATAGTTCAGTAGTAGTAGACTCTTAGTTGGAAGATCACACACCGACTTGTCTGTGAAGTCACAAGGCTCCAACTGAAAACCAGCGCTGTATTTGCAGCATTATGCTGAGTTGGAAACCTATTTGATATCACATTTTCATATTAATTTTTTTCGGTTTTACCTTTTTGTTTGTTTGATTTATTATTGTGTATGTACTGCTTCTCAATTGTAAATGCGCAAACAGTGTTAGACTGGTACATGCATTCTTTTCCCCCTTGCTTTTGTTTATAATATTTTTTTAATGTGTGTAAAATGTGTATATCAAATAAATAGTTCTTTCTTTCTTTCTTAATAACGACATATTTCTCTATTTACTCGTAGTGTTTTTTTTTTTATAAAGCTGAAGTGACAAACGAACTCACAGTCTACCTGATCGTAAGTGGCTACTGCAATACATTAACAAATGCATTGTCAATCCCGAAGACTGAGATGGAATACCTCACAGCCTGTGATGACTTTTTCTGCCACCAGGGCGGCGCCTCTAGAAAGTGAGGTATAATATTTGACAGATTTCGTAGCGGGGAAGTTAATTTGTTCAGAAAATGGAAAAGTTATTGTTTTTTTTGTACTATTAGCTATATTTTATATTAATAACATTAAAAATAATTAACCAAACCACAGATATTCATAAAGGTAGAAATATGAAAAAAAGAGTTAAAAATGTGCAAAAAATTAAAGAGCAAACCACTGACGCATTGTTTTGTGTATTAATGTAATACTCTAGAAACTGATAAACTTTTATTAAAAAACAACTTCTCAATTAAATTACATTGTGTAACAAAAAACTTTACCTCAGTGTCAACTAGTGACATCTGGTGAGAAGGAAATTATTAGCCCTCATATACTGACTCTCTATATCCTCCAGACTGAGCAAATAGCAATGCAAGCATTGCTGTTTCTCGGTAATAAGTAAGGAGGTGGTACTCCCGACGGACTACTAAAGAGCAGATAAATAGTTTCCCACCTAGTATTATATTGTTTCTATAATTTGTATACGCACAACCTTATGTTGGGTTGTGGGCTGATTAACAACCTTTTTGAAAGAAGAGATCATATGTCCTCAATCAGTGAAATATCTCTCACATTACGATGTAATAAGCTGCTTTCAAATTTATCAAATTTTATCACCCGTCGTACTTTTCCGCCGACTTCAAAAAGGAGACGGTACCCAATTCGACTGTATGTTTTCTTTTATGTGTGTTACCTCATAACTTTTTACTGGGTGAACCGATTTCGATGATTCTTTTTTTATTTGAAATCTGGTGCTTCACATGTGATCCCATATAAATTTTATTAAGTTCTGTTTTTGAGTAATTCTATATTGAAGTCGGTTGTACAAAATTTTTAATTTTAAATTATTATAGGTATTATTCTAACCCAGTGGTCGGCAAAGTGCGGCTCCAGAGCCGCATGTGGCTCTTTGGCTCCTTAAATGCGGCTCTAGGACAAATATCCACGGAAGGTGTAATAATATTTTCATTTAAAAAAAACTTAATGAGAAAAAAATTACATCTTATTTTGATAAATTAAAATTCTTCTTTAAATCGAGAACATGTATAATTTTTTGTTTAAGTTAAAAGATAGATAAGTAATTAAAATGTTACATTGTTGTAAAAATACTTAACGAACATAGAGTTTAATTTTATTAGTTTTCGTAAACGTAAACACAAACCATGTACAAGCTACCGGCTGAAATTGTTCGTATATTTTCGGCGTACTCCGGTGTGATACAAAGGTACCACAAGCATGCGCGCGCATACTTTTTCTAAGCCACTACCTTACAAATTGGCATCACAGACCAGCAGTTGCAGTGTGAACAGTTTTGTCTTTTCTACCGTGTCTGCAGTTAAACACAACAACTTTTTAATAAGACAGGACTTATTAAAAAGTTGTTGTGTTTTTCAAACAAACATCTTGCAGGTATTTTTATACGATTTTATTAGACCTGCTATGTATGTTTGTGGTTCCTGTACAAAATTTGTAATCGATTTCTCGACAACTTCAATTTATCCAAATATTGGAAGGTTTCTTCCATTTTTGATCATATTAAAAGTTTTGTTATTCTGATGATTTTTATTTTCATCAATTTAATAATGATAATTTTTTTTTTATATTCTACTAAGACAGCGCTTATCTACTATCCCACCTGATGGTAAGTGGTGATGTAGCCTAAGATGGTGAAGCGTACTGACTTAACAAAAGCCTATTCACTCTTGCCTCGAAGACACGAACGACGTTTTTACGAACACCTAACTTACTGTATTCACAAATAAATAAATGAATTTGAATTTGAATTTGACACCCACACTGTAATCGGAAGGAAATACAGATGCTGGCAACTTATTCCACTCCTTTGCTGTACGCATGATGAACGACGTGGCGAACCGATTGGTTCGAATGCGTCGTAAGTCATGGCTGAACTTCTGGCTGTCCGATGGTGGAAGGGAGAGGGAGGAATTAAATTATGCAATTCCTGCGCACACTCCGAAATGCATACTGTACAAAACCGAAAAACTGGCTACTTTGCGTCTGTGTTCGAGGCTAGTAAGATAGGTTTTAACCAAATTCGGGTCACTAATAAGCCTCTTAGCACGCCTTTCCATTGAGTCCAAAGCTGCTAGGTGGCATTTTGCAGCACCAGCCCATATATGGCAGTAATACTCCATGCACGACTGGACTTGCGCTTTATATAAAGTAAGCATCCTTTCCTCATATCCTTCAGGATATCTCAAACCCTAACAACTGAAGGCAGTCGGTATATTCCAGTAATACATTTCGGAAAGAAGCTCCTTTTTGCAGTGAAGAGACACGCTTGTGTTTTGGAGGCGTTGAATTTCACAAGATTGGCATCACCCCATTCGGAGACCGTCTGTAGTGTGAGATTCACATGCTCTACCATAGCTTCTCTTTCGTACTGGATTTGATCCCGACTGCCCCGTGGACTTGGTTGGTATCTCTCTACAACTGTGCTATCGTCTGCATACCCATAGATACTGGGCATAAGCGATCATTAACATGCAGCAGGAATATAGTTGCGGAGAGAACGGACTCCTGAGGAACACCGGCGTTAGTCGCCATCCACGACGACCAGGAAGAGAACATTCAGTCAGAAAGTCCTTTACCCATTCAATCAGACCAAGGAATAAGCCGTACGCTGGAAGCTTACCTAAAAGGCTACTGTGCCAAACTCTGTTAAAAGGCCTTTGAGACATCAAGGGAAACAGTAAGTGCTTCCCAACTGTTCTCGAGTGCTTGAGCTGACGGATTTCGGCGAAACCCATATTGCCGGTCACTAAGGAGGTCATTCTGTTCTAGGTATGCCATTAAGCGGCCGTTGTACTGGTTGCTTTTGTTGTGTGTTGTACTGGTGATTTTAGAAAAAAGTATATTTAGAATATTTCTATAGGCACCCCAATTAACATAGCTACCAAAAAAAAAAACAAAGAAAAACGGAAGATGAAAACCGTGAATTTAAGGTTGAGTGGACCGAGAATTTTGCGTTTATTCAAAACTTAAATGGACTTCCGACATGTCAAATTTAGAGAGACACTTTACAAGAAAGCACGCCTCATTTAGCACTAAATATCTTACCGGTGATGCAAGGAATAAAACAGTTGAGGAACTTCAGAAGAGTCAAGAGTCGTCAACTTCTTTGTTTAATAACTGGATGCAATCTTCCAGTAATATTAATACGCCAAGTTTTGTTTTTAGCCAAGGAATGCTAAGAGAGTGAAACCGTACACAGACGGTGAATACATAAAAAATATTTTATAAATGCATCCGAAGAGTTATTTCGGGATTTTAAGAACAAAGCAGATATTCTGAAAAGAATTAAAGAGTTACCATTGTCTGCTAAAACCATTAAAGATAGGACAATTAAAATGTATACGAATATAACCCAGAATATCGAAGATCTGAAATTGGTTACGGCTTTATCAATAGCAGTTGACGAATATTGTGACGTAAATGATATAGCGCAAGTTTCACTTTTTGTAAGATTTATGTCTCATTCAGGCCCTAAAGAAGAACTTTTAGGATTATTACCACTCAAAGGTCAGACGCGTGGAGAAGATATCGCAAATGCTGTAATTAAGTGTATGGATAAACATCGTATTCCCCTGGATAAAATTGTGTCGATTTCAACAGATGGGGCCAAAAGTATGACCGGCGCAAGAAAAGGATTTGTTGCTATTTTGAATGAAAAAATTAATCATGAGATACGTGTTTACCATTGTATCGTTCACCAAAAAACGCTTTGTGCGCAAACATTTCCGGATGTAATTTGTAAAGTTAATGAATTAGTGATTACCATTATCAACTCCATTTTAGCTAAAGCTCTTAATCATCGCCAATTCAAAGAATTTTTATTTGAAATGGAGAGTGAGTACGCTGATGTTCTGCTTCATAACAAGGTTCATTGTTAATCAAGAGGGAACGTTTTGAAACGTTTAGCGTCCATTTTTTCGGAAGATAAAGCATTTTTCCTTTGGAAGGGCGTTCACAATCCAGAACTAACAGATGTACAGTGGATCCAAAACTTTTATTTTTACGGTAGACGTTACGTCTCATCTAAATCAGCCTAAGCGTAAACTACAAAGGAAAGGAAAATTAATTTTTTCGACGTTGGAAGCTTGGAAGAAGTAATAACATTCGAAAACAAATAATCCATTTTTGCTCAGGATTTTGAAAGGGAAACATTGCTTCATTTTCCGAGCCTGCTGAAGCATCGCCAAGAAAATAATTCCTCTATTGATAAACACCATATTAAAACAATAATTTTAAATAAGAGGGAAGCATTTCTCAGCAGGTTTCAGGAATTTACAAACAGCAGAGCAACTTTTTAGCATTTGTTAAAAATCCTCGTAATGCTACGATAAACGAGTTGAAATTTTCTCCCTTTGAAATTGACATTGGTTGCTTTGAAATACAATTGCTGGATTTAGAAAAACAAGGAGATATGGCGCTGTAAATTCGAACGTCTTTGTGTTGAATTGGAAATATTCTAGAAGAAAAAATGTGATCTTATTTCACAACACAAGTGATCTGCTTTGTATAATCTGGAGAAGGAAGACTTCAGATCATTTTCAACGCTTGGAATAATATGCCTGACTCTTACGATCAGCTGAAAAAGCTCAAGTTTGCTGTTTTTTTCCTTTTCGGTTCTACATGTATATTATGTGAACAATCTTTTTCAAGCATGAACATTATCAAGAGTTAACTGAGAAGTAGTCTTATTGATGAGATTTTGGAATCATGACTAAAATTAAAAAAAAAAACAACATATGAACCTAACTTACTCAAACTTTCCAAGGAGATGCAAGCACATTGTTCGCATTAATTTAGTGTACTACTAATTTAGTGTAATAAGAGTTTACCAAACAAGCTGATTTGGCTCCCAATTTTTTTTAAATTGTTGTAATGTTCATATTTGGCTCTTTGGCTAATAAGTTTGCCGACCACTGTTCTAACCGAATAAAAAAGAGGTATTTAAGTAAAAATATGAAATATTGTTGAAGATATTTTTCTCGTCTAAAAGTTCTAAATTTTATCTTGTTATAACCTTTTTGTTTAATATCCAATTTTCATAAACCACACCGCGAAACAAATATCGTTTTATGACATCAATAAAGTTAAAGTATGTCAAATAATAAAGAAAAAATATGTCTCACCCCGGGTACAACACGAACGGCAGTTTTATTATAAAAGTGTTTTTACGATTTCTAAGTTATGATATTATGTACCAGCTGTTACCCAAAGTTTGTTGAAAGCCTTTAGTTAAAATGTATGTGTTCCAACTGCTTCTAATCTTACATAATGTAAGATTGTGTCCATACATCACGTAAGTGGTGCAGCATATAACAATCGATCGTCCCTACTCCATTTATCATCATCATCATCATCTTTACAACTCAAAACAAGTCCACTGCTAAACAAAGGCCTGCCCCAAGGAATACAACAAAGCACCGTAATGAGCCACTTGCATCTATTGACTTCCTGAATCTCTTACCAAGGCGGCACTCCATCTCTTATCATGGCGGCACACCGCCTGCAACTTTACAAGGCACAGGTTCGGCCTCACATGGAATACTGTTCCCATCTCTGGGCAGGGGCTCCCCAATGCCAACTCTTTCTAATTGACAGGATCCAGCGCAGAGCAGTTCGAATCGCCGACGACCGAGTCCTTTCCGATCGGCTTGACTCACTGTCTCTGCGTAGAGATGTAGCATCTCTTTGCGTATTTTATCGCATGTACCACGGGGAGTACTCTGAGGAATTTTTCGGACTAATTCCAGCCGCTCAATTTCACCATCGCACATCGCAACAAAACTCGCGATACCATCCATACCATATGGATGATTGGCGGTCCACCACTGTGCGATTTAGAAGATGTTTTCTTCCTCGCACAACTTCCCTGTGGAATCGATTACCACCAGCGATTTTTTCGGACCGATACGACTTAGGGACCTTCAAGAAAAGAGCCTACTCCTTTTTAAGAGGCCGGCAACGCATCTGCAATTCCCCTGGTGTTGCAGTTGTTCATGGGCGGCAATAGTCACTTACCATCAGGTGAGCCGTATGCTCGTTTGCCCCCTCTCCTATAAAAAAATCTAGTGGGGGGCCGCCCTACACTTCGCTTCCGGTACGAGGCTGCCACTTGAGAATCTTTGTTCCCATCAGTTGTCGGTCCTTCGAGCTATATGGCCGGCCCATTGCCACTTCAGCTCACTGATCCGTTGCGCTACGTCGGTTACTCTGGTTCTACTGCCGATGTTCTACTGTTCCATTATTGACACAAAATTCTAAGGTAACTTGGAGAGCAGCTATTTTAGTAAATCCTTATTTGGTTTTATTGTGCGTGAAACTGACACATAAAAAAATTCATACATCTCTTAAAAATATTCATTGACAAAGACCTGAGTGAGCATACAATAATGGTGTCTTCCAAACTTTTTGGTTTCTTTATTGCAAATACGAGTATATGAACGATATACTGTGGTATTATTGGAAGTGTGTTGTTGTATTATTGTTCATGGGCGACGGTAGTCACTTACCATCAGGTAAGCCACATGCTCATTTGCCCCCTCTCCTATAAAAAAATAAAAATGTAATTGGAAGTAAAGACTAGAAATGAGTTGGGGGGTGACTCGAACTTTAGGCCTAGTAAGATTGCATAGCCATCATGTAGGGTCATGGTTGAATAAGGACAAAAAGTTCTCATTACACTCCTAGGGAGTCAAAATGGCCAGAAACGAAAAAATTGGGGGGTGGCTCGAACTTTAGGCATAGTAGTATGAATAGCCTATCGTGTAGAGGATGTCATGAGAGTCATGGTTGAATAAGGGCAAAAAAGTTCTTATTACACCTCCTAGGGGGTGAAAATGGCAAAATTCCAAAAAATTAAAATTTTTTATTTCGGGTATAACTCCGCCTCCTTCGGAGATTCTTACACAGTCTTTACTTCCCGCATCCCACTTGTTAAAGGACTACGAAAAAAGGTATACCTCAAAACTTGAAAACGTGGTTATACAACCAGAGCGTGCCAGTTGCCAGTGATGACTTATGCATCTGAGACGTGCTCCTTCACTGTTGGCCGTAAGAGGAAGCTGAAGGTCGCTCAGCGAGCTATGGAAAGGGCTATACTCGGGGTTTATCTACATGATAAACATTAAAATGAGGATATCCATAGTAGAACCAGAGTAACCGACATAGCCCAACGGAGTAGTAAGCTGAAGTGGCAAGGGACGAAAGAAACGACAACAGATAGGGAAGAAAGGTTTTCGAGTGGCAACCTCGTACTGGTAGGCGAAGTATGGGGCGGCCTAACACTAGATGGAATGACGACCTGGTAAGACATGCAGGAAGTCGTTGGATGCAGGTGGCTTAGGGCCGTACTTTGTGGCATTACTTGGGGGAGGCCTATATTCAGCAGTGGACTGTAATGGTGATGATGAATGATAACGAAAAAAAGAGAAGGTTCTCAATTTTTTTATAGAATAAAGGTAACAAACAAGCTCACAGTCCACCTGATAGTAAGTGAATACTGTGGCCCATGGCCATCTACATATATATCGTTGATTAAAATCCTAAATACAGAAGCGTGTCACGCCTGAGGACTAAGGTGAAATGCCTCGTTTCAAGTTAAAAGGTCTCCGGTTCTTTACACTCATCATACGAAACATAGCAGCACTAAGCTGCTATTTTACGCTGGTATTCTGTGCGTCTTACCGTACGACGCACAGGTAGGACATGCAGGAAGTCGATGGATGCAGGTGGCTCAGGACCGTGCTTTGTGGCATTCCTTGAGAGAGGCCTATGTTCAGCAGTGGACTTATAAAAGGCTGTAATGATGATGATGATTCTGTGCGAGTGTGGTAGTTACCGGTCAAGCCAACCCATTCGAGCTACAATTAAATAGCTACAGCATAGCTCTAATACGTACATGTTACGCGATATGTTTATGATATTATATTGTGAATTGTGCTTTGTTAAAAAAGTCCCGTTGGGTTTCTTGCTGATTCTTCCCAAGACAGAGGTTTTTCTTGCGAACCAGTGGTAAAAATAAAAAATGACTTTCAATAAGTATTATGTATTGTAATCTATATTGAATAAAAATGATTCTATTCTGCTAAAGAATAGATTTTATATTTAGCAGGGATGGTAGATATGATAAGGATATAGAACGACGAGTGAACGCAGGAAATAGAGTGAATGGGGCTCTACACGCTATTATGAGGAGTCAGAATGTGTCAACTAAGGCACGTATGGCAATTCATAATGCTGTGTTAGTCCCCACTTTAATGTATGGTAGTGAAAGTTGGGTCTGGCAGAAGAAGCATGAGAGTAGAATAAATGCTGTAGAAATGCGTTCCTTAAGAAGTATGCTAGGGCTGAATCTGAATGACAGGGTGAGAAATAGTGTGATAAGAGAAAAGTGTGGTTTGCAAGATGACGTTGTGACAAGGATTAAGAAAGGAATGCTTCGGTGGTTTGGTCATGTAGAAAGAATGAACGAGGAAAGAGTGACAAAGCAAATTTATGTGACAGAAGTGAACGGCAAAGTCGGGAAGGGACGCCCTAGACGAAGGTTTATCGACCAAATCGGCGATACATTAAAAATGGGCCAGATTAGGAGTACCCTTAACCGACGAGCGTGTATGCGTAGATATATGGATGTAAAAGAGGCGAGAGATGTGTGTCAGGATCGCGCCAAATGGATGTCCGTAGTCTCTGCCTACCCCTCTGGGTGACAGGCGTGAGTGTTTATGTATGTATATGATTCTATTCTATTATTTAAATATTTTTTTCACAATAAATTAGAAACTAATTTCTATTATTTAATTATATACAATATTAAAAACTATAATAATAATAAAAAACTAAAACTAGAAACTTAATTATCATATAGTCCTTCTCCCCGCCGTATTTTGCCAAGAACGCTGGCTGCGTTTCCACGCTGAATGGCTATACTTAGCCTTTGAGCGAGAAAAGAACCAGCCCTCATATCACCAGCAGCAACGACCAGCCGCGGATGGAGTTCCTTTAAGAACTTCACCGCTCGTGGACCCCACAGACCGATAGTCTCTACAGCAAATGGTACATATATGTAGTCATCTCTCAGAGACTCATATTTGCGCCACTTACTCAGTTCAGCTGCCTCTGATGCCGCCCCGGCTCTAAACGTACCAGACATTCAGCTTGGATTTCAAATTTGAAATAATGGGTTGAATTCCCAAACTGAAAAATGCTGGACCTAGTGGGTCACCCTGCTGAACACCGACAGCAGAATCGATAACATGGTTTTCGTAAAACAAGTTAGTATTTTGACTATAACATTGCCAAACATAATGATAAATTTCGGGGGTATTGTTAGCCACTTCTTCAGCAAGGTTACCCTATCGATAGAGTTAAAAGCATTCCTTAGGTCAACCTTCACAAGAACATCTGCATCAGAGTTTGTTAAAAATGTACGGACTGAATGTACCGCCGCCTCACAGCCACCTCTAGTGGCAACACCTAGTTGAGTAGGCTGAAATTTGGTCTTAAGGTTAGAGATTATGTGCCTGCAAGCTAATTTTGAAGTTAAGCGTCGAAATGTACCATAACAGTGGTAGAGCCACGCGGCAGCTTTTGCTGTCGCACGGATGGGCCGGCTCCAACCGGGGTGGTACCACGACCTTACAGAATACCAGCGTGAAGTAGAGGTTTACCTCTGCGTTTCGTTTGGTGAGTGCAGGTGGCCGGAGGCCCTTTTTACTGGAAATGAGGCATTACATCTTAGTCCTCACGGGTGACAACGCATCTGCATTTTGATTCGCAAACGAGGATAGATGTAGATGTCTATGGGCCGCAGCAACCACTTACCATCAGGTAGACTGTGTGCTCGTTTGTCACCGTTATCCTATAAAAAAATGTAGAACCAACGGCAATTGGACGAATACCGTTATCCTTTTTTTTGAAGGCACATAATCTTGCCCCATATAAGAATGGAATGAAATTTGGATTAACATTACCAGAAAGCATAAAGTTACATAATTTTGTAATGTCTTTAAGAAGTACTCCGGCGGCGTCACCGGCACAAACGCTTACAAGATCTTTAAGATGTTGAGGCGTAATTCCGTCAATGCCGCCAGCAGAGCCAATCGAAAATGACATAATTGCTTCTAAAGTTTCTTTTTCAGAAATTTGTAAAGGTTGCATAGAAGTCTTGGGAGGCAGCGGTAAACCCTGAGAAGGTTTGACCGAAGGACGCTTCTGACGAAGGCTTTCATTAGTTTCGACATTACGAGGAGCCAGGATGTCGTCTGAGAATAAAATACGGGATGCATTTTTTAAGTCGCCATCCATTACTTTCGACTCAACTACTTTTTTTAAATCAAATTTAGGCCGTGGTCGAGATAAATGAGTATTAATTGGGTAATCTAAATTTTGAAAAGATGTCTCTTTTAGTTGAGACGTAATTGATTTATTTATTCAATTACGTCTCATTCTTAATAAAAAGTATTGTTTTATCAAAATGAAAATGGGAATATGCGAAAGTAAATAATTCTTGCCAACTATTTTCACTATTAGTGAAACAATTTTGAATAGTGCATGACAATGCTTTAGCAAGCTGCATCCTCGCACCTCTAGGAATTCTTTTAACCACTGGTACATTACGATGATAAATTTGCTCCGAAAAAAGGGAAAATTTGTGTCATTAGTTGAATTGCTAACAGAGTTATGTATTTCTACGGTAGGCGGTGAAACCGAAATACTTTTACTATGGCATCGTTTAATATGTATATTTAAACCCCTTTTACCTTTAAACAGCCTACCGTCGGCACAATTTTGACACTGAAGGAAATCCGGTTGTGAATATAGTGGAGCAGAGATATTCATTAAAAAATCTAAACAAATCTCTACAGCACTCAAAAGTCTTTATATTACATACCTTCATATTTAATTGCTGCTGTACCCCGAATCTTTCCCTGAAACAATCATTTACGGCCTAAATAAAAGCACTTTACTCTATAAATAAAAAATTATCACATTACTTCCCTGGATTTATTCCATATTGATAAAAAATTGTTTGCAGTCGTTATGCTTTGACAGTTGACAACGACGCAGCAGAAATATTTTCCTTTATAAATGAGTATTATGTCTGAAATCAAAAAATAATTATTATAACAACTCTCTTATATATTTACTGATCTATTTATTGAAAATTATAAGCCAGATTTGGCCTCTAAATAACAAAATAAAATAAGTTTTTTTTTATAGGATAAGGGTGACAAACGAGCACACAGGCCACCTGATGGTAAGTGGTTGCTGCGGCCCATAGACATCTACATTTATCCTCTATTACAAATCAAAATGTAGATGCGTTGTCACCCGTAAGGACTAAGATGGAATGCCTCATTTCCAGTAAAAAGGGCCTCCGGCCACCTGCACGCACCAAGCGAAACGCAGAGGTAAACCTCTACTTCACGCTGGTTTTCTGTGAGGTCGTGGTACCACCCCGGTTCGAGCCGGCCCATCCGTGCGACAGCAAAAGCTGCCGCGTGGCTCTACCACTGTTAAATATACGTAGCTTTTGACAGTGAAAAATTTTGACATATATCATTCTGTTCTATTCTATTCTGTTCTTTGATTTAAATGATTATTTTTACGGCGCTTTAACTTAGCCCCGCCGGCACCAATGGAATTGTTAATTGCAATTTTAAGTGCTGATTTACCACGTGCTCGGCGGTGAAGGAAAACATCGTGAGGAAACCTGCATGTCTGAGATATAAGAAAAAAAAGTATTTCGAAGACATGTGAAGTTCGCCAAGACGCATTGGGGCAGCGCGGCGGACACTTCCTTGCCCTAAAACCCTCAGAGATGAGAGGAGGTCTGTGCCCAGCAGTGGGACGTTTATAGGCTGTAACTTTAACTTAGCACTGTCTACAGAAGTTTATTTTATTTATAACATTATTAGTTTTTTGAAGTTGGTTATTACTTCTTTTTTTTTTGTTATTTTTATTATTTATTTAGACATTTTATAATTTTTTAGATATAACTGAAAACGAAGTGATTAGAAGCTGGTATGGCTTATTGAAAAAATCTTCATTATTATGTAAGTTACTCTAAAATTATTATTTTCTTTCCAGGGAGGTAAAAGTGCTAGCTATGCACCAAATCGGCGGTTTTACATTGAACTCTACGTTCGACTACTACCAAGAGGAGTATCCTAATTTGAATTCTACCGTCACCTCATCCTTGAACCTCACCGGCTGCGCTATGAGCAGGCAGTTGGAAGAAGTGAGTTAGGAATTCAATTCTTTTTTAATTGGACTCGATTCTGACTATTGCTGGCTAATGTTCATACAAAGACATCTAAATTAGTGACGCAACGTTTACGATTAATATAATTTCTAATTGAAAATTTTCTAATAAATAAATCTACGTACATCGTACAATAATTGTAGTCTTATTATTTAAATATAATTAACAATCTTCTAGACTACTAATCGCAAATATGGAAATTGACTTGAACTAAGCATTTTTAAAGGTATGGTTTTGCACCTTACGTCTCAAATCTTGAGACGAAAGAATGGCATGGTTGAAACTATAGTCTCTGACCTCCTCCAACGGCGCTTGTAGCTACGGCTAGAAATATGCAGCAGTGAATTCACATTCATAAGGCTGTTTCGAAAAGAAGATACTTTTCAAGATTTCATAATTGATGTCTAAAATACATGTTATTTGGTTGATATATTAGGAACTCTACAAACTTGTTTTTTTGTTCACTGTCAAAATTGTTTTTTTTTTCAGGCGGCAGAAGGCACTGGCCTCGCCTTCATAGTGTTCACCCAAGCTATACTCAAATTAACACCAGCGCCATTTTGGTCAATCATATTCTTCCTGATGCTCTTATCACTCGGTTTGGGAAGTCAGATTGGAATCATGGAGGGCATGCTGTGCACCATCTTCGATATAGATTTCTTTAAGAGGATGAGCAAGCCCGTTATAACCGGTAAGTTTAAAAATTACTATATATTACTTGTAAAGATGTTAGCATTAATTAGCTGTGATCTGCGATTAAAATAAAAACCTTGTTGGTAGAGGATCTCCCGCCCTCCCTTAATGAGGGATAATAATCTTACGCTCACAAGATGTCGCTAGCTTGGACTAAGGTGAATTTCATTGTTAGGCAGTTGGGCACAAAGTGTTATCATTGAAAAGTCTACTTTTAGCAATATCCATAATTTGGTTAATGCATTTCATATGTAATTAATGCAAAATATCACTAATATTCCAGTAAAAAAAAAACATCAATCGCTAAACTTTTGTAACAAATTAACTTCAAATAATATATTAAATAGTTCACCTCATTGCCAAGTGGCGCCGCCTAGTGACAAAAAAGTCGTAGATGCCTTAATTGCGTGCACTTTCATCGACACCACTTATCTTAACACCACTACTATAAATTAAAGTGTCTGTACATATGTAAATGTCTTTTATACAGGATTATTTTTCAAAGAGTGGCCAAATATTATACTTAATTTCAAACATATGAATAATGATATTTTTTATATTTATTTGAAATTATCCCAAATTGTATTTGATTTATGGGCAACAAAGTTTTTGCCTACCGATCGTACCTTACGAATGTTTGTGTGCTCTGTAAAATCAGTGAAAATAATGCATTACCACGGATTTTTACGTGTAGAGCCATGCTGCAGCTACATTAGTAGTATAGTTGTAGCAAGAATGGGTCGGCTCGACCGGGGAAGGACCACGCTCTCACAGGATATCAGCGTAAAATAGCCGCTTAACGCTGCTGTGTTTCGTATGGTAGAACCGGAGACCCTTTTTACTGGAAATAAGGCATTCTCACGGGTGACAACGCATCTGCATTTTGATTTGTAATAGAGGATAGATGTAGATGTCTATGGGCCATAGCAACCACTTACTATCAGGTGGACTGTGTGCTCATTTGTCACCCTAATCCTATAAAAAAAAATTAAAAGATAAAAAGGACAGAATGATTTGTTTTTTTCGCCATTTGCCTATATTACTTATTTTGAACCTTCTCTGCAAATTTAGCCGGTTATTGCAAAATAACCCTGTATAACGGATATCCGCCAACGCCTTATATTAATAGACCGCCAATTAGCAGTTTTGTTCCGGTAAGAAAGGTATGGGGAGTTAGTATGATTATAGACCGTAAGGCATTCCCTCTTAGCCCTCAGAGGTAACATTTATAACCTTTTTATGCTGGTTATAGGTGTACAAGGATTACAGTTCCGGGGTAGGTTCACAGCACGGTATGGACTGTTAGCTTGAGTATATCGGTTAAAGCTATTGGATGAAGTGTACAAAATTTGCAAGCTCTAGAAAAATATTGTTTCATTTGTTTTTTGCATAAACATCCATTTCAACTCCCACTTTCTGGTCTTATTTGGCATTCTATTAATACTTATCTTAATTATTTTGGCAAATCCTAACTTAAAAAGACCTATGTCACCAGCTACTAAAATTAGAGATTATATGGAACGTTATGATTTCTGGCTCTCTGGTTTTAAATAGTCGAACCACGCTGCAGCTATATTATGGTTGTAGCACGAATAGGTCGGCTTGACCGTGGAGAGACCACACTCTTACAGAACAACACCGTACAATAGCAACTTAATGCTGCTGTGTTTCGTATGGTGAGTGTAGAGAATCGGAGAACCTTGAACTGAATTACGGTGACAATGCATCATCATTTTGATTCTTAATCGAGGATGGAATCTTTCTGAGAAGAATGTGATGTAATAATGAATCTTGAATAGTTAAATAAATATTAATATAGATGTCTATGGGCCTGTGTGCTTAGGCGCATAGACTCATCAGGTGCTGTGTGCTCGTTTATCACCCTTATTCTATGAAAAAAAATGAAATCTAATACCCTCAATAACCGAATAACTACTGTAAAATTTAATTCTTTATATAATTCTTGTTTCCAGGTGCAGTGTGCACTTTCTGTTTCCTAGTGGGGCTGATATTCACGACCGGAGCTGGAGAGTACTGGCTCAAGATGTTCGACTCCTTCGCCGGTACCATTGGTCTCGTCGTTGTCGCGCTGCTTGAGATGGTCGCTGTTGTTTACATCTATGGGCACGAGAAGTTAGTCTAGATTTAGTTATTAATATTTTTACAAAGTGCTTTCACTTATGCTCCATTCTAATATTCAACGTTTTGTTTTATGTAACGAACCACTGCTGAACATTAGATTGCCACAAAGCACGGTCGCTAACCACCTACATAAAAAAATAAAAACATATAAAGATACATAAAAATTCACCACTATCCACCTATTACAATTAATATAAGCAAAACCCGGCAGACGTCGCCTGTGTAGGTATACCAATTTTCATGGCAGGTGCTTGAACGGTATAGATTGGGAATGTGAATTACAATAAACGGGAGAACCTCTCTGCATTAAAATTACATATGGGTGCCAACTTTCATAGTGATCGGTCAAACAGTGTCGAGGTGTATTAATCTCAAACAGTTGCATGTTTTTCTTTTTTACATGCATTCTATTCACTCGATACTTGAGACGATTAAAAATAAAATACATTAGGTACTCATTACAAAAGGTGGTTTATTAATAATTTCCATTCATTACAGCCTATACAGGGTATTTTTGGAACGCTCCCGAAAACTAAGACAGGCGACAGCACCAAGTATACCTTTGATCATGGGTCACAAATAAATTTGATCCTGATGAAAAAAAAATCATATTTTTACAACGTTTTATTAGCTTTATTCACGCGCCATCATGTTAGTACAGCTAAATGAATCGATAATTTCATAAAAAAAATCATGAAAATACTGAAACATAAAACCAGCAGTGGAAACTGAATTGATATCACCTGACTAATGGAGGTTAATGTACGCGCGAACGGTGAAAAAAGAACGCTGGCCTTGAACTTGGGCATTGAGCGATTTATCACATATAGGTACGAGGGGGGTGCGACGGGGGATCAATCCGCCAGTATTACTGTGCCTGCATGCTATTGGTTCACGCGCTTTGTTCGCTCCAAAAATACAGTCGCATACACAGCTTACTTTGCGACTCGCGACGATGTTTTAAAAAGGAAGGAAACAAAAATTATTTATATCTATTGTTTTATGACTAAACTAGTGAACGAAAAGGTAAATATGATATGAGAAGGTGAATGGGGAAAATTGTGCAGTAAAGTGTTGAGGGAGAATACCGAAAAAATTACCATGTGATCGACCTGATGACGGAAGCTCAAGCGAAGATGAAAGTGATGATGAAGTAGCATCCAGTAATACCAACACACCATCAACATCTGACTTTCATGTGACCCAAGACGTCATAATGGACGGCGTGTCACCCTTAAGTTTTTTTTGTTACAAACTACTTTATATTTTACGATAGAAATAACAAATAATGCTCAAGTAAACATTATCCATTTTTAATTCCCACCTCTTCCAAAGTTCTAAGTAAATAGTAAAACACCTATTATGATTCCACAATTAAACAATTAATTACTATAATATTATAAAACAATAGCCCAATACCATGTAGTACTTTAGAACGCGACTGTACCCACACTTCCTCCGCTGTCGACCTGTATCTAGCTCGGTACGAAACAATGGTATGCGGTCGGAAGAAAAAAGGGCGCATCTAACAATTTTTGAATAAATGAGTTAAATATACCATGACTCATGATAAGAAGGCGCATCTACTAAATTTTTTTAATATTCACAAATATCAATATTTTAGAAATTATCGTAAGGATTTTAGACGTAACTGTTGATCACAGATGACATCTTTTTATTAGAAAAGACTTCAACATAAAAGAAAAGACTTATTTAACCAGTGGCTACGTCATCTTTAACAATATTTGCATCGATTACTTAAATTTCAATTATTCTTGTCTTTTTATTCTATATCTTATTATTAAGAGCTTATATCTTATTACTAAGAGCTGGTGTTTCACATGTGGTCCCATATAAATTTGATCGAGGTCAGACCAATAGTTTTTGAGTCATCCTTAATTATTTATATTAAAGTCGGTTGTACAAAATTTTTAATTATTATCGTAGTAAGTCTTGTATGATATCCCCTTTAAAATCATTACTCAAGAGTTGCGGGTTGTTATTTTTTGTGTCTGACTACCAATGCTTTTCTAATATTTACTAAGAAAAAAGTAGTAAATTACTATTAGCGTCCTTTCAACTTCAAATGACCTTTCCAAAATATGTAAAAATGTTAAATGAATGGCAGTTTTTTTTATTTATTAGGTTGGGAAGACGCAAATAGTTATATGCGTCTTTCCTTCGATGTTTTTGTGTTGCCAGGTGTATTTTTTAATCTAAGATGAAAAGGAAAATTCGTTTTATTTAAATAAATAAACAAATTATCAAAAAATAAGTTCGTCCTTAAAATCTTCATGTCTCTACGTACATATTTCAATTTTCATATAGATACCTTTTAATATACTTTAGACACGGGGTCTGAAAGAAAAATTCATAAATTTATTTTTTATTTCCATTTTACGTTTTTGTTAGTTGCGTACTTCTTTATTTCGTATGACGGCAGAATGTAACCCGGCCGGCTCATGTCGCCTCGCAGAATGTAACCCGGCCGGCTCGTGTCGTCACGCTGTGACGCAGTAGGTTTCCGTTTATTCGTCGGGGTTCGTTATTAATTGTAGTTTTTGAAACAGTTCCGTGTTGATTTTGTACACGCGTGCGCGAGCGACAGTTCAATCGTTTTGTTTAATAAATTTACTTGTGATTACGTGTTGATATTAAAGTTTTTGTTACGTTTTTGGATTCTTTTTTGTTTTAATAATGCCTAACGCGTACGTTTATAGTGGTCAACATGTTAGGTATCCGAACCTAGGTACACGAAGTATCGCTAAATAAATTGTTAAGACGTCGGGATCGTACAAGTGTGTCATACTGTACAGTGCACAAAGTGTTGAAGCGTAACCAATGCGCCCATACAAATTGCACAAAGTGCAAGCTTTAGTTCCCGGCGATCACGACCGCCGACGAGTTTTCTGCCGTTGGTTATTATACCAGCAACAACGTGTGCCTGGTTCCATTGAGCACATTATCTGGACGGATGAGTCGACATTTACCAGAAACGGCCTGTGGAACCGAAGAAATACACACGTGTATTCAGAGGTTAACCCGCACGCTGTTCGACAAACCGGGCACCAAACCCGATGGTCGGTTAACGTATGGGCAGGTTTATTTAAGGATCGCATACTGGGACCAGTGTTTCTGACAGAGCGACTGAACGGACAGCGATACCTAAACTTTATAAATGAACAGTTGGTTGACATTTTAAACGACCTATCGTTGGCTGAATATCGCCGCACATGGTTCCAACATGATGGTGCCCCTCCACATTTCGTGAGGTTCGTCCGTGAGCGCCTCAATGAGTTATTTGATGATCGCTGGATCGGCAGACTAGGACCACACGCTTGGCCACCTCGCTCACCAGATCTGACTCCGTTAGACTTCTTTTTGTGGGGTATGTAAAAGAAAGGGTTTTTAATCGTGAATGTGATAGTGCTGAAGAAATGCGCCAAAGGATCGTGGATGGTTTCGAGAAACTACGTACGGACTGTGTCGAAGACCACACGATGATGCCCCGCCTGCACCCAAATCTACCTTGAAATGAATGGAGCACAATTTGAGCCGCATCTCATAAGACCACGGAGGATTTAGAGCGGTAAGCTGTTTCATACCTATTTTTTTTTAAATAACTTAGTACTAGACTAATCTGAATAGGTACATAACTGAATACATGAGAATAATAAACATACACGATGAATAAAAACTCATGACTCCAACTTTGGTTACATTTCATTTAAGTATTTTTTCATTAGCGGGGAATCGAACCAGTTATTTGGGTTATTTAACCTGTAAATTCGGATTAAAGTGGCTAAGTGGAGACAAGCACAGTGGCAAAATAGTAGGTTAAGTAGATAAGTAAGGTATTTAGACAAGTGTTGTAAATTATTAGATATTGTGGTTTGGCCCGCTAGTTGCGGGCCGCGCGAATTTGCGTTCGCGCGTACATTGACCTTTCAGTCAGGTGATATAAATTCAGTCATTCCACTGCTGGTTTTATGTTTCAGTATTTTCATGATATATTTTATGAAATTATCGTTTCATTTAGCTGTACTAACATGATGGCGCGTGAATAAAGCTAATAAAACGGTGTAAAAAGTTGATTTTTTTTTCATCAGGATCGAATTTATTTGTGACCCATGATCAAAGGTGTACTTGGTGTTGTCGCCTGTCTTAGTTTTCGGGAGCGTTCCAAAAATACCCTGTATAAGACTACTGCAGAACATATACCTCTCCCATAGATTGCCTCATGGAGGGGGGGGAGGGAGTTGCCTTTTAATAGCTTTAACTATCAATTGTCCTTTTAAAACTTTATTAAACCAAAGCTTATTTCCGAAACATAGGCTATACCTGTTCTTTATTTATTTACAAATATTTTTTTTATTAACCTTATTAAAAATGAATACAAATGGTGGACCAATGACTTGGATTTCTCTCTCAGTCAAGTCGGAACGTGTAAAGATAATGTAATAGGTGCCATAGGTGAAAATAGAAACCTTACTTGGGGTATAAAGGTAAAAGCATTGACCAGTCCTAATCGCATCGTAATTACGAGTTTCTTGAGGTTAAAGCTCCAGGGTGGCCCGCGAAATTCAAATTTTCTGAAATTATTTAACAAAATGTGATTCGCGACCGTAACGAGTATGTGTTTATAGTATTATTACCATTAAAATCACCAATACAACCTTCTAAGATCATATAATCCCTTTGAATGAGTTTTTCTGTAAATAGCCATTCAATTGGATTATACGAACTTAGAGGGTTGTATTGATGATTATAATGATTATTATTCTGTAAATACATACTCGCCACGGTCGCAAACCATATTTTGTTAATCATACAACCTGACACTGACCTATAAATTGCAAAAAACGTAAAAAAAAATTGAATTTCGCGGGTTACCCTGGCGCTTTCACCTTAATATAAATATAATCTAATGATATAAGGCATTAGAGTCAGTTCACACAGAGACGCGGCGCGGCGACGGAGCGCGGCGCCGCGAGGCGCGTCGTGTAGTTGCTGGCAGCGTACCGCTCTTGCACACTGTGCCTGCCGATGAAGCAGTGCCGCGTAGGAATAGGCAAGGGAAAAAATATATCGAATCGATATTTTTAAACGGTATCGATATATATCGCGTGATAAATATCGATATATCGATATCATTTGCACGATGTAAAGATAAGGTCCAAAATTTTATATTACTGACGGTTGAACGACGAAAAAAAAACGACATTTTAGTATCACTATCTTAAAAATTACGCACTGCATCGCGTCGCGTCACGTCTCGGTCTGAACTGACCCTTATTCCTGTCATACCATGCACGTTCCTTTAAATTATCTTCGAAAAATAATATGTTGAACATTTTGATATAATTACAGATTCTCAAACGACATCTACGAGATGACAGGCTACCGTCCTGGATGGTATTGGCAAATTACTTGGCGTTACGTTGGGCCGTTTATCGTCACCTGCATTCTGCTCTCTTCTCTCGTCTTTATGCTGATCAACCCACCGACTTATGGTGCTTGGAATGCTGCAGAGGTATGTATACCACATAGAATAAATGTATTATAGTACAATCTTAAAATAGGTCATCATCATCATTATCTCCATCATCATAAAAACTGAAAACAGATCTCCCCCAAATGCGAATGCCACAATAGAGTATTCTGAACTACCTGCATCCATCAACTTCCTGCACCTCTTGTCAGGTTCTCACTCTATCTATAGTGACTACACTACACTTCTCTTACCAGTATGAAGCTGCCACTCGATAACCTTCTTTCCTTATCAGTTGTCTTTAACTCTGGTTCTACTACGGATATCAACAATATCCTGTCACGGAGTTTTTTTTTTTAGTTATTTTTGACTTTATTGCCTCAGCACCTCCGGAAACCTGTTACCAACTGTGGGATGTATGTACGCCGACATTTTACAGACGGGCAAGTTATAAGTTTTTTTTTTTATAGCATTGGGGGCAAACGATCATACGGCTCACCTAACGGTAAGTGACTACCGCCGCCCATGAACAACTGAAACACCAGGGAAATTGCAGATGCGTTGCCGGCCTTTTAAAAACGAGTAGGCTCCTTTCTTGAAGGTCCCTAATTCGTATTGGTCCGGTGGTAAACGAGGAGGTCGTACGAATAAGAAAACTCCTAGTAAAACGCACAGTGGTGTACCGCCAAGCATCCAGATGGTGTGGCTGGAATCAATCCGAACAATTTCTCAAAACCGTTCCCGTGGTAAATACGATAGGAAATGCAAAGGAACGGAACACAACTCTTCGTTGCGCCAGTGAATCGGGTCGATCAGAAAGAGCTTTAGATTAGTTGTATAGTCTTTGTATTTCATTTGTCTTTTGGATTTTCTTTTGACCGGTTACTTTGAAGAAATTTTAAATCGTATCAATAGTATGAAACCGGAATTTGGCAAGTTTCTGTTGCCTTACCACTAAAAACGCATTGCTAATGCTCTTCAGCTTTAAAAAGAGTGACGTTAAGCCTACAAAAAGCTTTACGGAAAGCCAGTTTCAACTGCACCAAACATAACGGTGCAAAGCTTATGCTAGAACAACTGACAGTAGTGCTGTTTGGTCTCTTGCCTTCCACACTTTGTGGTAGTCGATTGCACAAGGAAGTTGTGCGAGGAAGAAAACTTCTTTTAAATCGCATAGTGGTGGACCGCCAATCATCCAAATGGTAAGGATGGTATCGCAAGTTTTGTCGCGATGTGCGATGGTGAAATTGAAAATGGCCGTAAATACTAAAACGGTTTTAGTCGCAGCGCGTCTTATCTGACCCTGATACTCTGTTGGGCCAAACAGTTATTATTTAGAAATTGTGGAAGCCTCGTCGGCTTACACAACCGCGTTTATGCGAAGAAGACCAACGAGCTTACCGGTGAACCATCAAGACCGCATTAAAGCTCGCCCGTCGATCAGGCTTTATATTATAAGTCCATCTCGACCGGGGAAGGACCACGCTCGCATAGAATACGAAATAATGTTAAAATTCCATTGATAGCCCATCTACCAAACGTGCCCCCTATGAGGCAATCTTTGGAGCAGGTCTATGTTCAGCAGTTTTTATAGACTAATTATAATTCAGGGTCGCGTAGAGAGAACCCCGTATCCAAACTGGGTACTGGGTATTGCCGGCGCCATGATCCTCGCGGGCGTGCTGCCGATACCACTGGTGCTGGTGCTGCGCCGCTTCCAGTGCCTTGCGTTCGACGTGGACATACACCAAGGCTCCATACGCAGGATTGAGACCACCGTTTCAACCAAGGAGATGATGAGCGATCAGGATGTGAGTATTTTAGTTTGTTGGGTTTTCAGTAGTTATGGTAGTAGGTGAATATTTCGGGATGATTAATTGAAGTAATATGTACTACGTATCAGAAGAAACGTCGAGACTTGATTGTTTGTATAACGCTGCAGAGCCCACGGGCTCAATCTTACTTAGCCTGTGCCATAAAATGGTATTCTTTGGCACAGATTTTGTTTGCGGTGTCTGTTCTAGTACGTACTCGTAGTACATTACTTCAATGGGATGGGTACGATTTTCTGAGCAACCACAGTGCGTACATGTGTGCGTGCGTGAACATAGTTATAATTTACATATATACTTACGATATGAAGGTCCAAAGTAAAAACCTAATAATAAAATATGATAAATTGATTAATTTATTATGTGTACTAATATCAAATTAGCTTTAGAAAGCTCTGTAATGTAGAACTTAATACGACCACAGGTTTTGATCAGATTTTAAACGTCTTATTACAAAAAGAAATTAGTATCAGGTTTTATATTAGTCCATTTAAAAAAGGCAGTCCCGTGGTAAATATTCGAACTAAAATATTAAGTATCCGCTGATACGGCGGCGGCCATTTTGGTAGTTTTGACCCATCTGGCGGTTCCTCCATAAACGGCTTGTCTAATATGATGTCTAGATATAGCAACTTATGGCGATATAATGGTTTTGAATTAACCTCTCTTATTACAAAAGTCTTAGTGCAACATTTCCGCTACAACTTTTTACACCATTAGCGAAAAGTAGAGTAAGCGAATTATTAAGAGGAGGGTAGGATAAACAAAACAGCAAATGTCAAATTCTGCGAAGACTATGGCGTCGCAGCTGAGCGACTTTTGTCGGGAGAAAGACTCTTCTTACACCATTGTTTAAGTCTAAGATAATCAATAAAGCACGTTTTGTGATATGACGGTTACGTTTTTAGTTTGAATAATAATACAATAGTAATATACAATGATTATTACAGTAGATATATTTTCTTTTTCCGTAAGTTAAATCTGTTTAATAATCGTAAAAAAATAACAATCTGAACATCTGTAATATTCACCTGTTGACGTAGCCTTCGCATATTTACACATACAAACCAATAATTCTAAATACGCTAACATATTTCACCTGCTCTAACTTTTCTCACCAACGCTATTAATAACCTTATGACTTAAAATCCTAATGTAAATAATAATCTGGATATTTCAATAACTACTAACTGACCTAGGAATCCTGTTTACTTATGACAGTGGTTTTAAGATAATTTTAGTTTTTAAATTCACTGTGGCTGTCTTAAGATAAGCACTTGATGTCTCGTTTCTATATTTTCAACCTTTCGTTTCCTTTATCGACCACCATTTCCTTAACTACTACCATTCAAAAAGTATCCGAAAATACATTTATTTATAACATACATTTCAAAGGCAAAGTCATTCGTAGCACGACTAAGTTAAACTTACCGAAGGAATATATTAGATACTATTCGCAATACAATTCTCACCTCAGAGATTGTCACGTGCTGGTATTCAATAAGATGGATCGTAATAGAGAATGAAACTTTACTAGAATTAAGAAATCAGTCTTAAGAGAAAAATCGCTAAAAGATTGGTGGATAGTTTGCATAAATAGAAATTCTATTTCGATAGCTATTATTATCGTTATAGTTTCAGACGCGTCTTATCTACTTGGGAGTCCGTGTGAGTTGGTACTAACCTCTTACTGAACTAAGATATCTTACACTGTTGTTGCGTTTCGAAGAGTACCTAAGCTATTAAAATAACATACAGGTTGTTAAGCGTTTCGTCTTAGTCCTCAGGAGTGATGAGCTTCTTTGTTTAAGAGTTGGCTGAAGGTGTTCACGACGATGATAGCTCGTTTATCACTTTTATATATTATAAACATGCAACATAACACACACAGTTACGTAGGATTATGAAACTTTGCTTAACGTTAATTATTCCGCCACGAAACTACCTGGAGTTACTCAACTTTTAGCGACACCCACAGTACAAAATTATTATTTTATACCATCACTTCGTGCCATTTCGTAGACTACCAAAAATAGTAACAAGATAAACGTAGATTTGTTTTAAGGATTTTTTTTTTTGTCTACAGTAGTTATTGTTTTATCAAATGTCAATGATATGAAATATAAAACAACGTTTTTCTTCCTTTTAATTCCAAACGTACATTTCTTTTAATTTGGGGAAGATAGAAATTATAAATATCCGATTTTGCTTGTTAAAAACAAAACTAGAATATAATCGCCAAGTTTTAGCAACACCGATAATGGAACTGAGTCAGCACTGAAGTATAAAATCCGTGGACAGTGCCAATTTGCCTATGATTTGATATTTGTAACTGATCTAATATAAATATTATAAACAAAATTAACTCAGTTTAGGCCTTTTTTACAATAGAAGCTTAAAATAATGTGTCTGAATATTTCATATCATTGGTCCTGGCTATTGTGTTTAACCCTGCTATGTGTGTGCGTGGCGACGCAGGTGCTATCGCCCGAGAACGCGCCTCCGGCCCCGGCCCAGCTCGTCGCAGAAGCTGCCGGCACTAAATTCACTATTGGAGACTTCGACGTAAGGGTCCTGTACAATAATGATTTTGTGTTCGTGTTTCGTTTTTCAGTTTTTTTTTTTTTATTTATTACTAATAATGGCAACACTTAAACCTTAGTGAAACTTTTCCCTCTTTTTAAAAGAATCCTATTATCTTTCGTAACAAAATCATTTGGTATGATTATTAACTAAAATGAAAAATCGACGATAAATGTTTTTAATCCCTTACAATAGCAATTTTGTACTAATGGAAATCTTAGTACAAAAAGTCTTTTAATACAAGATGTCGGAATTGAACTAAGTAGAAAAAAAAATGTTAGCGTCTTTATTGTCCTTATTTTCGAATCTATCAGTAAAAAAAAGTATATTTTTATTTTTATTTTAGTGTGGATTATAAATGTAGCACTATATAAAATCACTTGTAAATACCTTCAACGAATTACTTTAGGGGGTGGACAGCAGCGACGAGAGGCCGAGCAAACGCCTTCCAACAAGCATCGCGCGAAGCCGACCCAAGAAATAGATGTTTGTCGCGCTAAATCAATTTTTTAGCTTTATTTGTTTTAATGGAGACAAAAAATAATGTTGCAATTTCAAAAATTGCTTAATTTTCAAAAATATATGAATTAACATCAAAATACTAACTTTTAATTTATTGAAAAAATTTTTTTTGTCTTCATTCCTTAGCTGCTTTCTAACAAAGATTACGCCATTAGCTCACGGCTTAGTTGTGTTAGCGAAAAACACATAAATATATATTTTTACAATTTATTATGTAAAATTATATGTAAACTGTTTTTTAACCGTGTTGTATATAATTACGCTTCATATAGTGCTAATACAAAGTATAGCTATATAATGCATTTATCGTTAAATTTTAGTTATAATGATTATAAATTATTTAAATTATGCACGTTTCTGATAGAGAAAGTACCTACCTATCTAACTTATTTATTGCGATTTTTTTAATATGACATTGTTTTATTCTAGTCGTCCGACACAGAGCCAGACGAAGTCAACGCGTCCAAAAAATTCGACGTTTCCAGTAGTAGCGATGAAGAAATTTTAAATACAAAAGCAACAAGCACAGGAATTCGCCTTGCTATAAAGCCTATTGGCCACAAACCAACAACATTCAAGATGGACGTCGTTGATGATTGACCGTTACACTATTCATTAATTAATGATGATTTCGGAGAGTTTTCAAATGGAGGTAGCTCCTTTACCAGAAGGCTTAAACGTATATAGACGTATATGCCAGATGCGCGGATTCTGAGTTAATTACTCGTAGGATAGGCTTAGTATATGACGGTAGTGAGAATTACGGTAAATTCCGCATATTCTTACTCCGGATATAGAAAATAACGTATTCCAAATGTAATATGTTGTGCTGTTTATTCGCTATATCCAACAGTATTATTTAAATCATATTTAGGATAAATAGAAAATTTTAAGTATGGTGACGATAAAAGGCAAATTTTCAATGTGATTTTATGGCGATAAAATTTTAAATTGTTAAAAGCCATTATATCGGTGTTCCAAAATTCACGCAGGATTTAAATTGTGAGCCATTTGAGAGTTAAAAGTTTGCCACCGAAAAAATACAGCTGACAGTACGGGATTATTAAAAAAGGAGCGTTACACGAAATATATAATATAGAGCAATATTTTAAAAATAATGAATGTTTGACACCTGCAGTTAGCAATTTTCTTACGAAATGTGATCGGAATAGTGACCTAACGTTATCACCTGTGCGAATATTATTAAAAAAAAACAAAGAGACTGGATCGGATAGTGATCTTACACAGTCAGACCATGTTTCGACAAGTCATACAACGCAAAACATCGAAGCATTTTGTGAGAGTGTTACTGATATTCCAGAAACATTAATTCGGTATCAAGAAGTAGTACATTTCAAAAAGCTCTCTACAACGTATACTCACGAAAAATCGCATCTTTGTAATATAAAACGAAATTGATTCAAGCCATTGCCAACCGGCAGCTGGCAAATGTCTACTCTACGAGGCAATCTATGGAGAAGGCCAATGTTCAGCAATGTACTTTTGACAGACTGTTACTATAGATAACGGTAATAATAATTAATAACCTGTGTTTTCTATCAAAATTACTTTTTGCGTGAATTTTGGGACACTAGAAGAATAAAATATAGCAGCTATTTCACGGATTATAAAGGAAAAAGCTAAATAGTATGTATGTACGTTGGTCACATTCTTTATTAAAACACTGTAAACTACATTAAAACAATCAACGTTGTAATTTGCTTCAATGAATAATTACTTGCATGGGCGGAATCTGTAGTTATTGTTCTAATATAGGTACCTACTAGCTACTACTTCAAGGGTGAAGATAAGAAAGTTAAATTATTATTTTCACTGCACTTTACTGAAATGAGCTTTTAGTGAAATTAAACGTTTATAACAGTAACGTTATGTTTGTAACACATAGAAGTTATTTTCGTAAGTTTAAGAAAATAACGTAAATTACGTAAATTTAAAAAAAAATCTATTTCGGAAGAAACCATTCAAATTTCAAATGCATTAAATATAATATATAAAGTTTAAAACCTGTTTTACATCTATTATTACTGAAAGAAAAGGTTCTATTTCGGATGTAAACAAAGCTAAAATATAGTAGTTGTAGCCAGAAGTCAATTTAAGGCTACAGCCGGCTATGAAATCAAGAGCGAAACGACTTTTGTTAATTTCTTTTAGTGTTGAAATTGACAGTCTGTAAGGGTGTTACCACACCAGTCGATCGATGGTGAAATGGATTAGTTGACGTCGATCGAGCTGCTTCATTATTTGAGAACCCGCCGACGGCATTTTGAAAGATACTGACGATGAGCCCACAACCACATCGATTAATTGTCGATCGATGATTGAACAATGTTTTATCGACCAGTATCCGTCGATCAATCGACTTCGATCAATGGCGTCGATCGACGATCGATCGATCGGTGTAGTAACACCCTAACAAGTGAATAAAAACAATTTCTCTATATTATAAATAAATTATACACATTTACATATAATATACTTAGCAGCTTATTTTTTTTTTCTATCTTGGTATGAACCTGATATCTCGACCTGCTTCTTACCCTAATTTTTAAAAATTAAAGCCTAAGTGACCATTAAAAAAAGTAATAAAAAGGTACTTTTCACATAAAGCCAAAGGTACTATCTATGAATACCTTTAATCGTAGCATATCGAAATGTTTACAGGCGACCGTTGTCATGTGAGATTCACACAGTAAAATTAGTATATAGGTATTAGATTTAGGACAGTCGTTTAGAACGCGAAACCGCTAGTCATTGGTTACTTATAGATTAGTTTTAAGTATAATATTCAAGAGTAATGTGATGGAAAAATCCAAAGATACTTATAAAGTTTTGAAAACGTGATTAACCTAAATAATCTGGTAAGAACGTTTATTATAAACTTTTTTTTAATATTATTTAGAGGGCCATGAATTTTTAGTAGATACCATATAAGTAGGCACCACCGCTATGAATATCTGTATGCGTAAAACATGTTTCAAGTACAAAACGAAAATTATGTGCATAGTCAGCTCGGTTAAATAATGAAAATTAATTATCTGTGAGGTTCGTTTTAAACGGCCTTTGCTATAAAATAATTAAAACCTGCAACAATCTATTGGAATGAACGTTAACTATACCGAAATTAGGCAAAGCGAATTAAATAAAAAAAAATTAGATATGGTATTTGACCATGCGTAGAACGCACATTTTGCTTAGACAATTGCTCTTTCGTTAATAAAAAAAATATATTTTAGGCTTTAAGTCTAAGCTATTGTTTATTAATGGTTGTTATAAATTAATAAAGGTTATTAACTAAAGGTTGCAAAACGTGTACAGAATTCGGCCAACATTTTGTTTTTTTTTTTTAAATAATTGTATGGCCTACAAATAATGGTTCCAGGTCTGGATGTTTGTTCTTGTGCAATTTGTTTGTAAACTGCCTCCACGACACAGGAGAAAATCCTAGTGTCGGGGTGACGTTTTTTTAATAGAGAAAAAAAATTATTAATGAATTTATGATACAGTGGTGTTACTTAATTCTAAACTCGGCAAACTTTTACGTTTGATGGCGAATTTTACGTTTGTTGGCGAGAAGTATCTTAACCGTACCAGTACCGTGAATTCAACTAGATTTATATTCATTTCCGCTTTCATATTATTAAAAAGCTACTCTCTCCTCTTTTTTCAATACAGATATACTTTAGATATTATTTTTGAAGTTATACTTCTTTTGGGGCGTTTGGGAAAAATAATGAGAGTGAATTTTCACGATGCGCGCGCACACCAACAGATAAAAACGACACCATGAAGTTGTTACGATGCGCGCGGACACTGACACCTCAAAGTGACAACTTCATTGGGTAACTGCCTCTCAAGTTTTCGTGGGTACTGATAACTATAAAGGTTATGCTAAAGAAGTATAACTTCCTACGTACGTACATAAGTACACACACACACACACACACGTTTTTTTAAGAATTTTGTTTATTGTGGTGTAATATTTTTTAAGTGTGTGGTTAGTTATTTTAACAATCCAATTTTTAAAGAAACTATAAAAGCTAAATATAAAATGCCTATTTTTTTTTAAATAATACTAAATAAGATGTTTCAAAACGGATCTTCGGGTCATCATCATCATCATCATTACAGCCCTTCACAAGTCCACTGCTGAACATAGGCCTCCCCCAAAGAATGCCACAAAGCACGGTCCTGAGCCACCTGCATCCATCGACTTCCTGCATATCTTACCAGGTCGTCACTCCATCTAGTGGGGGGACGCCCTACACTTCGCCTGCCGGTACGAGGCTGCCACTCGAGAACCTTTCTTCCCCATCGGTTGTCGGTTCTTCGAGCTATATGGCCGGCCCATTGCCACTTCAGCTTACTAATCCGTTGGGCTATGTCGGTCACTCTAGTTCTACTGCGGATATCCTCATTTCTGAGTTTATCACGCAGAGAAACTCCGAGCATAGCCCTCTCCATAGCTCGCTGAGCGACCTTGAGCTTCCTCATCCGGCCGGATCTTCGGGTAAATACAAATAATTAGTAAGTTTAAAATGTAATACTTTAGTGGATCGAAAAGTTTTATCAATAAATTATTTTAGTAAACTTTAAATATGGTATCGTAAAAAAGACGATAGGAGAAAGATTTAGGTGAATTGTCTGCTGGCTAACTGTGCGATTGTGGAAGCAGACATAGATCAAATGTAGGTATAGTCTGTGAAAAGCTGACATCCGCGGGCATTAGGCGTTATTATAATTATTATTAACCTCCCATTTACCTCCTTTAGAGACCTTTGAATTTAAATAAGCTAAACGTCATTGATCAAATAACATATTACCGCCATGTTTTTTTTGTTGTTTGAAGCAATTCTTAATGTTCTTGTTTAAAAAATTGTTCTGTGTCCTATTTCTAAAGTAGTGTACATCTATGCCATACATTTTGAAACATCTTATTTAACAGCACCTGATCCTAATTTCAACAACGAAATAAAAAAAAGATTCTAGTGACGTCAAGAATTATTTGCATTGTATACTCCTATTTTACATTACTCAGTATCGTTTATGCAGTTAATTGTATCATTTGATAAATATTTTTCATTGCATAAGCATTCACGACCTTTTACAAGTGAATCAATAAACAAATACATGTCAAATACAAAAACTATTTACCGATAGTTTCTAAAGACGGGAGAAGACAAAGACTTCTACGTATAAGTATAGTTCATTTCAAATAGGATGGCAGGATTCCACTTGAGACTTAGCAATTACAGCTGTAATGTTAATCTATTGTTGTGTGATTATTTTATTGCTATAACACTTGAAGTTAAGCATCTGTTGATAATAATGAACCAGTATAGCTGGAATGACGAATTTTGGTACTTGAACATTAAAACAAATTATATTGTAGATAAAAAACCTTTATTACTTTTAACTTAACTATTTTAAATACTTATAACAACTGTTAATATTTTGTTTAATCAATCACTCTGAAGAACATTCATTGGTATCTGTGTCCTCACACGTATTTATTATAAATGGTTGTATCCGATCCCTCGAAAATTCGTTTTCCACTCTTATGACATGGTCACAAACATTCTTCCAAAAATTTTTTTTAAAGATTTTTTATCTACAATTTAATTTGTTTTAATGTTCAAGTACCAAAATTCGTCATTCCAGCTATACTGGTTCAGTATTATTAACAGATGCTTAACTTCAAGTGTTAAAGCAATAAAATAATCACACAACAATAGATTAACATTACAGCTGTAATTGCTAAGTCTCAAGTGGAATCCTGCCATCCTATTTGAAATGAACTATACTACAGAAGTCTTTGTGAGACGGTTGTAAATTATTACAAATACGTTTCGATATCACAGAGTTACGGCTCACCCACAGTTTTAATCAATAATTAAATTAAAATATGTGAAGAAAGTAAAGATTCTGATAATCTGTAAAATGAAGCATATATTTTGAGTTCGAGTAATATGCATTTTAGCAATATATAATAAAAGTTTAATTATGAAAACTATCTTCATAAATATACCTTCAAAAACGAGAAAAAAGAGATGTCTCACCCGATCAATTAGCAAGTGTTATTAATTTATTTTTGACAATATCTCACTCTATAATGTTTTATCGATACAAACACAGCATTCCAAAGAAAAATATGCATTGTGCGAGCTCTAACAAAACTTCTCCCTATTAACTATCGTTAGTTCGCACTGTTATTGTAACCTGTTGACTGTTTTGAAAAGCGAATAAATTAAAATAATGTAATTATTAATTAAGCGTTGTTTCTGTTGATGCGTAGATAGCTTTGGGATGACATCCCACCATCTAGTTGTAGTAAAAATGATTATCTCTTAAGGTTTATTGTAACTACATTTTTAAACGCGAAATAAAACATTGCCACCGAACGTAGGTAACTTTTTTTAACAATAACATCCAACACCTCAGTCTGCGCCGGATTTAAGGGAGGGTAATATGAGCAGAAACCTCATGGTCTCCACAAGAGAAGGACCTCTACATATTTTTTTACAGAATAACTGACAAACGAGCACACCGTTTACTTGATGGTAAGAGGACATAGACATTCTATCCTAGATTAAGAACCATAATGCAGATGCGTCGTCGTCATCCCAAAGGACTAGAGATAGTCTACAAGAGAAGTCATAATTTAAAAGAAGAAAAAGAAGACTAGAGATAGAATATCTTATTTCCAGTAAAAAGGGTCAATATAAGGTTTTGTTAAACTTAGTTAACAAATAGTAGGTAGGTATTTAAAATGTATAAAGCCTATTAAATATATACCTATAGTTAATAGCCCAAAAGAAAATTATGAAAACAATGTAAAAGAAATTGCTCATATTTGAAACATTTTTAACGTCTCCACTTTTTCGTTACCCCAGGGCTCAAACACCTTTATATCCGACCCTAGCCCTATTTCATTCCTTGAGTAGGTATCATGAGTTGACTAAGGGAAACGATATGAAAAACCTTGCATCATTTGGTAGATGGAATAACAACCATCTCAAATAACTTACGTCGCCAAGTTCTCGTTAAAGAAAAAACTACTAACGAAAGACCTGTAGTAGATAGGTACAATTGATTTTCATTAATTGGATGTGATATTTTCCTGGCCAATTTTAAACATAATGATCTTAAGTATAAAGTAAAAATAGCTAAAAGAACACTGAAAGAATTTCTAATTAAATAATTAGATGGTCAATATACCTTTAACTCCACCTTGCCACCATCAATATGACGCTCCGCACGAGTGACGCAGCCAACCTCTCGCTCACTCTCGATCCAACCGGTATTTTATAGACGCACTATACGAGTGTGACACTGAAAGTTTTTAGAAAATCAAAAACTGAACAAACCAGCAAGTTATTAGTTTTATTATATCTTTTCAAAATAGTGTCCACTTACACCAATACATCGATGCATCTGATGAAACCACTGAGAAGAGCACTTTGCCCACTCGTCGTTAGGGGTCTCTTCGACGGCTTTTTGAAACGCAGCCACTGCTTCCTCGGCGTCCATAAAACGTTTTTCTCAAACTTATTCTTTTATTTTCGGAAAGAAATAAAAATCGCAAGGAGCGAGGTCGGGGCTATAGGGCGGGTGACCCAGTAATTCAACGTCTGACATCGAAAAGAAGTCGATTGTTTGCTTGGCGGTGTACGACGAGACGTTGTCGTGGTGAAAGAGGATCCTACTGCGAGGTCGTTTCTCCCGAACTTTTTCCTAGACACCATCATCATCATCATTACAGCCCTTCACTAGTCCACTGCTGAACATAGGGCTCCCCCAAGGAATGCCACAAAGCACGGTCCTGAGCCACCTGCATCCATCGACTTCCTGCATATCTTACCAGGTTTCCTAGACAAGTGGCGAACAATTGTTAGTGTACCACTCTGCAGTAACTGTTTTTCGATCCTCTAAAACAATTGTTGCGTAATGACTTGTCCTTCCGAAGAACGAGGCCGCCATCTTTTTTCCCACGCTTCGACCTCTCTTCACTTTAGTTGGCAACTCCTCGGTAGGAAACACCCAGACCGCAGACTGTATCTTAGTTTCAGGGTAATAACAATAAATCCAGCTTAATCACCCGTAAGTATGTTGAGCTCAACATTTGAGTCACCTCCGTTAAATCTTTGAATCATTTCACGACACCAATCAACACGACGGAGTTTTTGGGCTTCTGTCAAATTATGAGGTATCCACCGGGCACAAAGCTTCCTGATCCCTCACGCAGATCATCGGTGAGATTAGTGCGACCACCTTTATCGTGAAAGACCAATCGAAGTCTATCATAACTTTCTTGTTGACTTAAATGACATCGAGTCATAAAAAAACATTGTACGAAAATTTTCTCGCGTTAAATTCATGCTGACGTGACACAGACAATTTTCAATTTGCCGCCAAATCGTAAACAAATGACAAATTAATAAAATTGGCAAAGAGTTCCCACCTTCAAAATTTGAACTTATTTTTTAATTATATCGTTTACAAGTGGCCAGTTCTAAAAACTTTCAGTGTCGCCCTCGTATATTATATGGTATAGTCACGTGTATATTTTCTTTGAGAGGGAAATAAATCAGGAGATGGGCAGCAGCGTCTTCCTGATAACGACTAAAAATAAAAATAAACTGCGGTTGCCAATCCGCTTGCCAAGCGTAGCAACTATGGCAAATATTCTACCTATCTCCATAGATAGGTAGAATATTAATAATAATGAAGCCTATGTTCAGCAGTGGGCTACAACCTATTAAAGATTGTAACGGTAACGGAAAAATATTAAGGTAGAATATTACCTAAACTTGTCGATACGATTCAAAATATATTATCTCCAAAGTAGCCAGCCAAAACAAAATCCAAAAGAAAAATGAAGTATAAAACATGGAACACAAAGAACGGCATAAATTTTCCAAGTCATCTGATGAGTGGACTTCAGATTGCAAACTAAGGAACATCGTTAGTTTTTTTTTGCAACATTTTTCTTGGACAACAACTTTAAAAATGAGTTATTGCCAGCGAAATAATGCGTTTAATAAATAATGTAAATGAATTCGGCGTTCACTGGAACTTCACCGAGGCAGTGGATAGACGCCGTTGCCAAACTTAAGTATACTCATCGGACGACATTATGTCTTTCTTTTTAATAGAAAAGGGACAAACGAGCACCTGATCGTAAGTGACTACCGCCGCCCATGAACAACTGCAACATCAGGGAAATTGCAGATGCGTTGCCGGCTTTTTAGAAGAGTAAGCTCTTTTCTTGAATGTTCCTACTTCATATTGCGTCATAAAAGGTAGCTACTGTCCAAATTTCAGATTTCTTCGCCAAGCTGTTTGGACTATGCGTTGATAGATGCGTCACTCACTCAACACATCTTTTATATTAATTATTAAAAATTAAAAAATTTGTGCAAGAGACTTCAATACAAATTATTAAGTATAACTCAAAAAGCTATTGGTCAGACCTTGATCAAATTTATTTGGGACCACATGTGAAGCACCAGATTTCAAATATAAAAGAATCATCAAAATCGGTTCCGGAAAAATCGCCAGTGGTAAACGAGGTCGTAAGAGGAAGAAAACTCCTAGTAAAACGCACAGTGGTGTACCACCAAGGATCCAGATGGGGTGGTATCGTGAGTTTTGTCGCGATGTGCGTTATTTAAAATATACGGCTGGAATCAATCCGAACAATTTCTCAAAATCCTCACCATGGTAAATGAGATAGAAAATGCAACGGAATGTACACAATCTCTTCGTTGCGCAAGTGAATCGGGTCGATCAGAAAGAACTTTAGATTATTTATGTAATCTTTGTATTTTATTTGTCTTTTGGATTTTATTTTGACTGGTTATTTTGAAGAAATTTTTCAATCGTATCAATAGTATGAAACCGAAATTTCGCAAGTTTCTGTTGCCTTACCACTAAAAACGCATTGCTAACGCTCTTCAGCTTTAAAAAGAGTGACCGTTAAGCCTACAAAAAGCGTTACAGAAAGCCAGTTTCAACTGCACCAAACATAACGATGCAAAGCTCATGCTAGAACAACCGACAGTAGTGCTGTTTGGTCTCTTGCCTTCCACACTTTATACGTTTATACTTTATATATAGGTGGACCATGAATTAGTTTACATCAAAATTTGATTTCCTGCGCAAACGCAAGGTACGTGGACCGCGGAGAGAGGTTGAGCGTCTAGCTAGTTTCTTGGAAATTTAGTCGCAATGGACAATAGATCTATTCACCGGGCCGAAGCTCGCCTTTTGCGTAAAGCAATTATATTTGCTCGCTCATTACAGTTAGGCGCTTTTTTCGCGATAAGCACGATCTACACGACTTGAAACAGTGTCCAAGTTCAGTTGTAATAAAGAAATGGGCGAAGAAGTTCGAGGAGACGGGATCGACACTAAATGTGAAGCAAACTGGCGGCCTACGTACTTCACGGAGTGAGGAGAACGTGCTGTTTCAACTACAGTTCGACGCGATCCTGACTTATCGACACGTAAACGTTCGGCTTAATTAGAAATACTACGCAAAACACTGCGCCATAGTTTGAAATTAGATTTTAATATTACATCTATGCAAAATCCAGTTAGTGCAGTAATTAAATCCCAACGATTTAATTTACGCAAATTGTATGCCGAGACAAAATTGTATCTTGTTGGGATGACGCCCATTTTCCACATCAATGGTCACGTCAATAAACGGAACTGCAGATGCTGAAGCAGCGTAAACCCTAAAGCAAAAACATCAAAGGCACCATTATTCGCGTAAAGTAAATGCACGGGAAGCAATTTCAGCTAAATAAATGTTTGGCACCTATTTCTTCGAGAATTTCGTGGTGTGTCACTGTTAACTCAACTGGTCGTGCGGTCACTGTTAACTCAACTGAGTATGTGAGAATGTTAAAAGAGTTTCTGTCATCATAGTTTACAACCAGAATACATGGTTTTAGCAAGACGGAACCACCTGCCAGCCTTCTAATGAGTTCCTGCCAGTCGTGAAAAAGATGTTCCCGCAAAAAGCTGTTTTTTCGGAGAGGTGACATTTCGTGGCCATCCAGGAGTGCTGTTTTGACGACCGCAGATATTTTTAAGGGAATATCCGAAGCATCGGGTGTACATTCATAAGTCCGAAACATTGCATGACTTAAAGACCAGGATAAAAGCAGAGATAACTGCAATCTCTCGGTCCTCATGCCGAAGAGTATTCGAAAATGTTCATGCTCGTTTAATAGAACGCCGAGATCGCGAGGTTGGTCATTTAAATGATATTATTATTTTTAAAAAGTAAATTCCAATGTGCTGGCTTACTGGGTAATAAATATTTTTTTTAATTACCAATATTGTTTTATTTCTGTATATTTTTTAATGTTAACAAATTTTGGCCCAGCCTATACATTGTAGAGCCATGCTGTAACTATATTATGTTTATAGCACGAATGGGTCGGCTCGACCGGGGAAGGACCACGCTCTCACATAACGCCAGCATGAAATAGCATCTTATTTATTTAAACTTCGTTGCATAAAAATCATCGAGACAAAAATGTACAAAATACTACATTATTGATTAACAAAATTGTATAAGATTTTTCAACAAAAGTTTTTAGCCTTAACGCTGTCTCTTGTTATTAATAGTAAATTTTTGTATAGTTAACTAAGGTTAAGTTAACTTTTTATATAGAATTTTAACAGAACGGAATCATGATCATCATCATCATTACAGCCCTTCACAAGTCCACTGTTGAACATAGGCCTCCCCCAAGGAATGCCACAAAGCACGGTCCTGGACCACCTACATCAATCGACTTCCTGCATGTCTTACCAGGTCGTCACTCCATCTAGTGGGGGGACGCCCTACACTGCGCCTGCCGGTACGAGGCTGCCACTCGAGAACCTTTCTTCCCCATCGGTTGTCGGTTCTTCGAGCTATATGGCCGGCCCATTGCCACTTCAGCTTACTAATCCGTTGGGCTATGCCGGTCACTCTGGTTCTACTGCGGATAACCTCATTTCTAAGTTTATCACGCAGAGAAACTCCGAGCATAGCTGTGAAGGAACACATCTCAGTTCCATAGGTCATCACTGGCAACACGCACTGGTTGTACAGTCTCGTTTTCAAGTTTTGAGGTATACCTGACGAGAATATATACCGTAATTTCCCGAACGCTGCCCAACCGAGTTGAATCTGTCGATCGACCTCTCAGTCGAAGTTGGACTTACCTAGTCGGACTACTAGTCCACAACTTCGAGCTTAGTGTTCCCAACAACTACCGGCATAGGTGTGACATGGATATTAAACATGATCTTTGGTTTGTCCATGTTCATCTTAAGACCTATCCGTTGGGAGACACTATCGAGGTCATTGAGCATAGTGCTTAGGCCCTCCAGCGATTCTGCCATAAGGACTACATCGTCGGCAAATCGAAGGTGAGTGACAGTTGAATAGGCTTCGTACTCTGATTCTGTACTCAGATAGCCATCGTAGCCCTACTGTACAAACACTTCAGCACTTCGATATACCGATAGTCAACTTGGCACCGCTGAAGGGACTGCAGCACCGCCCAAATTTCGACGAAATCAAAGGCTTTCTCATAGTCCACATACGCAAGACAAAGTGGCAGATTATACTCTTCTGTCTTCTGTTCAATTTGCCGAAGGGTATGGTATATGGTCTATGGTACTAAAACCTCTTCGGAAACCGGCTGCTTTGGGAGGCTGGAAGTCGTCGAGTCTGCGTGCGAGACGATTCGTAAAGATTCTCGAAAATAGCACGTAGACGCGGCTCAGAAGGGAAATCGGTCTGTAGTTCTTTAAGAGAGCGTTATCGCCGCCTTTCTTGAAGAACAAGACTACCACACTTCTGCTCCACGCCTCCAGAGTAGCGCAACCATGGAGGACGGAATTAAAGAGCTTCTGAATGACTCGAAGTACCGGTTTTCCATCCGCTTTTAGAAGCTCCGCTGTAATCCCATCCTCACGTGGGGCCTTGCCGTTTTTAAGGTGCTGGAGAGCCATTCTAATCTCGCTCAGACTGACGTCCGGGATATCTTCGGAATAGTGTCGGATAAGACTCGCTCTTGGATCGTTACTCACACTTGCATGTGGCTCCAACGATGACGTGTACAGCTGCCCATATAACCTCTCAATCTCACTCAAAATCTCAGGTCTCCCGGAAACGATGCTGCCACACTCGGTCTTTAGCTTTGACAGTTGGCTCTTTCTGGCAGACAGATCTCTGGCAAAGACTTGGAGCCTTAGTTCCGCTCGATCGCTTCTTCAATACAAGCTGTATTGAAGTTGCGTATGTCCTGCCGCATGCATTTGGAGATCTGTCTGTTCAGTTGCCTGTATGCTGTCAAATCTGTTGGAGACTACAGCTTCATTTCCCTAGCCATGAGATTAAGAGTGTGATCGGAGAGTTTTTGTGTTCTGCTGCGGCGGGTCTTGCAGAACTTCGCTCCGACCGCATGGACAGTTTCTAAGAGCTTATCATTCATATCGTCCATTTCATTGCAGTCTTCTAGGTACTGAAAACGGTTTTGTAACTAGAACTGAAAGGTTTCGGGACTTTGGACTAGAGCACAAGGGGGACGGAGCGTTGACTTAATTAGACGAGACCTCTCCGACTTAACATTTAGGTTCAGTATGCCTCTAACCATTCGGTGATCGCTACCAGTTTTCACCCTCGCGATCACTTAGACATCACTGAACAGTTGTCGTCTGGTCATCGTAATGAAGTCAATCTCATTTTTTGTCGAACCGTCGGGGCTCGACCAGATCCACTTCCTGTGGGGCCGCTTCTGGAAGAGAGAGTTAATCATAAGGAGTCCCTCTTTCTCCATGAAGTTAGCCAGCTGCTGTCCCCTTGGGTTGCGTTACCCTATTCCAAATTTCGTTACTTTCAGCTCACCGTTCTTTCTTGTGCCTAGTTTTGCGTTGAAGTCTCCCATTAACACCGTATAGTGGGTTTTAGAGGAATGCATGGCTCTAGAGATATCCTCGTACATTTCCTCCACCTCCTCATCGGAGTATGCCGATTTGGTTCGTAAACCTGTATGAGCTTCAGCGAATACCGTTAGGTGATTATGAGTTTAAGGTACGCAACCCTCGTCAACCGACACACTCCCAATCTTTACAACGTTGTTAACGAGAGACTTGTGAACGATAATAATAATAATCCCGGTGATAGAACAAGTTGCCAGATTCGAGGATTACCGTGTCCTCCCCCTCTCTTCGGACCTCGGATAATCCTATAATATGCCAGCGTAACTTGTCTATCTCTTCTTCCAGCTCCACAATCTTCTCGTCAGTCCTCAGGGTGCGTGCGTTGTATGTTGCCAGGTCGAGTCGTCTTAGGCGGCAACCGAGCCTCCACCGGAGACTCTTAGCACCCCCTGCCCCGCCGTTACCATGGTCGCCACCGTAGGCAGGAATAGCGGGGCCGCCGGGGACTGGGGGCCGTCTCTTTGTTACATTCATAGGGGGGGCAACCGCAGTTTTTTTTATTGTATTTTTGCTGTTATCAGAAAGATGCCGCCGCCCATCTCCCGCCTGTTTCCCTTTGTCGCCTTTTATGACACCCACGGGAAGATATGGGGTAGTGGATATTCTTAACCGCCACTACACGGCATACCAGCGTAAAATAGCAGCTTAGTGCTGCTATGTTTCGTATGATGAGTGTAAAGAACCGGAGATCCTTTTAGCTTGAAACGAGGCATTTCACCTTAGTCCTCAGGCGTGACACGCTTCTGTATTTAGGATTTTAATCAAGGATATATGTAGATGGCCATGGGCCACAGTATTCACTTACTATCAGGTGGACTGTGTGATCGTTTGTCACCCTATTGTATTATTTATATTCTATTATTTATATAAGGATATTGCCGTTATCAGGAAGAAGCTGCTGCCCATCTCCTGCCTGTTTCCCTCTGTCGCCTCTTACGACACCCACAGAAAAATATGGGGTAGTGGATATTCTTAACCGCCACTACACGGCGGAAGCATGATGCGCTCATTTAGAAATAGTATATACAGTAGAGGTCCCAATAACGCTTCTTGACAAACACCTAAGTGTAAACCTATAAGCACATCGACTGACTGCTTTACAGTTCTGTTATTAAATTCATCAAATCAAATTATTACGAGGGCGGCACTAAAAATTTCGGGAATCAAGGAAGTGACACAACATTACTATTTAAAAATGTATTTATTGCTTTTCGAAGTATTCTCCGCGAAATTTGACACATTTTTCCATACGATGAAACCAATCATTGAAGCAATCATTCCATTCGGAAGTTGGGGTCTCCAAAATGGCCGTTTTGTAGGCGTCCACAGCTTTTTCATGTGATAAAAATCTCTGTCCACGCAATTTATTCTTTATTTTAGGGAAAGTATAGAAATCAATAGGGCTTAGGTCGAGGCTGTACGGCGGATGGTCTAATAATTATATGTTTTCTTGCTCTAAAAACTCTTTTGTTCTGTGTGCGGTGTTTTTAACCGTTCTTTGTCCCTAAAGAGGAATAGTCGTAACATGGCCGGTTTTGAGACAAACGTGGCCACCATTTTTTTTGCAACACTCCGTGAACGAACAAATTTTGTTGGCTTTAACTCATTTTCGAACACCCAAACTCGTGACTGGTTTTTTGCTTCGGGTTCGTACGCGTATAACCAGGATTCATCACCTGATACGATGTTGTATACAGCATTTGAGGATCCTGCGTGGAATCTATCGAGAGTCCTGACGCACCAAGTAATGCGTGCCGCTTTTTGCTCTTCACAGAGCGAATGCGGTATCCATCGGGAAAACAACTTTTTTACACCTAATTGTTCATGCAAGATTATTTGTATTCGTCTCATGCCAATGTCTAAAGTTGCCTGAATTTCGCGGTATGTCACATGTCGATCTTCCTCAATCAGCTTAGGCACAGCATCAACGTTTTCTTGAGTGACTGCAGTTTTTGAACGACCTTGGCGGAGATCATCACTGAGCTTGACACGTCCACGTTGAAGTTCAGTAAACCAGCGATAAATTGTGGTTTTGGATGGGGCTTCATCACCAAATGCAGAAATTATCCGGTCAACACACTGTTTTTGTGTTAAACCACTTCGAAAGTCATTATAAATCATCGCTCTTGAATTTTCTCGAGTCAATTCCATTTTTTCAACGACTAAAGTTTGATAAAACCTTGTGGCAAGACCGAGAATCTTTTTTTTAAATAAATAAATGGTATTCGATTTTTAAAACCAAGGACTTTTCAATTAAAAAGATTTTAATATGACAGGAACAGTGGAAATATTTTATTCCCGATACTTTTAGTGCAGCCCTCGTAGCAAGTATCGATAAACATTTCATATGGACGAGTTTTATGTATAGTAAAATGAAATTTTTAAAAGTAGTTTTGACAGATAAATGTTTTATTCAGTACCTTCTGAGATTGGTTCGATAAGGTTAGGAACGCAAGGTACTTGATAAAATCAAAGATGCAATGAACTTCAATATTTACATATATTAATATAAATTAATAAGCATAAAATAACACACATAAAATTTTATTACATTCTCAACAAATTAACAGACATTTAAATGTTAATAAGTTCTGAATTTTCTTAGTATTTTAAGACAATTTTGAAATCTGAATAAATAAAAAATAGACAGAAAATTAGATAAATATATAGTTTATATTTGCTACAAAACAAAATGTCTGACATCACATCATACATTTAATACTCGAATAATTACTAATATCTTATTTATGAAGCGTGTCAAATTAAAGCCAGATACATTAAGAGAGACTGGTTGCATTCGTTCCTTAATACCTATACAAAATATTTAAAGCTAGCAACACTTCAAATGTCAAACTGATCATGGTCAGGATGTAACCTTAACGGAGGTAAGAAATCGCCAACGGGAAATACTTTTATAAACTAGTTACATGCGACCAAAGCAGGTGGATAGAACATCTTTGATTTTGACTTTTATTACAATAAGAGGATATCCAGGCTGCAAGAAATAATTGCTGTCGCGCTGTGCTGGAATGGCCAAGCTAGGCAATCGAGAAAGAAAACTAAAGCTTGGACTGATAATACCAATAAAATATTAGGAAATCATTTTCTCGTGTTCCCTGTTTCCTTCTCCAAAACTGGACCAATTTCAATTTTTTTCTTTCAGTATCATATAAGACGGATTGCGGTATCAAGTCTCTGGCCTCTGTCATTAAAAACAAGTGTTCAGTAAATTAGCTTCCTGGA
This sequence comes from Parnassius mnemosyne, assembly GCA_963668995.1. NCBI lineage: Eukaryota > Metazoa > Arthropoda > Insecta > Lepidoptera > Papilionidae > Parnassius > Parnassius mnemosyne. The sequence goes on from CAVLGL010000086.1 coordinate 14,095,077, forward strand.
TAACTCATAACAAGGGAATATTAATAATTTTAAAAGAGTTTGTAGTTAACAAAATAATTGATTTAGGGATAAAAAAAATTAGGAACATGAAGGTAGATGCAGATTGTATCAAAAAGTTTTTGCTCTAATGTCAAATAGAATCCAGGGAGAAAACAGAGAGATACGTTTAAATGGACCGAACGTCGCCCGGATATTCTTTATTGCAGAAAAAGTAGAATAAAAATGCTCTCTCCTTCGCCATATATGAGGAAATATAGTTCTATTTTAAGGCGACATTGCGAAAAAATGCACCTCCTTTCATCGAATAGTACTGGAATTTTGATTCCAGTTTCGTTAGTCGTGTCTTTTCAATTCATGTCTTTATCTTGAGTTTGCTTGCTCAAAAACACGATTGTAAAATTTTGACTCGATCATAATAATTTGCGAAAACACCTCTAAAAAATCACTATAGTTGAAATTACAACGAAATTACTTAATCTATATGCTTGGAAACCACTCGAATACATTCATGACATCAATATTCGTAATTTACTTGCTCATTATTTTGATTGCTAAAATCAATAATCTTTTAAAAATATTTTAAGATTCTACGCGATTTCTAAGCGGTTTTAATAGTCGCGGGCGCTACGCAATTTTAGACCTTATGACGGCGTTTTTGAAGTTTTTATAGAAATTATGTTTTACTCTGGTTAGTCCGGCGATAGCCCGCTTCAACGGTTTTCGATGTGTCCCCTTAATATTAGTTATTATAATATTTAGTTAAGTAAAGACGGCGCAGCATCTTTGCAAAAGCGTAAGCTAACTTAAAAACAATATTGCACTAAGAAATACTTAAGTACTACAGTGTCTAAAAATAGGTAATGCTACTAAACGGTTACTAAAAACTAAGCAAACACTAAATTCGACTAATTTAAGTACCTATGTAGAAACGTCAAATTCCCTCCCATTCTCATGTTTTTCATTTTTTTTTCATTGACAGGCAATCACATTAATCTCATTACAAATTTTTTAATCTATGCCCTCAAACATACATTGCATGATATTTGTATGTGTGTGTGCGCGTGTGTGTTTGTGTCAACACTACAGATTTGAGGAATCCACTGAAATAACATGTAATATATAAAAATTTATATTTGTTTGTTCGTATTTTATGCGCTACCATATCGTTCATCAGATTGAGCTAAAACTTTCCCAATTTATTGATTGCACTTGCGCAAGCATGATTATAGACATTGTACAATTAACTAACAGTAGGTGGCGCGTGTATCGTCGTACCCACAAATTTATTTGAAAATTTATCATTCAATTTCCATGAATGTATTTATCATTCCTTTTAAAAGAATATAACTCTTCCAAATTTAAAATTATATTTCCACAATTATTTCTTCTGCGGCAGCAACGCGCCGACTCGAGTACCAGCTAGTAAGCAATAAACATCGAAGGAAAGGAAATTTTAACGTGAACTTCTTAAATATCAATAAGTTAACAATTTATTTATTTAAAATGTCCATCATTTAAATTGCATAAATAAATTACGAACATTTCTTTTTTTCTTTAAAAAAACGTTACCCCCACACTAGGATTTTCTCCTGTGTCGTGGAGACAGTTTACAAACATAAATTGCACGAGGACAAACATCCAGACCCGGAACAATTAATTGTAGGCCATACAAATACTTGTTCCGTGCGGGATTCGAACCCGCGGCCCCCAGCGCAACAAGTCATTGCTAAGCTAAACACATTGCCTGTCGCAGCGTTGAAACACCTTAATTTGTCGAAAGGTTAACAACAAAAGAAGTGAATTCTCTAAAAAAAATATAACATGCAACATAACAAAAGTATTTAAGTGCATGTTAAAAATCAGAACGTTTTACATTTAATAAGCCTGCAATGTAAATATGGTATCTATACAAGTCATAAAATTAGACATTTTGTACAACCGACTTCTATATAAATAAAACGAGAACATCATCAATGTAGTGGAAATCAATTAAATACAAAATATTAAGGATAACTCAAAAACTACTGGATAGATCTTTATCAAACTTACATGGGACCACATGAGAAGTACCAGCTTTCGATTTAAAAAAAAAGAATAATCAAAATCGGTTCACCTAAAAAAATGTTCAGAGGTAACATACATAAAATATACAGTCAAATTGAGCACCTCCTCCTTTTTTGAAGTTGGTGGAAAATCTAAAGATATACAAAAATCATGCAATAAATTTAAAAACATATACGTCCTATATTTAGCGCTATAATTTCTCAGACTACTGTAATATACATAATATGGAATGCACCAATTGGGTGTTTAGAGTTAATTTAATAAAAGGAATTGAGCATGGAGCATTTAGTTGTTTTCAATTAAGTGATAAAGATACTAAACACTACTATAGGTACACACATGACTAACTATTAACATGTTAAGTACTGTAGGCTAATATTTGATATATACAAACGTGTCAATTAAATTATAACCAATTAAACAATACAAGTGGAGCATGTTACACATTAATAAATCATTTTTATCATTGAACATTTTTAATTTAGGTATGTATTTCAAACTGTTTTAAATGGCGATGGGTAAATAAATAGACAGATGCATTCTAATATGTAACATTTTAAGTACTGTACATTAATGCTTTAATATAATACATTAATATATTAAATTATAATCGTTATTATATATTATGTCTAACAGTCAAGCAACTCTTTAACAAATCATCTTTATTACATAAATTATCACGTAAATTAATATTCTAAATTAAAATTCCATTACATTTACTCAATGTTTTAGTTTTTTTTTAAATAGAATTAGTGTGACAATCAAGCGCACAGTACACCTGATGATAAGTGGATGCTATGGCCCATAGACATCTGCATCCATCATCAATTAAGAATAAAAATTCAGATGCGTTGTCGCTCCTGAGGACTAAAATGGAATTCCTGATTAGCAGTAAAAAGGGTCATTTTACCGTTGTCTATGAAAATAGAACTCTCTCTATGTTTATGAAAATGTCTATGAAAGACAAACCTGTAATTATTGATATTATAAATTTAAAAAGTATAGTAACATAAGCACAAATTGCAAGATATGAGTATTTTTTGTTTCTTCATTAAATACATGAACTTTAAATAGTCGAGTAATTAGACTGATATTGATTCAACTGTAACATAAACAGGTTTATATTATTTTCACATAAAGAGGCCATTTCTGTAATAATCATAATGTAATATAATATAACTGGTGTTCTTAAATTGCAGACCAACTGATTTACTCAAAAAAAAATCGACATCAATTTAAGATGTGATTAGAGTTGCTCACTCTCTTTTCACAACATGACCATATACGTGGTAGAGCCATGCTGCAGCTGTATTAGTAGTATAGTTGTAGCACGAATGGGTCGGATCGTCCGGGGAAGGACCACACTCTCACAGAATACCAGCGTAAAATGGCAGCTAGACACTGCAGTGTTTCATATGGTGAGTGTAGAGAACCGGAGACCCTTTTTACTGGAAACGAGGCATTCCATCTTAGTCCTTACGGGTGACGACGCATCTGCATATTGATTCTTTATTGAACATAAATGTAGATGTCACAGCAGCCACTTACCATCAGGTGGACTGTGTGCTCATTGGTCACCCTATCCTATAAAAAAAAAAGAGACAGGCATAGAGATAATTAATACTTAAATAAGCGTTAGTCAACGATTATAAGTAATACCGCATTTCATTAAAACTTGCATAATAATTATTGTCAAATTTTATACAGGCTTTTTATTATTTATAGTTTTACGGATCAGTAAGGTGAAGTACCAAACTCGACCGCGGCGATGAACTGGGGAAAAAAAGTTCCAATGTAGCAGCCTGATAATGGTAAGAAGAGTGTAAGAGGCCCCCCACTTGATCGAGTGACAACCCGGTAAGACATGAATGAAGTCAATGAATGCGGTAGCTCAGGACCGTGCTTTGTGCCATTACTTGGGGAGGCCAATATTCTGCACTGGACTTGTGAAGGGGTGTAATGATGATGAATGTTTTACTATACATATAAATTTCGACATCTTTTTATGAGAATTATGGCTCAAACAACTTTTAAGGTTGATAGCAGAAAGGGCATAGATTAAAAATACAGTGTTACATGGCTTCACTCTTATTATTTTTCTGTGTAAGTTTGCTCAACGTGCTTAGCTGAGGAAAAGTAGTTTTATTTTGGACTGGATTTAAACGAGACGTCATAAATATAAAAGGTTCGTACAAAGAAGGACGATCCATAGCAGAAACTTCAAAATGTCGGATCTTCTCCCGGGCGCACCAATTAGAGGCCTTTGAACAAGTATTCTCAAGGCTGTTAACGTCATCTGGACCTGTTCTATTTCCAATTACTAACATGACTACCTGAAAATTAATAAAAATAGGGTAGGCACATAATCATAAAACTATGATAGCTTAGCAGATAAGCACTCGAGTTCAATCACAGCTGACATTAAAGAAGTTGTTGAAGCAATTAGTTTCAGTGCTAAGAGCCGCGGGTTCAAGTAGCGGGCGCATAGAACAAATATTTGTACGGCCTATAAATAATTGTTCCACATCTGGATGTTTGTCCTTGTGAAATTTATGTATGTAAACTGCCCCCAAGATACAAAATAAAAACCTAGTGGTAATTAAAAATATAAAATAAAATTATAATTTTACGCACTGATTTACTATGTGCTTCGGAAAAGAAAAGTAAAATGCGACGATATACTTTGAGGCAATGTGTCGCATTTTTTTTGCTTGCTCCATAAACGCTCTCAAATAAGCAGGACCAGATAGGCAGTTATTTCATTTTTTATAGGGTACATAATTAGCACCACTCATATCAAATTCTACCACTAAATAGCAGCGCTTGCACTGCTGCGTTTTGGTATGAAAGGTATAGAGAGTCAGTATATTTACTGACTGTGAGGCATTCTAACTTAACAATTTCACTGTCCGGTTTAGAGACACAATAGTAAGACAATAACAATGACCTATATGTAGTGCACGGGACAGCGAAAGGGTTAAGTCTACAGAGGTGACAACGCATCTGTAGCATTCTTTCTTTGAAGTGGCTACATGTGTCCTGCAAATGAACTGAAGTAGCCACTTGCCATCAGGCGAACTGTAAGATGGTTTGTCACTTCATAAAAAAGTTTCTTAGATTATATTACATGAGACAAGTGCTATCACAGGACACGGCACCTTTAACAAACAATTAAATTACAATAGGTGTTACAGATAGTCCCCTGTGCAGGGCATGTATGGGGCAGAAAGAAACAGCGGCTCATGTGCTACTGAAATGTCCGGAGGTCGCTACATACAGGGCTAAACATCTCGGCACGCCGGGATCACTCCCTGAAGTTGCATGCAACATCAAAGGACTGTTGAGTTTCTTCGGGGAGATCTCATGGCTCGAATAATCACATTATTCCTGCCCACACGCAAAATACGCGCATAGACGTGGAGTTGCGGAAAACAGCCCATTGTAAACTAAACTAAACTACATGGGACTATAATTACAAACGCAATAAAAATTTTAGTTTTTATAAAATGCTGTGAACACCTCGTTACAACACCATTACTACATCTGCAAAAACATACATATTTACCTTTACACTGTATATTTAGCCGCTTTCCTAATCACTATTTATGAATACAAAGAGAAGCCTTCAATTGAATAATTGAATAATAAAAGTGTGTTAAATAAATATTTAAATGAAATAAATGACTGAATCGATTTTATACCACACATCTGTTGGGTGTGAGTTCTTAAAAAAGCAGGGTTCCCTAACTCACTACTAATTGTGTCCTACTAATTGTTTTGCTGATAGATAAGAAAAAAGTCGTCAGCTCAACCGCTTGGCCACACACTTGAGACCAAGCCTCATATGGCACTGATCCCCCTCTGTGCTTGCGGTATTCAAATTCAAATTCAAATTCAAATTTCATTTATTTACAAGAATGTAGTTACAAAAAAGGTGTTGTTGCAATATTAAGGCGCTAATACATTCTACCCACTATTTGGGTGTGCAAATATTTAAATGGAAATAAGTTAATTAAATTACACTACACCAACACTACACAGATTCTTCGCGTCACTATTGTTAAACGTCACTAATTCCTTCACAGATTCCGCAATGTAATAAGTTCTTGAATATCATAAAATTGTTTCTCCATTAACCATTTCGTCAGTTTCTTCTTGAATATATTTACTGGGAGATTCTTAAAGTTATCCGGTATTTTATTATATATTGTAATAGTCATAAATATCACACTATTTTTTGCTTGATTTATTCTACATGTTGGAAAGTGCAGTTTATTTTGATACCTCGTTAACATATGCGAATTTACTTCTCCTTTCTTTTTAAAATATTCTGGGTGGTATTTAACAAATAAACATACTTCTCTTATATATATGCAGGTTAGTGTAAGGATACGTAATTTACCGAACATTGGTTTGCAACTGTCCCTTTGATGTAATCCGCACAAGGCCCGGATACATTTCTTTTGTGCTACAAATACTTTCCGCACCTCGCAAGACTGTCCCCAAAGAATTATTCCGTAAGAGAGTATCGACGATATATATGCATGGTAGGCATTTATTGCAGCATTCATAGATACAGTATCTCTTAGGCGACGTAATACGTAAACGAAACGATTTAACCTATTACAAGTATATTCAATATGACTGTCCCATTTTAGACCTTCGTCTACCAGAACACCTAAGAATTTATGGTGTTTTACCTGTTCGATTACTTGATCATTACATTTTATGTCTAGATTAATTTTGGTGCAATTCTTTGTATAATATTGAATTATTTTTGTTTTTACTAAGTTTATTTTCAGATTATTATTTTGTAACCATTTTACTATATTATGTAATGCTGTATTTATATCTCTCTCATATGTATTTTTGTCCGTGCATTTAATAATAATCGTCGTGTCGTCTGCAAATAAAACTGTTTTGTGTTTCACTGATCTCGGTAAATCGTTAATATATAAGAGGAATAAAAATGGACCGAGCACACTTCCTTGTGGTACGCCTGATTTATTAACTTTTTTCTCTGACCTATATGAGTTTCGTGTTTGATTTATCATTTTATGAATCTCCACATACTGATATCTATCATTTAAGTAACTTGCAACCCATTCTTTAGCAATTCCTCTTATGCCATATTTCTCCAACTTAAACAAGAGTAATTGATGGTCCACAAAATCAAATGCTTTGCTCATATCTAAGAATATAGTGGCTGCTGGTTTTTTTTTCAATAAAGGCTTGAATTATTTCTTTTACCATGTCGAAGCATGCTAAAGAAGTAGAACTATTTTTTCTAAATCCAAACTGTTCCCGACATAATATTTTGTTTTTATCAACATAATTTTGAAATCTTTCTAAAATTACCTTTTCAAATATCTTAGATAAAACTGGAATTAGTGCTATCGGTCTGTAGTTTTTAATATCATTTGGATCATCTTTTTTATATAACGGTTTTATAACTGATGTTTTTAGAACATGAGGAAAAGTTCCTTGCTCCATAGATAAATTGACAAGAAAGGATAACGGTTTGCAAATATGTACACTGGAAGCCTTTAGTATTTTTGTACTTATACCGTCTGTTCCTACGGAATTCGTGTTATTTAGGGATTTTATTACTTTTAAAATTTCGTCACTGCTTGTTGGTGTCAAGAATATTGTATTACATTTTTCCGTAGTCAATGTTGTTTTTATTTCAGTTGCTTCATAATTAAAATTTGTTTGATTTGTTTTGTTAATAAAAAAGTTATTAAATTGTTCACATATATCATTCATTGAGTTGTATACATTATTATTGACTACAATCTTTTCTATCTCTTTAATATTGTTTTCGTCATTAATATTATTAGATATCATATGCCATAAAGCCTTATTTTTATTTTTTGATAATTTAATAAATTTTTCACATTGAATTTGTTTTGACTTAAGAATGCACCTTTTTAGAATATTTTTGTATTTTATATAATAACCCCAACTATTTGTAAATGTTTTCCTGTAATATATACTTTTTAAATATAGCAGTCGCTTTCGTACACAACATTTCTTCAATCTTTTGGTTATCCAATTAATATTAGGTTTTCCTGTGTTTCTCTTTATCTTAACAAATGGGAAACAGAGATTGTAAAACAGTTGGAATAATTCATAAAAAGTATTAAAGCATTCATTTAAGTTATTAAATTCATGTATTTCAGAGAAACTCAATGATGCCATGCACTCACAAAATTTACGTATATTCTGCTTACTGTAATCTCTTTTTGTTTCAAACCAGGACACATTTACTTTGGGTTTAATCATATTTACTTTTAATATCTGTGCAGTTTCGTGATCTGATAAACCAAGATGAAGTACTTCTGCTGTTACGCCTCTTTTTATATTTGTCGCTATTTGATCTATGCATGAATTTTTCCTAGTAGGTGTTTTTATTAAACATTCAATATTATAGTTCTGAAGTAAAGTATTAAGTTCATCTGAAAACTTAGTTTTTTTAAGAATATCAATATTCCAATCACCGCATATTATTATTTTTTTATTTTTAGTTGCAATTTTTTGTAGTGTAAGTTGAAGTTTTTCAATAAAAATCTCTATACTTTGACTTGGAATTCTATAAACACAAATTATCACTGTATTTAAGTGTTTTAACTCTATACCACAACACTCAAAGAATAAATTACAACCAAGATCCTTTATTAAGTCTAGATTAATACATGAAATGTCCTCTTTGACCAGAATGCATGTTCCACCTCTTTTTTGTTTGCGAGAAAACGATGATATCAATTTATATCCTGGTAATTTAAGTAGCTTCTCATTTCCTTTTCTAATAAATGTTTCACATAAGCATATAATGTCAATAATGTGGGACTTACTTAATTGAGATATTGCCAAGTACAGCTCTTCTGACTTATTTATGGCTCCGGCTATGTTTTGATGTAATATTGTCAAATATCTGGATTTAGGGACGAAAAAAATTTGGATTCGATGAAAAGTTTTCATTGTTCGGTAATATATTACTATTTGATGTATCCTCACTGTTCAGTTTTAAAGTGTTTTCATTTATTGTCTTTTTAAAATAATATGGAATTGTACCTTTTTTTACTTGATTTGATTTATTTCGTTTGTTTTTTAACAAACCGCATTTTTTTGACGAAGAAAGCCTTTCTAAGATCTTTTTTGTATTTAAAAATGTATTCGAGTATTCGATACTGTCAATTTCTATGTTTATTTTATTTATTAAATAAGCAATATTACAATTCATGAACAACAGTTCCTACTGCAAGACACTATTTAATGATAATATTTATCAACTCTCACCAAACAGACTTTAGTTAGCTTGGCAGACATTATTATGCCCTTTCTAGTGGGTGAACATTTAAAAAAAAAGTGTCCTATCTGGTCCCAATTTTGTGATTTGTTTTTGGCATTAAACCAACTTAATATACAGGTATTGTGATATGAATCATTTTGGTCCACAAATATGAACTATAAACATAGCTATGAACCATTGTGCAACAACAAACTTACAGTGTGAATATGACCTTCGATGGTCTTCTGAATGATGTGGTTTTCATCTTTTATCTATTATAATGAAATCTCTCTCTTTAATAAACAGAGATTTAAGAATAAACATAAATGTTTTAAAGGCTTCTATATTATATATATAGATCCTTTACAAACTGTTTAAATCGGCAACTAATGGCATTAAATAATCATTGCCTTAGATTTAATTACATTCATTAGCTGCTATTGCAACACTTACGTGCAATCTAAAATGGCAGGCAAAAATCTCCAATTTATTTTATTTGACATACCTCTTTTTTGTCCTTATTCCTATCAATATCCTTCTTTAAGTACATAAGAACATCGAGCGACTCAGGCCTTGTGGTATCATAAACCATAACAAAACCCTCAGCAAAGCCGAGATAGTGTCGCTGTAACACCTGATTGGCCGTAAGCTGCATTGTAGGAGATTGTGGCGGACCTGAAAAATGAATATCAACTTGATACAAATTATAATATACACAAAATATTTAATTTATAATAAACTAAAAGCTTGATTGGATTTAAGCAGTTGCATATTTGTTCTTCATGGTATGAATGTGTAATAGACAATATTATGAGTTTGTGATCCATGCTATATAAATTAAAATAGAAATGTCTGATATTTTGTTAGTTGCATTTTACTTTAAATATTAGATTTTATGCAAAGAATAAGACAGTACGCTATAGAGTTGGAACTTTTTTTTCATCAGTATTCCTTTCAAATAAGTGTTTTTCTTTCAGTGTCATTGATAAGAAGTTCCTAAGTTCAGTTTAAGACTTCAGCTTGCTGTCCTTATTTTTAATTGATTAATAATGACTATGGAAACACTATATGTATAAAAATACATAACTACTTATTATATTTTCAAAATTTTAATGAATGATCACACAGGGTAACTTAAAATCATAATAAGCTCTGGAATGGTTTAGCAAAATATAACTACATTGAACTAAAAACCTTTTAACTCGCCTGTTAGCGGCGGCTCCAGCCCCGCAGTGTCGTAAAAGCAAACACGTTCCTTTGTCCCCCTGTCGGTTTCTATGTTCGCAACATAAATATCCTCAATAGTTGGATAGAAGCAAGACTTCAGATTCACGTTTCCATATATCAGCTGTTCTAAGATCGCAGTTTTGCCAACCCCTTTCATCCCACATACTACAACTTTGCTCGTCTTACCCATTTTTATCAAAAATCTATTGGTAAACCTCTTTTTATCAAAAATCTATTGGTAAACCTCTAAGATTCAGTGTTAACTTTCACTTTTCTTCCATATCGCCAAAACGTATAAATTCCATAAAATTAAATTAATATGGAAACTTAGAAAATTTGTCTTGCGTGCATGGTATTAAACTATATTACAAATATTAATTATTTTTATTTGATTTTTTTTTTTGGTAGTTGTTTACGTAGTACCTATAACGTAAACACTAAAATTGACAATTGAGATTGAGATGTCTATGGTTGACATATTAACCAAAGAGAAAGATTACTGTTAATAAGCTTCGCTAATTAAGGCAGGCTAAGGATATAGACCGTACAACCTAAACTAATTTGAATATTGTTTACAATACTCTTTACAATATGTTAATGTGTCACAGATAAAGACAATATTATCTCAAGGCCCCTAAGCGGAGAAGAAAGCTGAGATTTATATCAACATCGAATACTTGTTACATCGTTTCAAATAATAGTTCACATGTACAGGTATTTATTACAAAAAATTGTATTACGTTTACATATCAAAATCTTCCTCAAACCATTATACAGGGTTATTTTTCAAAGAGTAGTCAAATATTTAAACTTAAGTTCAAATATATAAATAACTAACGATCCGCAACGGCTTCGCACGAGTGATTTCTGTATCTCGACAACAGAGCCACCTACCGGGTCCAAATATGAATTTAAGCTATCCAGGAACTCATTCAAATACACATAAAAAATTTCATTAAAATCGGTCGAGCCATTTTTGAGTTTTAGCTTCTACTTTTAATGATGAATGACGTGAAATGATGAAATGTCTCCTCGTTCATGCGGAAGTAGTAAAAATATTTTTGGGGTCTATTTTCTACTTTTCAAATAGGGTATAATATGTTCCTTCTAAGTATATTATTTTAAGATTGGATGAATTCAAAATTTGACTTCTCTGCGTTGATTATATTTTCATCTTAAATGTAATAGATATAACAAACAAATACGATGACCTAACGAGACAATTTTTACGTATTGTAGCACTGAAGTTTGTGTTAGTATTGGCCAAAAACCGAGCGTAGATCGGCACCGACACCAGCCAAGTGCCATGCCGACGAGTGTAAAAACTTTTAGATCTTACCTATTAGACCGCAGAATATAATTTTTGTGCGGCGCTCGCCCGGCTCAAACCAAAGAACTCGGCGGGCCCGGACGGTATACAGTGGAGGTGGGCAAAGTGTATCATTTTTGCGATTGGAACATTTGCATCTTGATCACTGAAATGTTCCGAAACACTGATATGTTTCATTTGGATCATCAACTCAAAAGATATAAAAGAAAGAATGTTCCGAATACATTAAGTTGCGTCGCGGGCGTTTATTACTGACTGATCCGTGAAATGTTATGTGGCAACAATGCTGAATAATATAAGTGCTTAGATTATTTATTGTGTACCGTAATAAGATTGTATATAAAATCGATTCTCCTTCATACTTTAACAAAAATGTCACTATGTCAATTCATAATTTACAAAAATGTCCATTTACACAAAACAGCAATGTCTATGTACACAGAATCAACTCATAAAGTATCATAACTCTATACTTTATGATGAAAAGGAAGAAAGTAAAGTCACAATAATCACTATGCAAAGAAATCCTAAACATAATTCAGTATGTTTTCGTAAACAGGCGCTAATGAATATAAACAATTTGACAAGTGCCGCATCAACGTAAAATGACAACTTGTTAATGCAAACATTACATACAAAAAACGACCGTATTTGACACATAAGCGCCTTAGTGGTAATTTTTACGTGCATGAATAACGTCAGCGAAAATCCGTACGAGTTGAGTGATACACTTCTTATTTGTTATCTCTATCTGACTTGTGTGGATTATAATTATTTCGCCCACTCACTCGCTACTCGTGAGTCAATAGTTAAGTTAATTATTGTCTCAGTCTGTCTCTCTCGCTCGTGACTCAGTCGCCTCGCAAGCGACGTGTCGCGCGAAATGAGCAAAGAGCAAAGTAATGTTTCACTGTTCCAGATCCAAATGATACATTTGAAACTTTGTTACTGAACCAATCTTTTGTGTCACTTCAGTGATTCGAATCAGTGAGTCGTTTCCGTAAAGAGATACACACGCCTAGTATACAGGCGTTTGTAATGAGAGACTGCCGCTCCGTGCTAGCGGAACCGTTGTTACACATTTTCAACTTGTGTCTGGAGAATTCATATTTTCCAAAAAGTTGGAAAATCACGAGTGTTATTCCGATACTTAAGGGAGGTAACAAACCTACAGACTAGTGGCGATTCTCTCAACACCTGCGAAGGTGTTTGAGGGAGCCATCCAGCGAAGTGTACAGGAACAAGTTGCACCGCAGTTATCGGACGCCCAGCACGGCTTCCGGCCAGAGAGGAGCACAACCAGTAACCTTCTTAATGCCATGACGTATTTGGTTCCTCATGTCGATGCAGGGTTGCAGGTAGATGCCGCATACTTTGATTTTAGAAAGGCTTCGACTTGGTAGATAACAATATCCTACTGTCAAAGATGGCGAAAGTTGGCTGCACACCTAAACTGCTTCATTTTTTTGCGAGATACATGAGAGATAGAAAACAGTATATGGAGTACGGTGAGTACTGGTCGGAGCCTTACTTTACTAGGTCTGGTGTGAGCCAAGGCAGTAATTTAGGGTCGTTAGAGTTCAACATAATGATTAATGTTTTACCAGAAGTAGTAAGAGAGGCTAAGTGTTTATTATTTGCAGACGACCTAAAATTGCTTTTAGCCATCAAGAGTGATGATGATTGTCGCCACCTTCAGCAAGATAACGACCAAGTAGTTGAATGGAGTCACAAAAATAAGCCCTAGTTTAATATTTCAAAATGCTCTATTCTATCATTTAGTCGTGCAAGGGCACCACTCCATTACAACTATAAGGTGGATGGCGAGCTGATGAAGAGGGAAGAATCAGTCCGGGATCTTGGGGTACAGATGGATGTCAAATTGACATTTCGGGAGCACATCTTGAACATATGTAAAAAAGCTTATAAACGACTAGGATTCATCATTCGCAGAGCAGTAAAATTTACCAACATAAAAGCCATCTCAGTGCTGTATGATATTCTAGTAAGGAGTCAGCTGGAGTGTAACTCGGCAATATGGGCTCCACATGAAAATAAATACAGTCTTATGCTAGAGCGCATTCAGAATAAATTCACGCAATTTGTATATCATAAGCTTTATGGAGTTTATCCCTTCTATCCCTTGATGTATCCAACCTTGTTTGTTTTGGGCATGGTTGGATACAACAAGCTGGAAACTAGGAGGGATCTAGCGCTGGTAACCTACATTTTAAAGGTGTTCCGTGGTTACATTAGCAACCCGGGTGTGCTGCAGTGGATAGGATTACGCGTGCCTGTTAGATATGTACAGCGGCGACGGCGCCCAAGCTTGCTCACGGTGCCGCGTGGCAGGACTAAACTGGTACGCAACACTCTCACGCGAACGATACACATACAAAATTTGGTTGCTGAGAAGTTGGACTTATTTTCGTGTTCACTGAGTGAGTTTGCAAAAGTGACATTATTTATAATATGTTATTCTCAAATTGAATTATACAATTGATTGTAATGTGCTGTTATTTAAATTAATTATTGTGTGTTGTAATTAGTAATATTATTATCTTTTACCATTTGAATTGTTATTTTATGCTTTATGATGAATTCCAATAACATATTTTAATTGTATCATTATTATTAATATTATTTTGAATTGAGATGCTACATTTATCGATTTAGGTTTTTCCCTGTCATGGTAGATGTTAGTAAAAAATATAAATAAATAAAATAAATAAATATAATTTTGACGGGAAGTTCTGACTAGGTTGCTACCACGGAAGTATAGACAAACGAAGTTCATGTATTTCCATGGTTGCTACATACTTTTTTATCTATGGTTGTGAGTTGTGACATCTGACATCTGACATTGACAACATGGCGGTCACGGCGTTGGATTCAGAAATCACTAAAAGTGATAAATATTCAATATTACTGCCTACTTATAACGAAAGAGAGAATCTGCCTATTATAATATGGCTTATAATGAAATATTTAGATAATAGGTGAACTAATTTTTAAAATTACGAGCTCTTAAATTTCTTTAAAAGGAAGCCTTTATCGATTAATAATTCATTAAATTGCAGTGGATACGATTATGAAGTTATTATTATTGACGATGGAAGTCCAGATGGTACCCTGGAGGTTGCAAAACAGTTACAAAAACTTTATGGTTCAAGCAAAATTGTACTTAGGCCAAGAGAAAAGAAGCTAGGGTTAGGGACAGCTTATATACATGGAATACGACATGCAACCGGCAACTTTATCATAATCATGGATGCTGATTTAAGCCACCATGTAAGTTAAAATAGTTTTTCTGCATTATTGTAGGCATTTAACTAGACCAGAATAAACTCATAAACATTGGCTTAGCTTGTCATATATGATTAGATTTTTCAGTAATATATCAAAAAAGCAGCTTCACTAGAATATACACGAATAACATCAGGTTTTTAATATTATGGCTATGATTATACAATAGAATTTCACATACTAAAAGGTAAACATGAAATACTAAAATAGCCTCTGCTTATTTATTATTATTACAATAGAAAACTTCCATAAAATATAGGAAAAACGTTAGTAATAACATTATCTACTATTTTTTATTTTCCTTAGATAATAATATAGATTTATTCCCCCATTTAAGAATTTGGTTTCAAGTGTCTATGATTCCCATTGTGTGATAAACAAGCTAACAGCTTACCTACCATTAGGTAAACTAAGCTTGTTTAAAAAACACTATATAAACACAAACACACCTGTCACCCAGAGGGGTAGGCAGAGACTATGGAATTCCATTTGGTGTGATCCTGACACATCTCTTTTGCCTCCTTTACATCCATATATCTATGCATACATGCTTGTCGGTTAAGGGTTCTCCTAACCTGGTCCAATTTCAATTTATTGCAAATTTGATTGATAAACCTTTGTCTAGGGCGTCATTTCCTGACTCTGCTGTTCAATTCTGCAACATAAATTTGTTACTCTTTCCTCATTCATGACCGAACCACTGAAGCATTCCTTTCTTACTCCTGGTCACAACGTCATCTTGCAAATTTCACTTTTCTCTTGTCACACTATTTCTCACCCTGTCATTCAGATTCAGCCCCCACAAATAATATAAAATAATGTGAGTTGGCTATGTCAGAATATCCATCATGCTATATCATCCTGTGGCTGTCTTAAGTGGCTACAGAGAGAAACTGACGCAAGAGACGGGCAGCAGAATCTTCCCTGAACACCTGAAAAAAAAAAACTGACGTTGCCAAACTACTTGACAAGTGTGGCAACTATGGCAAATATCCCCCCCTATGAGGCAATCTATGGGGGAGGCCTATATTTAATAGTGGATTTTTGATAGGATGTCATGGTAATATAAAATACAGAGCTACTTTATCATATAATTTATCTAGTCATTTATTTACTTACAGTCACTTGACTAGTAGTACACCTCACTTTTTATTATATATCCAAATTTTCACTAATTTGATATGTTTTAATGTTTTCAGCCAAAATTTATACCAAAGTTTATAGAACTTCAAAGGCAGCATGATTTTGACTTGGTTTCGGGAACAAGATACAAAGATGGCGGTGGTGTTCATGGTTGGGATTTCAAAAGGAAACTTATATCTAGGGGTGCAAATTTTATAACACAGCTGTTACTTAGACCAGGAGCTTCAGATTTAACTGGATCTTTCAGGTCAATAGATTATGTAAAAGCTAAAATTTTTGTTAGAATGTTACTCAAGCTGTAGTTTTGGAGGGAAGTTAAAATATTTCCTCAAGTCTGAGAGGGCTCAGGGCAAGGAAGTGTCCACTGCACATAGCCACACTTCACATGTTTTAGTATCTCTTCAAAGTTCACAACCAAGCAGATGGTAAATCAGCACTTAAAACTACAATCAATTTAAATGGTGCCAGGGAACGTACCTTGGTGTTTGTGTACTATGTTATTTACGGTGAGCGCAGAACTCCTTACCTACTATGGCTTATATATCTTCCAAAAGAGCTAGATTGTTAACTAGAACTAGTTTTGCTGTATGCTGGCAGTATAGAGAATCCTCATTTCGTCAGATTGGTGTTTTAGGTAGTATCCATTACAAGCTATAAAGTTGTCTGCTGAACTTAGGCCTCAACAATAAATTATCCCATAGGGAGATTTTGCCATAGTTGCCATGCTTGGCAGGTGGGTCGGCAACCACAGTTGTTATTTTAAGTTGTCATCAGGAAGATGCTGCTGTCCATCTTCTGTTGCAGTTCCTCTCTGTTACCTCTTATGACACCCACGGGGTAGTGGATATTCTTACACCGATACTACAAGGTGGCATAGTTATTATGATTATGGGAAAAGTATATACCAAATAAAGTTCGCAGAGAGGTGATGGAAAACAGAGTCGAAAATATGATGTGTACATCTGGTCACTATCACCAATCCTACCAAATGTGACTATTAAAGGCAAATAATCCTTTCAACTTAACTAACTTTTAAGAAATATTTATAAATCTTTTCTTTACATGTAATACAATTGTAAGTTATAATATCAAGTAATTGCTTCATAAGAGATACAGGAAGTTGGTGGATGCAGGTAACTTAGGACCATGCTCTGTGACATTCCTTGAAGGAGGCTTATGTTCAACAGTAGACTTGTGATTGTGTAAATATGTTTCTTTTTTTCAGAGGATGGTTAACAGCTATGCTAGGATCTGATAGTTGACACTGTAGTCGGGTTTCAGTTATCTTTATGGACCAAAATGACTTGTTATTCACAATACATATAAGGTGATTCAGTGCCAAAACATCACAAAGCTTTAGCCCGATAAGTGGCATTGTAGTCGAGTTATTAATAAATTTTATATTTACCATAAGCAGTTAGAAGTGAAACTTATAGCACCACTTACTGGAAAGGGCAGAAACAACATCTGCTGAGCCAGCTTATTAAATTAGAAGATAAGAAAGTGAAACTAAGTTTATGTAACATGGAAGTTAAAATTCAATGCCGAAAGTACAATTTAAATTTCAGATTATACAAGAAAGATGTATTGCTGAAGCTGATAGACAGCTGCGTATCCAAAGGCTATGTCTTCCAAATGGAAATGATAATAAGGTGAGGAAATATATTCAAGCAAGAAATTAATTGAAAATTGTAATTTTATCTCCAGATAAACTATGTACTGTTTTGAATTTCCTTAACGTGATAGAGCTACGCTGCAACTATACTATGGTTGCAACACGAATCGGTTGACTCAACCGGGGAAGGACCGCACTCTCATACCAGTGTAAAATAGCAGACCAATGCCACTGTGTTTTCTATGGAGAGTGTAAAAAGCATAGTCCTCAGGGGTGACAACACATCTACATTTTGAATCTCAATTGAGGACAGGTATAGAAGTCTATGGGCCACAGTATCCACTTACCATCAGGTGAACTGTGTGCTCGTTTGACACCATTATTCTATAAAAGAAAAAATATGAGATACCTCTCACCGAAGAAACTGCGAAAGAAACTCTGTAGGTATTCTCTCATTAGATATGTTAGTCCTTTACGGAAAAAATCCCCTGGATGGAATGAGGACCTCACGGCTCACGATCATTTTTTGTTGCATTCCTTGTTGGTGGGCTATGTTCAAAAGTAAATTTGTGAAAGACTGTACTGATAATAATTAATAATAATAAATATAAGTAGTAAATATAGTTGTTCATGGGCGGCGGTAGTCACTTACCATCAGGTGAGCTGAATGCTCGTTTGCCACCTCTTCAATAAAAAAAAGTAGATGCTGTGGCCCATAAACACCTACATCTATCCTAGTTTAAAAATAAAAACGCAGAGGCGCTGTCACCCCTGAAATGACTCATTTCCTGTAAAAAGGGTCTCCAGATCTCTATACTCAGCATACAAACATAGTATCATTAAGCTATTTTATGGTGGTATTCTATGAGAGTGTGTTCCTTTTCTAGTAGAGTCGACCCATTCGTGCTACAACAGTGAGTAGCTGCAGTATGGCACTACCATGTGTTACTTGGCACTACCACACATGTGCTATATTTCTCCTAATTTTATTGAAATATATACAGGGTTATTTTTCAAAGATTAGTCAAATTTTAAACTTAAGTTTAAATATATAAATAATGATATAACGTTATTACAGTTTTAGAAAATACGAGTAAATAAGGCTTCTACGTTTATTTCAAATTATCCCAAATTGAATGCGATTTATAGGTAACAACGTTTTTTCCTACCGATCGACCCTTACGAATGTGTGCGTGCGCAGTAAAATCAGTTAAAATAATGCATTACCACGCATTTTGAATTTAAAAGATAAAAAGCACAGAATGTTTGAAATTTTTTTATTAATTTTTCTTTACCATATGGCTTTTTTTATAGGATAGGATGACAAACGAGCACACAGTCCAGCTGATGATAAGTGGTTGCTGTGACCCATACACATCTATCCTCAATAAAGAATCAAAATGCAGATGCCTCGTCACCCATGAGGACTAATGTAAAAAGTGTCTCCGGTTCTCTACACACACCATACGAAACATAGCAGTGTTAAGCTGCTATTTTACGCTGGTATTCTGTGAGAGCGTGGTCTTTCCCCGATCGAGCTGACCCATTCGTGCTACAACTATACTACTAATAATACAGCTCTAGCATGGCTCTACCATGTATAATGCTCATATTACTTATTCTGAACCTTCTCCGCAAATTTAACTGGTTATTGCAAAATAACCCTGTATATGCCAGCGATCAGGCCCGGCTTCACACAGGTGATATCTATATCTCAAGTACAATGACACCTACTGGGTTCAATTGTGAATCTAAACCACACAAAATTTCATAAATAAACGGTCCAGCCGTTAAGGAGTTCAATCACATACACACGGACAAAATAATTTTATATATAAAGATGACAATTTTACATTTTAGGGCCAGACAACTGGAATATACCATTGGAGAAGTGCCAATCACATTTGTGGACCGCGTGTATGGGGAATCTAAACTCGGTGGTTCGGAAATCATTCAGTTCGCGAAAGCGCTATTGTACCTTTTTGCAACTACATAATAATATATAATAATATGTTTTATCATTCCATTTATTTAATAAAATGATTTTTGAAAGTCGTTTTGCTTTTATTGTTGATGATTATTTAGATTGTTTAAACATTGTATCTATTTAACATAGAAACTGTTTCTCAAAACATAATTTGACAAGATCAGTAGTTGGAATGAAGTCCTAGGCCTAAAAGTTCGAAGGTGAGTACGCTAAACAATGATTTTTTTAAAATACTAGTAAAGCTATTAAACATTACTAATATTCCCTTTAACCACTTCTGGTAAGCTTAAAATGCTTGTGTTAGAAGTGGTTCACGACAGTAGTCGAATGGCGGATTAGAACCCACGACCAGAGTATAATGATCATTAATTGTATTTGTATCTAGTATGTTTAGTTATGTTTAGTATGTTTATTATATAGTCTATCCATATTAACATCTTAAAAACATGTAGACAGTTTTGTCGGGGAGTTGACGGGCTACGGATTGCTGCTCATGTATTATTGTTTATATAATGGTTCGAAGTGGATTTATGTAAAAGTGGTGCGATCTTGTGTATTAAATGTGTGCACATGTGAACTATTAGTGGAAACGGTGAAACAAGTGCTCCGATGGCGATGTGAATCTCAAGATAAGGTATCTGTCTGCTTAGGCGCCTTGAGATAGTATCGCCAACTTTCTGCTGGCTCAAGTTGCTGTCAAAATCACCCAAAAACTATGCAATGTGATTCATCAACATATTGTGAAGCAGTGTACTGTAAAGTTTATTATCATTTGATACTGATCTATAAAAACGAAGATCTCGTATGACCTTTCGAGTTCACGGTCCGCGCCCTGCCATTAGGCTACTGACGCTTCAAAATGATGAAGAAATATAAAACCTAAAATGAGGGCTTTGATTCTTCTATACTCTATGTCTTAGCACAAGAAAAACTATATATGGAAGTGAAAAATATTTTCCTACTAGCGATCTCGACAACAACGCCACTTACCGGGTCCAAATATGTATCTAAACCATCTAGGGACCCATTCAAACACACACAAAAAAAAATCATCAAAATTGGTCGAGTCGTTTTTGAGTTTTAGCGAGACAAACAGACAGCAATTGATTTTTATAAATACAGATTTAAACTTCTTTTATCAACCGACTTCAAAAAAAGGAGGGGATTCTCAGTTCGACTGGATTTTTTTTAATGTGTTACCTCCGAACTTTTTTCTAGGTGAACCGATTTTTTTTATTTGAAAGCAGGTGCTTCTTATGCGGTCCCATATAAATTTGATCAAGATCTAATGTGTATTTGATTGTCTTCGACTACCTTGATTTTCCTATTTTATTTATATTGAAGTCGGTTGCACAACAATTTTTTTGTTTTTTTTTAAACAGCCCCACACTAGGAGTTTCTCCTGTGTCATGGAGGCAGTTTACAAACATAAATTACACAAGGACAAACATCCAGACCCGGAACAATTATTTGTAGGCCATACAAATACTTGTTCCGAACCCGTTCTGGATTCGAACCCGCGGCCCCCAGCGCAACAACTGATTGCTAAGCCACTGCGCCACGGAGCCGTCTTACTACGCCTTACGTCAAATTTTATCACTTGTTTCATAATATATGGTTTGTGATTTAGATAATCATCAGCAAGAAAACATAGAACTATTAGACCGTCCGCCGTACAGCCCCGACCTAAGCCCTAATGATTTCTATATTTTCCCTAAAATAAAGAATAAATTGCG
This sequence comes from Parnassius mnemosyne, assembly GCA_963668995.1. Taxonomy (NCBI): domain Eukaryota; kingdom Metazoa; phylum Arthropoda; class Insecta; order Lepidoptera; family Papilionidae; genus Parnassius; species Parnassius mnemosyne. The sequence goes on from CAVLGL010000086.1 coordinate 14,116,776, forward strand.
TGGACAGAGATTTTCACCACCTGAAGAAGCTGTGGACGCCTACAAAACGGCCATTTTGGAGACCCCAACTTCCGAATGGAATGGTTGCTTCAATGATTGGTTCCATCGTATAGAAAAATGTGTCAAATTTCGCGGAGAATACTTCGTAAAGCAATAAATACATTTTTAAATAGTAATGTTGTGTTACTTCCTTGATTCCCGAAATTTTCAGTGCCGCCCTCGTAGCTCCATGCTATGGACGGAGGATATATGTCTACGTTATGTCAAACGGGATTATGCGTTTCTGCCCGTTGCCGAGCTTTGGCATAGGGACAAGATAATGTTATCTCTTGTCAGTGGATATAATCGGGGGATCAAATTTTTGTCTCGAACCCATGCTAGCCGTGCTGGTTTCGTAGTTACTTTTTTGGGCGCCGACTGCGTATTCAAGTACAAGCTGTGTATTCCTATTGGACTGCTACTATTGCCGGCATCCCACAAGGTGGCGTATTGTCTCCTCTCTTGTTTGCAATTTTTATAAATTCTATAAGTGATCAACTGTCTTCTTCTTACCACTAGTACGCCGACGATCTCCAAATTTACACTAAATCTACTCTGAATGATTTACCGAAAGCTATTGACACAACGAACGCTGATCTGGCTTCTATTTTGGACTGATATAAATCTTATGGATTATCCATTAATCCCACTAAAACTCAAGCAATAATTATTGGTAGTTCGAGATTAGTTGCTAGGGTTGACTTTTCTCTCATACTTTTATCAATGGCATTCACATGCCTTATAGTGATAAAGTTAAGAATTTAGGAATATATATCGACTCCTGTCTAACATAGTCACCACAAATTAATAAAGTCGGTAGGAAAATGTTTGCAGCGCTAAGCTCTCTGCAGAGACTTAATAATTTTCTCCCTACTGCCACTAAAGTTGCGCTTGCTCGATCCCTACATCTGCCTATTCTTGACTATGTTGATGTTTGCTATCTGGACGTTACCGAAGCGCAGTTAAATATACTTGAGCGTATTCAAAATTTATGCTTACGATTCATATTTGGACTCCGTAAATATGATCACATTTCAGAATTTCGTAAACGTCTCAAGTGGCTGCCGATTCGCCTTCGCAGGAATACTCACAATATTTCTGCTTACCTGAAAGACCGCTTTGAATTCGTTACCTCCTCTCACGATCATCATCTACTAACAATTTTTTGCTTCGTATTCTAGCATCGTTTTATTTGCCATGTTTTCAATTAAACACGTCGTGAAACACTCTATTGAAGCCGCTATTAAAATGGAATGTTTCATAAGCCGCTATTGATATTCGATAGATAGTTTCGTTACAACCCACCGCTAAGGCTACGCTGTATTGGCGTAGCTCCCTTTGCCCAATAAAAAAAAAACATTCATCCTCCTTCTTCAATAAATTTTTTGGAAATATTTGACGTGCTCTGGTTATTACTTGGAACTCTAATAATCCCCGTCCTTAATTGTATCTATCCTACCTATCCTCAACCGTCATCATCTTGTGTGTATTTATATACTTATAATTTTTTTAACTTGATTATCAAATTTATGTACACCTTACCTATTTGCGATTCGCTGTAAACAACAGTTCTTTACTAAATAAGGGTTGTCTGGAATAAATCGCTTCCAGAGCGATAAGATCGCCTATTGTACCTTGTATAAATTTATTTCATTTTGTCTCGTTCTAATTTGTATTGGTGTACAATAAAAAATAATATATTGATTGATAGATTGATTGAGAATTTGCAGGATGCTTTGGGTATATTCTGTGACTTATCCAAAGCCTTCGATTGTGTTCACCATGAAACATTAATCAGGAAACTACAACGAGTAAGAAGTAATGCTCTTAAATTAATTATTTCATATTTAAGTAACAGAACGCAAAAAGTTGTAATTAATAGTATGAGCTCTTCCGGGTCGATAGTACAAATGGGCGTGCCTCAAGGCTCAATTCTCGGCCCCTTTCTGTTTCTTGTGTATTTTAATGACTTACCTTACATAGTAGGGGATAACCATAATATAGTATTTTATATATTGTGGTTATCCCCTACTATATTAATGTTTTGCTGGTGACACTTCATTAATTTTCAAATTAAAACGACAATTATTAAAATTAGTAAACTTTGTTTAATGTTAATAAGTTGCATTTAAATGGCACTAAAACTTTCATTACTCCAAATGTCAAACATTTAAATAACAATGTAATATTAAACGGGGAGGAACTGAGTCTTGTCGATATCACCATTTTTGTTGAAATAACACTAGGCGCGAAGCTTCAATGGAGCCCCATATATCAAAATTAGCAAGCAGATTTAGTTCTGTAGCATATGCTGTAAAAAAGATTAGAAATCTTACCAGTGTGGAAACAGCTAGACTTTTTTACTTTAGCTATTTCCATAACATAATGTCATATGGTATTTTGCTATGGAGACACGCGAGTGACACTGAAATTATATTTGTTTTACAGAAGAGGGCCATAAGAGCAATATATGATTTAAAATCTAAAGAGTCGCTTCGACAAAAATTTAAGGAAGTTAATATAGTTTGGTCTCTCGATACATTTATGAAAATGTAATGTACGTACACAAAAATAAATGTAGTTATACAAAAATAAGTTATATTAATTCTGTAAATACTAAGATGTATACGCTTTTACAACAAAATCCCCGAAAATATACAAAATTTGGTACCTGCTCAAAGTACAAAAACTTTATTAAACAAAGTTTGGGTTATTATAATATTAAGGAATTTATGGATGATAATAACCCCTGGGAATGAGATGATCGCTACCAAGCTATTTCTAATTTGTTTTTGTGGTTAATTGTGTAACGCGCATGATTGTAAGCTGTTACTTAAAAAAAAGTCCCGCTGGGTCCGCTGCACTTAGTATGCTGGGTTTCTTGCTGCTTCTTCCCAGGACAGAGATATTTTTTCGAACCAGTGGTAATTAAACAAAAGAGTGACTCAATAAGTATTATTTATAATCTATTTTGAATAAAAAAGTTTCTGTTTCTGCACCTAATGTATGTCTGGCGCGTACTGAAAATCAGCGTTATAGTTACTTCTATGTGGTTTCTTTAACATTTGTGCCGAGTAGACGCCATATTAGTTGTATAAAGTAGGTATTTTGTGTTTGTTATGTTAATTTATATTTATATTTAGAATTAAATAAATCATATTATTATTATTATTTTATTATATATTGAACCTGCCTGCTACTTATATGTGTATTTGTATGAAACAAGTACAAAATAAACGTATAATTGTATTGGAAATAAATTATAATCGATGAAAATTGACTAAGTCGCACTAAGCTTGGTGGACTCCTCCTGGGTCAAACAATGTCTCAAACATTTTAAACATGTCTAGCAGACCTAAGATGTTTTTTTTTAATTCGTCTTTGTAGCAGATACGTGTTATACGCTACGCGGTTGTTAAACAAATTTACATGGAAAATTTACTTAGCTTAGTATGAATTTCAATTTCCATAACGAATCAGACTGCGATGACGTAGGTCACATTTGTATAACAAAATTGGTAAAGTTATTCTATTTCACGATGAAGTTTTGACTTTGGTTGTGTTAGCCGTGCACATACACATTGTGTTAGTGTGCATAGGCCTCGGGAGCGCTACCACAGAGTAAAGAGTAAGGACCAGAGGGGAAGCTTCTTAACAACGTTGAAAATGTATACCTATTCTGATAGGGTTGTCACATGATGCATGTGAAAAATTTAAGGAAAAAATAAAAATATTGTATAGCATAAGACAACATGTTGTGCATTAATTATAACTTATATTAATGTAACAACATATCTGTTAATTGTTCGAAATCAAGAGCTGTTTCGTATCGATTAATTATAAACAATAAGGAAAAAATTTAAATACTATATAGTGTATAAAATAACATGCGTATTAATTATTACTTATGTTACATAATGTAACAACATAATATCTATTAATTGTTCGAAATCAAGAGCTGTTTCATATCGATTAATTTTAAACAATAAGGAAAAAATTTAAATATTATATAGTGTATAAAATAACATGCGTATTAATTATTACTTATGTTACATAATGTAACAACATAATATCTATTAATTGTTCGAAATCAAGAGCTGTTTCGTATCGATTAATTTTAAACAATATATATTATTTACCTATATAAATTTATAATAACTTAATTATTTTAATTAAAATACTTAAATGTAATTATTTAATAATTGCAAAATACTTAATAATTTAATTGATGTATAAAATTTCGAAATATTGTTGTTCTATTTATTTAAATGCGCATGACTAACAGCCCTTTCATGGATACTCTGATTAGGCTGGCGCAAACCGGTTTGTACCCTGACGGAGCGTCGGTGAACCTGTCGGTGAGAGCTCACGCACACATCGCTGTGCTATGGATGCGTGTATTCGCAGCGAGCCGTTTGTATGTAGCTTCCCCTCTGGTCGGTTTCTTTACTCATGTGGCGCTATTCCCGAACGCCCGCAGCCAACGCTCACTAACACAATGTGTAAGTAACAATTCAAACACTTGCCATATTTGCACAAGTGTCTAGTATCGTAAACAACATCCAATAATTACCAATTTGGCCGTCAGTGCGCACAGACATGTTTTTATTAACTCTCATAATCTGCCAAATAATTGCCTCCTCAGCAAAGGTTCTTAACGATCCTAGTATTCAAAACTTGGATCAAAATAATGAGATTGTAGTTTTGGACGTAGACAAAGCCAGCGGAACGCATGAAAAACATGTAGAAGTATGGGACGATCCACTATGGGTCCTAAAATTAAATGACCGTGAGTTGAATTTCACCTATCTGAGGTCAGCCACTGAGGATGAGGAAGAGAACTTTGATACTTTCATAGGGCCTATTATACATAGGTAAGTGCTTCCACATAATAAGTGATGTTATGATCGGATTGTCATATATTATTAAACAACCACATTAAACGTGGTAGAACCAAGTTGCAGCCAATTATGATTGTAGCACGAATGGGTCGGCTCCTAGCCCGGCAGAGTCGAGCCACGCTCTCACAGAATACCTGCGTAAAATAGCAGCTTAATGCTGCTGTGTTTTGTATGGTGTTATGGTGTAGAGAACTGGAGACCCTTTTTACTGGCAACGAGGCATTCCATCTTAGTCCTCAGGGATGCCAACGCATCTGCATTTTGATTCTTAACCGAGGATAAATGTGGATGTCTATGGGCCACAGCGTCCACTTACCATGTGGTGGACTGTGTGCTCGTTTGGCACCCTTATACTATAAAAAAAAACATAGCTTTGTGGGCAGTGTACAAGACAACTGAGCTGTTATAAAATATATTTTTTTAACTAATATAAGCCAGTGCTTGGCTTCTATCCCACCTGATGGTAAGTGATGATGCTGTAGAAAATAGTAATACGCACTAACCTAGCTTAACATAAGCTTATTCACTCTTGCCTTGAAGACACCTATATTACAGTCGGAAAGACTGATGCCAGCAAATTATTAAAATCCTTTGCTGTGCGTATTACGATCAACGAAGCAACCGTTTGGTTCGAATGCATGGTATGTCGACAACGAAGTGTTTGCGAACTGTCTAGCGTCTGGTGGTCCGATGATGGAACTGAGAGACTAATTATTTGCATAGGAATTGCATGACTAGGAATTCCCAGTCCTGCAATTCCTGTGCACATTCTTTACAATATATCCTGTAATATAACAAAATAAAAATAAATATTACGTATAAGTACTTATCAATTAAAATCAGATTATTTCTTCACTATCCAGTAGGTGTTCCGAAGCTGTATGTCTCACATAGTAACTCTCACATAGTAGGGAATATTTACCAAAGTGCATGATAAGTGAATTGCGGCATTGAAGCCATCACGGCGGTGAGATAACTCATCTATGCACTGTGAACACCGTACTGGAATTTTGACGATCGGACACGAGCCGGGTCCTCATCAGTTCTCCTTTTATATAGCTCGCGGTCTTTCCGATGAAGCTATGAAAACCAACTGGCTAACAGTACTATATAACAGAAAATAGGCAAGACCAGATTGCACCAGTCAGTATTGCACCTGTGATGTTACTTCTCGTCCCGGGTATGGGTATATCAAATGTATTGTAAGCAGAGACGTAGCGTGGGCTGGTATAGACGTGGGCGAAGTCGCAATAGATCTATCCAATAGATCCATCCTGCCAAACATGCTTTGACACAACATACTTACTTATAGTTATTAATTCCTGACAAGTCTCTTATTCCGTCAATCTAGCGGTCGCGGTCTTTGAAGGTAGTTACAACGGCCTCGGAGTCGCACTTAAGAGGGGCTTCTTGCAAGGCCCCAAACAAACACGCTTTTAAATTTGTGATGTTCTTTTTCGAGCGTAAAAGTGATCATATTAATTAGTCATCTGTGGTAAAGGCTCTCTTAAGTGCGAGGCCGTGGGTGAGGGCCCACTTCGCCCACGCCTAGCTACGCCACTGCTTGTAAGTAAGAGACAGTTATATCGCTATCTATCGTACAAAGTTGGAGACTATCAGATCTCATTGCTGGGTATAGACCAATTCTCATCATGGAGAGATTTATAGGCCAATTAGTACCTACGTCGCTTTGTGTTTGCGATTTTTTCAGTTTATGTTGGCGGACTACAAGCCACATGTGTAAAGTTACTGCTTACTCTGTGCTACAAGCCCTCCAAATATTTTGTTTCTCAGACATATAGGTTTTCTAAAAGTTTTTCATAACTAGGATTACTGGCAGGATTTGAACCCGGATTACTTACTGGTAAGCTTACGGCAAGAGCATAGTCTTGATCTATGACGGCTCTATATATGTATATAGAGCCGTCATTAGTTGAAATAAAAAAAAGGGTTCGAATCTCGCACGGAACAAATATTGTGTGTCTACAAGTAATTGTTCCGGGCCTGGATGTTTGTCCTTGTGCAATTTATGTATGTAAACATATTCCATTTCCAGGAGAAAATCCTAGAGTGCGTGACGTTTTTTTAAAGAAAGGAAAAAGAATAAGCTATGACGCCCTATGATTATTCTGGCATTTCTTCAGTCGCCTGTAACGTCATCCACGGGTACGAAGATAGAGCTAAGAGTTCCTTAACGCCATAACCAACCGATGCATTTTTTTTATGATTATGATAAAGTTATCTTGATGACGTTTATTTGCAGACATCCTCTGGCGTACTACAGTTACAAACAACGCCAAGCATCTCGAAGAGTAAAAAAAGATGACCCGAATAAACCATACCCCATTGATCAAATATTGAAAGATATACCTGCAAACAATAGAGAAGTTAATCATGAGGAATGTAGCGGTGATCTGAAAAATGAAGTCATAAAAATTATCAATAAGTTTGTGTGAGTTTGTGTTATGGTTGCATTTCGTTTTTATTTTATATGTTTTTGTATTTTTTTTATCTCTGTTTATCGAATAAACTATCATAATAATAGGCCGGGGAAAAAGTTTCTTCGTATTTTGTTTGGATAAAATTGAACAAAAATCTATTTGGTTGTACTGTTTGTATGTGGCTGGTGTTAATATCAATACAAATAGGACATTAAGAGAAAAATAAAACTAATAAGTAAAAAACACTTTCCCGCCATTTTAGTTTAGCTTAGGTTCGAATATTGTGTTAGCTTCATGGTTGGCACTACACAATGTTCCAACTCCAAACGTTCATCTGTATTTGTTATATTGTCATACACCGATTGTTCGAGAGCTAACTTCATAAGCCAATCCCGATTTCGAATGCTAATGATGTGTTTAAAAAGCTATTATGATGGCATACAAATTGACCAACTGTGTCTATAATCCTTTGGTATTAGTTTATTTATCGTCGCCACCGTCGATTGCCGGGTTAACTCGGACGTACTACCTAATTATCTTTCTAATCCTCTACATACATATTATATACGTTTGGAGGTTCTGATATTACCAGTCGTGTCGATAAATACAAACGTTATTTATTCCAAAGTTAGGTTAAGATGTGAATGATTTGATAAGTTCTTATATTTTTTTAGGCTGTCATTCCATAACCAGCCGGAATCGCATCAGTCCGAAACAAAAGAAGCATACAAAACTCCTACATTGACTGTAAGTTATATTGTGCATTCAATGAATATTAATTTAGACGTGGTAAAGCCATACTGCCGCTATGTTATAGCTGCAGCACGAATGAGTTGGCTCGACCAGGTAAGAATCTCGCTCTCGAAAATACCAGCGTAAAATAGCAGCTTAATACTGCTGTGTGTAGAAAACCAAAGAACTTTTTTACTGGAAACGAGGCATTCTTTTTGAGGATTTGCGTTCAATGAATCTAAAATTTGATCCTTCTTGGAGAATAGATGTAGGTGTTTATGGGGCAACGTATCCGCTTACCATCAGGTGGACTTTTTTTGCTCGTTTGTCACCTTTATTCTATGAAAAAAATAATGCCTCTCCTATGAAGCTATATCCTATCCGTGATGTAATAAGGTATGGCCCTGGGTGGCAGTTTTTAAAAGGCAGGTTTTTGGGAATGTTAGTAATTTCCCGCCTTATTTTTCAAATAATGCCATTAAAAATCTCAAAAATCCTTAAATTAAGCTGGTTAATATTAATTTTGTATTCTGAAAGTAACCGGAAATCAACATATGATGTTTCTGGATTTTTATATAGAGGTAAATACTACAAGATACCTTTTCTAGAATAAATCATCTTACGTGGTAGAGTCACGCTGCAGCTATATTATGGTGGTAGCACGAATAACCCACACTACCACACTCACAGAATACCAGCGTAAAATAGCAGCTTAATGCTGCTGTGTTTCGTATGGTGAGTGTAGACAACCGGAGACCCTTTATACTGGGAACAAGGCACTCCATCTCAGTTCTCAGGGGTGACAACGTCTATGGCCCACAACACCCACTTACCATCAGGTGGACTGTGTGCTCGTTTTTAACCCTTATTCTATAAAAAAATATCTTCAATCAGCCCATTAAAGTTCACTGCTGAACATTTTTTTTTTATAGGAGAGGGGGCAAACGAGCATGCGGCTCACCTGATGGTAAGTGACTACCGCCGCCCATGAACAACTGCAATACCAGGGGAATCGCAGATGCGTTGCCGGCCCTTTAAAAAGGAGTACGCTCTTTTCTTGAAGGTCCCTAAGTCGTATCGGTCCGGAAAAATCGCTGATGGTAATCGATTCCACAAGGAGGTCGTGCGAGGAAGAAAACATCTTCTAAATCGCACAGTGGTGGACCGCCAATCATCCAGATGGTGTGGATGGTATCGGGAGTTCTGCCGCGATGTGCGTTCGTGAAATTTGGCGGCTGGGATTAATCCGAACAATTCCTCAGAGCACTCCCCATGGTAGATGCGAAAGAAAATGCAAAGGGATGCAACATCCCTTCGCAGTGCCAATGAATCGAGCCGATCGGAAAGGGCTCGGTCGTCGACGATTCGAGCAGCTCTGCGTTGGATGCGGTCAAGTGGAAGGAGCTGGCACTGGGGAGCCCCTGCCCAGAGATGGAAACAGTATTCCATGTGAGGCCGAACTTGCGCCTTGTAAAGTTGCAGGCGGTGTGCCGGCATGAAATACTGTCCCGCTCTGCTGAGCACGCCAAGCTTTTTAGAGGCCAATTTGGCCTTCCCTTCCAAGTGACCACGAAACTGCACGTCACTCGATAAGTCGACTCCGAGGATACCGATACTGGCTGAGAAGGGGAGTGCCTTGAAACTGAGGAGATACGTCAAAGGGGTTCTTTTTAGCGGTAAACGCGCAAACTTGTGTCTTCTGAGGATTAAACTGGACTAGATTTAGTCGCCCCCAATCCGAGACTTTGCTCAGCAAAGACTCGACTTCAGACACAAGTTTGTTCCGCTACTCAGCGACGTTTTCCCGAGAAATATTGGCACGGCCGGTGTATAGAGCATCACCAGTGCTGTCATCCGCATAGCAATGAATGTTACCAGTTAGCAACATATCATTGATATGCAGAAGAAACAGCGTTGGTGATAGCACACAGCCTTGTGGAACACCAGCGTTAATAGGCTTGTAGTCAGAGCATGCACCGTCTACAACGACCTTGATGCTTCGATCTGCAAGGAAGCTGGTGATCCAATTGCACAATTTCTCGGGAAGCCCATAGGAAGGGAGCTTCGAAAGAAGCGCTTTGTGCCAAACCCGATCGAAGGCCTTCACAATGTCCAGACTAACGGCCAACGCCTCCCCCTTGGACTCTACTGCCTCCGCCCATCTATGGGTCAGGTAGACCAGAAGATCACCAGCTGATCGACCCTGACGAAAACCGTATTGGCGGTCACTAATCAGCTGGTGATCCTCAAGGTACCGGATGAGCTGGCTGTTAATAATGGATTTCATTATTTTGGAGAACAAGGAGGTGATCGCGATAGGCCTATCGTTGGACGGGTCTGAGCGGTCGCCTTTTTTAGGGATCGGGTGGACAAAAGCTGTCTTCCATGAATTCGGGACTACGCCTTGGGAGTAGGAGTACCGGAAAAGACGCGTTAGGACCGGTGCCAACTCCGGAGCACACGTCCTCAGCACAATTGGGGTGATTCCGTCAGGCCCACTCGACTTCTGGATGTCCAGGGAGAGCAGGGCTTTGCGAACCGAGCGCTGTGAGAACAGCACATCCGGCATGGAGCACTCACACCGCGGGATGGTCGGCGGTGTTTTCCCCCCGTCATCAAGAGTCGAGTTGGACGCAAAAAGGGAGCCTAAAAGGTCGGCTTTGTCTTTTGCGTCATGGGCCAGTGAGTCATCCTCCCTGTGCAGAGATGGTAGTGATGGCTTACAGAAATTCCCTTGGACAGCCTTGGCGAGAGACCAGAATGCACGGGTTCCCGAAGGAAGGCGAACTAGTTTCTCGCCAATTCTGCCTATGTGCTCTGACTTTGCCTTGGCAATAACTCTTTTGAAGGACCTGGAGGCGAAGTTATACTTCTTTTTAAGTGTGCTGGTGTTTACTTCCCGAGTCGCCGAAGTCTCAGCCCAGGCTTGATAACACTCCTGCTTACTGCGTAATGCAGTTTTACAGGAGCGACCAAACCAAGGCTGAGATCTGCCTCCGATGGGTACCACAGATGATGGAATAAATAGTTCCATTCCCTGTAGCACCACATCAGTGACAGAGTCAGCAACAGCGCTGGGATCGTCCGGCGAGAAACAAACCCGCCCCCATGGGTAGGATGCAAAGAAAGACCGCATTCCGTCCCAATCCGCCGACCTGTAATGCCAAACACGGCGGCAACCTGCAGAACGCAACCGCGAAGGGAGCGTGAGTGGCACCACACTCCGGATCAGACAATGGTCCGAAGAGCCGAGAGGGGCATCGACGGAAACCTGATATCCGTCCGGATGAGAGGTCAGCAGAAGGTCCAACAGGGAAGGTGTATGATCCTCCACATCTGGAATCCGCGTAGGCGAAGTAACCCGTTGTGTCAGACCATATGCCAAGGCAAAGTCATAAACAGATCTCCCCGCATGATCGGTTAGACGTGAACCGAGCCATTCGGCATGGTGGACGTTAAAATCGCCAAGGATCACGATCTCTGCGGATGGGATCTGTTGTAGCAAGGAATCTGTAGCCATTTGGACGTGGTCGATGAGTCGGTCTGTTTCGGCATTACCGCTATGGGACCTATAGAGGCACCCGTAGACGCGCGGATGGTCGTCGCTGTCTACGCGTAGCCAAAGGATGGACAGGTCCGAACCTTCAAGACTGCCGAGGCGTCGAGAACAGATGTCCTCTCTGACATACACGCAAACTCCAGAACATCATCAATCATTGGACAGGTGGATTGAAGATAGCAGTATCAGATGTTTAGCACCTCCGTGGCTGCTCCCCGTTGCCGGTTTTATTTTACGCCTGGAGTAAACGAGATGGTTTTAACGCCATCTGTCGGAAGCCATAAGATCTTTCTGACTTATCTCATAGTCGCCTCTTATGATACCCACGGGATAAAAAATGCGGTGATGGATTGTCTTGCGCCGTTACCACATGTGCCAAAATAGATCAACTATTTTAGGCCATGTGGTGGCGTACATTTATTTAACTGTAACTTTTACTTATTAGAGCCATGGCAACTTAAGGGCTAAGGGCTAGCTGTAAGTTTTTAATCCGCGAGCAACCCGGGCTTGCTTCCCGCCGGCACTAATGAAATTCTTAATTACAATTATATATATTTATTCGTGGTAGAGTCATGCTGCAGCAAGTATGCAGCTAGTATAGTTGTAGCACGAAGGCATCGGCTTGACCGGGGAAAGACCACGCTCTCACAGAATACCAGCGTAAAATAGCAGCTTAATACTGCTGTGTTTCGTATGATGAATGTAGAGAACCGGAGACCCTTTTTACTGGAAAAGAGGCATTCCATCTTAGTCCTCACGGGTGACAACGCATCTGCATTTTGATTCGCAAACGAGGATAGATGTAGATGTCTATGGGTCACAGCAACAACTTACCATCACGTGGGCTGTGTGCTCGTTTGTCACCCTACCCTATAAATAAAAACAATTTTATGTGCTGATTTACCACGTACTCTGCTGTGAAGGAAAACATCGTGAGGAAGCCTGCATGTCTAAAAATAAAATGTTTTGAAGAAATGTGAAGTCCGGCCAACACGCATTGGGTCAGCGCAACGGACATCACTTCCTTGCCCTAAAACCCTCTCGGGAGTGAGAGGAGGCCTGTGTTCAGCAATGGGACGTTGAAAGGCTGTAACTTTAACTTAGGACTTAGGACTCCGTCTGGGTGGTTGGGTACCACTCTCTTACCTATCTGCCTCCAATTAGCAGTGCTTGCACTGCTTTGTTTGTTCCAGTCTTATAGAAAGCCAACATAATGAGGGCATCCACGAATTTTTCTGCCACCAGGGTGGCGCCACTTAAAAGTGAGGTATAATATTTGACAGATTTCATAGTGGGGAAGTTAATTTGTTCGAAAAATGTAAAGGTTACTGTTTCTTTCTGTACTATTAGCTATATTTTATATTAATAAGATTAAAAATAAATAAACTAAACCACAGATATTCATATAAGTAGAAAAATTACAAAAAAGTTAAAAATGTGCAAAAAATTAAAGAGCAAACCACTGACGCATTGTTTTGTGTATTAATATAATACTCTTGAAACTGGTAAACATTTATTAAAAACCAACTTAATAAATTACATTGTGTAACGAAAAACTTGACCTAACAGTCAACTAGTGACATCTGGTGAGCAGAAAATTATTGGCCCTCATTAATGACTTCCATCTTAGTCGTCAGTGGTGACAACATTATGTATCTGTATACTTCTTTGTTTGAAGTTAGTTGCAGGTGTCGATGGGCTACAAGTCACAAACCATGAGGTGGATTGTATTATGGAGTGTAGAGTTGAAGGAGGACCAACTCTATATATGAAAAGTGTCCCTAAAAACGCGTCCTGCTACTGCAGCGCCACCCAATAAGGGTGGCGCTGCAGTAGCATAGGATAAATTAAAAAAAAAGCGCCAAAAATAATTAGAATAAGATGGAGAAATAAACAAGGACCGACCAATCCGCTTGGTTTTGTACTACGTAAATAGTTGAGATTTTGTATACTGGCATTTTACTAACTACTCTAATCATGAAATTTTTTAAATATTTGAATTCAGCTGACTTCACTCCGTTCACAACAGCTATCTTCATATCGTAGTTTTTCAGATGCCAGCGCTATTTTAGAACCTCTATTTTCAGTAAATAGTAGGACACTTTTTCAAATTTCGCCCCTTATAAGATGGTTCTCCTTGTACTCTACACTCCATAGATTGTATGTTCTTTTATCACATCAGTTTTATTAAAAAAAAAAAAACAAGTTTAATATTCAGTTAATAATTAAAAACGATTAATCTTCGTTTTATAATATTTCAGCTTTATTTCAAAGGTCCATTCACAGCGTTATTGGTCAATTACGAACATAATCAGTGGCAATTTTTCGTTAAGCCTCCATCTCCGCTTCCGAAATGGTTCTACAACGAGCATTCCAATATAACTTTAGATAAATACGGAATGTATGTAAACATTCCAGATGAAGTCAAAGAAGAATTTTACGAGAAATTACTTAATTTGTTAAATAATTTATTCAGTTTTCCAATTTAATATTATCTGTGTTTTTATACCATAAAAAATAACTATGATCTATTATGCAATATTTAATTATATTGGTACTTTGTAATTTGATGTAAAATATTTTATGTAATTTAAATAAACTGAATTTAAATTTTAATACAATTATTGTAAAGACAGCAACAGAAACAGAAACAGAAACTTTTTTATTCAATATAGATTATTAATAATACTTATTGAAAGTCACTCTTTTGTATGATTACCACTGGTTCGAAAAAAAACCTCTGTCCTGGGAAGAACCAGCAAGAAACCCAGCGGGACTTTATTTTTTAAATAACAGCTTACAATCATGTATGTTGCACAAATTAACAACACAACAAATTAGAAATAGCTTGGTAGCGATCACCTCATTTCCAGGGGTTATTATCATCTATAAATTCATTAATATTATAATAACCCTTTTTATACAAACTTAGTTTAATAAAGTTTTTGAACTTTGAGCAGGTCAAATTTTGTATATTTTCTGGAATTTTGTTGTAAAAGCGTATACATCGCCCCAAGAATGAATTACTGACTCGATGGAGTCGAGTAACTGGTACTACTAGCTTGTGTCTGTTCCTAGTATTTACAGAATGAATATCACTTATTTTTGTAAAACTACTTTTATTTTTGTGTACGTACATTACATTTTATTACATTTACATAAATGTATTGAGAGGCCAAAGTTAATATATTAATTTCCTTAAATATTTGTCGCAGTGACTCTTTAGGCTTTAAATCATAAATTGCTCTTATGGCCCTCTTCTGTAAAACAAATATAATTTCAGTGTCCATAGCAAAATACCATACGACATTATGCTATGGAAATAGCTAAAGTAAACTAGTCTAGCTGTTTCAACACTAGTTAGACTTCTAATCTTTTTTACGGCATATGCTGCAGAACTAAGTCTGCTTGCTAGTTTTGATATATGGGGGCTCCATTGAAGCTTCGCGTCTAGTGTGATTCCAAGAAAAATGGTGGTATCTACAAGACTCAGTTTCTCCCCATTTAAAATTACATTAGTATTTGTTTGACATTGGGAGTCATACATTTCATACATTTCGTTTTAGTGCCATTTAAATGCAAATTATTAACATTGAACCAATTTACTAATTTAGATATACGAGGGTGGATTGAAAAGTACTCGGCCTAACCAAGAAAATAAACACATACTAAATCAGTTATATTTTTATTTTTCTACATAATCACCATCAAGTTCAATACACTTTTGCCACCTCCCCTTCCAAGCATTTAGACCGTTGAAAAAAAATGATTCTTCCTTAGAGTCAAAATATGCGTCTACAGCTGCTTTGACCTCGTCGTTTGTCGAAAATCTTTGACCTCCCAAGTGCTTTTTTAGGTTAGGGAACAGAAAGAAGTCTGATGGTGCCAGATCAGGTGAATACGGCGGATGCGGTAACAGTTCAAAGCCACAGTTGTGAATTTCAGCCATTGACTGTACTGACGTGTGAACACGGGCGTTATCTTGATGAAACAGGACTTTTCTTCTGAGCATTCCTCGACGTTTTTCTTTTATTTCCTCTCGTAAACGACGTAGTAAGGTGCAGTAGTAATCAGAGTTTATATTCTGACCCCTTTCAAGATAATCAATCATAATCACACCTTTCGAGTCCCAGAATACTGAATCCATCACCTTATTTGCCGACAAAATCGACTTAGCCTTTTTAGGGGATGGTGAACCAGGTCTTCTCCACTGTTTTGATTGTTGTTTTGTTTCCGGTGTACAGTAATGAACCCATGTTTCGTCCATAGTAACAAAACGATTCAAAAAATCATCTGCATCGGCTTCAAATAACTCCAAACAGTCGCGTGAAATAGTCAATCGCGTCCTTTTTTGTTCAACTGAAAGCAGTCGCGGAGCCCACCTCGCAGACACCTTGTGGAAACCCAACTCGTTGACAATGATGTTTTGAGTTCGTTCATAAGAGATGCCTATAATCTCGGCTATCTCTCTAATTTTTAATCTGCGGTCTCCCATTATTAAATCAAGTACTTTTTTAATATTTTCGTCAGTAGTTGACGTCGAAGGCCTTCCAGAGCGGGGTTCATCTTTCACACTCTCTCTACCACGCTTAAATTCTGCTATCCATTTTTTGACGGATGAATATGACAGAGCACAATCGCCTAATGTACTGACCATGTCATCATGGATGGCTTTTGATGATAGCCCCTTCTTATGGAGGTACTTAATGACGGCACGCTGCTCGATTTGCTCCATTTGCGGAAATTATGTCCGATTACTTTGTTAATAAATTTATAAAATCACAACTAATTATCGCACACGTTTCGAACTTCACACAATGAACTAGTCTGAACTGAACTAAATAATGTGGGTAGATTTGATTTTTAGAATTGAATGGATCTGTGTTAGGCCGAGTACTTTTCAATCCTCGTAGCATTATTTACTTCGTCATATTTTAGCAATTGTCGACTTAATTTGAAAATTAAAGAAGTGTCATCTGCAAATAATACTATATCATGGTTATCTCCTACTATGAAAGAAAACTAAAGACTCCTACTAAAGAAAGCATTACAGCAATTTCTAACTTTGTTGACCTCAAAATGATAATTACTTTATAATACCTACATTGCGTATATGTTTTATGAGCCGTTGTGAGGGTAAATGTAGATTGTGTCAATGGCACACAGCATCCATTTACCATAGCGCTGCACCTCATTGCTAAGCCAATGCTACACGGAGCCGTCAATACTGATACCGCGGTAGAAATTTAGAAACGTTTGGCTGGAGGGGGGGGGGGAGGCGGGGGGGGGCAGTGTTCCCTACACCCCGACACCACAATCATGAAGAGGTAATACACCGTTCGTGAGAAAAATTAATAAGAAAATCCCATAGACCTACCTGAAAATGATAATTTATCTCTCTCCAGGAGGGGTAGGGGGTGTCTATTCTACTCAGCTGTGCACCCATGTCAACGAGGGTTAAGGCGTCCCCCCAAGGCGACGCACACCAGCTCGTCCCCGTTGGTGTGGAATGCAGCACGCAAAGCGGCGATGGGGACCGCCACCCGTCACGCACAGCCCGACACGGCGGAAGGTGGAGGACAGAGTGCAGAGTTGGCACGTGGAATGTTAGAGGAGGCATGAGAGATAAGACGAATGAATTGATCGAAATAATGAAAGAAAGAGAATTATATGTCGTGTGTATGTCGGAGACCAAACGGAAGGGCAGTGGTACTGAAGAGCTCCCTGGCGGGGCGTTAGCTCTATGGTCCGGAGTCCCGGAGAGCGAGAACGCCTGCCAGGAAGTGGGGGTGCTGCTGTCTTCTCGGTTGGTCGATGTAATGACTGAATATAAGGTTGTGAACTCAAGACTTCTCTGGGTTCGCTTTAAATTGGGACTGACGAAGTTATTCCTTTTGGCTGTTTATGCGCCGGTAGCTTCGTCGTCCAGGGCTGAGCTGGAGGAGTTTTGGGAGAATGTAAGAAAAGTTCTAGATTTGGCTAGGGGAAACGAAAGAATTGTTGTATATGGTGATTTGAATGGATGGGTTGGTACCGCTCGACCAGGGTACGAGTCGGTACTTGGAAAGTTTAGCGATAAAAGGGTTAATGATGCTGGCAAGCTTATACTGGCGGTATGCAAGGAAAAGGGTCTTCTTGTGACAAACACTATGTTTAATCACAAGAAAATCCATATGTATACTAGAGAACGAAAGAATGAGAGAAGTATGATCGATTTGTTCCTGGTGGATGTAAAAATAAAAAAAAAAACAGGTTTGAAAGATAACCTTATCACAAAAATTGATAAGGGCGTGCTTCGGTGGTTTGGGCACGTTGAGACCGAATGGTGAAGAAAATATATAGCGCGAAAGTTAATATTAAAAGGTGTCGAGGTAAACCGAGACTAACTTTCGAAGGCCATGTGAGCAAATTGCTCGAAGAGGGTAGGGTCAAGAGTACTCGGATACCTAGACGTGCATGTATGAAGAAGATAATGAATCTGAAAGAAGCGAAAGAGGTATGTAAGGATCGTATGTAATATAACGTGATGTAATATAATATAAGTATATATATATATATGCTGCCACATTCGGTCTTCAGCTTTGACAGTTGACTCTTTCTGGCAGACAGATCTCTGGCAAAGACTTTGGAGCCTTGGTTCCGCTCGATCGCTTCTTCAATACGAGCTGTATTGAAGTTGCGTAAGTCCCGCCGCATGCATTTGGAGATCTGTCTGTTCAGTTGCCTGTATGCTGTCAAATCTGTTGAAGAATGTAGCTTCATCTCCCGTCTAACAGCCATGAGATTAAGAGTGTGATCGGAGAGTTTTTGTGTTCTTCTGCGGCGGGTCTTGCAGAACTTAGCTCCGACCTCATGGACAGTTTCCACGAGCTTGTCATTCAAATTGTCCACTTCATTGCAGTCTTCTAGGCACTGAAAACGGTTTTGTAACTCGAGCTGAAAGGTTTCGGGACTTTGGATTGGAGCACGAGGGGGACGGAGCGTTGACTTCATTAGACGAGACCTCTCCAACTTAACGTTTAGGTTCAGTGTGCCTCTAACCATTCGGTGATCGCTGCCGGTTTTCACCCTCGCGATCACTGAGACATCACTGAACAGTTGTCGTCTGGTCGTCATAATGACCTCTTTCTCCATGAAGTCGGCCAGCTGCTGGCCCCTTGGGTTCCGTTGCCCTATTCCAAATTTCCCCACTTTCAGCTCACCGTTCTCTCTTGTGCCTAGTTTTGCATTGAATTCTCCCATTAACACCGTATATTGGGTTTTGGAGGAATGCATGGCTCTAGAGATATTCTCATACATTTCCTCCACCTCCTGATCGGGGTGTGCCGAGGTTGGTGCGTAAACCTGTATGACCTTCAGCGAATACCGTTTGGTGATTCTGAGTATAAGGTACGCAACCCTCGACGACACACTCTCAATCTTTACAACGTTGTTAACGAGAGACTTGTGGACGATAAATCCGACACCTCCTTGGGACAGATGGTCGCCCTCCCGGTAATAGAGCAAGTTGCCGGATTCGATGATTACCGTGTCCTCCCCCTCTCTTCGGACTTCGGATAATCCTATAATATGCCAGCGTAACTTGTCGATCTCTTCTTCCAGCTCCACAATCTTCTCGTCAGTCCTCAGGGTGCGTGCGTTGTATGTTGCCAGGTCGAGTCGTAGTAGGTGGCAACCGAACCTCCACCGGAGATTCTTAGCACCCCCTGCCCCGCCGTTACCATGGTCGCCACCGTAACCAGGAATAGCGGGGCCGCCGGGGACTGGGGGCCGTCTATTCGTAACTTTCATCATGGGGGGTATATTGCCATAGTTGCCACGCTTGGCGAGCGGGTTGACAACCGCAGTTTTTATTGTATTTTTGCCGTTACCAGGAAGATGCTGCTGCCCATCTCCTGCCTGTATCCCTTTGTCGCCTTTTACGACACCCACGGGAAGATATGGGGTAGTGGATATTCTTAACCGCCACTACACAGCAAATTTAAAATTATAAGCTGCTAGTAAAATATTTACTTCTAAAACTTTCTCTTTTAACAGGCGCAAATCATTTAATTAATGGGCGACAGCGAACCGTTAGGTTCGAATGCGTGGTAAGTCACACAACGAAAGGGTGGAGACTGACCGAACGTCTGGTTGTCCGATGGTGGAAGGCAGAGGGAGGAATTAAATTATGAAATTCCTGCGTAAACTCTCCAAAATGCATCCTGTAGAAAACCGAAAGGCTGGCTACTTTGCGTCTGTGTTCGAGGCTGGTAAGATTGGTTTTAACCAAATTCGGGTCACCAATAAGCCTCTTAGCACGCCTTTCCATTGAGTCCAAAGCTGCTAGGTGGCATTTTGCAGCACCAGCTCATATATGGCAGCAATACTCCATGCACAACCGGACTTACGCTTTATATAAAATAGACAGCTGTCCCGGCGTAAAGTATCGCCGCACCTTTACAAGGACTCCCAGCTTCCTTGCAGCTGCTTTGGCCTTGGACTCAATGAACAGCCCGAAGTTCAGATTTGAGGATTTTCAGGTTCGGAAAGAAGGAGCAAAGGTGAGCTGGCTCGTTTATGCAGTGAAGAGACACGCTTGTGTTTGGGAGGCGTTGGTAATCTTGATTTTAGACTTTAGAAAACTATCGATATTATGGATTATATAACAAGGCATGTAAGACAAACTAACCAATTCTAATTTTAGTTAGAATTTATTTATTTATTTTATTTATTTATTCTTTTTTAGGGGGTGCTAAGAATCTCCGGTGGAGGTTCGGTTGCCACCTACAACGACTCGACCTGGCAACATACAACGCACGCACCCTGAGGACTGACGAGAAGATTGTGGAGCTGGAAGAAGAGATAGACAAGTTACGCTGGCATATTATAGGATTATCCGAAGTCCGAAGAGAGGGGGAGGACACGGTAATCCTCGAATCCGGCAACTTGCTCTATCACCGGGAGGGCGACCATCTGTCCCAAGGAGGTGTCGGATTTATCGTCCACAAGTCTCTCGTTAACAACGTTGTAAAGATTGAGAGTGTGTCGACGAGGGTTGCGTACCTTATACTCAGAATCACCAAACGGTATTCGCTGAAGGTCATACAGGTTTACGCACCAACCTCGGCACACCCCGATCAGGAGGTGGAGGAAATGTATGAGGATATCTCTAGAGCCATGCATTCCTCCAAAACCCAATATACGGTGTTAATGGGAGACTTCAATGCAAAACTAGGCACAAGAGAGAACGGTGAGCTGAAAGTGGGGAAATTTGGAATAGGGCAACGGAACCCAAGGGGCCAGCAGTTGGCCGACTTCATGGAGAAAGAGGGACTCTTTATGATGAACTCTTTCTTCCAGAAGCGGCCCCACAGGAAGTGGACCTGGTCGAGCCCCGACGGTTCGACAAAAAATGAGATTGACTTCATTATGACGACCAGACGACAACTGTTCAGTGATGTCTCAGTGATCGCGAGGGTGAAAACCGGCAGCGATCACCGAATGGTTAGAGGCACACTGAACCTAAACGTTAAGTTGGAGAGGTCTCGTCTAATGAAGTCAACGCTCCGTCCCCCTCGTGCTCTAATCCAAAGTCCCGAAACCTTTCAGCTCGAGTTGCAAAACCGTTTTCAGTGCCTAGAAGACTGCAATGAAGTGGACGATTTGAATGACAAGCTCGTGGAAACTGTCCATGCGGTCGGAGCTAAGTTCTGCAAGACCCGCCGCAGAAGAACACAAAAACTCTCCGATCACACTCTTAATCTCATGGCTGTTAGACGGGAGATGAAGCTACATTCTTCAACAGATTTGACAGCATACAGGCAACTGAACAGACAGATCTCCAAATGCATGCGGCGGGACTTACGCAACTTCAATACAGCGAGTATTGAAGAAGCGATCGAGCGGAACCAAGGCTCCAAAGTCTTTGCCAGAGATCTGTCTGCCAGAAAGAGCCAACTGTCAAAGCTGAAGACCGAATGTGGCAGCATCGTTTCCGGGGCACCTGAGATTTTGAGTGAGATTGAGAGGTTCTATGGGCAGCTGTACACGTCATCGTTGGAGCCACACGCAAGTGTGAGTAACGATCCAAGAGCGAGTCTTATCCGACATTATTCCGATGATATCCCGGACGTCAGTCTGAGCGAGATTAGTATGGCTCTCCAGCACCTTAAAAACGGCAAGGCCCCAGGCCAGGATGGAATTACAGCGGAGCTTCTGAAAGCGGGTGGAAGACCGGTACTTGAAGTCCTTCAGAAGCTCTTTAATTCCGTCCTCCATGGTGGCATTACACCGGAGGCGTGGAGCAGAAGTGCGGTGGTCTTGTTCTTCAAGAAAGGCGACAACGCTCTCTTGAAGAACTACAGACCGATTTCCCTTCTGAGCCGCGTCTACGTGCTGTTTTCGAGAGTCATTACGAATCGTCTCGCGCGCAGACTTGACGACTTCCAGCCTCCCGAACAAGCCGGTTTCCGAAAAGGCTTTAGCACCATAGACCACATACATACCCTTCGGCAAATTGTACAGAAGTCCGAGGAGTACAATTTGCCACTATGTCTGGCGTATGTGGACTATGAGAAAGCCTTTGATTCCGTCGAAATTTGGGCGGTGCTGCAGTCCCTTCAGCGATGCCAAGTTGACTGTCGGTATATCGAAGTGTTGAAGTGCTTGTACAGTAGGGCTACGATGGCTATCCGAGTACAGAACCAGAGTACGAAACCTATCCAATTGCAGAGAGGTGTAAGACAGGGTGATGTCATATCCCCGAAACTCTTCACCGCTGCATTGGAAGATGTTTTCAAGCTTCTGGACTGGAAAGGATACGGTATCAACATCAATGGCGAGTACATCACTCACCTTCGATTTGCCGACGATATAGTCCTTATGGCAGAATCGCTGGAGGACCTAAGCACTATGCTCAATGACCTCAATAGTGTTTCCCAACGGATAGGTCTTAAGATGAACATGGACAAAACAAAGATCATGTTTAATGTCCATGTCACACCTATGCCGGTAGTTGTTGGGAACACTAAGCTCGAAGTTGTTGACGAGTATGTTTACCTGGGACAAATAGTCCGACTAGGTAAGTCCAACTTCGACCGAGAGGTCAATCGACGGATTCAACTCGGTTGGGCAGCGTTCGGGAAATTACGGCACATCTTCTCGTCAGGTATACCTCAAAACTTGAAAACGAGACTGTACACCCAGTGCGTGTTGCCAGTGATGACATACGGAACTGAGACGTGGTCCTTCACTGCTGGCCGGATGAGGAAGCTCAAGGTCGCTCAGCGAGCTATGGAGAGGGCTATGCTCGGAGTTTCTCTGCGTGATAAACTCAGAAATGAGGATATCCGCAGTAGAACCAGAGTGACCGACATAGCCCAACGGATTAGTAAGCTGAAGTGGCAATGGGCCGGCCATATAGCTCGAAGAACCGACAACCGATGGGGAAGAAAGGTTCTCGAGTGGCAGCCTCGTACCGGCAGGCGAAGTGTAGGGCGTCCCCCCACTAGATGGAGTGACGACCTGGTAAGATTTGCAGGAAGTCGATGGATGCAGGTGGCTCAGGACCGTGCTTTGTGGCATTCTTTGGGGGAGGCCTATGTTCAGCAGTGGACTTGTGAAGGGCTGTAATGATGAAATGATGATTCTTTTTTACATCTACCTTATAATAAGGGATATAAAGGGCGGACTTAATGCCTTGTGGCATTCTCTACCAGTCAACCCTGGATGATTTGAGAAGCTGTGGTAGGTGCAACACCACTTCATAAATTAATAAATAAGTACAAACATTATATCTTATAACAAAAAGGAAATAAATAAAATATTTTTAAACTATACAAACTTAATATTATCTACTTTGTAATAAAGAAAAAAAATTAATAGTAAATATATAAACAGATATAATATACAGTAAAACTCGCTTA
The DNA here is from genome assembly GCA_963668995.1 of Parnassius mnemosyne. Classification (NCBI taxonomy): domain Eukaryota; kingdom Metazoa; phylum Arthropoda; class Insecta; order Lepidoptera; family Papilionidae; genus Parnassius; species Parnassius mnemosyne. The sequence goes on from CAVLGL010000086.1 coordinate 14,140,354, forward strand.
ATACGATCACGTTTAATACGCCATTTTATGTCAGTCCCTGCAATTTGAGGCATGTTTTCATACATTTTTAACACGCTTAATACGATTCGTCATCTCGTCTAATACGCCATCCGCGCAACACCCGGGCCGAGCCGAGTTGCCGAACGCGCTCACTTACCGCCTTGCTGATTCCTCCCCCGCGTGTATGCGCACCCCGCGCACTTTAGTTAACTAAGTTGAAATAAATTTTCGCGCGCCATTCATTTTTTATCATTTGTTTACTTACGTATTGTACCTGCGTTTGTCATCATTTGAATCAAGCACGAACTTTAAAACTGCCCATAAGTGGCCCCATATTATGCGAAAAAGTGCGTAAAATTGCTGAAAGCTTACAAATCACAGATTTTACCGCTTCAAATGGTTGGGTAGATCGTTTTAAAAATCGTCACGGCATTGTGTATCGTCAAATCAGTTGGGAATCGGAGATAGTAGCAGAACAAGATGTTGAAACATGAATAGCACAACTTCCTGCATTATTAAAAAAATTATGAACCGCAAAACATTTTTAACGCAGACGAATAATTTTAATAAAATTTGGTTTATTTTATGAATTGATGCCAGATAAATCGTATGTCTTCAAGAGAGAAACTTGCCATGGTTGCAAAGCAAGTAAAGAGAGACTCACTGTCCTGGCCTGTGCAAATTCTGAATGCTCGGAAAACTTACGTTTGCTAGTGATTGGTAAAATCATGATTGTTTCAAAAAGGTGAAATCGCTCCCTGTAACATATGATGCACAATCTCGAGCTTGGATGACTGACCTTCGTTTTATTAACTGGTTAAAAGCTTTAGATGATCACTTCCAGATTAAATGTAGACGCATAATTCTCTTCATTGATAACTAACTAACTAACTCCGCTCACACTAAAGATGTTGAACTAAAGAACATCACGCTTGTTTTCTTACCTTCGAATGCGACAAGCAAGTTACGTATACTTATAATTCAATACCTACACAATATTTGTAAATGATGTTTAATTTCCCTATCCCGCATAATACGCTTTCCCGCTTAAGTCGCGATTTTGGCTGGGTCCCTTCAAAATCGTCTTAAGCGGGTTTTACTGTACTTATATATATATAAACAAATATAATATACTTATACATACAATATCTCTAAATAAATATAAAATAATATAACACAAAAATAAAATAACATGATGCATATTAAAATACATATTATACAAAATATCAATTACAAAGCGAAAGAGAGAGAAAAACAAAAATCGGATAAATCAGGTGGTATTATTCCTGTTAAAGAATTCTTGAACTAGTCTTTTAAAATATTGTTTGTTACTGTTTTTTTTTATATATGAACAGGCAAGGCATTCCAGAGCAGAATGGACTGCACAGTGTGTTTGGGCTAGTACGAACCCAGAACCTGCAGCGTAGTAGCCAAGAACTCTGGCCACTTGGCCACGCAATCAACGACTTAGTAGCAGTCTTTATAATAATAACTATGATGAATATCGATAGTTTTAATCGGTCATCGATATTAAATTTTATATCTGTAAATCGGGGATGAGGGGTGGCAACACCACCCCTCATCCCTCTATTAATGTTGTCACTGTATGGAGTCGTGGCGAGAACTTGACCGGTGGCGGATTATTGCTCCTGTATTATTGTTTAAATAATGGTTTGAAGTTGATTTTGATATGTAAAAGTGGTGCCATTTTGTGTATTAAGTATCTGGGCATGTGAGCTATTAGTGGAAACGGTGAAGCAAGTGCTCTGATGGTGATGTGATTCTCAAGATATGGCGTCTGTTTGCTTAGGCGCCTTGAGACACTACCGCCAACTGTCAATTGTCTGCTGGCTCAAGTTACCGTCAAAATCTCCCAAGCGCTGCACAATGTGACGCATCAACAGATCGTGAAGCAGTGTACTATGAAGAATAATTATACATTGTTACTTCAGGCTCAGAAGAGCTAGAACCCAGAGCCGTAAAGCCAGTTTAAAAAAAATGTTGTCACTTGTCATGTTGAGTTGATGATTCAGATTTCGACAGATATCTCGTTTTTCTTGTCTTGTTTTTAAGTTCTTAGTTCTTTGTAAATTGCATTGTTTGAAAATCGTGCTGGCAAATGTTTAGATAACTGATGTAGAAAATACAAAAATGGGCCACAACTATTTTGAAAACGTTGGTTACTTTTTACGGACCTGCAACGGTACAAAGCTACGTTACGATCAAGCATGTTTGCAAATTTCTACGACTGAAAAAATAAGCTTCTGGAGTCAGTATGAAGAATGTGAGGATTGTATTTTGCTGAAGACAGCAGATTTGTATGACAATGGAGTTGTTGTTGTGGAAACGTTTAGCCCCTTACGATATTCAGTTCGAAACGATCGAGGACAAATTTGCAATGGTGCGTAAATATGCCTTCATTGTTTTATTTTACAATTTACATCAATGAAGAAACGTTAATTTCTAAAAGTATACTTTTTAACACTAATCAATTTAATTACAATCGAACGAATTCATTATCGAATTTATATGTTTATCGTATTCATAATTTGCAGGTCATATGATTCATCGTTGGTTAAATGTCACCAATGTAATGTAATATATATATATATATTACTGTAAAAGCTATAATTACGGTAAATTCTAAGATTTTGCAGTAAAACCTAAGATTTACCAAGTCCATAAGGTAAAAGTCCAAAGTGTTCTTTGGTAATCGTTTATTTCGGACTTTTACAAGCATTTACTCAGTAAATCTTAGGTTTTGCCGCTAAGACACGGTAAATGTTGAAAAATATTAATGTCTAGACATGTTCCACGCATTACCGTACTTGCGGACAATGTGCAGCCCTCCCCGCTACCTGTGTCACCCTGTTTTTATTTTGAGACTGCAACCTCTCCGGTGCTGCGGGAAGAGCAGCCTCTACACCTTTGCGTAACAAATCGCAGGCATCCCTCCGCAGCAGGCTGCTCCCCCTATGCGCCTTCGGCTTTATAAAAACACTCTAAGGGTAGGACAGATTTGTACCAGGTGGAGTCGGGGTCAATCAATTCGTTTCTTTGACATAATTTATTAATCAATTTTATACACATATTGCATTGCTTTAATTAATTCTTTGAAAACATCTTTATGCGCTGTTTTTATTTCTCTTCACTAAGAATATTCAATGAGCCAGTCTGTGGAAAAATATCGATATTTTAGAAATCGATTTGTTGTGAATCGATACATCATCTCTTTATTTCTATATTCTACTTTCAAAAAACAAGCCTCTTTATTTTTCTATATTCTACTTTCAGAAATCACCATAAAACTGTTTTAAAATTATGCAGGTAATATGATTCAATGTTTAATAAACACTTTCTACTTATATAAATATATTGTTTCATTTCCAAAACCAACACTTACTGGTAGTCTTTGGTTAAACTTAGGATGTACCAAACTCTAACAGTAAAAGTGCGAAAAATCATCGCATTTTATATCAATCCTTACATTTACCAGCTCATGTTGGTAAATCCTAGGATTTAAAAGTAAAACCTAAGATTCACCAAAATTCGGGCTTTTACAGTAACATATATATTATATAAATCATATTCATACAATATATTTGTTTGACGAGAAAATGTCAATAGTTTAAAAAATAACTATTGATGCCTCCCAAGTGTTATTTTGTTACATTAAGGTTTATCTGTCAATACAATTTTAATAAATAGTGCTGTGATAGTGTTGAGACTACACTAATAGTATAGTTATCGATAAAATTAGAAGGCTTCATGGCGATATGGCTTGGCTTAGCAATGAATTGAGGCATTGAGGGCTGTGAGTTCAAATCCCACACAGAAAAAGTGTAAATAATTCTTCCGGGCCTAGATAATTGTTCTTGTGCAATTTATGTTTGTAAACTGCTTCCACAATACAGGTGAAAATGCTAGTGTGGGGGTAATGTTTTTAAGAAAGGAATAAAAAAGCAAATGATAAATAAATATGCATTGTTCAAAATGCCATTATTACATTATGGTCCGAGAGCTCATGATGCATTTTTCATGAAGTGTTTGATGCATCATGAAATTTTGTTGAAAATTATCAGTCCTCTCAATAAACAGGTATATGCCTGTACCTGGGTACACCTGGTACTGCGCATACAGGTAAGTTGTAAAAAAATTTGCCCAAAAGAAATGTTTGATTCAAATAATAATAATGACTATCCGTTAGCTAAGTTTATAAAGAATTTTGAAAAAAAAAATGGCAGACACTTCTGAAGGGGTATACATAGGGGCAGACTACCACAAAGTTGTATTTTCAAAAATTACAAAAAAAGTGTTTGATTCAATCTGCCATTTTTACAGCGTGCTTATTATATATAGTAAAAAATTCTCACAAAAGGGCAGACAGTTTCTCCGGGGGTTGGGCAGTACTACGAGCTCTGAGTTGCAATGTGTTGAACTCGGGGCTAATATATGAATGCCATCAACGATTAAATGAGGTATGTAAAAACAACAATGTGACGCTGCAATGGATAAAGGGACACAGTGGATCCAGAGCCAACGGTGCAGCAGACAAACTGGCCAGAAGAGGATCGGCTCTGGCCACTATAGGGCCGGAACCAATCATACCAATCCCCTTTGGTAACGTTCGTTTACTGGTACGTAGACACTTCACTAATCAACACGCTCAGCTTTGGAAAAATCTAGTAGACTGCAGACAAGCTAGGGAGGCCCTCCCTGAAATAAACACTCGCTTAACCAAAGTTTTAATGAGACTGAACAAGCCGCAGATCAGGATAGTAACAAGTGCTATCATAGGACACGGCACCTTTAGCTAACATTTATTTATTATAGGTGTTACAGATATTCCCCTGTGCAGAGCATGTATGGGGAGGAAGAAACGGCGGCCCATGTGCTACTGAAATGTCTGGAGGATGCTTTGTACAGGGCTAAACATCACGGCACACTGGGGTCACTCCCCAAAGTTGCATGCAACATCAAAGCACTGTTGAGCTTCTTCGGGGAGATCTCATGGCTCGAATAATCATATTATTCCTGCCCACACGCAAAATTCGCGCATAGACGTGAAGTTGCGGAAAACAGCCTGTCGTAACGTAACTTCTTCAGGGGTTAATAATTAAAAAATTTATACAAATAAATAACGCTGTAAAAATGGCAGATTAAATCAAATACTTTTTTTGGAATTTTTGATAATACAACTTTGGGTTAATCTGACCCTATGTAAACCCCTTCAGAAGTGCCTGCCATGTTTTTTTCTTAATTCTTTATCAACTTAACTGACGGATAGTCATTATTATTATTTGAATTTAATACTTTTTTTGGGCAAATTTTTTTGCGACTTACCTGTATGCGCAGTACGAGGTGTACCCAGGTAGGCCAGGCAGACAGTCATATACCTGCTTATTGAGAGGACGGATACTTTTTATCAAAGTTTCATGATGCATCAAACACTTCATGAAAAATGTGTCATGAGATCTCGGACCATTATCTGTTTAGTACAGTACACTAGGCATAGTACAAATTGCCTAATTATTTTTTATTTGATTTATATTCAATATCAATGCAATTTGTTGTTGAAAAATATATTTCTATGTAAAAAGTTATTTCAAGGTATCACTTGCCACATAGCATTATTTGCATAACAACTTTAACAAGTTGAGAAACCTGAATTTTATTAACATTAATATGCTAAAGCCTTGCGCCAAGACTACTTTAGATGCATTCACTTCGTTAAGTTTTTTTTTGTTTTATATAATTATGTTTGTAATTTTACTTTTCTTTATAAAGTTAAAATTAAATATGAACTCTCAGTTTACTTGATGGTAAGTGGCTACTGAAGTCCATGGAAACCTTCAATCAACTTCAAACAAAGGCTACAGATGGGTAGTAAGCCTCTAATTATACTGGTTCTCCGTATTCTTCAGAGCTGAATACAGCAGTGTACACACTGCCACTTGGTGGCAGATATAAGTAAGTGGGTGGTACCTACCCGCATAGACTCCTAGTGTTACAATTTCTAAATTTTCTGAATATTTAAACTACAAAATTACAGGCTACATATGTCCTACCGCAGGACATAAGCCCCCTTTCATTCCTGTGATTGCCATTCAAAAATTAATCCTCAGCTAGATTTCTCATTATATTTTCCTTCACAGCCAAACACATTGTGAAGTAACACTTAAAATTGCAATGAATAATTTCAATGTCACCAGTGGAGATTGAATTGTGGTCGTTCGCATTCTGTAAAATTTCCAGAGAGCGCTTAAGTCAAAAAATAGTTAGTTAAGATAAAATTGGACATAAACAAATTTCTTATAATATTTTCAAAACACTTTTTATTTTTATATTATCACATAAAATTGTCTAATTTGGGTAAATTAGTGAGCATAAAGGCAATATTTTCGCATTCTATATGTTGTTTCCTATCACCAGTCTATAGGTGTCGCTTTCGGCATTTTCAAATGGACCATTTGTCAATCCTCAATGACGACCTTGCACTAGGATTTTGTCCTGTAATGTGAAGGCATTTTACATACATAGATTACATTGGGACAAATATCCAGACGCGGAACAATTATTTTTAGGTCATATAAATACGTGTTCTATGCAGGATTTGAAGCAGCAACCTTGAGCACTGAAACTCAATGTAAAGCTACTACACCACGAAGCTGTCAATTGTTACATAACGTCTTTGTTTTTGCTTCAGGCACATACGCATTTGGCGAGTTTGGTCAGTACTCCCTCAACCTGTCGGAGGTGGTTACAGACGAATGCCAGCCCCGTATGACAGCTGAGCCAGATGCCGCCTACCTCCCGATCCTAACCGCCATCGTGGTACTGCTATCGATGGCCACTCTGTGGTACATTGTTAAGGGGATTGGGAAGAGGGTGGTAGCTGGCAGGCTCTACGCGAGGTATTTTGCAAGGTAAATATGGTTTTAATAATAATTTATAAGAACATTAAGTGTACCTGGAATATGTTTGTGTTACTGAGACATATTCCAGTTTCAATTAAACCTGCAAGGCTCTTGAAAATGCAGATTTTGGGTACATAATTAATAATCGATAATTTTTAAAACCGACATTACTAATTATATTTCCCCAAGTATACATGTGCTAACAAAGAAGAAATCAGTCATCCTAACCGAGATGCTCCAAGTAGCGTTTTTAGTATTTTTAACGATTTAGTTCTATCGTGCCGTGCGACCGTCCGTAACGACCGTGACCTAGACAAATGAGAGAGACAACTGCAGCTTGAACCAGTGTTGCCAACCTTATATGAAGTAAAATCTGTACTGGGATCTTAAAATCTGTATAAATTCCGTATGTCTTTATTATTAACTTCCTTCTGCGTAGCATTGAAAGGAAGTTAATGGTTTTAGCTGGCAGTCTGTTAGTCTGTATGCCGACACGATAACTTCCGTTCCACTGGACCGATTGACTTTAAATTTGGTATGTAGATACCTTGAGGTAGTAGCTCGGTCGAGTTTGAATTTGGGTCCTGTAGGTCAAGGGGCACCAGAGATATGGGATTCACGCAGAAGGAAGTTGTTTTTCTTGAATTTACAGTCAACTCGTTAGTAAGAATATTGTATAAAAATAGCAATTGCAAAAAAAACATACAAGGAAATACTTATTACCTAACGACAATTAGAATAATCTAAAATAATCGCGAAACCGCCGCCGCAATAAACATAAGGATTGATAAGAATTTCATTAACCTATATAAAATCATACATTTCTTTTTATAATTGATGAGTTTACTTCGAAATCAAAACAGGCTGTGCCGCCTAACAAATATTTAGTATAGTAGCAGACCCTCTGTTGTCTCAGTAGACAATTGATATCGTTGTTTTGTTTTTATAATATTGATAGCTGATAATGTGATATGAAATCTGTACGTGAAAGTTATCCGTATGCGATGTTGAAAATCCGTATAAATACGGATACATCTATATAGTTGGCAACACTGGCTTAGACTGATTCCTATGATCGTAACTATGAAAAATTGACGAGTCATTCCGTGTTATCCTGTTTTTATTCGAGAACAATATAAGAAAAGTTTTAGTTGTCTTTAAATTTTTGGTCTTTTATTTTTTTATGTTTGTTGAATTTGTTTGCTGGATGTCTGATAACGGCATTATAACTGGGCAGTTTTACTAATTTTAGAAGGTTCCTTCTTATTGAAATTATTGATATATTTTAAAAAATCTTATATTTTTTTTATTTGGTTAAAAAACAGTACAATGAATATTACAAATGATAATAGTTTCAATTAAAATTGAAGTGGGTAATTGTACAATCAACTACGTTATTCAGTTCTTACTTAGTATTTGCTTAGTATAAACAAAAATAAACTTACACAATATATTTATCCATAATATTACTAACATATAAAAAAGAAAAGAAAAACATGTAACGTACAACGTGTTTTTAAGTGCAGCAATAGTTGTTTTTTGACTTTGGGTATAGGTGTTGCAAAAATATCTGAATCTAAAAATAGACATCAACCGTCGCAGTGGTATGCGTTTGCCGGTTTTATTACGGCAAGAACTAACCCCGAATGCACATCGTCGGCGAACACTGCGTAAGTTATTATGCCGTGGTACTCTTATTCCTATCTGCTCTAAACGCGCTGTTTAATCAAATTTATTATGACAAAATTAAACAAAAGCATAGCCTGCAATAATAAACGTTTCGATCACATTGTAACCAAGATATATTTAACCTGAAGTTTATCATTTAAAAAGGTAAAATATTTAAGACGATAATTCATGGTGCGTAAAAACTTGCCTTGAACTCTTTCTATGGCTTCACTATATTTTGTATATTAGAGGTCCCATAACACAAGTATATTTTAATTTGCTTAAATAGATACAAGCTCGCTAACCATCTGAGCCGTAGTAGCTCAGATGGTTAGCGCTCGCTGTAAGCTTCACAGTACGCGAGCAACCCGGGCTCGATCCCCGCCGGCACCAATGAAATTGTTAATTGCAATTTTAAGTTCTGATTTACCACGTGCTCGGCGGTGAAGGAAAACATCGCGAGAAAACCTGCATGTCTGAGAAATAAGAAAAAGAAATATTTCAAAGACGTCTGAAGTTCGCCAACACGCATTGGGGCAGCGCGGCGGACATTTCCTTGCCCTAAAACCCTCTCAGAAATGAGAGGAGGCCTGTGCCCAGCAGTGGGACGTAAATAGGCTGCAACTTTACTTCACTAAACAGATACAAATATGTTGAACTCTTTTTGAATTTATTTGATGATCTCACGACAAGATCTTAAGATCAAGATCCAAAATTACAATAAGATCTCGAAGAAAAGAGCCTGTGCAATAGTTTGTCACAGAGGATATAGTTGAATTTAACCACATTTTTGTTTTTAGTAAAAGATATTGTATGTTTTTGGGATACTAAGATAAAGTTAATTTTTTAGACAGTACAAACTCAAATCATTAAGGTCTTGAAATAGTTAACAATCACTTATATTTTTATAGTGTTATTAGTCGTTAGATCATCAGCGTATAATAAAAATTTTAAGTGGTTATAACATTCGTTTATGTCATTTATAAAGAGAATGAAGAGCAACGGACTAAGGATTGATCCCTGTGGCACACCAAATGTTACTGTTATTGTTTTGGAGTAATGGCCATATAAAATAGCATTTAATGGAATAACCATTAAATGCTATTTTTTAAGAAGTAGTTCAGGGTTGACTTTGTCAAACGCTTTCTGGAAATCTATGTATACGGTATCTGTTTGAATATCGATGTTAAAAAAATAGGTCACTAACATAAAAAACCATGTTAGTTATAGTATAATAGGCCTTTACCTATGAAAACGCTGTTCTGTAGTACTGGCCGTTTCAAATCAATAGAATTTTTGATTGCCTAATAATTCTAATTTCAAATTGATTTTATTTGAAAATCATGAAACTCTTTTTCAAAATAAATCATTTGCTTATGGATTAGCGTGATGTTTTCATTGCATTTGAATCTTTTTCGTCATCATGCATACGTTAAAAAATAGAGTAATTATGGAACATGAGTACCATCGTGGCAGCAACGTGGCACAAGCGGCACGCAGCATCAACGACCTTTGCCTTATGAAAGTTGAATTTCATAAGGCAAATTATATAGCTGTTCGCCGCGACTTTCCGTGTGGATTTTATTACGATTGGATTTCATGGGATTTTTTTTGCGCGGAATCCTAATTCTTTTTCTAAATTAAAAGTAGCCTATTAGTATCTGTTTTTGTACTGTATATACTTTCATATACATTTAGTAAAAAGCTGTTATTTTGACATTACAAACAGACACTTCAATTTTATTTATTTGTATAGATTTCACCAACACTTCGTATAAGAAATCTTACTTTCAAAGGAAATTAAAGCGCAGTATGGTGGATGATAATCATCTATCTGTACTAAAAATCGCAGGGTAGTAACACAGAACACTGCTTATTCAAGAGATGAAACAAATCCAAAATTCTGCGTTTAGATTTTCGAAAAGTATTTTAATTTATAAAGTATTTAAAAAAGATAAGAAACAATTAATTTGTTAGCAAGTTGATGATGTACTAGTGCAAACTATAGTCTGTTCGCTAGAATTGTGTCGGTACACCCGGAGGCGCACTTGATATTTGCTTTTATTTTATTATTTTTTACTGTGTTTGTTAAATAAATGTTTTTTTATTCTAAGAACAAAATAGTATTCTATTTTATTCTTAGAATAGAAAAACATTTATTTAACAAACAAACTACACAATAGAATACTATTTTATTCTTATTGTAAAAATACGAATATAAATAATAAAAACAAGTATAGGTAGCAAAATTCCTTTCACTAAGGCGCCTCGTTGTAAAATGCCAAATTCTCCTTCGGGTGTACGCCGCACACCCGAAATTTTGCGGCGGTACCTTTTATAAAATGCGGCACGTGCCAAGGCGGCGTGATACAAAGGCGACCGTATCTAAGCGAACAGACTATAATCCCTACCCAGTGTCACCAGGGATCCTACCAACATCATGAAAGTTAATCACCCAGTACATAGAAATTATCAAATTGAGAATCTGCATAATATACATAAAATTTGAATCGTACTCAGATGCAATTCAATATTACTTTATCAAAATTAGGTGGTAAACGAGAAGCACTAATGATACGTTTCTTTTTAATGTCAGAGCTGTAGCAACGAAATACAATATAATTATATAACGTTGATCTATAAATTCATTATCACATATATTAGAGGTAAACCAGGTTTCTGTTAATACATACTATAACATCGTAACAGTTATATAACATGTAATTGTGTACGTAAACCTCTGCAGTTTTGATAATAAATGCAAATATTTTCATTCATCTTATATTATCTTTTTTTATGATTACTAAGTGATTAGTTAAGCACTTACTTTTTATTTTAAATTAATATTGTTACAGAAGGAGATCGTGAATGCAACAGATGTTTTATAAACACGTATTATTATAATTAAGCATTTAGTTTCCAAATGTTTTATCAAATTTATGGTTTAGCTAAAAATGTGATTAAAGTTATATTTATCACATAAATTAAACAGAAATTTAAGAGAAAGGCAAAAACAACACTAAACCGAAACCAAAAAGAAATTAAACCTGCAAAATAAGATTATTAATATAAACACTTAAATACTAAATTATATATATTTTTTTTCCTATAGCAACAGTATGGCATCGTCTTTATTTTTAGCTTGAGATACAGTAATAATTTCATTGACACGCTTCTTGAGATTAGCATGCTCGGCGTCTGATAAGTGTAAGGACTCTTGTTTTAAACTTAACTAGTCAAATCCGAAAGTTTTTTCAATGTAGAATTCTCTAAACATAACAAATTTATTTCTTTTCTCATTTCCGTCTGAAAAGAATCGAGATATGTTTTTATATTAAAAATATTTCCCTTAAAATTTTCCAACGTCGAATCCAGATCACAGCTAAACTCTGAAAGAGCACTTTTTAAATCAGTCTTTTTAGATCAGTAGCATTAATACCACGGAGATTAATTACCTTGCATGAGTTCGCAATCAGGCTGCTTTCGCTTTCTTTATGTTATTGGATTTAGAGCTCAGATTTACACATTAAATTTGGGCTCGAAGAGTATGTTGTGGGTGGAGATCGCAACATAATTAATATTTAGTACACCAAATAATTACATTACAGTTATTCACTATTCAATTGTTTATTCATTACAGTCCTTCACAAGTCTACTGCTGAAGATAGGCATCCCCCAAGGAGTGCCACAAAGCACGATTCTGGCCATCTGCATCGGTCGACTCGGCATGTCTTACCAGTTCGTCAGTCCATCTAGCTAATATAGTTAGTTAGTTATTGGCTTTATAATAAGCAATAGTAATCTTCGATTTTACAAGACTATATAATTGTGGGTCGATAAGGAAGACCAAAAAAATATGCTGTGATGTCGATATCTAGGAAGAAAACAGTCTTAATAGTGCGTAAATAAGAATTTGTTTTCATTGTAGGGAGGACAACGAGCTCGGGTCGGAGACTCGTGTGCTGACCACGGAGGCGAGTGTGCCTCGCTCTCCAACGCGATCTCGACTACGATCTCTCGATATCTTTCGCGGTATCGCCATAGCTCTGATGGTATGTATTTTATTTATTTATACCTTACTAGCTGGTTACCTGGCGCGTTGCAGCCGCACAAGAAATAATTGTGGAAATGTCGTTTTAAATTTGGAAGGGTTATATTGTTTAATTAGCAATGATAATACATTCATTGAACTTGAATGATATATTACTTTCAAATAAATTTGTCAGTACGATACGCGCGCCACCTACTGCAAGTTAATTGTACTATGCCTATAACCTTCGCGCAAGTGCAAGCAATAAGTTTACAAAGTTTTACCGTAATCAAATCAACAAAATCTGATGAACGGTACGGCAACGTATAAAATACGAACAAACAAACATACATTTTTATATATTAAATTGTACGCCTTAATAAAAAGGATTACATAGGGCGGATTTAATGTCTTTTGGCATTCTCTACCAGTCAACCTAACACGTGTGGAAATAATGTGATAAGTGCCAAAAATAACAAAAAAAAAAACAGTCTGTGTCGTGAAGACACACGATAGAAGTGAAACTTTTGTATTACATTTAAAAAACACACACTTAAAAAAAACATACAGTCGAATTTAGTAGCTCCTTCTTTTTGAAGTCGGTAGAAAAGTGAATAGGCAACCTGTTACAGACATACAGGGTAATCTCCGGCATCACAGTATCTTCTTCATAGTGGTAACTTCGTTAGTGTTGGTCCATTATATGCGCCGTAAGTGATCACGGGCCGAATCATCATTCCGTACCACCATAGTATAGTTTTGGTGCGATGTTTAGATAGTTACAGGTTACAACCCATGTATCTCTTACTGCTGGGTACAGGCCATTATTCTTGGCGGTGCAGGATAACATCGTGAGGAAACCTGAATGTCTGAGGAATATATTTCGAGTAGCGATCCAAAATATAAAACAATATTGTAAGTCAAAGACAATAATTATTAATAACTGGCTGTTCCCCGCGACTTCGCATGCGTGTTATTTGGGGTTTTAATTTTTTTCGCGGAGTCCCAATTCTTTTTCTAAAATAAAAGTAGCCTAAGTTACTCCTTGTGACATCAGCTATCTGCCAGTGAAAATACCGTCAAAATCGGTCCAGCCGTTTCCGAGATTATCCGGAACAAACAGACAGACAGGCAAAAACTCTAAAAATTGTATTTTTTTATTAGTACCGTATATACTTTCAAATCCATTTAATAAAAAGCTCTAATTTTGACATTACAAACTGACACTTCAATTTTATTTAATTGTATAGATTGGCTTTAAAATAATCTGTTTCAAATTTCTTCTTCACAATATGCCGATGCTTCACGTTGAGAAGTTCTTGGAAGTTTTTGATGACAGCTCGACTCCACGTATAGTCGATGATGACAGTGTTTCAAGTTCTTAAAACGCCTAAGCGAACAAAATAACTTGAGGTTCATATCGGTGCACTTGTGTCGACGTTTCCACTTTCCACTAAAAGTTTACACGCGCAGACACTTTTTCGTATCAAAATCCATTTCAAGCTATTAGGTTGTACGATAAAATAGGAGCAACAACCCGCTGGCAGCCGAGTTGATAAAAAAGCAGGGTTCCTAAACTCGGTACTACAGAATAAAGAATTTACATATGTACGTACGTATTTTAATTTTGAAAACGAAATATTTTTATCGTGTCGGCTATTAAGAAAAACCCACTCCAAATTAGTATTAATTGTAAATATTCTATTGCTCAACGTAATAGACTTCTAAGTCAAATATCATTACAATCCATCCAGTCGTTCAAGGGTGATTATAGACAAACATTCAACCGAATATACTTTCATATTTATAATATTGGTATGATAATGGACATTGATCAACATTTTTAATTTTCCCCATACATTGTCGAATACTTACGTGTTTCGAGAATATACCTACACAACCGGTAATGGCATACTATACAAGTTATACGCAAACTCTACGTAGCGTGCGACGCCGATGCAAACAAAATTAGATCGTGTCAACAAACTTGAATGACAAAGAAATTCTAGTGATAGCCAGTCAGTCTACTTTTATAAATAATTTAATGTCTTTGTTATATTATATATTGTTTTACTTAAGCTACCTATAAAACGATAAACTTGATCAATCGCTTTGTATACTCGGCGACTTTTTACTTTTTTTTTGGTGTGAGACATGAACGGTCTTGTGTGGATGTTCTACGCAGCCTCAATTCTGCACACCAGTTTACAACTGCAGAATATGGAAGAGAATAGTAGAGTCCCTTAATGATTTTAATAAGGCTGTGTGTATCTTTTACTTTTTTTTTTCAAAAATATGTTTTAGAAAAACAACCGCTGTCTCTTAATTTTTTCGATCGTTCGGTATGAAATAAATGTAGTTTCCGATAAAATAAAATAAATAAAATACTTTATTTCGACAGCTAAGATTTAAAGAAATTAAGTAATAATATAAAGTAAGGCTATTCAGTAAGTAAAATAAAAAGTAAGGTAAAAAGAGTGCGTGCTGTTGCGACTGTCCTGTGTTCTGCAGATTAGGGAAGGTTTTTGCAAATGATGGATGCGAAGCCATCAGTTAGTTACACCGCAAGTATCGTGGATGCTTAACAAAAACGAAACAGTTCCAACATCATCCTGAAGATATTGTACTGGTCGCACAGGGTGTCCAGTTTTTTTGTAATATTTGATTTTTTACGTGGTAGAGCCATGCTGCAGCTATATTAATAGTATAGTTGTTGCACGAATGGGTCGGCTCGACCGGGGAAGGACCACGCTCTCACAGAATACCAGTGTCTAATAGCAGCTTAATGCTGCTGTGTTTCGTATAGTGAGTGTAGAGAACCGGAGACCCTTTTTACTGGAAAAGAGGCATTCTATCTTAGTCCTCACGGCTGACAACGCATCTGCATTTTAATTCGCACACGAAGACAGATGTAGATGTCTATGGGCCACAGCAACCACTTACCATCAGGTGCACTGTGTGCTCGTTTGTCACCCTTGTTCTATAAAAAAAAAACCTACAGATTTCCAAGCACTAGCACATATCTAGAAATGTGCATTAAAAACAGGTTCAGAACAACGAGCTATCTGCGAGCAAACAATATTAGCTCTACCTTCCACAGTCTTACGCTCTATTTTAATACCAGCATCGTCTTTAAGGTTTTGTCCCAATCCGCGTCTATTCTTAGGCTCCTACTCAAACAGAAGGGTGGTATAAGTTTAACGTGTGTGTGTTTGTGTATTTGTGCGTCTGTCTGTGGTGTCGTGCCCCCAAACAGATTAACCGATTTTAATTTGGTTTTTTTTTTTGGTTGGAACGTGACTTGATCGAGAGAATTCTCGGCTATGTTATTCAAGAGAATCTGTTCAGCCATTTGAAAATCATCAGCTCTTTTCTAGTTGGTATACAGTTACTTCAATTATATTGCATGAATATGTTAATCTTGACCTGATGCTAAGGCGTCGCTTGGAATCTGTAGGATAACCAAATCCATACCAACTTATAGCAGCGATATCGAGTTTCGGCTCATTGTAATTGGAACGGTGGTGATCAGGATCTAATGAGGGGAGCATGAAAGAGAAATGAGGATAAATTGGTGAGGGATTTCAAGCTACTTTCATTGGATTTGAAATTTAGATATACGATGTAGTGCCGTTTGTGGCAAATTAGTGTATGAATATGTTAAGTGAATGAAAGATTGAATGATTTTTTTTTTACTTTATTGTTTTTCTTGCTTCGGGTTTTTTTTAATTTTTTATTCAAGTTATCATTAAAGATGTTGTTTCGCCGAGAAATTATCCCGGGGATGTGCCGGCAACACCTCTGGATTTTGATTCTTAATCGAGAATCCCAGAAAATATACAAAATTAGACCTCCTAAAGTTAAAAAACTTTATTAAAAAAGTGTTATTATAATATTAAGGAATTTATGGATGATTATAACCCCTGGGAATGAGGTGATCGCTACCAAGGTATTTCTATTTTTTGTGTTTATTAATTGTGTAACATAATAGATTAAACATATTAGATTGAAAGCTGTTTTTTTTTTCAAAAAGAAAAAGTCCCGCTGGGTTTCTTGCTGATTCTTCCCAGGACAGAGTTTGTTTTCTGAATCAGTAGTAATTAAACAAAAGAGTGGCTTTCAATAAGTATAATTTGTATTCTATATTGAATAAAAAAGTTTCTGTTTCAATTCTTGAAACATAAATTCTGTTTATGACCACAACCCATAACATCTACAATGATAAATAAAATATCTGAATAAATTTTCCTCATATATTTTGACCTATTTCAACAATTCCCCTGTCCCATAAGTCATATGTGAACATTTTCTTGTTTAATTCATGGTGTCATTTCGCGAACAAGGAAACTGTTAATTAATTGTAAAAGGTGTACAGATGATTAAAGTGCGTGAACTATCCGAAAATTATCCAGCGTTAGTAGAACACAATGCTTTGTAAATAATAATATTAATAATAATTTATTATTTCAAGCAAAAATTTTTCCTAATATTTCTAGGATACAAACACTGAGATACAGCTTAACAATAAATAAATACAATTCAGTGAACATCTGCGTCTGAACTAGACAACTTAATATCTGTGTTTCAGACAGCGGCGCTCTTCCCTTTAAGATAAATTTCACTGTATACAAAACAGATCACTTACCAATAATTAATTTAAAGTTGTAGAGTGTAGGTAAGCCTCCTTGTGTGTAGTATGACAGTGTGTGTATGTGTGTAGGAGGAGGCGAAGGATAAATTGTACTAAAAGTAGTTGACTGTATAGTGACGGTGTAAGAATATCCACTACCCCATATCATCCCGTGGGTGTCGTAAGAAGCGACAGAGGGAAACAAATTAGGAGATGGGCAGCAGCGGCTTCTTAATAATGACAAGCATAGTTACTATGACAAATATACTATGAGGCAATCTATGGGGGAGGTCTAAGTTCAGCAGTGGACATTAATCGGTTGTAACGGTAACGGTGAAAGTAGTTAACCATAGCATTACGCTTTTGTAGATTTTCGTGAACTGTGGCGGCGGTGGATACGGTATCTTCAAGCATTCGGTGTGGAACGGACTGACGGTGGCCGATGTGGTGTTCCCGTGGTTCGCGTTCGCGATGGGCGAAGCCCTGGTGCTATCACTCAACGCCCGCTTGAGGACTTCCATGCCGCGTTTCACTGCTTTTGGTCAGGTAAGAGAAACTTTTTTTTTTACCGAGTACATTATTATGGGTGGGAATATGAATTTCTGAAGAAGCCAACGATATGCAAAAAATAAGAGTGTTGTTTTATGCCCATCTCCGACCTAACCTTAATATTATGTGTTACATCGAAGCCCATAGGTATAGGCTTCCATGCGTAACCACATCAGTCCTTACCTAAGGACTAGTGAGGATCCCTGCGGCTACGCACATTATGTTATGTCCGACATAATTTACCGCGGGTAGTCAATGGACTACCCACGACAAAGTAATGACTTGAGCGTAATAAAATTAACTACGTAATTAAATTTATTACACGTATCTTAGGTCATTAATTTTTATCGTAAATAATACAATGGATTTCCGCAAAGTAACGCCTGATTCTAATATTTTTTTTTTTATAGGATAGGGTTACAAA
The DNA here is from genome assembly GCA_963668995.1 of Parnassius mnemosyne. NCBI lineage: Eukaryota > Metazoa > Arthropoda > Insecta > Lepidoptera > Papilionidae > Parnassius > Parnassius mnemosyne. The sequence continues at coordinate 14,158,572 of CAVLGL010000086.1, forward strand.
CGAGCACACAGTCCACCTGATTGTAAGTGGTTACTGTGACCCATAGACATCTACATCTTATACTCTTTTGCGAATCTAAATGCAGATGCGTTGTCACTCGTAAGGACTAAGATGGAATGCCTCTTTTCCAGTAAAAAGACTCCGGTTCTCTACCCTCCCATACGAAACACAACAGTGTTAAGCTGCTATTTTACGCTGGTATTCTGCTATACTTGGTAGAGTCATGCTGCAGCTATATTAGTAGTATATAGTTGTAGCACGGGTCGGCTCGATTGGGGAAGGAGCACGCTCTCATAGATTCTAATAATTATTGAGAATTTCGCCATGTAGTAGTGGCGTAAGGTAATTCACTAACTTATATCATAACGTGGGTGTCGCGTAAGAGCCGCAGAAGGAGATGAACAGGCCAATCTTACCAGCCTCGAACACAGACGTAAAGTAGCCAGCCTTTCGGTTTTCTACAGGATGCATTTCCGAGAGTGTGCGCAGGAATTACATAATTTAATTCCACCCTCTCCCTTCCACCATCGGACAACCAGACGTTCGGCCAGTCTCCACCATTTCGTTGTTGACTTACCACGCATTCGAACCAAACGGTTCGCCACGTCGTTCATCATGCGTACAGCAATGGAGTGGAATAAGTTGCCAGCATCTGTCTTTCCATCCGATTACAGTGTGGGTGTCTTCAAGGCAAGAGTGAATAGGCTTTTGTTTAAGTCAGTGCGCTTCACCATCTTGGGCTACATCACCACTTACAATCAAGTGGGATCGTAGATAAACGCTGGTTTAGTAAAATATAAAAAAAAGGAGATGAGTATTTATTTTTCGTACATCACTTTGTGGAATAGTTTACCACCGGCAATGTTTCCGGACCGATACGCCTTAGGGACTTACGAGAAACGAGCTTACTCCTTTATTTGCACCTGCAATTAGGGCATCCACAACTTTTTCTGCTACCAGAGCGGCGCCACTAGAAAGAGGTATAATATTTGACAGATTTCATAGCGGGGAAGTTAATTCGTTGGGAAAATGTAAAGGTTATTGTTTCTTTCTGTACTATTAGCTATATTTTATATTAATAAGATTAAAAATAAATAAACCAAACCACAGATATTTATTAATGTAAAAAATAAAAAAAAAAGTTAAAAACTTGCAAATAATTAAAGAGCAAACCGCTGACGCATTGTTTTGTGTATTAATATTGTTTATGCCCAAATTTGGTTATGTTTGAACGCCACCCAATTGTGTTCGAACTGGCGCCTCACCCGATGGTATGTAGGTGAGATAACGCCGAGGTGGGGCTGCCGTGTGCGGCTTGCAGTGGCTCGACGCGTGGGCGATGATGGAAGAGTTGCCCACTGGCCGCGAAGCGGGGAACCCGCGTAGCTCGTTTAGTGCGGCCGAAGTTCACGCGACCGTTGTCGGGTCCAGATAGTTAGATTAAGTGCGTGTTACTTCGTTACGTGGATATGTGAATTTTGCAATATTTAACTTGTTCGGGGATGCGGAATTGTGCACGCATGCGTCGAGTAGATATGCGGTCTAGGATTCGAACCGCGCATTCCTTGTTCGAGAACTTCTCCCGGTTGATCGTCAGGAAATCATTATAATTGTGCAGTCGCGTTAAGTGCCCTTTTTTGTGTGTTGGTTGGCTTGTTAGTTTACGTGTCAACGAGGCATATTTTGAATCTTTTCGCGACGTGGTGTTTTGGTGTCGAATGAAGGAACTTAGTTGTGTTTAACGCTGAATCGTATAACTCATTAAGAGATCGCTTTAATTCCCTCTTTATAATTTTGTGATAAGTGAATCCGGGACATTGAATGTCGAATTGGAACTACTGTCCTTACTGTGTCGGATATCACGTGTTCGATTCTACGATGAATGTGGAATTAGGCGAGTTTAAGTTAGTTAAATGTACAACGAATCTAATAGACTGAAATAGTGACAATGAAGAAAGAAATGGTCCAGCGGTGGAGCCTGCTGGAGCGATGCAGCATTTTGGGGCAGCCTGGAACTCGGCCGCTGCTGATCGCCTAAAGTGGTCAAGGTCTCACACATTTACACATCACTGAACACTACTTGCCATTCACCTTACACCCACTCACGGCCTGACCGAGCCTTGGTGCGAAGTTAGCTTCTGATACTGGTACGTAATATGTGTTTCTAGCATTCTCCCATATAGCTTTGTATTATAGGAAATTCTTCCATATAGCCACTCGGGCTCGAACCTGCGGCTGCTCGTTGAATCTTCCGCTCATGGGCCCCGGATATTGAACCTTTGCAGGAGCAGCTGCGGGCCGTAACAAATATAATACTCGAGAAACTGATAAACTTTTATTAAAAAACAACTTCTCAATTAAATTACATTGCGTAACAATTAACTTTACCTCATTGTCAACTAGCGACATCTGGTGAGCATAAAGTTATTAGCCCTAATTGGTGCATTGGTGCAATTGTTTATGGGAAGCTGTCGACTCTTACCATCAGGTGAGCCGCATGCTCGTTTGCCAAATTTTATGTAAAAAAAGCATCTTGCTCATAACAGCACAATGTAATAAAAAGTGTGGTTAGGAACCCGCTTGCCAAGCGTGGAAAATAAGGTGAATATGTCTCTATTTTGCCGTAGTCTGCATGTTAGCATACTTTATTTATTACTATTTCATTTGTCGCAATAGGTGGCGCGACGGTCTCTATTCCTAGCGCTGATCGGCATCTGCCTGGGCTCAGTCAACGTGTCCTGGACTAACGTGCGGCTTCCCGGGGTCCTGCAACGTCTGGCCGCTATGTACCTTATTGTTGGTACTCTGGAGTGTGCCTTCATGAGGACCAGTCAGAACATTACGCCTGGTAATATTTTTTTTAATGAAATTGAACTGACAAACAAAGTTTTATTGGCAACGAGGCATTCCATCTAAATGCAGATGCGTTTTCACCCGTGAGGTCTATGATGGAATGTCTCGTTTTTAGTAAAAAGGCTCACCGATTCTTCACACTTACTATACAAAACACAGCAGCATTAAGCTGCTATTTTACGCTGGTATTCTGTGAGAGCGTGGTCCATCCCCGCTCGACCGACCTATTCATGCTAAAACTATACTACTAATATAGGTGCAGCATGGCTGTACCACGTAAAACGTGCTAGTTTGTCACCTTTATTCTCTAGAAGAAAAATTTGTGCATGTCGGTTCCGACGCGTGACTGGAGTTTACTACTGAAAAACCATTGTCTTAAAATATATACAATATGCAAAGGAAGTAAACGAACCCATACATTTATTTATATTGTTTTGATAAAATATATTACGTAAAAATAACGGGTGGGCCAGAAAGGAGTACGATTTTAAAAACACTCTTGCGTTTGAAGCTTTAGAGAGGGGACTGCGCGGTTGGTGGGGTTAAGTAGGTCGATTCTCGGAAATTTAGTCGCGATGGATCACTTCACGGGAGCGCAACGTGCATTCTGCGTTAAACATTATTATAAAAATCACGGTTCGTGCGCTATTGTTCGGCGTTTACTTCGACGTGAGTTTGGATTACATGACCTAAATCAGTGTCCGAAGGAAAGCGTGATTCGATCGTGGGTCAGAAAGTTCGAAGCTACTGGTTCGACTCTCAAACAGAAGCCTGCGGGACGCCCAAGGTCAACAAGAACGGAAGACACAATTGAACAAGTTAGAGATTCAGTTCAACGTAATCCTGCTCTATCGACTCGAAAGCGTTCAGCTGAATTTGTGGTGTCCAGAACATCTTTGCGTCGCATTTTGTTGAAAGATCTGAAATTGCATCCGTATAAAATTCAACTTGTGCAGGAATTACAGCCAAATGATCCAATTTTAAGGAGAGCTTTTGTTGAAACGATGCTGGAACGCTTTCGGAGTTTCAACAATCCGACAAAGCCCATTTTCACATAAATGGGCAGGTGAATAAACAGAATTGCCGTTACTGGGCTGCAGAGAACCCACGTGCAAAACATCAAAAGCCTCTACATTCGCCGAAAGTAACCGTTTGGGCGGCCATGTCAGCGCACGGAATTATCGGACCCGACTTCTTCGAAAATCGACAAGGCCAATAATCTGTCACTGTAAATTCTGACCGATACATAGCCATGTTAAGGGATTTTTTCTTTCCACAACTGCAACAATTTGAAGCCTATAATCGTGCGACATGGTTTCAACAACATGGCGCGACATGCCACACAGCTAATGCCTCTTTGGCGGTCGTAAACGAGATGTTTGGTGAGAAACTGGTGACAGGTGGTGACATTGAATGGCCTCCTAGAAGTCCGAATCTTACACCACTGGACTTTTTTTTGTGGGGATACCTAAAAAGTAGAGTCTACTCCAATAACCCAGCCACAATTGACCAGTTGAAGACCAATATCCGGAAAGAAATGGCAGATATTCCCCGTGCAATGTGCCAGCGAGTTTTTACCAATTTGAGGTTCAGATTCGAAGAATGTTTGCAGCGCGATGGTGCACATCTGGATGATGTTATTTTTAAGAAATGAATTTCCCAGATGTAAATTTTTGTAGAAATAAAAATTTGTATGTGAATTGTACTTAGTTTTTTTTTAATGATTTTTTCAAATTCGCAATTCTTTCTGGCCCATCATGTATATGACTTATACTAAATTATTAATTTCGTGCTAGGAGTTGCACGAGTATGTTGCCCAGCGGAAAACCATAACGGCTGCACTTTTTTATAACGCTTGATTTTACTACCCATCTATACATTAACTCCAAAAAACTTAAAGTGCACCTGATGGTAAGTGGCTGCTGCAGCCCATGGACACTTGAAGCTAACTTCAAATAAAGGAGGTTACAGATAGGTGGTGACAACCACTGAGGCCAAAGATGGAATGCCATACAGCCTGTAAGTGTTGGGAGCACTCGTTCGAAATTGTCGACGAGTGTGTTTACCTAGGACTAATTTTCCGATCGTGTAAGGCCAACTTCTACCAAAAAATCAATCGGCGGATTCAACTATGATAGTTCGGGAGAATACGACACATCACGTCACATATAGCTCAACACTTCAAAACAAGATTGTACAAGCAGTGCATGTTGCCAGTGGTGACTTATGGATCTAAGACATGGTTGTTCACTGCTGGCCGTATGAGGAAGCTCAAGATCGCTCAGCGAGCTATAGAGAGAGTTATGCTCAGCTTTTCTCTGCATGATAAATTTAAATATAAGGATATCCGCAGTGAAACCAGAGAAACCGACTTATTCTAATGGATCAGTAAGCTGCAGTGACAATGGACCGGCCGTGAGATGAAGCTTGAGATGAATGGAGTTTAGAGAACCTGAAAAAAATTTGAGCCAAATCTTATACAATTTATGGCATCGTATAAAATATAATGTTGATATATCTGAGAATGATTACAAAAATATTTGCATTACTTTTAAACTTACCTTGGTAAAAGTAATAACGTAGTAATACGTAGGTATCATATCTTAATACAGAACTTGGTTGTTTCTTTTATTTTCGATACAAACGTCGTGTTATCGCGCTTCTCTTATTTTACTATGGAGTACGTATATCGCTTTGCTCCGGCTTCGGTCATTGTTTTTTTATTCTTTGGAGCTTAGTACGTATTTTTGTTCGTACAACAATGAATTGCAAACAGATAGGCTTGGTATACGATATAAGTTGTCGAATAGAACGAATTTTTATCGCGTTTAATTTTATTTATATTGATTTAAATTAAATAAATATAAACACAAAGGGCACCCATGGTTACGAGGAGACTTAAGATGTTTGATGTCCCGATATCATAGTTAACGAAGTTCCAGCTTTTGAATATTATTTTTATAGGATATAACTCTCAGAAATGAGACGAGATCTGTGCCCAACAGTGGGACGTATACATAGGCTGTAACTTTAATTTTTATAAGATATAAGTTGTATGAATGTAATTCTAAGTTTCATTAATTGTTGCTGTCATTCCCTTGAATGATTTTTCTGTTCAAGGTCGCTCCCTATTCCGAGATATCGCTGCGGGATGGCAACAATGGCTCGCTACAATCCTTCTGGTTTCAATACAGGTAATTTGAATAAATCTATCTAATAATGTCTTGATGTTGTATATAGAATTTCAGCAATACATTAAGGTTGCCACGTAGATGGGCTGATAAAGAAAAGAAGGAAAAGATATAAGAGTTAGATATAACACCACATTAAATCAGAGGCCTTTCCCAGGTTAACAAGCTATGGATGACATATGTAAGTGAGAAACAGCGCACAGTCCATTTGATGACCAGTGGATTTTGTGGCACATAAACACCTGTAGAAAAAGGGTGATAAAGGAGCACACAGTCCACCTGATGGTAAGTGGATGCTGTGAGCCATAGACACTTTTCAAATAAGAGTGACAAACGGGCACACAGTCCAGCTGATGGTAAGTGGATGCTGTGGCCCATAGACACCTTATCAAATAAGAGTGACAAACGAGCATACAATCCACATGATTTTATTATAAGAGAATGTTAAGGCTCATAGACAGACACCTACATCTATTCTTGACTAAATATCAAAATTCAGATCATTAGTCAGTTGTCACCCCTGACGACTGAGATGAATGCCTCATTGCCTTAATGTAAACATTGCATTAATAGGATAAGGATAAATGAATATATAATATATACCTTGGGTTAGGACATTGAAATTAAAAAGATATGCACCATTTGAACATGAAGGTATACATTGTAGTGTTTTCTTGTCAACGAGGATAGTGACAGGTTTGCAATAATCGCAGGCATACCAGTTTTAATCAGTTTATTCTTCGCCAGATTTGCATTTCCCTGACCGTGGCTGCACCAGGCTGTCCTCGCGGCTACTCAGGCCCGGGAGGCTTGCATCGAACCGCTCTGGGAGACTTTTCATTACAAAACTGTACTGGAGGCATCGCTGGTTACATTGATAGGTGTTTATATTTTGTTTGAATATAATTTACAGAAGTATAGTGTGCGTATATATGCAAATAATTGTGAAAGAATATCCACTACACGGTTGTCAACCCGCTCGCCAAGCGTGGCAACTATGGCAAATATCCCCCTATGAAGAGTGTCACAAAGAGACGGCCCCCAGTCCCCGGCAGCCCCGCTATTCCTGGCTACGGTGGCGACCATGGTAACGGGGGCTAAGAATCTCCGGTGGAGGTTCGGTTGCCACCTTAAACGACTCAACCTGCCAACATACAACGCACGCACCCTGAGGACTGACGAGAAGATCGTGGAGCTGGAAGAAGAGATAGACAAGTTACGCTGGCATATTATAGGATTATCCGAAGTCCGAAGAGAGGGGGAGGACACGGTAATCCTTGAATCCGGCAACTTGCTTTATCACCGGTAGGGCGACCATCTGTCTCAAGGTCTAAAGATTTATCGTCCACAAGTCTCTCGTTAACAACGTTGTAAAGATCGAGAGTGTGTCGACGAGGGTTGCGTACCTTATACTCAGAATCACCAAACGGTATTCGCTGAAGGTCATACAGGTTTACGCACCACCCTCGGCACACCCCGATGAGGAGGTGGAGGAAATGTATGAGGATATCTCTAGAGCCATGCATTCCTCCAAAACCCAATATACGGTAGACTGGGAGACTTCAATGCAAAACTAGGCACAAGAGAGAATGGTGAGCTGAAAGTAGGGAAATTTGGAATAGGGCAATGGAACCCCAAGGGCCAGCAACTGGCCGACTTCATGGGGAAAGAGGTACTCTTTATGATGAACTCTTTCTTCCAGAAGCGGCCCCACAGGAAGTGGACCTGGTCGAGCCCCGACGGTTCGACACAAAATGAGATTGACTTTATTATGACGACCAGACGACAACTGTTCAGTGATGTCTCCGTGATCGCGAGGGTGAAAACTGGTAGCGATCACCGAATGGTTAGAGGCACACTGAACCTAAACGTTAAGTTGGAGAGGTTTATGGAGAGGATTAGACGAGCTAATGAAGTCAACGCTCCGTCCCCCTCGTGCTCTGTTACAAAGTCCCGAAACCTTTCAGCTCGAGTTACAAAACCGTTTTCAGTGCCTAGAAGACTGCAATGAAGTGGACGATATGAATGACAAGCTCGTGGGAACTGTCCATGCTAGCTAAGTTCTGCAAGCCCCACCGCAGAAGAACACAAAAACTCTCTGATCACACTCTTAATCTCATGGCTGTTAGACGGGAGATGAAGCTACATTCTTCAACAGATTTGACAGCATACAGGCAACTGAACAGACACATCTCCAAATGCATGCAGCGGGACTTACGCAACTTCAATACAGCTTGTATTGAAGAAGCGATCGTGCGGAACCAAGGCTCCAAAGTCTTTGCCAGAGATCTGTCTGCCAGAAAGAGCCAACTGTCAAAGCTGAGCACCGAGTGTGGCAGCATCGTTTCCGGGGCACCTGAGATTTTGAGTGAGATTGAGAGGTTCCATGGGCAGCTGTACACGTCATCGTTGGAGCAACACGCAAGTGTGAGTAACGATCTAAGAGCGAGTCTTATCCGACACTATTCCGAAGATATCCTTGACGTCAGTCTGAGCGAGATTAAAATGGCTCTCCAGCACCTTAAAAACGGCAAGGCCCCAGGCGAGGATGGAATTACAGCGGAGCTTCTGAATGCGGGTGGAAAACCGGTACTTGAAGTCCTTCAGAAGCTCTTTAATTCCGTCCTCCATGGTGGCATTACACCGGAGGCGTGGAGCAGAAGTGCGGTGGTCTTGTTCTTCAAGAAAGGTGACAACGCTCTCTTGAAGAACTACAAACCGATTTCCCTTCTGAGCCGCGTCTACGTGCTGTTTTCGAGAGTCATTACGAATCGTCTCGCGCGCAGACTTGACGACTTCCAGCCTCCCGAACAAGCCGGTTTCCGAAAGGGCTTTAGCATCATAGACCACATATATACCCTTCGGCAAGTTGTACAGAAGTCCGAGGAGTACAATTTGCCACTATGCCTGGCGTATGTGGACTATGAGAAAGCCTTTGATTCCGTCGAAATTCGGGCGGTGCTGCAGTCCCTTCAGCGGTGCCAAGTTGACTGTCGGTATATCGAAGTGCTGAAGTGCTTGTACAGTAGGGCTACGATGGCTATCCGAATACAGAACCAGAGTACGAAACCTATCCAATTGCAGAGAGGTGTAAGACAGGGTGACGTTATATCCCCGAAACACTTCACCGCTGCATTGGAAGTCGATTTTCAAGCTTCTGGACTGGAAAGGATACGGTATTAACATCAATGGCGAGTACATCACTCACCTTCGATTTGCCGACGATATAGTCCTTATGGCAGAATCGCTGGAGGATCTAAGCACCATGCTCAATGACCTCAATAGTGTCTCCCAACGGATAGGTCTTAATATGAACATGGACAAAACAAAGATTATGTTCAATGTCCATGTCACACCTATGCCGGTAGTTGTTGGCAGCACTAAGCTCGAAGTTGTTGACGAGTATGTTTAGCTGGGACAAATAGTCCGACTAGGTAAGTCCAACTTCGACCGAGAGGTCAATCGACGGACTCAACTCGGTTGGACAGCGTTCGGGAAACTACGCCACATCTTCTCGTCAAACATTCCTCAAAACTTTAAAACGAAATTATACAACCAGTGCGTGTTGTCAGTGATGACTTACGGATCTGAGACGTTGTCCTTCACTGCTGGCCGTATGAGGAAGCTCAATGTCGCTCAGTGAGCTATGGAGAGGGCTATGCTCGGAGTTTCTCTGCGTGATAAACTTAGAAATGAGTATATCCGCAGTAGAATCAGAGTAACCGACATAGCCCAACGGATTTGTAAGCGGAAGTGGCAGTGGGCCGGCCATATAGCTCGAAGAACCGACAACCGATGGGAAAGAAAGGTTGAGTGGCAGCCTCTTACCAGTAGGCGAAGTGTAGGGCGACCCCCCACAAGATGGAGTGACGACCTGGTAAGATATGCAGGAAGTCGACGGATGCAGGTGGCTCAGGACCATGCTTTGTGGCATTCCTTGGGGGAGGCCTCTGTTCAGCAGTGGACTTATGAAAGGCTGTAATGATGAATGATGATGATCCACTACACCACCAAATCGTCCAGAAGATGTTGCAAAGGGCAACAGAGGGAAATGAAACAAGAGAACAGCAACAGCATCTTCCCGATCATTATCACCATTATCATTACTACATTTGGCAGGCGGGTTGACAACCGTAGTTTTTTTTTAATTTATGTTCTTTATCTTCCTTATAACCGTACCGGTATTGTTACAGCCTATTAAAGACCACTGCTGAACATAGGCCTCCTCCATAAATTGCTTCATAGGAAGGATATTTGCCATAGTTGCCATGCTTGGCAAGTGGGTTGGCAACCGCAGTTTCTTTTTTTTCGTTATTAGAAGACGCTGTTGCCTATCTCCTAATTTGTTTTCCTCTGTCGCTTCTTACGATAACAGTACAAAATAATAAAAAAAACCTCCATGCCCGTTAAATGTGGCAACTATGGCAAATGTGCAGAAATAGAGTTTTGAGAGGGTGTAATAAATTAGTGAATGAGGAGCAGCAGGAAAAATAGTGATAATAAATTAACTTATCTAATGTTTGTTTCAAGGCTTATACTTGGACCATCACATTTATACAAGCATGGAAGGTTCCAGCAGTTATACCGGACCGTACTGCCCTACGATCCGGAAGGCGTCCTCGGTGTTCTGTCCGGCATTTTGGTAGTTCAGGCCGGTGCTCACGCGACGAGGATCATGCTGGCCTATAATCATGCTAGGTAAGCTACTTTGAAACCTATTACGTATGTGTTAATGTATGTTTCTGTTAGCCGCGTGGTGAAGGCGTTAGATAATCCATCATTCGTTCTGTTCGTTCTAAACCAGGATAAATGTAAAGGTCTATAGGCCACAGCAACATCCACTTACAATCTGGTGGACTATGCGCTTGTTCTATTAAAAAAAAAACGCAAGAATCTAAATTGTGTTTACTACTAAGCAATACCTAATGTAATGAACTTGTAGAAAAGGTCAACATACTCGTCTGTTATAGGGAAGATTCGCCTTAATCGCCACGTTTGGCCGTTGGATTGGCGACTGCACCAGACGTGACATATCTACGACGGTGTCCCATTCAACGGTCTGGACATATTACGTCTGGCGGAAACGAAATGGTTATACCGTCATTTATAGGAAGTCATGAGTATTTTCTAGAATTTTCCATACTCTCCTCATCATCAGATGGGATGAAAAGGCTTGATGAATACTCTTAAGCCTTCACCACAAGTCTTTAGTATTTAGATCTATCAAAATAACTAACAACACACAATTTCAGGGCACGCATAATGCGCTGGATATTCTGGTCGATTGTCTTTGGCGTGACCGGTGGCGCCCTCTGTATGTTCTCGAAGAACGGAGGTCCCATCCCCATTAATAAGTCGCTGTGGTCGGTTTCTTACTGCTTGGTCACTGCCTCTATGGCCTTCTTCATCCAAGCAGTACTATACTTTGTGGTCGATTTGAAGAACAAATGGGGCGGAAGGCCACTGTACTATGCAGGTGAGTGAAAATCTAAACTTATTTGAGTATGATGTTACCACTTTACCCAGCTGTGGCGTAACCAAAAATTAAAGTACAATTTTTGGCTTTTAAGTCTTGGATCCATAATACGAGTAGTACTAAATTAAGGATCAGAAACAAAAATAAGTAGATCAAGTGGCTATGTTTGCACACACGTAAACATTTATAGTTTTTACTATGAAATATAGAAAAAAGTTTAATAATATTAACAACTTCAGTTTATTTTAAACCTTATCACTCAAACATAAAGTTTAATTACCATTGCAAAATATGTTTATTTAAGTCCTGTCATTGAAGAAAGATGTCGCTTGAAAACAAAGAGACATAAGTACAAACATACTTATTTTAAAATGAAACTTAATTTCTAAGTAATAAGGTTAAAAACATTATGTTGACAATTGCGTGCTTACTCTATTTTGGAACTAGACGTAATTCTTGTATATAATTAAAAAATAAATAAAATAATTACATTTCAATGTTGGCTACAATAGATGGTGCGTTGTAGCGAACATCGATCAAACAATCATAATATTACCTAATTGAATTATATTCACTATTTAATTTTGTTTTATTTTATGAAAAACAATGATATAAACTTACCGAAAAAAACTATATTCCCGCCAAAATCTTGGTGTTACGTTTATAAAAACTGTGTAACAGTTTTTAAAGCGCAATGCCGCATTTTGACGTCTTAACGTTGGCTATGATTGGACCATACTAATTTGAAATAAGACCACAAAAGTATTTGTGGTCTTATTTTTCGGGCCGTTTTTGAAGCGCTTATCAGGAACCTAGTACTATTGATGATCATAGTTATTTATTATATAGACATGATTATTATATGTAAGTTCGGGTCTTTGTCCGCTCATGACTTTAAATCTATAAAACGGACTGTCTCCTGAAGACGAGATCGAGGTGATACACTAGAGGTTCTTAAATTTAGATTCACTAAATCCAGAAAGTCTTTTATAAGTAAATCCATATCATTTACAAGTAAAATCTCTAAAATAAGATAAAAAAAGCCAACTAACTATAACATGAAAATATTGCGGAAAATAATGAAAAAACACACTGCACTAGCTACTGATATATTGTGAAAACTAATAGGTATTATAAATAAATATTAATAGACGTTTGACATTGTATTGATTTAAAGGTGTGAATGAAATTGAACACAGTATATCTTTTTTTAAACTACTCAAGTTTTCCTTGTCCGGTACGTCTTTGAATTCTTGTATTTGCGAACGCTTGTAGATTTTTACGTTCCAACGAGCCATAAACAAGCCTAAATTTATTAAAAGGTTTTCATTTTGACTTCATTCTATTATTACAATTTCGCGGATACATACACTATACTAGTATATGAACTGTCAAAAACTTGCAACCGAGCACTGCATTGCATATATATCAAGTGATACAGCCTGATCGTTCTTCTTTCTTTCTTTCCAGCCCGGAAAGTTCACCGCTGGATGTTCAGATTTGCACCTAAAGTTATGTTGTTAGTTGTAAATGATTTTAGTTAAATATGTGTGTACATTAGTGTGTGTTGACATGTCTAGGCCGCACACGTCGCGATAACGTGAAAATATTCGCGTTATCGCTATGTGTGTAGCCAAATATTCGTGAATACTTCGCTGTCGGTAAACTCTCGGTCACTTTTGTCAGCCTACTTACAAACATCGTGAGTAGTTGAAGTAAATTAAAGTTTGCTAGTATTTTCGACAATTACAACTTTTTTGAGTAATAAAAGATGAATAATTTGATTAGACATTTTGAATAAATAATGCAGGCGTCCAAAGCTGTCCCCTGTTGCCAAAAACGTAGTAAGAAATAATTATTCGGTGCCATATAATATACAGCGACCGCGGCGTCCATTTTGTGTTCAGCGTGTTTATCGCGATAAACTATCGATAAACTACAACGCGCAATGTGGCCAGACACATTTGCCGCAGGCCGAAGGCGAAGTTTTATCGCCGGAACACTGCGGGCTAGGCAAAACAATAAGTTGAAGATAGTTTTATCGTGGTTTTTGCGTCACTGGAAATGTATGCAGCATTCCTTATTTCTTTCGTTATTGATTTGAATTGGCGAATAACAAATTAATTTTTACTTTGTATAAGACCTTAACCTTTTTCCCCAGGTCAAAACGCTCTATTCCTGTACATCGGCAGTGAATTGCTGAAGCGTCACTTCCCTCTGTACTGGCACATCCCCGCGCCGACTCACTCGCAGCTGCTCGCCACGCACGCCGCCGCCATGCTCATGTGGCTCGCGGTCGCCGTCGCACTGCACAGGAAACGCATCTTTATCACCCTGTAATACGGTTCGCTTTGCTCTGTTTATCGTTGGTATATTTACGCCGTTTCGTGTCGGCACTACTTACGTTATAGAGGTACCTTATGTATGGTCCTAAAGTAATAATTACATGAGGATTTTTTCAATTTATTATTTCTACAGGAGTTTATGGCCTGATCTAATTAGACCATTCGTTGATTTTAAATTCTATGTTATGTCTGTGTGTTAAAGTCGCTTTTACGCTATCGTGACTTGTATGATAAAAAAGAAAGTTAGGAATTACACAAAGCGCAGGACTCTCAGGTCACTCATTACTGAAAGGGCTAAAGGATTAAAAGAAAATTATAAGAAGAGGTTTCATATTTTTTGCATTTGGTTTTTCTAACAGTTTTCAGAATTTTTACACCTACTTACCTACATATCTTTGTTTTAGACTATTACAGCCAGTTTAACATTAGAATTATTAAATCCCTTGTATGTTATTTTAAAGTTTTTAAATTTCTATACTAGATCACTTAGGCAAAAAGTCGAAGAATGTTAAACAATATTTAGGTACTGGCATTTAGAATAGTAATTAAAAATTATTTATATTCGTAACTTATTAAATTGGAACAGACTAATTGCCAAAATTTAGAGAAAATATGTTGATGTTTTGACCTATGAAATAATTTAACCTTAAAATATGCTCAAGGTATAGTATTTAAAAATAAAATATATTATAGAAAATCAGTTTTGTGTTTTTATTTGTAAACAAAATTAATAACATTGCTATATTAATAATATTTTGCGTAAATAATAACCCTATTACACCGATAAAGTCTTTTTTACTTTTCTTTTGTAACAACTCTATGTTCAATGAAAATGCTAGAACAAGATAATTAAACATTTTAAGAATGTATAAAATAAAAAATGTATTTTAAGAGTGAATTTTAAAAATGTATTATTAATGCCGACTAACAAAACAGCTTATTATTATTATTATTATTATATTATACAGTTACAAATTTCGAAATTAATTGATGAAATGTAATTCGTACCCTTACTGATTATATTTAAATTTTGGAATCTCTTATATAATTTATCTAAAAATTATCCAGTCAAAAAAACTAGTAGTAAACCAGTCTAAAAAAGGTTAAATATTTATGAAATATTGAAACATTGTGGACTATCTCCTTTGGCAGATTATTTTTTTTTAAATTGTAAAGCATTTTTAACTTAATACAATATATTGTTTTATTTAGAAGCTAGATAATAACTTACGTTAATAATAATTTTAATTTATTCGTATAGTATAGAAGATATTTAATTATAAAAATATGATAATATATACATTGTAATCAAATTATGAAGAAAATGTTCTTTTTTATTATATACTCAAAATAGGTCTGGTTGGTAACTTCTTCAATAAAAGACAATTATGTCAGACATCCAGTTTTTCTTCGTTTTTTTAATAATAATTTAACATACTGGTCTATCTGATATCAATAAAATTAGTAAGCCATAAGAAGAGTATGTTATACAAGGTCTTATGTACCTGTTCACTATAATTATGAGTTACTTTTTGAGATTAGCCAATTTCGTGCTAAGACCATAATCAAATTGATTTGTTATTTTTTTGTTTTATTAAAGTATTCATTTCGTCGTTCATCAGTCTAACATAATACATTTAGTTTTAATATCTAATAACCATACAATATTATGTAATTAAAACGCGGATAATTCGTGAAGATAGATCCAAATTTAATAAATAGGATATCATATATTCCGCAATGTAACAATTATAACATTTTATTGCTATTAAATAATTAAGTGAACACCACATTTTATTCTTTATAAATAAATGGTTAAGTCTTATTGTTGTAATTATCTGTCCAAATTTTTTGTAATCCAACTCCAGTTTCCTAAGATATTTTAAAAGTATAGGTACATGTGAGTGTGGTGAACCGGAGAACCTTTTTACTGGAGTCGAGGCATTCCATCCTAGTCCGCAGGGGTGACAACGCATCTGCATTTTAATTATTAATTTAGGTAAAATGTAAATATGTATGATCTACAGCATCTACTTATAATTACCGGCACGAAAGTCTAGCGGTGACCGTTATTGCGCATAAGTCGCGCTGATTGGCTCTCCAGTCGCAATCGTACAATTCAATACGTGCGCGTCTCCTCCACATTTCGTTCAGCGCTAGACTTACGTGCCGCGACTTGTACCATCGGGTGGACTGCTGCTCATTTGACACACTTATTCTACAAGAATAATTTTTTGGAAAGAGGGTAATGTTTGGATGAACCAGATCTACCTAGAATGTTCTATATTTCTATTATTAAATAATAAAAGCGAGCGCCGACGATCGGAGAATTAATTATTTCGGGAACGCCATAGAGAACTGTATTCGGAGAAACTACTACGGGAAATCGAATTGCATCACTTTATGATCTGTATCATTAAGGTCCTTATCGAAGATGCTTAGCGATTCTGAACGACGTGATTGTACATTTGCTGTGTGTGTGAAAAATACATCCATTTCTCATAACAATCGGCATTTTACTCACCCCGCACGTGACAATATATTATTATATACTCTAAGAAACAGTCGATTTCAGTCAAATCGACTGCGTTAGTGGCCTGGCGCTTGCGACTGGAGCCAGTTTCTTATATAAAAATCTTTTTTAACAGCCGACCGCGTCAAATATAGGACCTCATGATTTTTGAACGTTAAGTGAAGCTCTATTTTGCTTCTTTGTTTATCGTACCATAGAAGTCTACTGGTGGATACAGGCCTCCCGTTATGGGGAGGATTTGCCTGAATACGTTAGGTAAGTGGATTGGTAGCCGTGGTACCAGATTAGGGATGGCCAAGTGAGAAAAATATACCGATACTTTTAAACAGTATCGATACATCGTCACGTTTTGCATGATGTAGTAGGATAAGCCTCAAAAATGTATTACTGGACGGTTGGACGACGAAAAGAAACAGCACATGAATGCTTCTGTAACTGTGTTTGTTGCTTAATGTTTTGTCGATTAATACAACATTTTAAAATATATCGAAATTGATATGAATTCGATATTCTAAATATCAATACATCGCGTTTCAAAATATCGACACTATATATCGATATTTTGAGAAAATATCAATATATTGATATTTTTACCCAACCCTAAAACAGAAGTGTCGTACCTTTAATGCTGCTTGTCCGTCGCTGATCTGAGTATTTTACGTTTGGCTTAAACGAGATTAATCGTGTAATGGCGGTGTAAGAATATCCACTGCCCCATATTGTCCGTCAGGCAGACTACAGAGGGAAACTGAAACAGGAGTTGGCAGCAAGATCTTCCTGATAACAACCCAAAATAAAAATAAAAACTAGTTGATGGCGAAATTCACCCTACGAAACAATCTTATGTGAGAGGCTTATGATCAGCAGTGGACTTTTATAGGCTATAATGAATAAACGATTTGGTAAATCTATTGGATGCCATTTTCCATAGTCGTATCTTACGTCACCCACGAGACGAAATGGATGGATGGACTCATTCTTTCTTACACCACCAACAAAAGGAAGCACTGTGTGTAGGTAAATATTTTATACATCATCATCAACCCGCTAAATACACTCCTACACATGGGTTTTACCTTTTCCCATACAAGAAATCAAGTATAAGGTGAATTGGAGATCGTATTAACAGATGTTAAGCACGTAACAGCGCTTCACAATAAGTCTGGATACCTACTATATATCTGCTAATGAGTTGTTATCTATTGTCTACTAGGACTGTTTGGGATGCAGGATCCACAAATAAAAGATAATACCGAGTAAGACTGTATTTCAAATTATTTAAATACCTACAAGCTTTTACCCATGGCTCCGCTTGTGCCTGATTTAAAGTTGCGACAGCCTTAGGCTAAATGAGTAAGCCCCCCCCAGCACTAGGTTTCCACCCCGCGTTTTTGCCCATATTAAATCAAATTTTCCTGCTAGTAGTAAGTGTCGACCATCGCCCATGAACAACTGCAACACCAGAGAAATTGTAGGTGCGTTGGCGGCCTTTTCAAAAGAAGTAAGCTCGTTTTTTGATGTCGTATTAATTCGGAAAAATTGCCGGTGGTAGATGATTCCACAAAGAAGTTTTGCGAGGAAGAAAAGTCCTTATAAATCACATAATCATGGTGTACCGCCAAACACCCCGATGGTATGGATGGTACAGTGAGTTTTGTCCCGATGCACGTTGGTGGAATTTGGCGGTTGGAATTAATCCGAACAATTTGTCTAAATACTCCCCGTGGAAAATGGAATGAGATGCAACATCTCTTCACAGACAGATGTTCTGTGGAAACTGATACATAGATTAAGCGGTTAAATAGTGATGCGCCATGATTGACGCTTATGTGTTAATTTAATTTTTATAATTTTAATTAGTTAAAGTAATAGGTAAGTATATAGAAAATATTGGGTAGGTAAGTAAGATATATGGTAGGTTTTAGTAAGTCAATAAAAAAAGGAATGAATTTATAAAATGGTGACTATTAAATAAACACAGAAATTTAAATAAGTTACTGCTCCTTAAAAAGGTACACTTTATTATATAGCTGTCTTATTCTTAGATTTATCGCAGTTTTGCGAACTAGATATTTAATCCTAATCTATACTTATATAATTATAATATAATAAAGCGGAAGAGTTTTTTTGTTTGTTTAAACGCGCTAATCTCTGGAACTACCAGTCCGATTCGAAAAACTCTTTTTGTATATAATAGCCAGATTCATGAGAAATAGTATAGGCTATCTAGCATTAGCCTATAACTCTCAGCTACCTTTAAATATTGATTTTTGTTAAGCAAGTCGGAAGAAAAGGCGCTCTCAAACTGCTTTATCCGCGTGCGCTGGCGTAACGTTTAGTATTACATAAATACAATGTTCTACAAAAATATTGGTCTTTGCCCACCTAAAAAAGTCCGTGCTACCATATGCCTATTTCTTATACATAAGCCACAATAAGGTATTTTGTGATAAAAAATTATTGAAAATTAAAAAGTGATTTATGAGCGTTATTATTAGGTATGGCATATTAATCCTTACGAACGAAAGTTACTTCATCATCAAGACAATTTTATGAAGATAAACTTTGGTCTTTATAGCATGTTATTTGGACGCATAGTTTAAGAGATAATGAAAAATTAATATAATAAACACTCTGCTCGGAGCGCGAACGATCGCATAAACCATAGCCGCCCGATGAGATACGTAAGAAACCAGCAGTGAACGCCTATATAAGCGAGCTGTCATTTCGCGCGGCTTAGTTCAAAAAGTGTCACTCCCATTATTTTATTACGAAACCTGCGGCCACCAAGTCTATGTAACGGAACTAGGCTTCTAGTTAAATTTCTGAGAAATAATATTATAGTTGTTATAGTTTTGACTGAGCCAGCAGTTAGGCAAACGGTACTGATACCTGGAATTCCTATGATACCTACAGATTTACCATTTAGTTTTAAAACAATACAATTTCCCATAAAGGTATCGTTTGCAGTCACTATAATAAAGCACAGGGACAGACTTTCAAGCACGTGGGGATAGATTTAAGTGAATACTGTTTTTCCCATGGGCAGTTATATGTTGGCTTATCTAGAACAGGATGCGGTCAAAACCAATATATTTTAATACCAAATGAAAAGGTTACTAAAAATATTGTCTATACTGAAGTACTATAAATCAATTAATAAATAAGTAATTCCTTAAATAATACGCGGGTGAAACCGCGGGGCACAGCTAGTATCAATATATTTTTGAATGATAGCACGCAATAAATAAACCAAGTGGTTGCTGCAAGGCGATTGATGGAATAAATAGGTGTTCATGAAGACACTTAAAAATATATTTTCCCAGACCTGTCTTATCCGCGCTGTAGGCATGAAAATATATTTTCGCTGCGTGGCTCCCTAAGCTCCCTAAACCACAGAGTAAAGACCAGAGGGGAAGCTTTCTAACAACGTCGAAAATCTATATACCTATTCTGATAGGGTTATCACCTGATACATGTGAAAATTTTAAGGAAAAAATAAAAATATTATATAGTATAAAATAAGATGTGTATTCATTGTAACTTCATCATCATCATCATCATTACAGCCCTTCACAAGTCCACTACTGAACATAGGCCTCCCCCAAAGAATGCCACAAAGCACGGTCCTGAGCCACCTGCATCCATCGACTTCCTGCATGTCACTCCATCTCGTGGCGGGGTCGCCCTACACTTAGCCTACCGGTACGAGGCTGCCACTCGACAACCTTTCTACCCCATCGGTTGTCGGTTCTTCGAGCTATATGGCCGACCCACTGCCACTTCAGCTTACTAATCCGTTGGGCTATGTTGGTTACTCTGGTTCTACTGCGGATATACTCATTTCTAAGTTTATCACGCAGAGAAACCCCGAGCATAGCCCTCTCCATAGCTCGCTGAGCGACCTTGAGCTCCCTCATACGGCCAGCAATGAAGGACCACGTCTCAGATCCGTAGGTCATCACTGGCAACACGCACTGGTTGTACAATTTCGTTTTAAGGTTTTGAGGTATGTCTGACGAGAAGATCTATTCGTTGGGAGACACTATTGAGGTCATTGAGCATAGTGCTTAGGTCCTCCAGCGATTCTGCCATAAGGACTATACTCGTATCGTCGACAAATCGAAGGTGAGTGATGTGTTCGCCATTGATGTTAATACGTATCCTTTCCAGTCCAGAAGCTTGAAAACGTCTTCCAATGCAGCGGTGAAGAGTTTCGGGGATATAACATCACCCTGTCTTACACCTCTCTGCAATTGGATAGGTTTCGTACTCTGGTTCTGTACTCGGATAGCCATCGTAGCTCTACTGTACAAACACTTCAGCACTTCGATATACCGACAGTCAACTTGGCACCGCTGAAGGGACTGCAGCACCACCCAAATTTCGACGGAATCAAAGGCTTTCTCATAGTCCACATACGCCAGACATAGTGGCAAATTGTACTCTTCGGAATTCTGTACAATTTGCCGAAGGGTATGTATGTGGTCTATGGTGTTAAAGCCCTTTCGGAAACCGGCTTGTTCGGGAGGCTGGAAGTCGTCAAGTCTGCGCGCGAGACGATTCGTAATGACTCTCGAAAACACCACGTAGATGCGGCTCAGAAGGGCAATCGGTCTGTAGTTCTTCAAGATGTAACTTAAATTAATATAATAACATGTCTGTTATTTGTAATTAAAATTGAAACTGTTTATTTTCATGCTAGCTTCACATTACATATACATATCTATATTTCTATCAATATCATCTTCGTAAGACAACGTATTCATGAGTACAAAAAATCAGATGGTATTAGTAATGACTGTGATGATGGTAGTGGGCAGTGGCGGTGTTGGTGGTGTTGATACGCCACCACCACCAATGTTGCTACCAGGATGATGGGGGCGGTAGTAAGGTCTGTGGTGGTGATGCTGGTCGATGGTGCTGGTAGTATCATTGGTGGTCCACCACCACCAATGATACTACCAGCACCATCACAATCACTGACGCCATTACCAGCACGTACAGCACCACCATCCACCGCCATCAACATTGCACGGTCATCACCAATATCCACCATCACCATCACCAGCATTACTACCACTAACACTAAGTGCACGCTGTCTGGCTATTGTATTATCTTCTCTCGAATTTTAATATTTATTTTTGAGTTTTTATTCATGTATGGTCTCTCAAAGAGTGAAAAGGTACTGCATAGCATACGGGTGCTTAAATGACAAAAGGAATATCGAATTTTGATTCTTTACTGTTCCTAAGGATACCGAAAGTTAAGAAATTATTATTTATAGGTAGATCTGGTTAATCCGGTACCTAGTTGCTGACGCCATAGCAAAAGATTTGTTATTTGATTAGCGATCCGAGTACAGATTTACAGTTTTCGTTTTTTTTTCACGTATAGTGCTAATGACCATAAAAACGTTCAGTGTAAGTAGACCTCCCAGTACTAGTGAGTGCCTGCTAATGCAAGTTCAGCATATACTGGCAATTTTTTAACACTTGGTCGATAAAAGAAAGAGCTTCATTGCCACTCTTTCATTAATAATGCCGTCGTGTGTCCCATGTTTCTAAATAGCAAAAAATGTGAAACAGACACGTGGTGAAATTAAAAGTTTTGTACAACCATTTCGTTATATTGAAAATGGGCCAAATCAAGAGTACTTTTAACCGACGAGCGTGTATGCGTAGGTATATGAATGTGGAGGAAGCGGGAGAAGTGTGTCAGGATCGTGCTAAATGGAAGTCCATAGTCTTCGTCAATCCACATTTACTACTACTACTAAAACCGAGGTAAAAAAACCTAAACCCAAACATCTTATTACTGACTTCTTTCCTATAGATAATAAGAAAAGTTTTTTTCGAGTCTCAAACATATAAGTCATTTTTTTTTATAGGATAGGGTGACAAACGAGCACACAGTCCACCTGATGGTAAGTGGTTGCTGTGGCCCATAGACATCTACATTTATCCTCGTTTGCGAATCAAAATGCAGATGCGTTGTCACGCGTGAGGACTAAGATAGAATGCCTCTTTTCCAGTAAAAAGGGTCTCCGGTTCTCTACACTTACCATACGAAACACAGCAGCATAAAGCTGCTATTTGACGCTGGTATTCTGTGAGAGCGTGGTCCTACCCCGGTCGAGCCGACCCATTCGTGCTACAACTATACTACTAATTTAGCTGCAGCATGGCTCTACCACATTTACCACATTTACAATCATGCATCAGAATAAAGCGAGCATACTTGCAAAGAAAGGTTTACTGGAAGTCACGCTGGAGGAATTGCGAGATTAAAATACAAATCCAGACGTATTGTGTTTGAATGAAACATTCCTGACGTCCAATCACAATAAATACGTAAATGTTGCCCAATATGAATTTTTATAGAGAATATAAACAAATAACAACTTTTTGTAGAGATCAACAAAGAGGCGGAACTTGTATTTTAATCAAACAAGGATTAATTTACGAAGAATTAAACTTCCTACACAATCACACAACACAAAAGACATTTGAAGCTTGTGGTATTAACATCCTGTCACTTAAGTTACTCATAATATGTGTTTACCGAATCCCCAATTCTGACCCGAACTTGTTCTTAAATAAATTAGACGTGGTTTTACATGAACTTAATAGCCGATATAGAAAAGACATGAAGATTGTAATTACAGGTGACTTTAATATCAATACGTTAAGACCAGGAAAAATTAGCAGCCATTTAACAGATTTATGCAACAACTATAATTTAAAAATACACATTAAAAGTCAAACT
This sequence comes from Parnassius mnemosyne, assembly GCA_963668995.1. Classification (NCBI taxonomy): domain Eukaryota; kingdom Metazoa; phylum Arthropoda; class Insecta; order Lepidoptera; family Papilionidae; genus Parnassius; species Parnassius mnemosyne. Next base: position 14,181,739 of record CAVLGL010000086.1, read on the forward strand.
CGTAAAGGAGCTTGCATAGATCATATTTTGAGCAATATTAAAGACGCTACAACTACCTTATTACCACTCCATTTATCTGACCATGACACAGCTCAGCTATTAACTTTTCCCATAAAGGGACTAAAAATTACACCCAAGTCACACTTTGCTTATAAAAGAGACTATTGCCTTGAAAATATAAAAAAGTTCAAAAATTGCATTAACAACTTATCGTGGTCTGAAGTCTACGACGAGTTTGACGCGAACATAGCTTTTATAAATTTTCACGATACCTATGTTGTTTTTATTTTATAATTTATGTTTCCCGAACATAAAAATCAAAATAAGCAACATTAATTTTAAAAAACAAAAATGGATAAGCCGTGGTCTAAAAATAAGTTGTAAAACAAAAAGATATCTTCGCTATAAGTATTACAATAATAAAACATCAGTAAATAAAGAAGCGTACATGGCCTACTCTAAATTATTAAAAAAATGCATTAATAACTCTCAAAGAAAAACAAACATTAAATTTAAAAATCGTAGTAAAAACAAATGTAAAGCAACATGGTCAGTGATAAAAAATGAAATAACAAATATAAAAATAGATGACGGCATTACTGAATTAAATATAAAAAAATGAAACAATAACAAACCCTGCTGATATAGCTACTGCCTTTAACGACTACTTTATTAACACGACTGACACTGTATCAATTAACACTCCAAAATTTAAGCATAAGGGGACAACAATTAACTCAATGTACTTAAAACCAATGACGGTGGAAGAAGTAAAAAAGGAAATTATGAGTCTAAAAAACACAAAAGCGGAAGGATATGACAGTATATCCACTAATATATTAAAAACGTGCGTCACCGAAATAGTCGATATCCTTATATATCTCATAAACTTGTCCTTTTCTGCAGGTATATTTCCAGATAAGTTCAAGCTATCTTTAGTCAAACCACTGTACAAAAAGGGGGATAAAAAAACATCCAGCAAACTATCGCGCTATAACATTAATACCGATTCTTTCAAAGTTATTTGAAAAGTACATGTTAAAAAGGCTTATGAGTTTTTGTTCTAAGTATAATATTATAAAAAAGGAACAATTTGGCTTCCAGAAAGAAAAATCAACAACTTTAGCAGTATTTAACCTAATAAATAAAATATTGACCAGCCTAAATAAAAATGATCTAACTACTGTACTCTTTATTGACTTATCAAAGGCATTTGACTTCGTTGCACATAAAACTCTTGTGAGCAAACTGGAATCTCTCGGAATCAGAGGACCCCCATTATTATGGATATCGTCTTATCTAAGTGGGCGTAAGCAAAAAGTTGTCCTCAAAAAAATATTTAATAATGAAATTAGTTCTATTTCGTCTGAATATAGAGAATGCGACACTGGTGTCCCACAAGGAAGTGTACTTGGACCCATGTAATAGTATGTGTAACAGTATTATTAATGTCATGAATTATTATGTCAATAGTATTATTAATGACATTAATAATACTATTGACATAATAATCGAATGGCTTAAAGCAAATAATTTAAATATTAATCTTGACAAATCATACTATATACAATTCAATAAATCAAAAAATAAGCAGCACAATTTTAATCTAAATGTGACAAAGATAAAAAAAGTACAACAATTGAAATTCTTAGGTATGACTATTGACGAGAACTTGAACTGGAAAATACATATAGACCATTTGTGTAACAGAATTAATCACTTCGTATATGCTCTTAAATGTGTTAGGACCGTAACCGACAAAAAGACCGCTATTATGTCCTATCGCGCCTACATAGAATCGATATTGCGCTACGGCATTTTACAATGGGGCAATATAGTACGGACAAAAACAGAGCATATATAGCTCAAAAAAAATGCATTAGAGCCATATGTGGAGTTTTACCTGACGTTTCCTGTAAACCACTGTATAAAAGTCTAGATTTATTGCCACTACCATCACTTTATATTTATGAAGTTGCGGTTTTTGTACACAAAAACACAGAATTATTTAACAAAGTTAATAATTTTAGATTGAGAGATCCTCACAGATTGATATATAATGACATTCCAAGGTCGGATAAGTATGCAAAAAGTTGCCTCTGTATGGGTGTCAAAATATATAACAAGATTCCTAGAGATATTAAAATGCTCAATATCAATATGTTTAAACATAGGTTGTACAAATGGCTAAGTCAGAATAACTTTTATAGCATAGATTCATTTCTCTGTACCAAAAACTTAACATAGATTAATATAGTTATAAATTCTTATTTTATTCAATTTTTATTCGTGTGTCAGTGACATATTTGGTGATAATTATTATATTAATAGTATGAATTGACATGTGATCTCATTATAATATTTTTAAACTCAATGTGTTATTTGCATGCTATTTTCATTATGGCGAAACATATGCGCTCTGTCAAACTTGTACCAGCTTATAATACTATGTTTCTAAGCAAATAAAGAAATTATTATTATTATTATTTTGCGGGTATCTATAAAGTTTTCTCATCTGGTTGGGCAGTATAAATATATAATTGTAAATGAAAATGGTAAACATACATAAATATGAATAAAATAAAATAAATACACAAAAAATACATAAATATATAAAAACCTAACCAGATGGAAGCCCTCGGCAGGGGAGACCAGACGGCCGAGGGTTAGGGGGAAAGGGAAAGAAACCGGCGGACGATGCGGGCGGTATCGAGGAGCACCGCCTTCTGCATTTGAGCCTGGAGCGGTCCGTCACGGAGTCCCAGTCGCCTCAGATGACCCGGGAGGCTGACTGGGATTAACTCGTTCGCAGAAACGACCACAGGAATAATTTCGGCCGGCAGACCACCCCACATGCCGGTAACCTCGTGAGCCAGGTCAAGATTATTTTATATTATTTATATTTTTGGGGTATCTATAAAGTTTTCTCATCTGGTTGGGCAGTATAAATATATAATTGTAAATGAAAATGGTAAACATACATAAATATGAATAAAATAAAATAAATACATAAAAAATACATAAATATATAAAAACCCAACCAGATGGAAGCCCTCGGCAGGGGAGACCAGACGGCCGAGGGTTAGGGGGAAAGGGAAAGAAACCGGCGGACGATGCGGGCGGTATCGAGGAGCACCGCCTTCTGCATTTGAGCCTGGAGCGGTCCGTCACGGAGTCCCAGTCGCCTCAGATGACCCGGGAGGCTGACTGGGATTAACCCATTCGCAGAAACGACCACAGGAATAATTTCGGCCGGCAGACCACCCCACATGCCGGTAACCTCGTGAGCCAGGTCCAGATATTTTGTCACCTTATCTGTTTCGGCTTTCACGAGGTTCTCGTCATAAGGAATGGTAATGTCGACCAAAAAGATCCTTGACTGTGCCCGGTCCATCAGCACAATATCAGGCTTATTCGCAAGAATAGTCCTGTCTGTGATGATGGCCCGGTCCCAGTAGAGCCTGGCGCGGTCATTTTCGAGCACGGCTTCCGGCAAGTACTTATAATACGGCAGTTTCCGATCCACGAGGCCGTATTTCAGAGCGAGCTCCTGGTGTAGAATCCTGGCTACTAGATTGTGTCTGTGCAAATACTCAGAGTTAGAAAGCGCCGAACAACCGGAGATGACATGCCTAAGTGACTCACCGGGATGGCGACAAGCTCGACAGATGTCGACGGCGCCATCCTTTAGGATGTATCTCCGATAATTGTTGGTCTTAATAACCTGATCCTGTATCGCACAGACAAAACCCTCGGTTTCCCCAAAGAGGTCACCGAAACGTAGCCAGTGAAGGGAGGCGACTGTGTCTACGAAAGGCTCATGTAGAGCCTTGTAGAACCTCCCGTGGAGCTCCTTCTCCTTCCATACGGTCTCCCGGTCGGAAATGCACTGTACTGCTGGGTCTTGCCATTGCTCGTTGGCTAAGGATAGAGGGGTCAGTCCTTTATCACAAGAAATAACGTCCCTATAGTATGGATCATCCGCTCTCGTCAGAAAGTAATTACGGAGGCTGCACACTTCGCGATTATGCATGGTAAGCGCGCTTAAAAAGCCGCGCCCGCCATGCTTCCGCGGCAAGTACAGCCTCATTACTGACGATCTCGGATGATGCATCCTGTGGGACGTCATTATAGTGCGGACTTTTCTGTCCAGAGCGTTTAGTTCGGTCTGAGTCCACCTAAGTATGCCAAAGGTATACATGAGAACAGGCATGACCCAACCGTTATATGCGTGCGTCTTATTCACACCGGACAAAAGGCTGTTAAGCACTTTGGTCAAGCGTGCATAAAACACATCGCAAACTGACTGTTTCATACCCGCCTCATCTACACCGATGTTCTGTGACATACCCAGGTATCGGTATGTTTCAGCCTCGGAAAGGGTCCTTATGTTGTTGGGCATAGATAAATCTATGCCCTCAGAGTTAGCAACCCTTCCCCTTTCAACATGGAGGACCGCACACTTATCCGTCCCCAGCTCCATTCTAATAGAATTGCTAAAATCACAAGTGATGTTTAGCAATTCCATAAGATGAGAGCGACTGGAGGCGAATAACTTGAGATCATCCATATAGAAAAGGTGGGTCACTTTTGTACCTCCCCTCCGAAGCTGAAATCCCCTCCCGGAGCCCTCCAGTAAGGTACTGAGAGGGTTCAGAGAGAGGCAGAACCAGATTGGACTCAGACAATCGCCCTGGAAGATACCCCTTCTTATCCTTATGTGGTTCTCCGCAGCCGTCATCCGCTCGCCTAGATGACAAAGGATCGTACTCCACTGCCCCATACACTGCCCAAGGAAGTCTCTAACTGTACAGTCAACCTTGTACAGCTCGAGGACCCTCTCCAGCCATGTATGATTATTTATATTATTATTTATATTATTATTTGGGGCATCTATATAGTTTACTCATCTGGTTGGGCTGTATAAATATATAATTGTAAATGAAAATGATAAACATGCATAAATATCAACAAAATAAAATAAATGCATAAAAAATACATAAATAAATAAAAACCCAACCAGATGGAAGCCCTCGGCAGGGGAGACCAAACGGCCGAGGGTTAGGGGGAAAGGGAAAGAAACCGGCGGACGATGCGGGTGGTATCGAGGAGCACCGCCTTCTGCATTTGAGCTTGGAGCGGTCCGTCACGGAGTCCCAGTCGCCTCAGATGACCCGAGAGGCTGACTGGGATTAACCCGTTCGCAGAAACGACTACAGGTATAATTTCGGCCGGCAGTCCACCCCACATGTCGGTCACCTCGGGAGCCAGGTCTAGATATTTTGTTCGCTTATCTGTTTCGGCTTTCACGAGGTTCTCGTCATACGGAATGGTAATGTCGACCAAAAATATCCTTGACTGTGCCCGGTCCATCAGCACAATATCAGGCTTATTCGCAAGAATGGTCCTGTCTGTGATGATGGCCCGGTCCCAGTAGAGCCTGGCGCGGTCATTTTCGAGCACGGCTTCCGGCATGTACTTATAATAAGGCAGTTTCCGATCCACGAGACCGTATTTCAGAGCGAGCTCCTGGTGTAGAATCCTGGCTACTAGGTTGTGCCTATGCAAGTACTCAGAGTTAGAAAGCGCCGAACAACCGGAGATGACATGCCTAAGTGATTCACCAGGATGGCGACAAGCTCGACAAATGTCGACGGTGCCATCCCTTAGGATGTATCTTCGATAGTTGTTGGTCTTAATAACCTGATCCTGTATTGCACAGACAAAACCCTCGGTTTCCCCGAAGAGGTCACCAAAACGTAGCCAGTGGAGGGAGGCAACTGTATCTACGAAAGGCTCATGTAGAGCCTTGTAGAACCTCCCGTGGAGCTCCTTCTCCTTCCATACGGTCTCCCGGTCGGAAATGCTCTGTACTGCCGGGTCTTGCCATTGCTCGTTGGCTAAGGATAGAGGGGTAAGTCCTTTATCACAAAAAATAACGTCCCTATAGAATGGATCATCCGCTCTCGACAGAAAATAATTACGGAGGCTGCACACTCCGCGATTATGCAGGGTAAGCGCGCTTAAAAAGCCGCGCCCACCATGCTTCCGCGGCAAGTACAGCCTCATTACCGACGATCTCGGATGATGCACTCTGTGGGACGTCATTATAGTACGGACTTTTCTGTCCAGAGCGTTCAGTTCGGTCTGAGTCCACCTGAGTATGCCAAAGGTATACATGAGAACAGGCATGATCCAGCCGTTATAAGCGTGTGTCTTATTAATGCCCGACAAAAGACTGTTAAGTATTTTTGTCAAGCGTGCACAAAACACATCGCAAACTGACTGCTTCATACCCGCCTCATCGACACCGATGTTCTGTGACATACCCAGGTATCGGTATGTTTCAGCCTCGGAAAGGGTCCTTATGCTGATGGGCATAGATAAGTCCATGCCCTCAGAGTTAGCAACCCTGCCTCTTTCGACATGGAGGATCGCACACTTATCCGTCCCCAGCTCCATTCCAATAGAATTGCTAAAATCACAAGTGATGTTTAGCAATTCCACAAGATGGGAGCGACTGGAGGCGAATAACTTGAGATCATCCATATAGAAAAGGTGGGTCACTTTTGTACCTCCTTTCCGAAGCTGAAATCCCCTCCCGGAACCCTCCAGTAAGGTACTGAGAGGGTTCAGAGAGAGGCAAAACCAGATTGGACTCAAACAATCGCCCTGGAAGATACCCCTTTTTATCCTTATGTGGTTCTCCGCAGCCGTCATCCGCTGGCCTAGATGACAAAGGATCGTACTCCACTGCCCCATACACTGCCCGAGGAAGTCTCGAACCGTACAGTCAACCTTGTACAGCTCGAGGACCCTCTTAAGCCATGTATGAGGCACCGAGTCGAATGCCTTTTTGTAGTCTATCCAGGCGGCGGAGAGGTTCCGACGGTTGCGTTTAACCACCTTGCCAATGACCGCGTCAATGAGGAGTGGTTCCTTGGTTCCACGACCACCGCCCCGACATCCATTTTGAGCGCGCGACATCACCTGATTTGAGTTCAGGTGACGAGTGATTCTCGCGCTCAAAATGGATGTTAGTGTCTTGTATATGGTAGGTAGACACGTTATGGGGCGGTACTTGCTCGGGTCTGTGGAATCCCGGTCTTTAGGAACCAAATGAGTGATCCCAGTAGTGAAGAGGCTCGGGAGCGACTTTTGGTCGAGAGCCTCTTGAAACTGTCGGGCGAGCACAGCGTGACACACCACGAACCCCTTCAGCCAGTAGTGATGCAGTCCGTCGAGTCCCGGACTTTTCCAGTTCGGGGCCCTACGGACCGCCTCAGATACGTCATCCGGCGTTATGATGACGGGGTCCATGGGCGTAATATTCGCACACTGACTCGCCACAACTTCCGTCCAAGGGCCCTCGCTGTGGTTTACGGGCTCTGACCACAGGCCGCGCCAGAATGCGATAGTGTCGGCCTGATTCGATGCTGGGCCCGTTCCACGTACCATCGGTCGCTCCAATGATTCATAGAGCCTCTTCTGATCACTCTGGAAGAGACGATTCTGGTTGAACCGTGTCGACCTCTCGGTATATCGCCGAATCCGCTTCCCCCAAGCAGCGATTCTCTGCTTCAGGTCGTCTATGCGCTCCGTCAGTTTTTGCGTTATATCCGGCTAGGACAAACTGATATTTGTCCCAGCAAACGCCATCCTGACGGTGCGCACAATTCTCGGCCTATTATTGCCCGACCTGAAGCTTATCAGTCTGCCGATGAGGACCCTTGCTTTTGCGATACGGTTCTCAATCCTTCTTCTCCAGGCTGGGATGGCGCTACTTTGTCTAGTAGCGCGTCCAGCCGTGGGAAGTTTGGCGCCAATAATACGGCAAACTGCCAGTGCGGCGCCAAAAAGAATTGAGTCCGTCTCGCAAAGGTCCCGGCTGGCTTCCAAATAGGTCACCAGCATTGGGTTAAGAGCCCTCACGACAGCCCGATTCCGCTTGCTTAGGGTTATGCGCGGTAGTCGCGGTCGATTTTCGAGAGGCGTACTGCGCGTTTCCACAATCGTCTCCTCCAATTTACTCCTCATCTGCTCTAGTTCTTGGGTGACCATTCCATCATCGTCTGAATCAACTACAACTGGAAAATCCGCGGCGGGATCGACGTGTGCAGATTGTTCTGCAATTTGTGGCGTCGCATTACCAGCTGCAGCATTTTCATTCGATGAGGGAACGGCCTCACGTCGTAGTCGTTCGAGTTCGGCGTCACCAAATATGTTGGAGCGCAGGATGTACCGAACTCGGTCTGCCAGGTTTTGCTCTGATACATGAACAGATGGCTCTAGCTCCGCGAAAAAGCGATGCATCCGAGCCCGATACGCCAACATTCCAGTTTCTTCCCCTTTTGCCCTAAAATACGCTCGCAATGCGTTTGCGTTCATGATTTTTGTCCAACGCATGCGACGTGTTCCACCAGCGGCGGGTGCCACTTGTTGAGTCCGAGAAGACCCAGACGACACCAAGCCCTCTGGTGGGGATGATGGATGCGGGCGGCTACTAGGTGGTCTTGCAGCCCCCCGCGCTTGGCTGGCGACCCGCATGCTGTCGCGTCCAGCGCCAGCTCCAGACGCGCCCTGGCGACCTCCAGGCAGCGGCCCTTTGCGCACTCTTTTATTTTCCATCATCCATTATATGGGCGTCAATTAACGGGAGACGCCCAGGCCCGGCACCGTTTCATGGTGCGGCCATAAGCACAGACGGAACTTTGCACCCTCAATTCTGCCGAGGCACGGCGCACACACCTCTTGGCAAGGCGCTGACTGACTGCACTGACGTAGCAGTTTTGTCACTTAAATGTTACGTCAGCGGGCGATGGGGTCGTCACTTGCCTACGCCTAAGTATTATTATTACTATTATTATTCGCCTACCCCTCTGGGTGACAGGCGTGAGTGTTTTTTTTTACAATTTAAATTTAAAATATAAAGAAAATGAGAACATCAGCTATGTAGTCGAAGTCAATTAAATACGCATTATTGAGGATATCTCCAAAACTACTAGTCTACATGAGAAGCAGCAGCTTTCAAATAAAAAAAAGAATCATCATAATCGTTTCTCCTAGAAAAAAGGTCTGAGTTATCACACAAAAAAATACGGTCGATTTGTGTGCCTCCTTTTATTGAAGTCGTTTAAAAATGGTAATTAGTTTAGAGTTTCAAAGACATTCACATACGACACATACTAACCTTCCTCACATTGAACAATAATGTTATTATTATCAGCAAATTACTAATACATGGTAACACCTTGGTATATTATACTACCTACTAATATCAAAGGATTCAATTTGTTTTCTTACAACACCTAACCCTACAGTAGGAGCGGCCTTAACAAAGGCACGTAACGGGCTAAGTGATACAGAATCTCGCACGCGGACGTAAGGTGCATTTTGATTTAATACGCGCGCCGCAACAATCAGTTGGCTATTTTTACCAAGGTCCCATCCGAGGCATGCAAAGTATTATGAATATTAGCAACGTTGTAACTAGGTTTAAACTCGCAAGTTTGCTATCAGAGTGATCCTTCTGTTTTTATACTATTATTTATTCTGTGCTTTTCCTATAAACAACTTCAAGGTTCAAGATTCTGTGCTTTCCCTATAAATAACTAAACTATAATTATAAGTCATAATATTGCAATTATTTCGCTTTTATACAAATATCTATTACGTCATTTGATGGATATATAAGACACCTCTATCTTTCATTATAATAAATTAATGAAAACGATTTCTTTCTTTTGATACGAGTGAACCTTGACATTTCTCACAAGAGTCTATAGAAAAAATCTGACCACATAGCCAGCTATGTAGGAAATCACTTGTTTTTGATCGCTCAGATAGAAAAGTCTCAGGTAACGCCAAACCATTTTCACAATCAACTATAAACTGCAAATCTGTCATTAAATAGCAAGGAACATACACAACTTCTGATTTTAGGCCCCCAGTTGGGCCTTTTTATCGCTACCACCAAGTTATTTGTAAATTCACGGCTTTTTGGAAAGCAGAAATTAGATAAATATGTGGCGGCGCTGTCGTTGCGCCACAGGCGTAACACATCGAAGCCTAAATCGCGCTATCAAAGTTCCGAAGTATACGCAGTATATATAAGAATAGGTCTGAATTAGCACTCGGAGCGTTGGCCGTTCCCCGGGCAGAACACCTTGCCCGGCGGGAGATCTACTCTTTTCCTTCCACCGGCCACAAGTATTTAACCGCATTGAACTTTTTTATGTTCCTATATGACAAAGCTATTAAATGTTTTATTTTATGATCCATATGGGTTAGGAACGCGGGTGGAAACCGGTACTTCAAGTCCTTCAGAAGCTCTTTAATTCCGTCCTTCATGGTGGTATTACTCCGGAGGCGTGGAGCAGAAGTGCGGTGGTCTTGTTCTTCAAGAAGGGCGACAATGCTCTCTTGAAGAACTACAGACCGATTTCCCTTCTGAGCCGCGTCCACGTGCTGTTTACCAGAGTCATTACAAATCGTCTCGCGCACAGACTCGACGACTTCCAGCCTCCTGAACAACCCAGTTTCCGGTAAGGCTTTAGCACCAAACACCACATACATACCCTTCGGCAAATTGTACAAAAGACCGAGGAGTACAATTTGCCACTATGTATATCTTCACTGCTGCATTGGAAGACGTTTTCAAGCTACTGGACTGGAAAGGATATGGTATTAACATAAATGGCGAGTACATCACTCACCTTCGATTTACCGACGATATAGTCCTTATGGCAGAATCGCTGGAGGACCTAAGCACTATGCTCAGTGACCTCAATAGTGCTTCCCAACGGTTAGGTTTTAAGATGAACATGGAGAAAACAAAGATCATGTATAAGTAGTTGTTGGGAGCATTAAGCTCGAATTTGCTGACGAGTATGTTTACCTGGGACAAATAGTCCGACTAGGTAACTCCAACTTCGACCGAGAGGTCAATCGAAGGATTCAGCTCGGTTGGGTAGCGTTAGAGAAATTACGACACATCTTCCCGTCAGGTATACTTCATAACTTGAAGACGAGACTGTACAACTAGTGCGTGTTGCCAGTGATGACTTATGGAACTGAGACGTGGTCTTTCACTGCTGGCCATATGAGGAAGTTCAAGGTCGCTCAGCGAGCTATGGAGAGGTCTATGCTCGGGGTTTCTCTGCGTGATAAACTTAAAAAGGAGGCTATCCGCAGTAGAACCAGAAAGACCGACATAGCCCAAAGGATTAGTAAGCTGAAGTGGCAATGGGCCGGCTATATAGCTCCAAAAACCGACAACCGATGGGGCAAAATGGTTCTCGAGTGGCAGACTCTTTCCGATAGGCGAAATGTAGGGCGTCCCCCACTAGCTGGAGTGGGGACCTGGTAAGACATGCAGGAAGTCGATGGATGCAGGTGGCTCGGGACCGTGCTTTGTGGCATTCCTTATTGGGGGAGGCCCATGTTCAGCTGTGGACTTGAGTGGCTGTAATGATGATGATGATGATGGATTAGGAATACATATTATCTTTACTTCTACTAGCTCTCATTCGGGAAACCCAAAGCGCGATGCGCGGAGCACGCGCTGTATCGCCCCCGCCGTGTGTCTCCCACTTTAGCCTCTGACGCCCTAAGTAATTTCGTTAAAATGAGTGTTTTGTTTTTGAAATATTTATTACATACCGATAAAAAGAAATATCACTGTTCTTACTTGTTTACACGCGCTCTATAGAATACTTATAATAAATACTATAAAGTTGTGATCAATTGTGTTTGATGGACGCAATATTACCGACCGTAGATTTTTTTACCATTTTAAGCTAGTGCTTGACTACTATCCACCTGAAGGTAAGTGATGTAACTGAAGATGGTAAAGCGTACTGACTTAGTTTATCAAAAGCCTATCCTATTCGCTCTTCCCTTAAGACACCGTAGACTTAGAATATACTGGCGTAGAAGACACCTACATTACGAGTATAATCGGATGGTTCTGGCTGGCAGATTATTCACTCCTTTGCTCTACGCTTTATGCATGACGAAGATTGAGGTATGATACTAAATCTCTGTAACAGATAGTGCCACTATGAGCATTTGTCTTAACGTGAGTATTGGTATAACAAACTGCATAATAAGTTTACGAACTTCTTGCAATATATGGTATATTTCGAGGAATATTAATTGTTAAAGTAAATTCATGGAAAATATAAAAATGCAAAGTGGTTCATTTAGACTGAGGGACCAACAAAAAAACGCTAAACGAAGTTCTTATGAAACAACGGCTCTTTTTCTAAACACTCCGTTATATGGTTATTGGCTCGTTGAAAACGAGCATAATCAAAACGCCAATAACCTTCGCGTGTCATTGAAATGTCAAACAGACATTTATTATCAACCCTGTTGATACGGCGGTGTCGGACTCGGACTTTCTATCATCAGGAATCTCGTACTGTTTATTTAAAAAAAATGGAGCCAAAAATTAACTTAAAACAGGATCTAGCTTACAAAAAACTGCAAGACTTTTTTAACTCAAATGCTGAAAAAATCAATATTCTTCAACTTTTTCAGCAAGATCCCGACCGTTTCAAAAAGTTCAGGTATTTTGTCATAATTGCCTTTTAACTTAAATTTTACTTTTACCTTTATTAATATAAATATACATTTTTATCTTAATTGTTGAGTTATTTATCCGGTGAAATAAGTTATGTAAGTACCTTCAATCACTTTTTTAAAGTTATGGCATATAAACTTTCTAAAGGTCATCGATTCATAGATACAATGTCACCGGTCAATTTGGGGTAGTTCAAATTATTCATTTGAATTCATTATGTACATCTTAGATTTAGATCTGTTGGGTAATAAAAAATTAAGTAAAATTTTAAATAAAACGACAAATTATAATAATTATGTTGTGGTAGGGGTAAAAAATTTAATAATTGAAATTCAGTTCCTCACATAATAAAATTTTTTCAGATGTTAATATCTCAAAAATTATCGATGACCTATACATGTAAATTATTATGATGTTTTAATGTCTATATTTTTAATTTTTTCTTTATTTTTAATTTCATATCTAGTTTGTATACATAAATAATCCAACCAACAATTATAGTTTATTTCAATAAAAAAAATGGCAACAAAACAACTTTTATGTACTGTATTTTAGGTTGCAATAACAAGTGAGAAAGAAGAAGGAGTTTTCAAGGTTTTTACAATAATTATAAAATCCCATTTAATGAGGCATATATTTTAGTCCTCAGGGGTGACAATGCATCTACTTTTTAATTCTCAATAGAGGATAGATTTAGTGGTCTATGGGCCCCACAGTATCCAATTACCATCAGTTGGACTGTGTGGTAATTTGTCACCTTTATTGTATACAAAATGTACATATGATTAATAATTAATAGTTAATCAAATGTACATTTTGGACTCTGGTTCTCCTGTATAGAGAATTAAGCTAACTTTCACAATGATAAAAAGCTCATTTCATGCTGGTAACATAAAATTAGCTTTACATAATTGTGAAAGTGTGGCTGTTTCTTGATCAAGCCAACCTACTCATGCTGCAGGCTGCAGCCATAGTATAGTTGCAGTGGGGCTCTACCACATTAGGATATGTGCAGCATAATACTATGATGACATCATGTAAATAAAATACAAATTTTGAAATTATAATTGGATCACCAGCTTTCTTGCAGATCGGAGCATCAAGGTCGTTGTAGACGGTGCATGCTCCGACTACAAGCCTATTAACGCTGGTGTTCCATAAGGCTGCATGCTATCACCAACGCTGTTTCTTCTGAATATCAATGATATGTTGCAAGCCGGTAGCATTCATTGCTATGCGGATGACAGCACTGGTGATGCTCTATACACCGGCCGTGCCAATATTTCTCGGGAAAACGTCACCGAGTACCGGAACAAACTTGTGTCTGAAGTCGAGTCTTTGCTGGACAAAGTCTCGAATTGGGGGCGATTAAATCTAGTCCAGTTTAATCCTCAGAAGACACAAGTTTGCGCGTTTACTGCTAAAAAGAACCCCTTTGTCGTATCTCCTCAGTTTCAAGGTACTCCCCTTGTTGCCTCAGCCAGTATCGGAATCCTCGGCGTCGACATATCGAGTAACGTGCAGTTTCGTGGTCACTTGGAAGAGAAGGCCAAATTGGCCTCTAAACATCTTGGCGTGCTCAGTAGAGCGGGACAGTATTTCATGCCGGCTCAACGCCTGCAACTTTACAAGGCGCAGGTTCGGCCTCACATGGAATACTGTTCCCATCTCTGGGCTGGGGCTCCCCAGTGCCAGCTCCTTCCACTTGACCGCATCCAGCGCAGAGCGGCTCGAATCGTCGACGACCGAGTCCTTTCTGATCGGCTCGACTCATTGGCACTGCGAAGAGATGTTGCATCTCTTAGCATTTTCTTTCGCAATTACCATGGGGAGTGCTCTGAGGAATTGTTCGGATTAATCCCAGCCGCCAAATTTCACGAACGCACATTGCGGCAGAACTCCCGATACCATCCACACCATCTGGATGATTGGCGGTCCACCACTGTGTGATTTAGAAGATGTTTTCTTCCTCACACAACTTCCTTGTGGAATAGTTTACCACCAGCGATTTTTCCGGACCGATACGACTTAGGGACCTTCAAGAAAAGAGCCTACTCCTTTTTAAAAGGCCGGCAACGAATCTGCAATTCCCCTGGTGTTGCGGTTGTTCATGTAGGTAGTCACTTAACCATCAGGTGAGCCGCATGCTCGTTTGCCCCCTCTCCTATAAAAAAATAATAATAATAATAATATTATTTTCAAATATACTTACCATAGTACTGTGTAGTGGCTGATTAAGAGTATCCACTACCCCATGTAGTCTCAGGTCTTGTATGAGGCGATAGAGGTAAACAAACCAAAAGATGTGCAGCAGTATATTCTAATAACAACTAGAAATTAATAAGTTGCCATCCCTCCTACCAAGCATGGTGACTATGGCAAATATCCCCCTTATTAGGCAATCTATGGGAGGCCTATGTTCAGCAGGTGACTTTCATAGACTGTAATGAATTAATGAATTACCACACTTGATTATAAAGGAGAAGAATCAAAACATGAAAATTTGTTATATTAATTATCATGTAAAGAAAATCTCTAGTTAATATTTTATACGTGGTAGAGCCATGGTGCAGACCATAGGTTCTATTACCATTATAAGCCAGTGCTTGCCTACTATCCACCTGAAGGTAAGTGGTGATGCAGGTAAAGATGGTAAAGCGCACTGACTTAACTTACTAAAAGCCTATTCACTCTTGCCTTGAAGATATAGATTAATTTATTTAATTATATTATTAAATGTAATCTATAAATAACCTCTATTAAATAATAATTATATTATTATTTAATGTAGATTAATTGTATAGTTGTAGCATGAATGGGTCGGCCACACTCTCACAGAGTACAAGTGTAAAATAGCAGCTTAATATTGCTGTGTTTTGTATGGTGAGTGTAGAGAACCGGAGACCCTTTTAACTGGAAGAGAGACATTCCATCTTAGTCCTCACGGCTGACAACACATCTGCATTTTGATTCGCAAACGAGGATAGATCTAGATGTCTTACTTGATAAGGTGTCTACGGGCCACAGCAACCACTTATCTTCAGGTGGACTGTGTGCTTGTTTGTCACCCTTACCCTATAAAAAAAAATCATACAAGATTCAGAAATTATATAAATTTCTTTTTTTATAAAATTGAAGTGACAAACAAACTTGCAGTTCACTTGTTGGAAGGTGTACCTTATCTCTCTGTCATGTTTGTTTGTATTTTTCTGCCGACTTCCAAAAAGGAGACGGTGCTCAATTCGACTGTATGTTTTTTTTATGTGTGTTACCTCATAACTTTTTACTGGGTGAACCGATTTGGATGATTCTTTTTTTATTTCAAAGCTGGTACTTCCCGTGTGGTCCCATATGATTTTGATCAAGGTCAGACCAATAGTTTTTGAGTTATTCTTAATAAGTCATATTGTAGTCGGCTGTACAATATTTTTTATTTTAAATTATTTTCTATCGACTTCAAACAGGAGGAGGTACTCAATGTAACTGTACGTTTCTTTTTTTTATGTGTGTTACGTCATAACTTCTTTCTGGGTGAACCAAATTCGATGATTCTTTTTTATTTGAAAGCTGGTGCTTCATGTGTGGTCCCATATAAATTTGATCACGGTCTGACCACTAGTTTTTGAGTTATCCTTAATAATTTATATTGAAGTTGGTTGTACAAAATGTTTAATTTGAAATTATTCCTATTATTACTTTTTATATTATGTGCTGCATGCTTTATCTGGGATAAACATGTTTCTTACTTCCTGTAGCCAACTTCAAACAAAGAAGACTCCAGTAGGATTGTCACCTCTGAGGACTAAGATGTAATAATCACAGCATGTAATTGTACTGGCTATCTTACTTCACCTCCCGCCCTCCCTCAATTGGGTGCACTATCCCTGTCACCACTAATCCCAACAAACTACTCCTAACACCAGCTTAGCTAAATAATTTAATATCTTTGTTATAATGGATTTTCACAAAGTAACATCTGATTCTAATAATAGAATTAAAATCAACATTGTTTCTTAACATGTTGATTGCCAGAATATTTGTACTATGAAACATACACACAAATTTCACAATTACTTTTATTTGATTTTGTTAACTTAGCTATTTTACTTACATAGCACTTATATGGTGCAATATGTATTGATTATGCATTATATGTATTCATATATTTTTCAATAGGATAAGGGTGACAAGCGAGCACACAGTCCACCTGATGGTAAGTGGTTGTTGTAGCCCATAGACATCTACATCTATCCTCGTTTGCGAATCAAAATTCAGATGTATTGTCAGCCCTGAGGACTGCCTCTCTTCCAGTAAAATATGGCAGCATTAAGCTGGTATTCTGTGAGAGTGTGGTCCTACCCCGGTTGAGCTGACCCATTTGTGCTACAACTATACCAGTAATATAGCTGCAGCATGGCACTTCCATGTAAAAAAATCATATCATTATTATTATTATTTTTACATTATGTATTTTATGACAGCAAGTATAAGTACAAATATACTTACAGAAATAAGTAAGTATATTTGTACTTATACTTGCTGTCATAAAATACATAATGTAAAAAAATCATATCATTATTATTATTATTTTTACATTATGTATTTTATGACAGCAAGTATAAGTACAAATATACTTACTTATTTCTACTTTCCAGAAATATGACTAATTTGTGTTAAATATTGATTTAGTCTCAGACTCCAAACACCAAATGATGGAGACATCTTGCTGGATTACTCAAAGAACCGTGTGGATGCCACAGCTTTCGACCTTCTTCTCAATCTGGCTAAAAGTCGCGGCGTCGAGCAGGCTAGAGATGCTATGTTTTCAGGTAAATATAAATGTAATCATATAATGTTTGTGTTTGAAGGACCACTCTTACATAATGCCAGTTAAAATAGATATACTGCTGTACTTCAAACAATGAGTGATAAGAACTGAAGAACCTTTTACTGGTAATGAATCAGTCCACCTTAGGCTTAAGGGTCTATATGTGATGACCTAGGTGATAAATACACATATATCTTCGATAAGACCCTTGCTCATAAAAAAGGAGTTCTTTTTAGCCAACTACAAAAACAAAGGAGGTCAATCTCGATTTGTTTGTAAGTGTAAATTTTTTGTATATATATTGTGCAATCCCTGTGAACCGATTTCAAGGTTTCTTTTTTTATTAAATAGGTTATACTTAAAGAGTGGTCCCGTATAAGATTTGGACAAAAAAATGAAGTTTCTAATGTAACTATTTACACAACATTCTATAGTTGTTACATTGAGGTACGCAGAGTTATATTACTTAGTCCACTTAACAGGGTCAAAAAATTAAACTTTTAATAAAAGTTACCACTTTCAAATCAAAAATTTTGTACAATTAACTTCAATATAAATTATTAAGGATAACTCAAAAACTACTAGTCAGAAGACCTTGATCAAATTTATCTTTATCTCGGACCACGATACCATATATTAATTTATCTTTATATTGGATATTGAGAAGCACCAGCTTTCAAATAAAAATCATCTAAATCGATTCACCTAGGAAAAAGTTATGAGGTAACATACATAAAGAAAACAAAAAGCTTCACACAAATAATCAAATTCAAAGAAATAGCTTCTGCCGAAGTCAAGATTTTAATTCTTTTGAACTTCTGAAGCTGTTATGTGGAAACTATTTTTAGTTATTTTAAGACAGCCTTTACTTTATAAGCGACTTCAGTCTTTCTGTGAAGTAGGCTTTTACTTTTATTAAAAGTTTTCTTTTATTTTGTAGTCAATATTAGTTTCCTTTCTGCTCTTGAAATAGAAACAGACTTGTACTAGTAATTACCGTTACTGTTATATCCTAGCAGAAGTCCACTGGTGAACATGGCCTCCACGTAGATTGCCTCATAGTGGGGCTAGTTGTCATAGTTAGAATAGAATGAATAGAATAGAATGAATAGAATAGAACGAATAGAATAGAATAGAATTATTTTTTATTCAATATTGATTATTACATAATAATTTTTGTGTAATGTTTGTGTTGCCGGTCCAGTAGTGAAAGGGACAGTAGAGGGAGCAAGTGGACTATATGTGATTTTTCTATATTTGACTGATTTACTTATTTAATTATTACTTTAATAGCTGAGACTAAGTGGACTGTGTGTAAATTATGACGGTTCAACTAAAGAAAAGGTGGGGCAACTAATAAACGTTTATTCAACTATTTACAATAGCTGCAGTACAACTAATTTATATATACAATAGGGAGACATGGGGTTAGTGCACGCAATTGAGGAAGGGCGGGAGCTGCTTTTCCAATTAGGTAAGACATATCATTTTATTTTATCGAGCTGATGTACGCAAGGTAATTTTTGCCAACTTTAACGAATGACTCCCGGCGGCCACATGCCCTTCTTGTATTCGCGCGGCGGGGGTCTCTCCGTCGGCGGGCTCACGTGGTGTTCCTGGCGGTGTGCGCGGCGGAACGGGCATGCGCGGGCGACGGGGCGGCGCGGTGGCCCCCTTCGCCGTCAGTAACAAGTTATATACATAGAAGTCTTTGGATACAATGCGAAAACGCACTTTGCTTAAAAGCAGCATTGTAAAATGGTCAATATTTCTTATCATAACCTACCTTATGTTCACAGGAGAAAAGATAAACTTCACGGAGAACCGTGCGGTGTTGCACGTAGCTCTACGTAACCGTCAAAACAAACCGATTTTGGTCAATGGGGCGGACGTCACGCCTGACGTGAACGCTGTCCTTGCTCATATGAAGGAGTTTTCTCAACAAGTCATAGGCGGGCAGTGGAAAGGGTTTGTAGTGATTATTTATTGATTAACACTAACTATAGTAATATCTTGTAATTTAAATATAATACTTCAAAAATATAAATGTGAAAAAGAGGCCAAGTCTAGCACAAATAACCTGGGTTGCCGGCTTCTCTGATAAAAGAGTTAAGATCTGAAAGGGTGCCGATTTCCATAGCAGTTTCTTAAATCGTAGCTATAGGAATGTACAACGTTCTTCAATTGATATAAAATAGTTTGTAACATTCTTTGATAATCAATTTGTAGCATGGCAAGTTTTAAATATAAATTGTAGTATAGAATAAAACAACTAAAAAATCAATTTGAGGCTTGTATTTAACTTGGGTGTGGTTAGTAACAAATGCATTACTTGGAACTAACTGCACAAATAACTTTGTCTACACTTTTTCGACGACAGATATCAATAATTTCTAGTTTTGAGATTTTTTCCATGGTATATGCCTAATGAACTACCTTGACAACAACTTGTTAGAGTCAGTAATAGGTTTATTCGCTGAACAGTTAAATTAATTATTTTATACTAGCTGATACCCGCGACTTCGTTCGCGTTGCTTGATATATCAAGAAACCAAACATCACTGAACACGTAGTGCTTAAAAAAATAGTTTTTTCCTAAAACTTAATAACTTTATATTACATGAAGATATCGCAATAATATTTTTTTACATAAGGGCCAAGTGTCTAAGAAATAATACTTAAAAAACCTAATTGAAATCTATCCAATAGTTTTTCTGTGACGCGCACAACTGCAAACCTCTATCATTTTATTTATATAGATGAGCGTTAGCGATTGTACTTGAGAGTTGAGATAGTGGCGATGCCGAGGCCTCGATGTGAGGATGGGCGCGGGAGCACGGCCTGTGCCCCCGCCGCTCCCCGCAGCCCCGCTGCCCGCAGTCGCCTTCTTTGTGTGTGAACGCAACTGTTTTCAAATAAAGAAAGCGACATAAATGCATCGCTACCCTCGAGGACTAAGATGAACTACCTCACATCCTGTAATTATATGATCTCCAAAGACGTAATAAAAAAAAGGATAGACGGGTTACACACTAACATTATTGTATTTTAAAGTGGCGCAGGTAGTATTATATCTACGTACAGTTATTTATTGACACGTTGCGCTAACAAATAGAGACAAATGATACGGCATACCTATCGTTAGAAAAAAATGAATATACATCATTAGTTGCCTATTGATTGCTGCTGAGCGCTCATTGGCGCGAGCGCGTAACATACTGATATGGAAAATAAACACACTAGCTAGCGTCAAAGTTTACACTAGCGGTCAGTGTTGAAATAATAAAACCAATTATGAACAAAACATCTATATTCAAAATATTAATGAGGCGTTTTTCTTGTCTCTAATAGTTGCCGTGTAATTTGTGCACCACCTAAAAACACAGGAAGGAATTTTTCCCACGAATAACTAGAAGATTTACGCGCTGTAGCGAAGGTATAGCCGCGACGCGAGAGCGTGCCTGACTGAATGCGAGTCGGGCAATTACCTGACTTTCGTATTGCATTCATAGAGCGAGTACGACGTATCTATACTTTTAAAAACATCTTAGACGATCTCCCTTTAAATTTGCAAATAGCAATGAATACACTGCTTCTAGGCGACAGGAATTGTATAGAGGGGTGGCCTTGGTAAGGCTAATAAAGTGTTTTTCAAAAACTATTGGTTGTGATGGGGATTTAAACCCAGAACTTAGATCCTGTATTACGACAACTCTAATCACTGTCCATTGCGTGGCTTATTACATTTTTCGTACACTTTCTGTATTTACTGTTGACCGACCGAGAGAGGAAAAAAAATTAATCCAGATGGTAAAATAATG
Source organism: Parnassius mnemosyne (assembly GCA_963668995.1). Lineage (NCBI taxonomy): Eukaryota > Metazoa > Arthropoda > Insecta > Lepidoptera > Papilionidae > Parnassius > Parnassius mnemosyne. The sequence goes on from CAVLGL010000086.1 coordinate 14,202,974, forward strand.
ATGTGTACCTGTCAATAATGTACCGTCTTATGACATGCAATAAAACATTTGAATTTGAATAACGTTTTTTTTTTAAAGATAAGAACCGGGTATCACCCTAGTTCGGCTGCAGATGCTATGTTTTTTCAAATATATGTACCAAATTAACTTTTTTAAGTGTTAAGCAAATATCTGATTGTACTACCTTTTGGAAATAAAGAACTTATTATTATAATCTTATTATTATTATAGAGCATATAAATTACTATGTTTAGTATCTCCGAAATATGGTTGAATGTTATTTCATAAAGCATGCTTTATTCAGATACACTGGAAAACCAATCACTGACGTCATCAATATCGGCATTGGGGGCTCTGATCTTGGCCCGTTGATGGTGACAGAGGCATTGAAACCTTACGCTAATCACCTTAAGGTAATACACATTTGTTTTCATGAATTAAATTAATAATTAAAGTAATTGCATTTGTATTGATTGAACACTTGACTTAGCGTGTGTTCTTATATTAATGTAAATGTTATTATTTAAAAAAAAAGGCATTTTAAAGTACCTAATACATTATTAAATCAGTCGTTATTAAATTAAAAAAGTACTTAGTTATAGAAATGAGTGAAAATGAAAACAATTTTAAACAGTCGCCACTCAAAATTCAGTTTTAATTTTCTCGACATTAGGTACATTTTGCCAAGAGCCTCGTCCGTCTGTAATCAAAATAAAATACACGCTTCTATTTTACCTTGAATTGAAAATAATGACATTGTAAAATCGACACTATATTATTCGTTTTAGGTGCATTTCGTGTCGAATATTGACGGCACTCATCTCGCAGAAGTACTGAAACGTTTGAATCCAGAAACGGCGCTGTTTATCATAGCCTCAAAGACATTCACTACGCAAGAAACCATTACCAACGCTACTTCTGCCAAGAACTGGTTCTTAGATGCGGCTAAAGATGTAAGTAATTTTTATAAAATCAGCACATTCTTATAGAAGGTGGAGTTAGATATATTTTTTCTTTAACCCCACCTTCTATAAGAAAACTGAACATTTTCTTTAAATTGTGAACTTCAAGTGCGTCGTTTACTATAAAGAATGAAAATTTACTATATGTTGTGAAACTCCGGGGTCTTTTTTTAAACCGTATCACAACCGTGTCATGAAAGTTGACGTTTAGTGAGTGAATTTCCCAGTAAACTTAATTCTTTTCTTATCCTGCGCGCATAGTACATGTACACTCGTAAACATCCGTACAAACAGCGGCACAAGTCGTGCAAGCATGGCCTTGACATGCGCAATAGTCGATTCATAAGTCTCTTTCGTGAAGTACAGAAGTTTGGACGCGGGGTGTGTACGGTGAACAGTCTTTCACGCGATTGGTCCGTTAGTGAATCTTCGTCATTCGTTGGATATTCACGTGACATTCACCTGCAGAATATTGGCTTGAAAATATACTGTACGAATACTGTCACTTGGTGCTCACGACTGGCGTCGCTGTTAATACCTAATGTAACGCAAACATAATAAGAGCGGAGGTATGCTAGGATGTATATTCTGACACAGGGAATTTTAAACGTAACCCCCACACTAGGATTTTATCCTGTATCGTGATATTATATAATAATTTTGTATACTTTTCAGCCATCGGCGGTAGCGAAGCATTTTGTAGCACTCTCCACTAACGCCGAGAAGGTGACCGCCTTCGGTATAGACTCTAAGAACATGTTCGGCTTCTGGGATTGGGTGGGTGGACGGTTGGTATTATTTTAACTTCACCTTTATTTACTCTTAAATCTTAGAAACTACTTCATACATATTAACTCGTAATATAACTGTCTATACATATTTAATTGGTTCAGTGCTGATGGCACGCCAGGCGTGCCATCGATTACTTTTGTGTGTGGCGTATGACACACGAGTCGTGTCTTTTTAAAAATCGTTATAACTCGCTCAAATTGCGGTTTTGGAAAATTTATCCAGAACAAAATATACATTATTTTGCGAGTAGTTCATACCTGCGGCTTCGTTTCTGAATATTTTGAACATTTTAAATTTTTAGGGGTTGACAACCTTTTTTTAACTTGTACATGGTACTCTTTTTACTTTGTGGGTTTTCAATCGTGTTGTGGAAAAATAGTCTAATAAGTAACAAATAATAACACTCACTGCGATCTCGCTCACAAACTCAAGTTGTAAATAAATTTCTGGAAAACCAGTCTCCTGTTAAAAAAAAAAAACAATGCGTTTGTCCTATTGTTTAATTTTGCTTAAAATGGTTGAACTGCCGTCTTATTACTATCATATGGCCGAATAGACCTACGAAGTACCATGTGCTCTTGTGATATGGTATAAGGTTTATTTTTGCTTGAAACAGTTTGAAACTGTTCATGCATAAAAAAAGGTCGCTAATAAATAGTCTTTTGTCAAGCCGCCGCCGTATAGCGCTTGCGTTTGTTTCCTTTTGAAAACACTTGTTTTGCTATTCTTACTAATTAGACGTTTTCAAATTTTCTTTAATTTTATATTTGTATAACATTAAATAATATTTAACATTTGTAAATATTAATGAATCATAAACCTTATTTTTTTCCAAATTAAGGTTCTTGATTGTTTGATATTTACAAATATTATTATTAGGTGAAAATTTAATTTAATAAAAGCCAAGGTTTTCCAGGGTGATTTAGCTGTACCTACTTATATAAATGATTTTTTTATAAAACAAAAAATAGTACAAAATGTTTGTAATCTCTGCATAAAAAAAGTCACTTACTCTCAATTTTAAAGCAAACACGTAGAAAAACACGTAGTTAGCCACTAAAAACAAGTATCCTTCCGTTTGTAACTGATGTTTGATGTCAACTAAACTTAATTAGGTCTAAACAAGTGAAAAAAGCATAAAAAAGAACATTACTTTTACACATGGCTGATGGCGCTTGATACACCAAGCGTGTCATGAAATATTTGTTCGTCGCCACAGCTAATAGTTGTCGAAAATTGGTGCCGCAACGAATCGGTTAACAAATAACGAAAAATATGGAAATTGAAACAAGAAAAGGTTTTACGTGGTAGAGCCATGATGCTGAAGCTATATTACTGGTATAGTTGTAGCGCGAATGGGTCGGCTTTACCGGGGAAGGACCACGCTCTTACAGAATCCCAGCGTAAGATAGCAGCTTAACGCTGCTGTGTTTCGTATGGTTAGTGTAGAGAACTGAAGGCCCTTTTTACTGGAAACGAGGCATTCCATCTTACTCCTCACGGGTGACAACGCATCTGTAGTTTGATTTGTAATCGAGGATAGATGTAGATGTCTATGGGCCGCAGCAACCACTTACCATCAGGTGGACTGTGTGCTCGTTCGGTACCCATATCCTATATAAAAAAAAGAAAAAATCTGAGATCGTCATCTAAAGAATGAATATTATGAATAACAATATTATAGTTTTGTGATAATTGTGACTGATTAAGACGAGGATTAACGACGTTGACGGTTTCAGCACTCCCTTCTAAACTACATGCTTTTTAATATTTGTCCAGAACGATAAAGCATGCGACATTTGGTGGACAAAAAGTTAATTTATTTTTAAAACGTTTTTGCTTATTATCTGGAAATAAAGGATCTAAATAAACTTTTTTATTAGCCGATTAAGAATTTAATTCAATAACTTTAACTAAGCCTTTCATATTATCGGAAAATATTATATGGATATCACTTTTTTAAAATAATTTAAATTATTTAAAAATTTTGTACAGCCGATTTCAATATAAGTTATTAAGAATAACTTAATAACTATTGGTCTGACCTTGATCAAATTCATATGGGACCACATGAGAAGTATCAGCTTTCAAATAAAAAAAAGAATCATCAAAATCCGTTCACCCAGTAAAAAGTTATGAGGTAACACACATTAAAAAAAAACATACAGTCGAATTGAGTACCGTCTCCTTTTTGGAAGTTGGCAGAAAAAGAGACCTTGAACGTCAGTTTTTTTCCCGGCGATAATTTTTTTTTATCTAGATTAATATAAAGTGTTTTAAAAATCCATTGGATTAAGAACTTAATTGAGACTTAATATACGTGCATATTTTTTTCCGGGCATGTACTATTTCAAGAGGTACCAATTCTGAGTTTTAAAATCGTTTTCAAAATACGAAATTTTGTCCAGCTTTAAGAAAAACTAGTGTTTAGTTTAGAACTAATAATGACAATTAATGTGTTTTGTGGACATTTTGATTTATAATTTAAAAAAAAAACCCAACTTAGATTCTTTTGAAAGCCTCTGTACATTTTTTATCTCATCTTATTGGCATTACTTCAGTTTGTAAGATTTTCACGATTGGAAATTGTCTGCTGTGTAAAATGCAAGCCTATTAATGAGGGTAGGGTATCCACGACATTTTCTGCCACCAGGGCGGCGCCACTAGAAAGTGAGGTATAATATTTGACAGATTTCATAGCGAGGAAGTTAATTTGTTCTGAAAATGTAAAGGTTACTGTTTCTTTCTGTACTATTAGCTATATTTTATATTAATAACGTTAAAAATAAATAAACAAAACCACAGATATTCATAAAAGTAGAAATATAAAAAAAAAAACTTAAAAAAGAGCTAAAAATTAAAGAGCAAACCACTGACGCATTGTTTTATGTATTAATGTAATGCTCTACAAACTGATAAACTTTTATTAAAAAACAACTTCCCAATTAAATTACATTGTGTAACAAAAAAAACTTTACCTCAGTGTCAACTAGTCTCTCTGGTGAAGCAATAAATTATTAGCCCCTGATTATATATATATATGATATACATGGTTGTCGGCGCTGGTTGGATCATTGCGTTGTAACTGAGGCCGCAAGGCGCTCAGTCATAGATTGCAGAGTACTGTATGATACTTACTGGTCGGATCATGTTCCATTACTGGTGGAGTGCAATATAAACTTATTGAGAGAAAAGAATGTAATAAGTTATTTCTGTAATAATAAAATAATTTGGGGTGACAGAAATAATAACCAAATAGAAACTTATAAAAAATTGTGTCACTCTAAATTAAAGGACGTAAATTTTCCACAAGAATTTAAAAGTTGTTGTAATGATATATGTATAAATGATAATCATAAATTAATTTTAGATACTATGTACGGTAATATTGTTACTATTCTTAGAGAATCAGCGCAAAATAGTTATAATAACAAAAAGAATAGGAAATATGTTGCGGGGTGGAACAAATATGTTAGAAGTGCCCACGGGGAGGCTCGACTTGCCTTTCAAACTTGGGTCTTATACGGTAAGCCATCTTCGGGTTATTATTATAATAAAATGTGTGAAACTAGACGAGATTTTAAATCAAAGTTAAAATGGTGTCAAAATAACGCAGAACAACTAAAAATGGACAAGATCGCATCAAGTCACTCCCTAAAGAAATTTAAAGAATTTTGGAAACTTACGAATAAGCTGAGTCCCAAGTCAAGCCTTCCCGCTAATATTCAGGGTCAAAGCCAGCCTGGAGACATAGCCAATCTATTTAAGGATCATTTCAAAGTAGAGTCACCACGCGGTCCGTCTTCGCGAGTAATCGATAGTGAACGTCTTGGACGATCGTGTATAAGGATATCTCCCAAAGAAGTCTCTGAAGTAATAAATTCTATGACTAGGGGCAAATCACCAGGGCATGATGGGCTTAGTATTGAACATCTGGTACATGCTGGTGCCCACCTGCCAAGAGTGTTGGCTATGTTTCTAAGTTTATGTATAGCACATCAGTATCTTCCGACTGATCTCATGAAGACCATTGTGGTGCCTATTCTTAAGAACAGAACGGGAGATACATCAGACTTAAATAATTACAGGCCAATCTCACTAGCCACCATAATAGCTAAAGTGCTGGACAGTCTCCTTGACAGACAATTGCGAAAGCATATTCATCTGCATGATGCACAATTTGGTTTCAAACCTGGATTATCCACAGAGAGCGCAATTTTATGTCTTAAGCAGACTGTAAGGTACTACACAGATAGAAAAACACCGGTGTATGCCTGTTTTTTAGATCTATCAAAAGCTTTCGATCTAGTCTCTTATGATATCTTATGGCGAAAGTTACAGAAGGAGACTAATTTGCCCCAGGAGATTATTTCCGTATTTAAATATTGGTATAGTAACCAAATAAACTATGTTCGATGGGGTAGTAGCTTTTCTGAGAGGTATGGGCTGGAGTGTGGAGTCAGACAAGGAGGGTTGAGTTCGCCTACGCTTTTCAACCTATACATAAACCAGTTGATTGTGGAGCTCAGCAGCACTAAAGTCGGTTGTTCTATAGACGGAATTTGTATAAATAATATAAGCTATGCAGATGACATGGTGCTGCTGAGTCCCACGATAGGTGCACTCAGAAGGCTGCTAGGAATCTGTGAATCCTATGCAAAGACGCATGGGCTCAAATATAATGTAACAAAGAGCGAGCTTATGGTTTTTAATTCAGGCACTAAAAGGCAGCTCACCATGCCTACTGTTAAACTTTGTGATAGTCCTTTAAAGAGAGTCGTCAAATTTAAGTACCTAGACCACTGGGTAACAGAGGACTTAAATGATGACTTAGATATAGAAAGGGAACGCAGGGCGTTGGCTGTTCGCTGTAATATGCTGGCCCGCAGGTTTGCACGATGTACTAAAGAAGTAAAAGTAACGCTTTTTAAAGCGTATTGTCAGTGCTTTTACACATGCAACTTGTGGGTTAGATATACGCAGCGGGCATACAACGTCCTGCGTGTCCAATATAATAATGCATTCAGGGTGCTGTTGGGATTGCCGCGTTATTGTAGTGCCTCTGCTATGTTCGCTGAGGCACACACGGATGGCTTTCATGCCATTATTCGTAAAAGGTCTGCTTCGTTACTGAGTCGTCTGCGTAACTCAACCAACAGCATTCTAAACACACTTGCTGATAGGTGGGACTCGGCCATTATGAGGCATTGGTTGAGTCTACATGTAAAACTAAATAAGTGAGATATATGTAATGTACGCGGGATGGTTAATTTGATAAGTTAAGAATATAAAGAAAGAGAACTTATTTACTAACACTAGTCTTAAGTTTTTTTTTTTATTGTTATACTAACATCTCTATGGACTGAGTCTGAATAAAAAAATATTATTATTATTATTATTATTATACCTGCAGCTTGTACCAGTAAGCGAAGCGTAGGGCGATTCTCACTACATGTATCACTACCAGGGAAGAGATACAGCAAGTCGATGGATGCAGGTAGCTTTGTGGCATCCCTTGGGGTGGGCTTGTTTTCAGCAGTGGACTTGTGAAGGGCTGCAATGAAGACGGTGAAAGTAGGGCGCAGCCCTCTCATTCGTACATATTGATAGATTTGGGGGAGAATATGACCTTGCATTTTACTATTTACTACACTTTTATTACCGTGTAGTGGCGGTGTAAGAATATCCACTACCTCATTGATATGGGGTAGTGGATTTCGTTGGAGGCGATAGAGAGAAACAAATCAGGAGGTGGGCAGTAACGTCTTCCTAATAACGACTTAAAATAGAAAACTGCGGTTGCCAACCCTCTTGCCATGCGTGGGAATTGATCTATGGGGGAGGCCTATGTGCAGCAGTGGACTTTAATAGGCTGTAACGGCAACACTTATGGGCCGAACATATAGATCGAAGAATCGACAACTGATGGGTTCTCAAGTGGCAGCCTTGTTTGCTAGTACAGTGTTGGGCTTCCCCCACTAGATGGAGTGACGACTTGATGAAAAATGCAATTGGTCGATGAATGCTAGAGTGACTTAACATCGTACTTTAATACGTACGTAATAGTGTGACATTACCTTGCCTTGGCGCAAGTTGGTAAATTTGTCATCTGATCAAGGTCATATATAGGTTATATATTGAATAACTATTATTATTTGTCCCTACTTTCATAAAATTTGTGATAATAGAAAAGTGTGGTTTGCAAAATGATCTTGTGACTAGGATTAAGAAAGGAATGATACGGTAGTTTATTCGTGTAGAAAGAAGGAACGAGGAAAGAGTGACAAAGCAAATTTATGTTGCAGAAGTGAACGGCAGAGTCGGGAAATGGACGCCCTAGGCGAAAGTTTATCGACCAAATTGGTGATATATTGAAATTGAACAAAATTAGGAGTAGTACTCTTAACCGACGAGCATGTACGCGTAGTATGGATGTATAAAGAGAGGTGTGTCAGGATCGTGCCAAATGGAAGTCCATAGTTTCTGCCTACCCCTCTGGGTGACAGGCGTGAGTCTTTATGTATGTGTATTGTATAACCTGAAAACAAAACATTGCGTCCAAAAATGCTTGACATACCGTGGACAGGTACACTGACACACTGACAGCGTAGAATATCTTAGTTTTAACAATTTATGTGAGATTAATCAAACCAAGTAATTTTATTTCAGGCAGTTTAAATTGTGCGTTTGTTCGTTTTATCTATAGGTATTCTTTGTGGTCGGCCATCGGCCTGTCCATTTCACTGTACATCGGATACGACAACTTCGAGAAGCTGTTAGATGGTGCCAACTACATGGACCAACATTTCACCACAGCACCTCTAGAGAAAAATGTAAGATTTGTGCTTAATATTTGAATTTAAATTTTGTAGTAAAAAATAATTTTAGACGTCTGGCATTTTGACGCTGCACTCCAACATCGTCTAAATATTTTGTGGCTACTATTTTAGAAATAGTTGCACGTTAACATGTTATCAGTCGGAGGTCACTAAAGGAGGATCACTAGGAGTCACAAATTTTTTATGGGAATGCCCTTAGTTGACTTTTATGTCCTGCATTATCGAATTTTTGTCACGGCGACCAATCTCTACGGAGGTTAGTCATTTACGCAGGGCAGGATTATAGTGCACAAGTATAGGTCTATACATGGTAGAGCCATGCTGCAGCTATATTAATAGTATAGTTGTAGCACGAATGGGTCGGCTCGACCGGGGAAGGACAACGCTTTCACAGAACACTAGCGAAAAATAGCAGCTAAATACTGCTGTGTTTCGTATAGTGAGTGTAGAGATCCTTAGACCCTTTTTACAGGAAAAGAGGCATTCCATCATAGTCCTCACGGATGACAAGGCATTTTGATTCTTTATTGAGGATAGATGTAGATGTCTATGGGTTACAGCAACCACTTATCGTCAGGTGGACTGTGTGCTCGTTTGTCACCCTATACTATAAAAATAACTCTAATCTCTCATTCTCATAGTTCAATGGGATGGCCATTCGGCACGATCGGGGAGACCTCAGGCGCAAGACCCAAGTCTTTAGGAAGTCATTGGTCACTGACATGCTAAGGGATACTAGGAATTTCTCGATAGAAAAACCCAATAGCTGAATTTGACCCGACCCGGGGATTCGAACCCGACACCACATGTTCAGCAGTCTCGTTTATGCACACTAGACCGCGTTCGTTGACTTATATTATACTTATGGTATAAGATGGTTGATAAATACATTGTTTTGTCAAATTTTTTTTGGAGTTTTATCTATAGACATTCCCGTTCATTCCCTATTACATTTATACTTTTAAAATAATTATAACAGCTTATGAGTTAAACTGCTCTCACACTGACTCCGTTAGTATTTATTATTATATTTTTCAACCGCAGGCGCCAGTGATCCTAGCTTTACTGGGTATCTGGTACCACAACTTCTACGGAGCGGAGACACATGCCCTTTTGCCATACGACCAATATTTACACAGGTACACATTTTATTTAAGTGTTATTATTTTGCATATGATTTGTTTATTAAAAAGTAGTTTCCGCGGTGTGTGACAAACTTTATACCTATTATATTTTGACCCACTAATTTTGTTGCATTTTTTTTTCGCTTTATTTATTGGCTTTTATCCCAAACGGATATGCCAACCCTGTCATACCATAATCTTAAAAACATTGAGAAGAACTGAAATTATTGGTGTTGTTCTTATCGTTACCAGATTTGCAGCATATTTCCAGCAGGGAGACATGGAGAGTAACGGAAAATACGTGACGCGGGAAGGTCAACAAGTCGACTATTCCACCGGACCCATTGTGTGGGGAGAGCCGGGGACCAATGGACAACACGCTTTCTACCAGCTGATACACCAAGGAACCAGGTAAAATTACTTTTTATCTAACTTGTGTTTTTATGTCATACTAGTTGGTACCCGGCGGGTTGCTGCCGCAAAAGAAATAATTGTGGAAATATTATTTTGAATTTGGTAGAGTTATATTGTTTAATTAGGAATGATAATAGATTCATTGAAGTTGAATGATATATAACTTTCAAATAAATTTGTCGGTACGATACGCGCGCCACCTACTTTAAGTTAATTGTAGTATACCTTTGCGGAAGTGTATGCAATATGTTGACAAAGTTTTACCGCAATCTGATAAATGGTATGGCAGCGCATAAAATACGAACAAACAAACATTAATTTTTATATTTATAGATATTTAATATGCATTCCTTAGAATTAAGACGATCACTGCTAGATATGACATTCTTATATAAACTATTTAATAATGCTATCCACCGCCCAAATCTGCTTAATAAATTTTCCATAAAGGTAAACCCACACGGCTGCCTCGTCATCCAATAGGAATACTTAAAGTACGTAAACATAAAAGTAATCTAGGAAAAAATTCGCCAATTTCCTGTTTGACACGTACCTACCTATAATATAAAATCAACTGATGACACAGATCTCGACATTTTTAATGACACCTTACATAATTATAAAAGAAAAATTATTATAAGTGAGTGATGCACCTCTGTTATGTATTTTATTTATTTATGTTATATAATATATTGGCCCTATTCTTTAATATCTTTAATTTTGTACTTTTTTTTCATTAAATTTAAACATGTTGTGACAACCTGTAATCTGTAGTTCAATAAGCATAATGTGTAATTCAAAGATAGAAAACAATAAATAGTAGGATGTCCTTTAAAATAAATAAATACTTAAATATTTTCCCATGCACAATTTTCGATATGATAACAAAAAAAAACTGAGCTTAAAGTGGTTTTTATATATATTTCTGTATTGTACTATGCCTGTATGCGCGCATGTGCAAGCAATAAGTTGACAAAGTTTTACTGCAATCTACTCTATTCTAATCAGACAAACATTATTTTTTATATAGTAGACTAGATGTGGCTAGCATAAGCATAGTATAGTGCCGATGTACCCCATATCATCTCGTGGGTGTCGTAAGAGGCGACAGCGGGAAACTAAAGTAGCGTGCGTGCAGCAGCATCTTCCTCATACAGCTGATTTTTTTTAAATATAAGAGGGGTCAAACGAGCATGCTACTCACCTGATGGTAAGTGACTACCGCCGCCCATGAACAACTGCTACACCAGAGGAATTGTAGATGCGTTGCCGCCTTTTAAAAAAGTGTAAGTTCTTTTCTTGAAGGTCCCTAAGTCACATCGGTTCACAAAAATGGCTGTTGGTAGTCGATGTTTGTTATTTTTATTTCTAATCTCTGGCATCACAGTAACTTCTTTATAGTGGTAACTACGTTATTTTTGGTCCACCATTTAAAAGTGCGATAAAAGATCATGGGTTGAATCGCCATCTTGTACCACCATAGTCATAGTCTAGCGACAGACATGTGGCGACGCTGTCGTCGCGTCACAATCGAAACTTCTAAGCCTAAATCACGCTATCAAAGTTCCGAAAAATATAAAAAGCAGTATATATAAAATAACTCCGAACTACCACTCGGAGCGTTGGCCGCTCCCCGAGCTGAACACCTTGCGGTGGGAGATCTCCCTTTTTCTTTCCGCGGACAAAGACACCATCGTTAGGCAATCATGCTTCTGCATTGTCAGAATGTTATGTTGGTTTGGATGTGTTTATTCTATTTAAGTTTGTTGTTCAAGGCTATTCCTAGTTACTGGACTTCGGAAGAAAGCTGGAGTTTAGTTCTGAATAGGTTTTTGAGATGATAGCCATACAGCCCTCGTTTGTATATAAACATTACTAAAACTTTTTAGTTTAGGTCAAAAGTTAATTCGTAATCTTTACACCATCACTCTTATACATGGAGCTGCTGGCGTTACGTCACAGACAATACCGTCCTAATTTTTCTGACACTAGGTCATCTGGATATCATATTGTACAGAAGTGATTTACATTTAATTTGCTTATTAATTTAATTTAATGTGATCGTATGTGATCATGTCACCATGTTACAAAGAAGTGGTTATAAAACCCCTCCTTCTGGGGCAGCATTTCATTATTTGGACTGCAGGTGACTCTCCAACAATTTTACCGTGCATTTGCTAAATACTTTCATAATACAGACCATTAGAGCCGGTGCAACTCGGTGCCTATCAACAATACATTTTCGGAAGGGTTACTGGTTTCCTTAAGTTTTCTGTGCTCCGTGAGCTAGAACAAAAACTGCGGCCTTAGCTCTCCTTCGCCCAATATTTATTGTTAATACCATAATAAATAGGGTAACAATGGGCGGACTTAATGCCTACTGGCATTCTCTGCCAGTCAACCCATGTAGAGATAAGGTTTTGTGGCAAGTGCAATTACATACATACTATATTTTTTTAAATAAAGAAAAGAAAAGAAGAATATCATCATCATTCATATCGTCCAACATTACAAAATATCTTTAAATAAAATTGGTAGAAATCTTATGTATTTTACTTAAAAAAAATATATATTATCCGCCGGCTCCTTCTGCTACACCACTATTGTGGGCACGTTTTTAATTAGCAGAAAAAGAATAATTATGTTTACTAGTAGCATAAGAAAGCCACTTGTTTAATCGGGATATGTTAAACAGATTGATCCCGTGCGACTTCATAGCGCCGGCGCAGTCGCATAATCCCATCTCCAACGGAGTGCATCACAAAATCCTGTTGGCCAACTTCCTCGCGCAAACAGAAGCCCTAATGAAGGGCAAAACGCCTGAAGAGGTAAGAACTAAATGGTTTTCGTTGACATTTTCGTCTATAACGACCATGGCTTGGCAAACAATTCAATGAATTCAGAGTTGATTCTTATTTTGTGTTCTTGCCTTGTCATATAACCTCCTTTTAAAACAAAAAGATGTGTGGGGATTCTTGAGGTTTTCTCAATATATTGGAAAAGCCTTGTGTAATTCTAAAACTTTAGTATGCAACAGAATAATACAGGGTTTTAACTCGAGTCGATGATTAACTAAAATAAATTAACAACCTTTGCATTCGAATGCAACGCTCTTGCCGATTGTGACCGAGGGGCGACGCGATGTATTCGAAGAGGACGCGTTATCCTTAACAATGTGATTAAACTCATATGAGTAAGGTGGTTCTATTAAAAATTAGGGACGCATGTTTGACAAAAAAGGAGTTTAATAATTTGTTTATGATTTTGTATGTAGTGGCTTACTTACTTACTTACTTATCTTCACGCACAATCCCTGACGGGGTAGCCAGAGAGAACAGATCGCCAAGTGTCACGATCCTTACATATCTCTTTCGCTTCTTTCAGATTCATTATCTTCTTCATACATGCACGTCTAGGTATCCGAGTACTCTTGACCCTACCCTCTTCGAGCAATTTGCTCACATGGTCTTCGAAAGTTAGTCTCGGTCTACCTCGACACCTTTTAATATTAACTTTCGCGCTATATATTTTCTTCACCATTCGGTCTTCACTCATTCGCTCAACGTGCCCAAACCACCGAAGAAACCGCCCTTATCAATTTTTGTGATAAGGTCATCTTTCAAACCTGCCATATTGCGAATCTCTTCGTTTCGCTTTCGGTCGGCTATAGTAACGCCGCACATTTTACGAAGAGATCGCATCTCCACTGCATTCAACTTACTTTTATGCTTCTTCTGGCATACCCAGGTTTCGCTGCCATATAACAAAGTCGGTACCAACACTGCGTTATGTATTGCAAGGCGTGCACTCTTCGCTACGCCTTGCCTTTTGACTAACGCAGTCAGGGCACCATTGACTTTGTTCCCGGCAGCGACACGCCTGTCCACATCTAAATCACATCTTCCATCCCGGCTAAAAGCACTCCCCAAGTATACAATTTCATTTACCTGTTCTAGACATTCCTGATTTACCCATATTTCACACTTCGTTCTCTCTTCGTCCCTTTCAAATACCAGAACCTTAGTTTTATTAGCATTCAAACGGAGACCTTTAATTTCACATTCCTCTTTCATACACGTGACTAATGCCTGCAGTTCTGCCTCTGATGGTGCAATAAGCACTGCATCATCAGCATACAGCAGACAATTTACTTTTATGTCACCCAATTTCACACCCAAACAGCTATCTTTCAGCTTTTGTAAACAGCTGTCGAGATACAGTATGAACAGCCAGGAAGACATGACACAACCCTGTTTTACGCCCGTTTGGACGCTAAACATGGGTGACAGGTCATGCCCTACCCGCACACAGGCTTTACAGTCACAGTAAAGAGACTGCACAGCCCTTAGCAATCGGCCATCCACACCATACCCCGGCAACAGTTCCCACATTTTCTTCCTTACAACCTTATCAAATGCTTTCTCAAGATCCACAAAAGCACAGAAAATCTTCTGGTTAACAGCCAGAAGCTTTTCCGTGATCATACGGAGAGAAAACATTTGATCCGTGCATCCTCTTCCAGGTCTAAATCCGCATTGTGCCTCCCATAGAAATCTTTCCGATTTCTCTTGCATCCTACGTGTCAAAACCTTCGAGTAAACTTTACTTGCTAAACTGGTCAAGCTGATCGCCCGATAGCACCCGCAGTCAAAATGTGAACCTTTACCTTTATATAAAGGCACAATGACTGCGGATCGCCAATCATCCGGGACATCCCCCGTCCGCCAGCACAAATTGAACAGCAGATGAAAGCTGTCCCAGACGCGAGGCCCACCATACTTGACCATTTCAGCAGTAACTCTGTCTAGTCCCGCAGCCTTACCACATTTCAAACTTCGAATCGCACGTTCAATCTCTTTCATACTGATGACCTCAGTGTCATCGAGGTCCGGGTCTGGCGTGCCAGTCACGGCGTCATCCCCGGATCCCTCACTAAGATCATCACACGCATACATTTCTCTATAAAATTCGCTCCATCGCTGCATGACGTCCGATTTTTCTGAGAGGACGTCATTAGTTCTCGAAAGCACTTTGTTCATTCTTAAGGCCGTCGCACCACTTCGGGTCCTTCCAACCTCTTTCCAGAAGAGTTTGGAGTTCTCCTTAAAGTTGTGCGACAACCTTTCATCCGCTTCCATTCTACACCTTTCACGCACTTCCTCAATCAATGCTTTTGTGTGAACTTTCTGCAGCTTATATCTTTCTTTCATCTTCTCTCTCATATCCTTATCATTACTAGAGGCCAAGTAGTCTAACCATGCTTTCTTCTTCTTCTTTACAGCTTCTTTCACTTCATCATTCCACCATGCATCTCTTCTTTTACTACTGCCTCTTTTTATTGTTCCACGCACTTCTTCCGCTGCACTTACCATTCCATCCCTAAGGTTCTGCCATGTTCTTTCTACACATTCGTTTCTGCCATCGATGGTGTCAAGCTTTTCGGCTACCCTCGCATGATATTTGTCCCTAGTATCCGCTTCCTGAAGCTTCCAGCTTCGGATGCGACAGACCGACTGTGGTTCTGTCACTGTCGTCCGGTAGCGCCAACCCGCGAACAGACCCCTAAATCTAGTAATCACTAGATAGTGATCCGTTCCCAGGTCAGCACCCCTGAACACTCGCGTATCCATAACCTGTTTTCGCAGTCGGTCATCCACCAGGAACAAATCGATCATACTTCTCTCATTCTTTCTTTCTCTAGTATACATATGGATTTTCTTGTGATTAAACATAGTGTTTGTCACAAGAAGACCCTTTTCCTTGCATACCGCCAGTATAAGCTTGCCAGCATCATTAACCCTTTTATCGCCAAACTTTCCAAGTACCGACTCGTACCCTGGTCGAGCGGTACCAACCCATCCATTCAAATCACCACATACAACAATCCTTTCGTTTCCCCTAGCCAAATCTAGAACTTCTCTTAAATTCTCCCAAAACTCCTCCAGCTCAGCCCTGGACGACGAAGCCACCGGCGCATAAACAGCCAAAAGGAATAACTTCGTCAGTCCCAATTTAAAGCGAACCCAGAGAAGTCTTGAGTTCACAAACTTATATTCAGTCATAACATCGACCAACCGAGAAGACAGCAGCACCCCCACTCCCTGGCAGGCGTTCTCGCTCTCCGGGACTCCGGACCATAGAGCAAACGCCCCGCCAGGGAGCTCTTCAGTACCACTGCCCTTCCGTTTGGTCTCCGACATACACACGACATCTAATTCTCTTTCTTTCATTATTTCGATCAACTCATTCGTCTTATCTCTCATGCCTCCTCTAAAATTCCACGTGCCAACTCTGCACTCCGTCCTCCACCTTCCGCCGTGTCGGGCTGTACGTGACGGGTGGCGGTCCCCATCGCCGCTTTGCGCGCTGCATTCCACACCAACGGGGACGAGCTGGTGTGCGTCGCCTTGGGGGGACGCCCTAACCCTCGTTGACATGGGTGCGCAGCTGAGTAGAATTGCAGCCCTGAAAAGGGCTGGCAGGGGTCGCGACGAGCACGCTTCTACAATGACCCCCTGTATGTAGTGGCGGTGTAAGAATATCCACTACCCCATATCATCTCGTAATGTCGTAAAAGGCGACAAAGGGAAACAATTCAGGAGATGGACAGTAGGGTCTTTCCATAACAATTAGAAAATTCTAAACTACGGTTTCCAAGTAGCTTGCCAAGCGTGCCAAAAGTACCCTCCTATGAAGCAATCTATTGGAGAGGCCTATGTTTAGCAGTGGACTTTCAATAGGCAGTAACGGTGACACAATCCGAGGCTGGAGCTGTAATTTTATTCATTGAAAGACGGTAAGTCCTTACTTATAAGAGAAATAATTGGGTGGTATGTGTTCGGATCGAGACTGAAAGGGCAAATTTTGGCAGAAAATTTAATGTGAATGAGTTAGATGTCGAATTTTGCTACAGTATTCTGGTTTTTTTATTCTCTGAAGACAGAACGCTGTACAAAGAAAAATATAATTACAATGGGAGTGTAATTTTATAAAACTCTTTTTAAAGAAATAAAGATTTAAAAAAATAAAAGTGAGTACGTAAACATAAACTCGTTTATTTTTAAATCAGGCTAAAGCGGAGTTAGAAAAATCTGGAATGGCGCCAGAATCCATCGCAAAGATTCTACCTCACAAGGTGTTCCTGGGCAATCGTCCAACCAACTCCATCGTTTTGAAGAAATTTACGCCTTTCACTCTTGGAGCGCTCATCGGTACGTACACTTTGCTTCCTCCAGGGATTTGTTTCATTAACTGTCTAATGTCTCTCTATCTAGTAAATCTGTCGACTACACACAGGATAATTTAGTATCCTGTGAGTGTCGTAAGAGACGATGGAAGGAAATTAAACAGGAGATGGGAAGCAGCATCTTCCCGAAAAAAACTCATAGTAATAAGACACTACGGTTTTCAACCCGCCTGCCAAGTTTGTTAACTATTCTATATATCCGGCCTACAAGATAATCTGTGGGGGAGGCCTAGTCAGCAGGGGACTTTTGATGGGCTGTGATTGCGGTGGTGCCCTTTAACATAGAATGTTTTATTTGGTCGATAGCTAAAGGGCCGCCTCATTGCCACTTTAGCTTACCAGTGTCTTACCACTCTTATAAATGACAGTGTACTATTTAGTATATATATACCCCAGATGTAATATAGTCGTCCAATCTAAATATCAAAACTGGCGGTTATAAAAAATCTTTTCTTTGATGGAAAAAGCCTTTATCTAGTTGTAGGCTTTTAAAGACTCATGAAGAAGATTAAGAAATTCAACGTCAATGCAAAATTTTCTTTTTTAATTATTGCCATAGTTGACTTAACTTGCAGTGCGATTGTGTTACTCCGGTGTGTAATCTTTCTTCTTGTTCTCTTGTAATCTTCTTTCTTGTGAAATGACTCTGCTACTGCGTTATATTATATTTTTTCATTATTATTTATGATGATATTTTGTAACTTAAGATATTAAAAAATACTGCTAATGGATACTCATATTAAAGAATTCTATGTATACTTTGTTTTTGTATATTTGTCACCCTTATCCTATAAAAAAAAATACCACTAGACGGGCAAAACTATATTAATTAATACATTACGCACCAAGTTCGGATAATTCTCCGTAGCTTCCAGACGAGTTCGAGCGGGCGAGAAAACTAGTTTGTTTGTTTTGTAAACCGCGAACTATGTTTACGACAATCTAACACTGATTTTGTTTAACGTGGCTAAATAAACTCTGTCATTATTTATATGCACACTTTATCAACATGATTTGTAATTTATTTCAGATAACAGCTGTGACACAGTTTGTTCTGAATTTCCCGTTTTAGTAGTATTCATATAAGTCTGATTGATAGTGATACATTTACATAATACAATCAATTTCTTATATTTACGCGAACACTACACATTGAATAAAACTACTTTTACGAATTTCAATAGAAAGGGTGGCTGGATAGGTACTACCACTTGCTTGAGATCCTGTAATTAATAAAATTAAAACTAAACCAAAGCATACCACTGCAAGACACAGTAAGCTCATTCTGCGTAGATCTGACCAAAATTAATAATGAAAAAATCTGAAGGAATCCCGGGTTAACTCTGACATCGGGACATCAATTACTTCAGTCCCCCGTGACCATGGGTGCTGTAAAGTACCCGAAACGTCGGGAATCAATAAAAAATAAGTTAATTAAGCGCGATCAAATCAAGTATCAAAACAAAGCCAACCACCATTCCCAGTACCAGAGTTACATAATCGCACCACTGCTCTGAAACGTAATCTTACAAGTGACTATTTCCACAGCTATGTATGAGCACAAGATCTTCACACAAGGTGTGATCTGGGACATCAACTCCTTCGACCAATGGGGCGTAGAGCTGGGCAAACAACTGGCCAAAGCCATCGAGCCTGAACTGCAAGACAACAAACCAGTAAACTCCCACGATGCGTCCACTAACGGACTGATCAATTTCTTAAAAGAAAATTTTGCTTAATCTGTAAGTCATATGCAGTTTATAATCTGTTGTCATTCTGCTTTTAATATGTTGCCTTACTTTATAGTGATAAGAGAATCTGATCATTACAAATTATTTTTTGTATATTATTGAAATCTCTCTCTCTCTCTAACATAACGTTGCTTTAGTAAAGCAAACACTGTAACTATAACGCATTTTATAAAAATATAAAAAATACAGTAATTCTTGGGTACAAATACGTTCTATGTATGTAATCCACGTATTAATTTTGGCTGTTACTTATATCTTCGGTTGTGTTACTTCAACTCGGGTGGAGTTATAAACTACTTGTGCGTATATGCATATCGACGCCATTTTGTTGTGAAAATGCGATGCCATTTTGTGATGCGTGTTTGAAAGTACATTGAAAAAGAGTTATATAATAATTATCTGCAAAATAAAGAGAATATAAAAAGACGTATTGTTATGAGTTTACAACTTATTGTAATATATTTATTGAATCAAATTAAAACAATATTATTGCTTTTAAGACGTAAAATCAAATTTCAATTACATATGAAATAAGTATAAATTTTTATTATATTAAACGAAAGTTGATAGAGGATTTAGGTGTGAGTAGTATAGGTTTTAGAGGAAATTAAGTGTTTAGGTAAGAATAGAATGCTTGTTTGAAATGTTATGGCACTGAAAATTACTCATCAAATTCGTTATATTATTTTGTTAATAAAGATAACTATATGGCATTGACTTATTTTTTATTTTGATTGAAAACTTATATTTCCGCCGTTCTTTTAACTTTGAGGCGGAGTAATGATATTATCGACTATGTCGTCAATTTCCGAATACCGTCGTTTTTAGTTTCAACCCCATCCACTTCAGTCATCAGAGCCAAACCAAATAGCATGACCATGCTCGCCTAACATAAAATCAAAGAAGGGATTGGCGGCTGTACTATTAATAAGTAAAGAGTAATTACAACACATCTGTAGTAGCGGTGTAAGAATATAGACTGCCCCATATCTTCCCGCGAGTGTCCTAAGAGGCGACATGCTGCAGCTATATTAGTAGTATAGTTGTGGCACGAATGGGTCGGCTCGACCGGGGAAGGACCACGCTCTCACAGAATACCAGCGTAATATTGCAGCTGAATGCTGCTGTGTTTCGTATGGTTAGTGTAGAGAACCGGAGACCCATTTTACTGAAAAAGAGGCATTCTATCTTAGTCCTCACAGCTGACAACGCATTTGCATTTTAATTCGAAAACGAAGATAGATGTAGATGTCTATGGGCCACAGCAATCACTTACCATCAGATGGACTGTGTGTTCGTTTGTCACCCTTATTCTATATAAAAATAATGGCAACATTTTCCTGATAACTCAAAATAATTAAAAAACTGCGGTATCTGACCAGCCTGCCAAGCGTGGCACCTATGATAGAATACTTCTATAATGGGGAGGTCTGTGTTCAGCACTGCTTTTATAGGTTGCAATGGATGGATGGAAATTAGGGCATCCACAACTCTTTCTGTCACCAGGGCGGCGCCACTTTACAGTGAGGTAAAATATTTGACAGATTTCATGGCGGGGACGATAATTTCTTAGAAAAATGTAATATTTAAGGTTTGTTTCCGTATTGTTAGTTATATTTTATATTAATTACATTAAAAATGATTAAACCGAACTAATATATATATATATATATATATATATATATATATATATATATATATACACATATATACATATATATATATAAAAATATTAAAACAATTTTCTCAATTAACTGACACTATGTAACGAAAACCTTAACCTCAGTCACAACTAGCGACATCTGGTGAGTGGAAGATTATTAGCCCTCATTAAAAAGCCAACTGTTGTTTTTGTGACTGGAACTTGCATGGCTGTTTACAGATTTACATTTTAAAACCTTCCCTAGTAACGACTGGCATGTCTACATGTATTTTGGGGACATAGGCATGTGGAAATGTCGAACGGTTTTGGGAGCTAGCTTTGACGATTTCCATCAAATACGAAAGCTACATCAAATTAATGTATCTTAGTATCAACACTTACCAACTTCAGTAGCCGGTAGGATTTCTACTGCCTAGAAGGGAAAGTACCAATTTATTTTATAGGATAGGGTGACAAATGAGCACACAGTCCACCAGATGGTAAGTGGTTGCTGTGACCCATAGACATCCACATCTATCCTCAATAAAGAATCAAAATGCAGATGCGTTGTCACCCGTGAGGACTAAGATGGATTGCCTCTTTTCCAGTAAAAAGGGTCTCCGGTTCTCTACACTCACCATACGAAACACAGCTAAGCTAAGTTAAGCTGCTATTTTACGCTGGGATTCTTTGAGAGCGTGGTCCTTTCCTTCCCCGATCGAGCCGACTCATTCGTGCTACAACTATACTACTAATATAGCTGCAGCATGACTCTACCACGTAAAAAACGATATTTTCTCATATTTCTTCCACTAAGTGTAAAAGGTAATATAGTCAATATGAATAGAGGAATATGAATGTGAATAGCTGTGAGGCAAAACGTTATAATCCTCAAGGTTGACAACACATTCGTGGCCCTCTTTGTTTGAAGTTGGTTGTAGGCTTGCAGGCAGTGGCGGATTATCCTTAAGGCAAACTAGGCACGTGCCTAGGGGCGCAAGGTTACAAAGGGTTGCGTGCAGATTTTTTTTAAACAAACGTCCTTTTGATTACTTCTACATCGCCCTCACTTTCGTATTACATTTTTAGAGTTCTGTTCCCAAAAGGTAACCAACGGCACTCTATTAATAAGCCTCCGCTGTCCGTCCGTCCGTCTGTCTGCTAGCAGGCTGTATATCATGATCCGTAATAAGTAGACAGTTGAAATTCTCAAAGAATGAGTATTTCTGTTGCCGCTATAACAAACAAAAGTGTTCAGGTTTATCATATTTATGTTACCTAAGGATAATAAGGTGAATTTTTACCTAAGTACTTTATAACAAAACTTAGTTGAAATTTACTTTACTATCTAAGTACCTACTTATATACCTATACTTGTCTTTTGTAATTAAAATATTTTGTTGTAATAACACAAAATACTGACATTAAAACTTTGTTTACCATATTTTTAACTAAGTAGAATACGATCACATTTCTGTTATTTCTGGAATCGTATTTCTGGTTTATTTGTTGTTTACACTACTTACCTATTACTTACTAATTACCTTCCGAGCCAAGCATCGCGATTCCCGGCGAATTGCCTTGCAAATTGCATGCGTTTGGCATCCCAGACCTCACATAGTAGCGAAAATATGGTCAGTCGTAAAATATGGTAAGTCATAGTCAGAATAGGTACTTTACCTAAGTAACTTATTTACCATTTCGCAATGTATTTTTTTCCTCTTTATTGATACCTACCCCTTAGTATCCACGGAAAGTTCGCCGTGCTGTAGGAAGTGGAAAAGATGTAAAGTAATATGGACACTCACGCGCAGCTAGTTTTATTTAGCTTGCGTGCGCGATTTATTTAATCAATAATTATAACGTCGGCAAGCGGTGAACATCAAAGGAGTGCAACTGCTGTAAGTAGTACTATTATTTATTCTGTGCCATAAGTCTCGATATACCCAGGATTTGTCTTAATCGAGACGAATTGGCGATCGCTGCACAGATGTTTTGCACCATTGATATGTAAACGTGTTGGTTTTGTATATCATCGTATCATCAGCTACTAACCGTCTTAATATCTATGATTCGTTCTTTAATAATAGTCACCTCATAAGACACTTACCGGACAAAATGGGGTGAATGAAAATGGGATTCTGTTATGCCGTCATCACACGGCTCAAATAATAGGCATATTCTTATCAAATTATTTATACATTAAATGCAGTTAGGACATTATTAATATACATTCTACATTTTAACACAAAATAGAATCTTTAGGAGAATCTCGTATATTTTAATCAGATCTGTTTGTTTTTGTCATAATAAAAACTATGACGGATAAAAATTTTGACGGCTCCGTGGAGCTAAAGGTAACATGTTATATCAAGCTCTCACTAGTAATTTGCAATAAGCGATGACCTCGATACAGCACCTGCTGCTGACACCGCTCACGCGTGCCGCCACCGGACGCAACGTGATCACCGCCGCTGACACAGCACCCCGATTGACGTCAATGCGCGTTTACCGCGATGCAACATTTTTATTTTATAAAATTAATTTAAGCATTCTGTATCTAGCATCGATCAGGCATAGACTTAAGTTTAATTGTAAAATTAGTTTTCATTAAATTTACTTAAATAAATTTGGTTTTTTTTTGGGTCCTTCGGCTGTGGTTACCATAATTGGCGCAGTCGGTAGGATACTCAAGGCGTCTTGAGGTAGTTTTGATAGGGTTTTCTCACATCGAAATCCCGCGTCGTAAATCAATCGCTACCGTCGCGAGCGATCGCGCGTCTTCGTGTATCCTTGAAAAGAACCTGGAGCCTGGCTGGAGGAGAAATCAAGAAATCGATCCCAGAGGAACCAGAATGCAATTTATGTAAGTACACTGAAACCGATTCTGTGTTGCTTCCTTTTACATATAATTTACCTTTTCTTTTACCGCCAAGATTTTTCATCCTAGGCAATCCATCCCTAGAGGGCCTGCGAATAATCGAGTGGCCCGTAGACTTAAATTAGATACAAATAGGAATATAAGTGTAGGTTCAAATACTTTATCGCATAATTCTAAGGGACTAAGCGATCCGGAATCCGCAATAATGGCTGACGTAGACGTAATTATTAAGGCCTTACGCCTAGTACCCGAATTCGACGGCAACTCGCATATTTTGCCCCGCTTTATAAATTTATGTGATCAGATCGCAGCGGAATATATAAATCAAAACGAAGGTAATGCATTAGCTAAACTTTACCTCGTGAATGGTATCTTAAATAAGATTACTGGACCTGCCGCACGAATAATTAATTCTAACGGTATAGCTGAAGATTGGAATAGCATTAAAACGGCTCTAATTAATAATTTCTCCGATCAGAGAGATGAGACCGCCCTTTATAATGATCTTATGATAGCCACACAGGGGAATAGTTCGCCCCAAGAATTCTACGACCGATGTGTAAGCTTGTTCAGCACCATTATGACCTATGTCACCTTACACGATACTGTCGATACGACTATTAAAGCTAAGCGCGACCTTTACAGAAAGCTCACGATGCAGGCATTTGTTCGCGGATTAAAAGAGCCGTTAGGCTCTCGCATACGATGCATGCGTCCTGATAGTGTAGAAAAGGCACTTGAATTTGTACAAGAAGAATTAAACGTAATGTATCTTCAGAATCGCAGTGGATCTGCCGCAGATAAAAAACCGCAGGCACCACAAGTACCCATGCCTTCGCCAATAGCCGCGTATAAATTCCCCGTACAACCAATGCCTATGCCCAATTTTAAATTCTCTCAACAACAATGGCGGCCGAATAATTTTAACAATGCTCCCGTACCATATAGGCCTGTAGGTATGCCGACACGCACGCAACAGATATTCCGCGCGCAACCACCTAACTATAATCCACAACTTAATAGATTCCAACTCCCACCAAGAAGCGATTCATATAATTCAGGCCACAAGCCTATGAGTGGTGTAAGCCACTACGTCACAAAGGAAAGGCCCACGGGTGGTCAACTGTCAGGTCACGATTGGCGAAAATTCGGAAATCCGCCGCCATCTAACTACTTTAAGACTAGGGAGATGAACATGAACGAATTTGTGAACTATGGTGATGGTCATTGCTATTATTTTCCCGAGTACGCATATAATGAACCCAATGATTATTACTATGGGGTCTACCCGGAGTATTACGACCCAGAACCGATAAATTACGCGATTAGCGAGCTACCAAATTACGATTTACCTCAAGAGATCCCATCAGGATCCTACGTTGATCCCGAAATGCCTAGTACGAGCTCAGCACAGGAACAGGATTTTCCCAAGCAAGGGAAATCCGAAAAGCCAAAATAGAACTGAATTTGCAGTCACAGAGACAGCTCCCGTATATACAAATTTCAAACCCACCTCTAAAATTGTTAATCGATACGGGTGCTAACCAATCTTTTATTTGCCCGGAAGCTGTAGGTAAATTTTTTCACGAAATCCCGTTAAACTTTGACCCCTTCGAGGTGACAAATGTACACGCTACCACGCGCAACGATTATTCTATAACTTTGCCATGTTTCAGCGAATTTCGGGAAACAGAAAGTATTAAACTGTTCGTTTATAAATTTCATGACTTTTTCGACGGCCTTATCGGTTTAGATTTATTAGAAAACTGGGAGGCCAAAATTGATCTTAAAGATAAAAAATTATTCACTCGTAATTCTGTTACTCCAATTCACATGTATAATTCACGGAACATAAACTTTTATGAAGACGTGATCCCGGCAAAAACAACGAAGCTAGTTAGGGTCCCTATTAATTTGCAAGACGGGGACGCTTATATTGATGAACAGATTATCTCTAATTGCGTAGTAAATGAATGCCTAACCACCGTCAAAAATAATCGTGGTTTTCTTGAAATTACGAATCCAACCTTGCACGACTTAATATTTTCTATGGATCGCGCCGTTCACGCAGAGGCTTATAACGTCCAATGCACGGGCATTGAACAAATGACGTCACGCGAACGCGAAGTACTTTCACGCTTGCGCACAGACCATCTTAATATGGAAGAGCGCATTAACTTAGAGAATCTGTGTCAAAAATATGCAGATATATTTTATATTGACGGAGAGGCCTTGACTTTTACAAATAAGATTAAACACAAGATTAGGACATCTGATGAGATGCCGGTCTTCACAAAAAGTTATCGTTACCCTTACATACACCGCGACGAGGTCAGGGATCAGATAGGGAAAATGCTAAGTCAGGGTATAATTAGACCATCGGAATCTGCCTGGAGCTCCCCTATTTGGATAGTACCAAAAAAACCTGATGCTTCAGGAAAGACCAAATGGCGTTTAGTCGTAGACTTTCGGAAATTAAATGAAAAAACTATTGACGACAAATATCCGATTCCCAACATTAATGACGTTTTGGATAAGCTAGGTAATTGCCAATATTTCTCA
The DNA here is from genome assembly GCA_963668995.1 of Parnassius mnemosyne. Lineage (NCBI taxonomy): Eukaryota > Metazoa > Arthropoda > Insecta > Lepidoptera > Papilionidae > Parnassius > Parnassius mnemosyne. The sequence goes on from CAVLGL010000086.1 coordinate 14,229,187, forward strand.
ACCCTCGACCTGGCTAGCGGCTTCTATCAGGTCGAGATGGACCCAGAAGACATACCCAAAACAGCATTTAACGTAGAAAATGGGCATTACGAATTTTTACGCATGCCCATGGGCCTGAAAAATTCACCATCTACCTTCCAGCGGGTGATGGACAATGTCTTGAAGGGTCTCCAAAACGTCATCTGTCTGGTCTACCTCGACGACATAGTAGTTTTTAGTACCTCACTTCAAGAGCACATGATCAACCTCGAAAAGGTATTTTCAAGGCTTAGAGAATCAAACTTCAAAGTCCAAATGGACAAGTCCGAATTTCTCAAACGAGAGACCGCCTATTTAGGGCATGTTATTACCAAAGACGGCATCAAGCCGAACCCTGACAAGATTAAGGCTATTAAGAACTATCCAATGCCCAGAACCCCCAAAGAAATTAAGCAATTCCTAGGCCTAGTAGGGTATTATAGAAAATTTATCCCGAACTTCGCGCGCATCACTAAGCCATTTACACAATGCCTAAAGAAAGGAAACAAAGTTGTTATTAATTCAGAATATACAGATTGCTTTGAAAAATGTAAAAACCTTTTAACTAATGATCCGATTTTGCAATACCCAAACTTTAATAAGGAGTTCATCTTAACTACCGATGCTTCCAACGTAGCTTTAGGCGCTATATTATCACAAGGCCCCGAAGGTGCAGACAAACCGATTTGTTACGCTTCTCGCACGCTAAACGACAGTGAGTTAAATTATAGCACAATAGAGAAGGAGCTCCTCGCGATCGTTTGGGCAACCAAATATTTCCGGCCCTACCTTTTTGGCCGCAAATTTAAAATCATTACCGACCATAAGCCGCTTCAGTGGGTCATGCAGCTAAAAGAACCTAATGCGCGTCTAACTAGATGGAAACTCAAGTTATCCGAGTATGATTTCACTGTTAAGTATAAAAGTGGTAAATCGAACACTAACGCTGATGCCCTTTCGCGCGTCGAGATACATAACGAGGAAACGGATTCGATGATTGCTCTCGCGTCGGAACGACCGCCCTCTGTGGAAAATTCGTCCACAGCATCCGCACATACCAGTAAGGAAAACCCCATTCTCGAAGTTCCTATTGTAGACCAGCCGCTTAACAAATTCCATAGGCAGATTGTTATCTCCGTGGTTGGTGACATAAAGAAACGCCCCGTAGCTTCCAAGCCGTTTGACACTCATAACAGAATAGCTGTGCAAGTATCTAAATCAGACCTTGAGAATGACGTTGTAAATCTTGTAAAGGAATACGTAATCCCTAAAGTTAAGACGGCCTTACTTATCAATCCGCCTTTAGCAATGTACGACATTATTCCAGTCATACAGGATAAGTTTAAAAATTCGGCCATGAATTTAGTGCTAACAAAAACTGAGGTGGAAAATGTAAATGACTATTTAAGGCAGCAGGAGATTATCAAAAATTATCACGACGGTAAAACTAACCACCGTGGTATAAATGAGTGTCATCTTGCCTTGTCTTGCCGTTATTACTGGCCAAAGATGCGAGATCAAATTACCAAAATTATCAATGATTGTACTATCTGTGGCCAAGCTAAGTACGATCGTAATCCCATCAAACCGCAATTTAACATCGTTCCTGCTACTAAACCGTTCGAAATTGTGCACATAGATTTGCTTTCTATACAAAATGAGAAATATTTAACTATTGTAGATGCGTTTTCCAAATACGCGCAGGCATACCATGGTCGCGATGCCACGGCAATCAGTATCGTTCAAGCACTGTTAAATTTTTGCACTCATCATGGGCTACCTCTAACAATAGTATCAGACAATGGCACAGAATTTACCAATCAGATATTTAATGACTTTACTAATTTACACCGGATTAACCATCACAGAATACTACCTCACTCCCCCAACGATAACGGCTTAGTAGAAAGGTTCCACGCGACGATTCTGGAACATCTCAGAATCCTAAAATTACGCAATAAAAGTGAGAATGCTATAAACCTTATGCCATACGCAATTTTAGCTTACAATAGCTCCGTACACAGCTTTACCAAATGCAGACCTTTTGATATTATAACTGGGCATTTCGACCCGCGAGACCCCTTTGACGTAGATATGACGAAACACTTAACGCAGCAATACGTACAGAATCATAAGGATCAGATGAAGTTAGTTTATGAAACGCTAGGGGAAATTAGCCTGGCTGACCGTACCAGCATCATAAATAACCGTAATAAAGATCGCGATCCTGAAATCGAATATCAGCCACATCAGCGTATTTTTGTGAAGAACCCTCTTGCGAGTCGTCAAAAGTTGGCCCCTAGGTATAGTCGTGACACAGTATTGGCAGACTTACCTATACATATATACACCTCACGAAAACGCGGGCCTGTTGCCAAAAATCGTCTTAAAAGAATACCCAAAAGTGCCAAATTGTTACAGGGTGCTACTGGTCCTGACTGCTCCTTCGATAGCATCCCACAGGATGAGTCAAGAGATAACACTTGAGAGCCTTGACGACGGCCCCGGACTTCTACCTTTTCGGCTTGGCGCAACAAGGCTCATTACGCACTATCATACTTTTATACAATTCGTAGAATTAGATGATATTAATGATAAAATCTCGCAGCTACAGAATCAACTAATATATTTTAGACAAACTCTAGGAAACGATACTTATATGCTTTATGAGGCTCAAATAGAATTCCTATTCATCAAACTTAGTAAGGTCTTAAACCAATTAGAAACCTTAAAACCCCATCGTATAAAGAGAGGCCTCGTAGACGGACTCGGTTCAATAATTAAGAGCGTTACTGGTAATTTAGATAATTCAGATGCCGTGAAGTATGACAATGCAATTAAAATCCTTCAGCAAAATAGTAACGTTATTTTTCATGAATTTAACAATCACGTAAGTCTTAGTAAAGAGTGGATGGTCCAGCATTCTAATGTGTTAGAAGAGTTAGTCGAGAATCAAGTAAAAATAAATGAAACGTTACAATTAATTTTAGATAGAAATAGTTATAAAGATTCTAGCCTACTAAAATATGCTAAATTTGCTCAGTACCTTGCTATTTTAACTGAAAATATTGACGAAATATTCAGTGAGCTAACTAGAATTGAAAATATCATAGCTTTTATTCACGCTTCAACTTTACATCATTCCATGATTAGTATAGATATTTTAAACCATATGATTCAACGCTTAATTACTATCTACGGTAAGGAGCATGTGTTGCAATTAGAACTTAGGGAATACTATGACATAATTAAACCAGGATACTATTACTCTGATAATAGGATAGTCATAATTTTTAATATACCGCTATTTACTAAGGATAGTTACAATCTCTATAAATTATCCATGGCCCCCAATAAGTTTAAGCAGGCCCTCGTCCCTCCTTTTCCTTTAATAGCAACCAACAGAAAAGGTTATGTGTATATAGAGGCTGAATGCCCGAAGTTTAAGGACTGGTACCTCTGTGGAGAGACAATGGACCATCAGCTACGACAAGTCCCAGACTGTATCCAGAATCTTTTAATAAATCAAGCCATCGACAAGACCTGCGACGTTGTTACAATAACCCTATCAAGACCAGCTATGGAAGAATTAGACGAGAAACATTATATCCTGTCTTTCCCCAATGCCACGAGGATACACTACCTATGTGGCAAAGAAAATTACAACATTCTCAGCGGCACCTACTTAGCAACCGTCCCTATGAGCTGCTCCTTGGACACACCCGACTTTACAATCACCAATATTAACGACGTAGTTGAAGGACAACCGCTGAAAATAATGAAGCTGACAACCGACATTGAGGAACCGCTCAAAGGAAATTCTCAGATTCATCTTAATTCCATTGACTTGCGAAGGCTGCATGACACTAAGCACAGGGTGATAACGCAGCCAACTCTGGAAATAAAGCAAGCGTCGCCGGACTACACAGTATATCATACAACGATTCCGCTTTATATCATTCTATTAAGCGCACTCGCACTCACCATGCTGCTACTTATAAGACGAGGCGAAATATTCCGACGCAGATCTGAAAGATCACCCCCCAAAGACAAGATCTATGCAGTACCCGAGACATCTGAAAAGACCAAGCAGCATCCATCACTATTTTCTCAGAGAAGCCTTCAAAAATAAGTGATGATCTGAAGGGGGAGGTGTTATATCAAGCTCTCACTAGTAATTTGCAATAAGCGATGACCTCGATACAGCACCTGCTGCTGACACCGCTCACGCGTGCCGCCACCGGACGCAACGTGATCACCGCCGCTGACACAGCACCCCGATTGACGTCAATGCGCGTTTACCGCGATGCAACATTTTTATTTTATAAAATTAATTTAAGCATTCTGTATCTAGCATCGATCAGGCATAGACTTAAGTTTAATTGTAAAATTAGTTTTCATTAAATTTACTTAAATAAATTTGGTTTTTTTTGGGTCCTTCGGCTGTGGTTACCATAATTAACATCATAATCATTAGATGTATACAAGAAAAAAATCTGGAAAGTAGAAATTATCGACTTGGTGTCGAAAAAGTAACGACAAGGTTATTGGTTCCAAGTTCTTTACTTGAAATTTGTCGACATGATATTCTTGTTGTTCAAACAGAATAGTGAAGCTTAAACGCAAGAAAAAACCTTAGAGGTCATGTGTATTTATTTAGAATAATAAAAGCATAATATTTATTTTCTTTAAAAATCAATGATATTCCACAACAAATGTGAAAAAGAGACCAAGTTCGGTTCAGTACTCAGTTGCTTAAAGCTTAAGATGTATAGTTGCTATGCTATCACAGGACATGGCTCCTTTAATAAAAATTTGTTTACCATAGGTGTTACAGATAGTCCCCGATGCAGGGTGTATGAGGAAGAAATGGTGGTTCACGTGTCGCTGACATGTCCGGAGGTCGCTGCATACAGGGCTAAACATCTCGGCACGCCGGGATCACTCCCCGAAGCTGCTCGCAACATTAAAGGACTGTTGAACTTCTTCGGGGAGATTTCATGGCTCGAATAATTACATTATTCTTGCCCACACGCAAAATACGCGCTTAGACGTGGAATTTCGGAAAACAGCCCGTCGTAAACTAAACTAAGATCTATAGTTCAATGTTATCGGAACTGCTATGGAGTTTGGCGCCTTTTATAGGCGAAGCCGACAACCTCGAACGTCGTTTGCACCGAAATTGGCCCCTTTTTCACACTTATGTTTTTGGTGGGATACTAATTTGGCATTAAATTAAGTAAAATGTAATGTTATATAAAACTAGCTGATCCCGCAGCGTTGTTCTGCCCTTTCCAGTCGGTGGCGCTATTAGTTTTGCTCCGAATTTATTCCGGACATTTTAGTGTACACAGTTTGGCACTACAATAATATATGATATAGTCATTATATTTCATTAGTCCATAAATATAGAAGTTGTGTTAACAAACTACTTAACTTGAAACTTCACTATAGTTCCATCTGTCATCGTATGCATGTCGGATCGTAGCATGGTTATCAACTGAACGAAATATATTGGTAAATTGGTATTACAATCTATTTTAAGGTGTTTTTGTTTATTGCGGATTAAACCTCAAGCAGAAAATATTATCATGATTTATTACAGAATGCGTATATTTTTTATTAATATCATGTTCTTCTAAAGGTTCCGCCCTGACATATTTAGTCAAGTGATGGCAAATAACAAACATACATAATACTTAATTCTAGCTTACAATTAGTTAAACATAAATTTTACTTTGGCCTCCTTCCTCTACCGCCGCCGGCCTTAGCTTTCTTATTGGCTGCGTTTTTCTTTTCTTCTTCTGCCTTTCTTTTGGGATTCGGTGTGGTTGATAGCACCTGAAAATTAGATGAATTTAAATATCATCATTCGCCTATGGCAGTCCACCACAGCTAGACTGATTTTTAGCACAAAATGTTTGATCTGCCTTATTTAATTGATGGACGCAATTCAGCTAGGCAGCGTTCGGGAGATTAGCACATCTTCTCGTTACATATTCCTCAAAAGTTGAAAACATGAATGTACAATAAGTGTGTGTTGCTAGATGACATGTAGATTTGAGACGTGGTCCTTCACTACGGATTGTGTAAGGAAGCTCAACGCCACTCTGTGATCTATGGAGAATGCTATGATTGTAGTTTTTCTGGGTGATAGTTTTTGTAATGAGGAAATCCGCAGTAGAACCAGAGTAACCAAATATAGCCCAATGGATTAGTAAGCTGATGTGGCAATGGTCTAGCCATATAACTCAAAGAACCGACAACTTATGGGAAGAAAGGTTTTCAAATGGCAACCTCATACTAATAAGCAAAGTGTAGGGCCCTGCCCACTAGATGGAGTGACAATCTCGTAAGAGATGTCAATGGGGAAGTCAATGGACGCAGGTGGCTCAGGACCGTGCTTTGTGGCATTCCTAAGGGAGGCCTATGTTCAGCAGTGTGCTTGTGATAAGCTGTAATAATTATAATTTAATCACAGTTAGGCATTAACTGATTGTGTGGCTACATCAGTCCATGAAAACTTGCAGCTAACTTCTCAAACATAGAAATGAAATGAAATTCATTTAACATACATTACATTATAGTTACAGTTATTTTTGAGCTCTGAAGTCTGCATTAGTTAAGACTGTGCTACAGACCTCAGATCCCTATCCCATCCCATCCCATCTATTATCCCATCAATACAATACAAATACATACAATAGATTTCCCATCTATTATCTAAATATTATAATGTATATTAGTATTGTAAAGAAATATGTTAATTACAAAATAATATAAAAAGGTAATAATATGGTACTAATTTTATTGTAAGGCCAAGTTGCACGGTGTGTGTGTGTGTGTGTGAGATGTACTGACTCACAGTCAATAATCATACTAGCTCTTGGACCGAAACAGAGCAGTACAGGCACTGCTATTTGGCAAAGGAAAGAAGTAAGAGGGTGGAACTCCCAGATGGACTACTAGGAAGAAAAGGAGTCCAACCACCAAGTACCTGTACCTGTAAACACTAGGAATGAACACAAGCTAGTGATACCAGTTTCTCGACTCCACAGAGTCAGTAATTCATTCTTGGGGCAATGTATAAGCTGTTACCTTAAAGAAGCCATCTAGTCTCCCTTGCGTTGTACCGGTTCTCGCCTTAATGAGCTTTTTAGCTCCATTCCGCACGCGATCTTCGTTAAACTGCTTGTCACCACATAGGAATTTCACCAGGCCTTCCTCGTCGGGGTCTGTCCATTTCATCTGTTTAATCGATAATATTTGTTGTCATTAGCCAAAACAATCAAAATAAGGCAAAATCCCATTCAATCCTACCACTACTTAACTGAGACGCAGGAGTCGTCTCCAGCTGATACTTCGTGTAACTCGCAAAACCATCCCTACCATCTGGATGATTGACGGTCCATACTGTGCGATTTACCAGCAGTTTCTTTCCATGCACAACTTCCATGCGGAATTGGCTACAATCAGTGATTATTCTGGACTGAGGGATCTTCAGTACAAGAACCATTCCCCTGGTAAAGCTGCAGTTGTTCATGGGTGGCGGTAGTCACTTATCATCAGGTGAACCGCATGCTTGTTTGCCCCCTTATATAAAAAAATCATTACAACAGTCAGATTGGAGTTCACAGTTCCAGGCATCTTACAACTTTCTAGCTGCTATGTGTTGCCTGTTTGGAATTCTATAATGGAAAAAATACCAAATGGTTCCTCCATCTATTGCAGGCCATAAGACCTGGATATTTCCCTAGTCACCTCTTACGACATACGGGATAACTGGCTTAAGAGATGTATACCGTTGTCTAAAAGTCGGAAGCTATGAGATTTTTCTGGAATTTCCCACATTCGCTTCTGACGACACGCGCGGGTCGCAGTGAAGTGATGGATTCTCTTACGTCATCTTCTTTCCACCACACAGAAATGTTTTTATTAGTAATAATTTCTAAAGTTACCTACCTCAATATCTTTAGGATCCATAACCTCAGGCTCAAGGAACAGTCTCCTAGCATTTTCGAAGTCCCAGTTCTCTGGAGGCTGGTACTTGTTGGTGTCAATGTTACGGAGTACTTCCTCCATGGAGCGGTGTTGCTTTATCAGTTCGATAGCTCTCTTAGGTCCGATGCCACGGATGGAGCCGCAGTAGTCACAACCCAGAAGGATGCACAGGTCTATGAACTGCATCAAACTTATTAAACTAAGGTAAAATTAAATAAGCAACACAGCAATAATTTGATAGGTATACTACCTCATTCTGGTTGAGCTCGAGTCCATTTAGTACTTGGTCCAGATGAAACTCCTGTACGGGCATTTTGCGTGCCTCGGAAAATGTCAAGTGGCGCAAAAGTACATTAGCACCAAAAGTCAGAGCGTCCATATCTTCTGTGGCTGTTGCATACACTTTGCCAGCTTTAACCTGATTCAAAAAAAAATTGAAAAAAATACATACAAGTAATTGCTCACTTTACCCTGAGTTATATCAGCTTTGTTCTCTGTCGGCACCAATAAAATTGTAACCCTCAGGAGACACAGGTTTGCGCATTTACCGCTAAAAGGAAACCCTTTGTCATATTTATTCAATTTCAAGACACTCCCCTTGCTGCCTCAGTCAGCATCAGTATCCTCGACGCCGACATATCGAATGATGTGGAGTAGCATGGTTACTTGAAAGGGAAGGCTAAGTTGGCCTCTAAAAAGCTTGGCATGCTCAGTAGAGCAGGACAGTATTTCATGCCGGCACACAACATGCAACTTTACAAGTTGCAAGTTTGGTCTTACATAGAATACAGTTCTAATCTCTGGGTCGGGGCACTCCAGTGCCAACACCTTCCACTTGACCGCATCCAGCGCAGAGCGGCTCGAATCGTCGACAACCGAGTCTTCTCTGTTCGGATCGATTCACTGGCGCTGCAAAGGGATATTGCATCCCTTTGCATTTTCTATTGTATTTACCACTGAGAGTGCTCTTAAAAATTGTTCAGATTAATCCCAGCTGCCAACTTTCGCGAAAACACATCGCGACGAAACTCACGCTACACACCATCAGGATGCTTGGTGATCCACCACTGTGTGTTTTACTAGGAGTTTTCTTCCTCATACAACCTCTTTGTGGAATTGTTTACCACCAGTGATTTTTCCAAACCAATACAACTTAGGGACCTTCAAGCAAAGAGCTTACTCTTTTCTAAAAGGCTGACAACACACCTGTAATTCCCCTGGTGTTGCAGGGGGTTCATGGGTGGCAGTAGTCAGTTACCATCAGGTGAGACTCATGCCTGTTTGCCCCTACTTCTATGAAAAAAAAAGTAGTAAAGCCTCACTGCAGCTATATTATGGCTGCAGCAAAATTTGGTCAGCTCGACAGTTGTAAAACCACGCTGTTACAGAATACCAGCGTAAAACAGTAGAATATTGCTGCACTGCAGATAGGAAGTGTAAAGAACTGGAGACCCTGTTTACTGGTAACAAGGCATTCCATCTGAGACCCCAGGGATGATAACGCAACTGCATTTTGATTCTTAATCGAGAATAGGTGTCAATATCTATGGGCCACAATATCTGCTAACCATCAGGCGGACTGTGTGCTCGCTTATCACCCTTATTCTATGAAAAGCGATACTAACCAAGGCAGCACACTGTGCTTCTGCTTCACAAGGTGCTTCAACAACAGGTATACCCATCAATTTGAGCAGTTCCCTAGCCTCTTCACTATGCTGTTTCGTAACCTTCACAAGACGCCGATTAAACTTTTCAATGGAAGCTTGGTCACCTGAGAAATGCAATACAAGAAAATAAATTGTATTCAACATAGATTATTAATAGGTATAATCATTATTTATTGAAAGTCAATTTACTATTAACAAGGTCCCATAAATAACAGACCGTATTACACACTAGTGAGAATAGATGCCAACACTAAATGTAACACACTAAAATTGACAATAAATAGTAATATGCTATCTAGTGCTGTTGGTCGGTACTTTATGCACTGGTTGTTCTCATGACTTACTTTCCTCAATTCTTTAGCATCTATGAGGGTCAGAAAGAAGAAATTGATAACCTTAATTTTATCTATACAAATAAATAAAATTGAAGTGTCTGTTTGTAATGTCAAAATACCAGCATTTTACTAAATACATATGAAAGTATATACGATACTTATAGCAAAAACACAATTTTTTTTAATTTTTGTCAGTCTGTCGGTCTGTCTGTCTGTTTGTTCCGGCTAATCTCCGAAACGACTGGACAGATTTCGACGGGACTTTCACTGTCAGATAGCTGATATTATAAGGAGTAACTTAGGCTACTTATATTTTATAAAAATAATTAGGATTCCGTGCAACATAATTAAACCCCTAAATTAAATGCGGGCGAAGTCACGGAGAACAGGTAGTCTTTATATATTAAAATTACGTGTCACATTGTTTGTCCGCGATGAACTCTTAAACTACTGAACTGATTTTAATGAAATTCTTCACACTCTGTGCAGTTTTTTGGTCCAACTTGAGAGATAGGATAGTTTTTATCCTGATAAGTGACATTCAATATTCTTTTATTACGAATTGAAGGTTTTTTTATATGAAGGGTCGTCGAAAAGGGCAGAACAACGTCTGCCTGGCCAGCTAGTAATCTATAAAAACAATTCACCTGCATCAGTAGCCTTTTGCAATTCTTTCTCAGCCTCTTCTCTCCTCTCTGCACGTTTGTTGAGCTGATGGGACTTCATGTCTGGAGGTTTCCCATCAAAAACATACACAGGCTTAATGCCATTCTCGACTAGCCTGATTGTTCGGTAAAAGGTGCCCATTAAATGTGAAGTGGTCTCACCATCAACTGATGTTAACTGTGCACCTATAATACAATTTTATATTTATAATCTATTATTTATCAGCTTAGATTAGTGGTAAAGATTTTTATATGAAATTGAAGGTGGACTGTAACCTGATGGTAAGTGACTACTGACACATGAAACCATCCTCTCTTAAAATTGAATGCCTCACAGCCTACAGTTATATTAGCTCTCTGTATCCTTCAGACAAGTTTCTCACTTTCAAGTTTCTACACATTTCAACAAAAAGCAAAACTATTTAACACACGCATCCTGCCTGTATTGGCATACAGAAGTGAAACAGGGGCTTTAACAAGAAACATATCAAACAATCTCTCCATATACCAACATGCCATGGAAAGGAGTATAGTAGGGATCAAAAGAATGGACAGAAATAAGAAATAGCAGCATCAGAAACAAAACTAAGGTCCAGGATATAACTCTAAAAATAAGAAGACAAAAATGGAAATATACAGGCCACTTGATCAGAGGAAAAGACAAATGGAGCAAAATAATAACACAATGGCACCCAAAGGATGGAAAAAGAAGGAGCGGTAGACCACAGAGAAGGTGGGTTGACGATATTAGACAAGTCGCAGGAATTACATAGGGTAGAGTGGGCATAGAAAGGCCAGAATGGAGAAGATTGGAGGAGGCCTTTGCCACCTAGCAAACGGACACACAAAAATGAAACAAAAGAAAAATATATGAATAACAAAGAAATACTATTTTTGTCCGATTAAAGGCTTTTTATTGTTATTATTATTATTACCCTTCAGACCTGAATTCAGCATTACAGGTACTGTTGCTTGGCGGCAATTGTAGGTAAGAGGGTGTTGTTGTGTAGGAACTTCTAGGGGGGGAGGAGTCCTATCACAAGTAAAAAGAAAATTAATGCCACTATGTTAATGAAGATACTTGTTAGCATTAAACCTTCAACACCATTGATAGGAAATATCATCCTTAGATGGATTTATCTAGTATGGGGCATGAATTAGCACATTTAGACTCGATTTTTATTAAATCTGCTCTACTCTTTCCACTCCTGAAGGTTAACACAACATTAATATGGTTTTATATGCAAACGTACCTTCGCTTCTAACTGCTATCAAGAATTGGTATAAGCTCATAGATGCATCAATAGCCACCTTGCGACCTGTAAATAATAAAATTTGTGATGTTTTCACAGTTTATAACTTTACGAAACAATGACGAATTTTTAATATTACTATATACCAAAGTAATTTTTAATTTCCATTTCTTTCACAGCTTGAGGTGCTATATCCGCAATTAATTTCGACAAGCCCAAAATACCCATTTTAATAAATTGTTTAGTAATTTACGATAAAACGTTCAATTTACAGTTTGGCGCGAAAAGCGAATCTTGACATTGACAGTATATAAAAAGTACTCTGTGATTGACATTTTGATGGACTGCGGCAGCGGCAGCATACCATAATGTCATGTTGTTTGTTTGTTGTTAGGGAGTGGGCGATACAAAACGTATATCGTTATTGAATCTATATATTGTTTCAATATCGTATATCCGATATCGGTCTAACCAAAAACTATATATCGGACGAAACACTATATTGCTTGTGCCCGATAGCCGATCGCGTTTTGCGACGATATTGTATTGCAGTGGTATCGAAATCCGAAGTTATACCGTATATACAGTATGACGAATGAATACCGAGCAGACTCGATCGCCGCCGACGCTCCAGCAGGGCTATTCACAATCGTCTCGGAAAGCGAAATCGACTCGGATTCGATAACTTCTCGCACCGAAACCAATAAACGCTATTAACATTTAACGTTCGGATAAAGGTCACTTAGATACATCCTATAACTATTGTATCGTCATTTAGTTACATGCATTTACGAATTTTGTAGATAAATAGGCTTTTGTAATTTTTTAGAGTAACGCCTGCACAAAAACATAATGCAATATTTTGGAGTTATCCATTGATATCGAATATAAAAAATATATAATTTAACTATATAATAAATAACAAAAAACTGAGATATGTCTCGTTTCTTTCGGGTCTGGGTTTTTTTCTATGGGGCGTTCTTTGACGTTTGTTTTCGATAATTGTGACAGTTTGCATCGGAAACTTTACGAGAGCTCTGAGGCTGGCGAAAACTTTTCGAATATTGATGATTAGAAGAGATAAATAAACCCTTTTAATTATAAGGTAGGTAACAAAAATTAATTACAATTATCTATAAGACGTATTTTCATATAATTACTTCAATATTTGCACTTAATCGTAAAGCTGAATTTTTGTGAAAGGTGTGTTTTTATAAGTTTTCTATCACAAATATATATATATATATGCTGCTTTGTGAAACGAGACATATCTCAGTTTTTTTGTTATTTATTATATAGTTAAATTATATATTTTTTATATTCGATATCAATGGCTAACACCAAAATATTGCATTATGTTTTTGTTTAGGCGTTACTCTAAAAAAATACAAAACACCTATTTATCTACAAAATTTGTAAATGCATGTAACTAAATGACGATACAATAGTTATGGGATGTATCTAAGTGACCTTTATCCGAACGTTAAATGTGAATAACGTTTATTGGTTTCGGTGCGAGAAGTTATCGAATCCGAGTCGAATTCGCTTTCCGAGACGATTGTGAATAGCCCGGCAGGTTAGATACCAAAGTAGAGAGGGAGTGCGCGATTAATGAAACTGAAATAGCTACACAATCTCTCTCTCACAAGTCTGTTAGAAGGTTTCTCTTAGTATTTTGACGCGATTGTTTTATAAAATTTTATAAATCTGTGTGACGTAAAAAGTGGCCAAATTGTTAAAATTTGGCCTTGAACTTAAGAACAAAGAAATTAGGAGCGAATATTTAAGTATTTTTGAAAAATTTGAAGCAAATGGACTGATAAATACGCCTGCATTATTATAGAGAGACGGTATATACGTACGTACATAGCCGAGTATCGAGTCAGTATCCACTTTTTCAAAAACCGTCGCGAACCCGGTATCGAAATAACTGCATATACGGCATAATATCGTCAATATATAGTTTCAGAAAATATAGTGTTTCGAAATCCGATATCAAATATTAATATATAGTTTCGATATGATATTCAGAAATTACGATATTACCACTCTTGTTACCATAGATTACTGTACGTATACTAGAGATCGTAGACAGAGAAATATAGATATATCTGTCATAGACTTAGGATATACTGGCGTATAGACGACCTGACAACCCGAAAACGCGTGACCAATTTTGATTTGTTATTGTGTGAGTTTGCTAGTGATGTACATTTTACTTAAAAGGGCTATCGAAAAATTATTGTTCAGAAACCGGTATAACGACTAAAAAATTGTTTGGTGCACAAAACTGAATAACTTTTGTGCACTAAACTATTTTATTAAAAAAATAACTGAATTTTTACCATGATAGTTTTAAAATAACTAAAAATAATCAAATAACATGTTACCGGGAATAAGCTGCACCCACCTGCCTTTTCCATTATCCATAATCCATTACAGCCTATAAAAATCCACTGCTCAACATGGGGCTCATTATAAATTTCCTCATTTTTTTTTTATAGGGATATTTGCCATCGCTTGGCCAGCGGGTTGTCAACCACAGTTTTTTTTATTATTTCGAGTTGTTTTCAGGAAGATGCTGCTGCACATCGCCTCTTTCAGTTTCCCTTTGTCGCCTTTTATGACACAAATGGGACGATATTGAGTAGTGAAAATTGTTTCACCGGCACCGCTTGCCTTTTGTTGGACTTTAATTCAAAATGTACAAAATTGCAATAATATTTGAAGAGGCGAGGAAGTCTACCGATAAAATGAAACAATTTTATCCAAGAATCAGATCGGATAGTTATATTTTTAACCTTTGGAGAAAAATATTTAATGCCATACAATACAATTTCCCCGGAATTTATTTCTTTTTCAACAGAATGTTAATCAAATATAAATAGGTAGATACATAATTAAGTATCCACCTATTTATATTTTATAAAATGTTTTGTCTGGTAAAATAAAAAACGAGGACACGCATTATATAATGGCTATATACCTAGTAGGAAAGTAGGGCAAAAAAGTTGTATTTTTTTATCAAAACACGAATAACGTGTATTATAGATTGTGTATGTGCTTTTTTGGTCTTAAAACAACTAACGTTCTTGTTGATATTACCTTAGAGTGGCTGTTTTAAGGTAGATAAACAGAATAATCCTGAATACTAATTTCTGTTCAGATATATGTGTCTGTCTGGGCTGCTGAAGTGCTAGGGTACAATCATAGATAATATAATTTGTTATAATATGGTACATTACAGTTGTTACAAAAGAATTCGCATCCTAAATATTCTGCCGTTTCCGGCGTACACATATTTTCATATAACAGGTCCTCAGGGTGTCAGAGTATGCTTTGAGCCTTGACAGACATTTAAAGCCTGTATAATGTCATAACAAAGGTTAACAGTCCTATGAATTATAGAAAGTGAAACATTAGGACATCATGTTTCGGATACTTAAGGCAATAAATAAAACAGCTTAATTTTTTAATTTTTTATTTATCCTACTTCAAAACCCTCTTTTACTAAAATGCCATCCAGAATTGAGGCCGGTGCGGTTATGGAATTTTGATACAGAGCCGAACCCAAATACCAGACAACGGTCATTATGTGGGCACAGCAACCCAATATCTGTTGTCTCTGTTGTAATATAAGTGCAACTGCAATAATAAACTGCCATCATCTCATCTCTTGTCCTTGTCCCTTGTCTCGCCAACAGTATATATGTATAATAAGCTCTGCCCGAGTGATGGCGAGATTTTATACGCCCTTTTATTCTTCTTCTTCTTGTTGGGATGATATTAATTGAGTCACCACTTGTCTGCTACCCAATCTTCGTTGACATCAAACATACAATATACTGATAGTATTGGCATTAGGGCGCTGGAGCCCATTTTCAAGATTTGTGCCGACAGATAATTCTTGTAATACGTTTGCAAAACATTGTAAACATATTGGTGCATCTTCATCCATCTAGAACAAAACAATTTTATTTTAATAAAGTATCTATATTGCAGAAGCGCATTTTAAACAGTGCAACATGTTTTAACAGGTGAACTGAAAGATAATTACATCATATTAAGATTTTGCAGCCATTATGAACTTATGTAGAAATTAATAATTATTAACAGACTACAGATAGAAGCATGTCATTCAAATGCGTTTAATAGCTTAAGGAAACATCTTTCTTTAGTACATTCCTGCTTACTGATTCAAAATGTGATTCTACAAAATACAGATGTACGATATCAACGAGATCAAAATCTCATGTAAATCATTAAGTCCATAAAACAAAAGCAGAGTCAAACAAGTAGTAACCGATCCAAAGTCCAAACAAAAATCCAAATCACCAAAGAAATCCACAACTAAACACATTCACGAGTTCAGAACTGTACAACCAAGCTCGGAATAAATAAAAATATCATTTGACAGAAATGACATTTGACAAATAACCGTGTCTTTTTTACTTTTTTATGACTGGAAGGGCACCATCTTGTAAAACCATCAAAAACTTGGGATTGAATTTTTATTTTTAGCAAGTTATTTAGTTTGATTTATTCTCTCATTTTATTTTTAACCAAATCCTGAATTTTTCTCTTTTTTACGGTATACTCTACATAGACTGGGCCAGAAATGGACCGTCTCCTTTATTATGACAAAGGTTTTTGAATTTTGTCAAGATTTCCGTGTAGATTGGTAAAATATTGAATTCCATTCCTTGCGCTATAGCGGCTTTTGCTAATAAGTCAGCCTCTTCGTTTCCCTTTAAACCTATATGCGATGGAACCCATTGCAATTTTATATTTATATAGCGACTACTGTAATTATATAGTTGATTTAATATCCCATAAGCTATCGGTGCACCTCTGCTATGACCAGAGGCGCATCGAGCTAAATGTTGTAAAGCGCTTTTGATATCTGAAAAATAACAAAATACTTAAATTGCTAATATATTTCAAAGCTTCAGATATTGCAACGAGTTCCATCGTCATTATCGATAGTCTTAGTTCTGTTCTAAACATAGCTGTAATTGTTAAATAATTGTTAATAGTTGAACATCTTTAAAACTTGTTATGCATGTGTAAACTGTGAGTTACGTAATCGCAACATATTAAACCTCTGCTTTGTTTGTGTTTGTACCTCAATGTTTTTAGTTTTCAATAAAGCTCGTTTGCATGTTAGATTACAGATAAATAAATAATTAATTAATTCGCTGAGTACCGGGACAAACTTGTGTCTGAAGTCGAGTCTTTGCTTAACAAAGTCTCGGATTGGGGCCGACTAAATCTAGTCCAGTTCAATCCCCAGAAGACAAAAGTTTGCGCGTTTACCGATAAAAAGAACCCCTTTGTCGTATTTCCTCAGTTTCAAGGCACTCCCCTTGCTGCCTCAGCTAGTATCGGAATCCTTGGCGTCGACATATCGAATAGTGTGCAGTTTCGTGGTCACTTGGAAGGGAAGGCCAAATTGGCCTCTAAAAAGCTTGGCGTGCTCAGCAGAGCGAGACAGTATTTCATGCCGGCACATCGCTTGCAACTTTACAAAGCGCAAGTTCGGCCCCACATGGAATACTGTTCTCATCTCTGGGTCGGGGCACCCCAGTGCCAGCTCCTTCTACTTGACCGCTTCCAGCGCAGAGCGGTTCGAATCGTCGACGACCGAGTTCTTTCTGATCGGCTCGATACACTGGCACTGCGTAGAGATGTGGCATCTCGTTGCGTATTTTATCGCATCTATCACGGGGAGTGCTCTGAGGAATTGTTCGGACTAATTCCAGCCGCCCAATTTCACCATCGCATATCTCGACAAAACTTGCGTTACCATCCATACCATCTGGATGATTGGCGGTCCAGCACTGCGATTTAGAAGAAGTTTTCTCCCTCGCACAACTTCCTTGTGGAATCAATTACCACCAGCGAATTTTCCGGACCGATACGACTTAGGAACCTTCAAGAAAAGAGCTTATACCTTTCTAAAAGGCCGGCAACGCATCTGCAATTCCCCTGGTGTTGCAGTCGTTCATGGGCGACGGTAGTCACTTACCATCAGGTGAGCCGCATGCTCGTTTGCCCCCTCTTCTATAAAAAAAATGCAAACTAATAACCTATAAATGTATAATTCTTCTGTCCATGTGCATGTGACATTTTGTATGTGTAATTAAGTTGATTCGAGAATGGTTTAGATTCACAATTGGACCCGGTACTTGGCGCTTTGTAGAGATCCAGAAATAACCCGTGCGTAGCCGGGCCAGATCGCTAGTACTTAAGAAGCTGCTCAATATGGTTATTTTTATTTAAATAATATATGTGATAATTTTTAAACCGCTTATTTTAGTGTTTAAGAGTATATTTTATTTCATATACTAATTGACTATAAATATAAAGTAACTAAAATTACAGCAAACAATATTTAACCATCACACTTTTAAACAAATTAACATCCCCCGCTATGAAATCTGTCAAATATTTAATCTAATTCTAAAGTTTCGCCGCCACGGTGACAGAAAAAGTCGTGGAAACTATATATACTTTTAGAATATACTTCCGCCAGTATATTCTAAAAGTATATATAGTATATTATACGTCTAACGATACGTGTATACCAAAATCGATTTTGTCGGCCGATGGCGGACAAAACTACCCAGACGAGTAAAGCTTCGTTCAGATCTACAGACATTGAGCGTGTCCGTGGCGATATTCACATCTAGCGCACGCAAGCAGAGCGTGTCCGCACAGACACGGGCCGGCACTGGCTAGCATTCTCATCAAGAATGTTTTGTCTGTGCTGGTGCGTGTCTGCGGGTGTTTAAAATACATTTTGGTATGATATGTGTGATCGCAGATACAGTGACAACCAAAAAAAAATGATTGCGCATGGAGAGAAGTAGCAGAAAAACTTCAAGTTTCATGTAAGAAGTATTTTATTTATGAAAAATCTTGTAAGCATCACTTTATAGTTTACCTGATGACGTCTGTTTATGCCGCACCCAGCATCCGGTAAGATGTGAAAACTGTTGTCGGTGCTACGTTACGTGCTGGGCACGCTACATGCTGGTAGATCTGATCGAAGCTTAACTCGGACATGTATGTGCTTACACTGCAACAGTGTAGTACGTGTGCCGACATTGAACGTTGCCAGTATTCTGTAGTTGACTGTGTTGCTTAACAGAGTGAAGACACATTTTTTTAAATATCTGTAACCGCTATATACATTTCCGATCCAACTTCAGCCCATAACCGTTTCGAAACCTCTCGATTATTGTAATTGTCTATTATAAACACTTAATTTTTCATCATCCATAGTCGTTTAGGCAAATAACAACACTGACAAAAACAACAGAAAAAAGACAAAATGATTAAATTAAACTATAGTGTATTTAACACTCAATTTGCACTGTAGACGCCGTCAATCTGGCGAGAAACCCCAACAAGTTTGGACTCAACGGTTGATCGGGCGATTTCGTGCGTCATCGGACGATGACGGTCGCGTTTATGTACGCACTCTGTTTCTTCTACACGTGTTTGATTCGATTGACCGAGTACGGCCGTCATTGCCCGAGCAAACTTCCGCCGTTGACGGATTAGGTGTACGCGTACCCTAAGGAGTCTACCGCAGACTAAATGTAGTGATTATATTCTCTTTGCCGCAGACGAACAGCTCCTTTCATTCGTCGCTGACATTAGTGAGGTACTAAATTGGGTCCGTCATTCAAAATATTCGAACGATTTATGTAATCGAATTCTTATGAAATCATTCATAGTGGCGCACTACTAGCAGAAAGAAAGAAAAGTATAAAAATTATTATACTCGGGACCACAGACCTACTACATGCTCGGGACTTGCTTGGGGACGCTTTCATCAAGCAGATCATCGTTAGTATCAGTATGTTAGCATCATACAGGTATATAAAAGTACTCTGTGGTTAGTATTTTCGGGTGTATATGATCTAAAGTACTCTGTAGTTAGTATCACAGAGTACCTTTAGTTAGTATTTTCAGTATATATAAAAGTACTCTGTGGTTAGTATCTCTAGTCACTCTGTGTAGACCGCCTGTGTTCATGTTTAAGGAAATCTTTTTTATAAAATAAACTAATAAATTCGTATTTATAATTATACCTAGTGTTTTGTTTTAGCTTTTAAACTTATTTTACTGTATTAAAGATGGGTGGATTAATATCGATTAACTTAGAAGAAAATTATAAAAAAAATGAAAAATTTCTGCAAAGCCTCAATGAGATTGCGGTAGGTAAAAAATATGTAACAATATTTAAATAAAATCAAATGATGTTAACTCAATTGGTTTTTAGATGGAAAGGCAAATTCAACTACAGTATCAAATGCAAGAAAGACAAAGAGCGCTCCAAATTGCTAGAAGTCGGGATATTTTTCTTTGGTTTTCTGCATTTAACATAACTGCCGCTACAGGTTTGCTCACTGGGTAAGATCCAAGCAATATTAAGAATATTATGTTTTGTAACTACGATCTATTTTAATACAAGTGGCTAATTTAGATCATAAATAATATGTCCGTAACTAATGGCGAGAAACTGTAAACATGTAGTTCAGCTACATGTTTACAGTTTCTCGTGTCAGCGAAATTCAGTAAATTTTGTAATGATAGAGGTTTTGGTTAGAATTCGAACCTAAGACGGAAATACAGTCGGCAGATACGATGATCGTTGAGCCATATGGTAGTAGATGTTAGAATAATGGCATTCATACCTCCTAATATTTGCTCAGGCCTACGCATATTTCTGAAATAGTAACATAGCAGAAAATATCACTGTTTTAATACTGAATGGTTGACTATGTCTAATTAGTGGAGCGACTCCTTGTCTACTGACTTCAAAAAGGAGGAGGTACTCAATTCGACTGTATGTTTTTTTATGTGTGCTACCTCATAGCTTTTTTCTGGGACAACGAGATCGTGTGAGTAGTTTTGTATAGGTACATATGGGTAGTCTCTTACCTGCCACCAAATATTAGTGTTTGGTGCGCTGTGTGCCGGTCTGAAGGGTATATATATATTTATATATATATATATATATATATATATATATATACTTTAAAAATAGAGAACCAGTACAATTACAGGCTGTGGTCGATTAAAATTGAACTTGTAGTAGCTCTCCATTTGCCTCCTTATTAAAGATTTTTAAATTCAAATGAAGTAATTTTTTCGGGTAGTATCCTGCATGAGATACTTATTCTTAGATCGTAGAGGATATTTTTTTGGATTTTGGTTTCAATTTTCTAGATGTTATTCAATTCTTGTTTCAATTGCATTTTTTGTTTTAAATGCTGATTAAAATTTAATAGATACATTACAAGCAGAATTGTTTTAAAAAAATACGTTACAATTAAATAAATATTACATAGTATATTATTACAATTTTCTAAATATGTATAAAGCTTTAATATACTGACAAAGATTTTTGTCACAGTTTCAGAAGAACAAAACGACCTTATCTTCTGGCACCTTTGGTGCCTCTAATGTTTGTAAACCTATATTATTGGGATCTTGCATATGGAAACAAAGTGCACCGAATTAGAAGTAAGCAGTTTGTAAACTGTGAAAAAATCTGTTCAATTGTGATCAAAATCATCGCGCTTAGTACAAAAGTGTTATTTTATTATTACAGTGGAAGCTGAGCACATTATGTCCCATGAGTCCGATATGCTTGAATTGCCATGTGGTCTACCTACACCGTCATCAGTTGACCAGGGACGATTGGATGCTGAAGAAAAGAAAAAAATTCATCCTCCCCTACCTTAAATTGATTTATTAATAAATCAATTGCTGTTCTATGTGCCTATTGTTATGATACATTAGTTGAAAATAATTTATAAATGCATACTTTATGGGTTAGGTTTTAAATGTGATACTATTTATATAATATTTGTCGTTATATTTAACGGTTTCGTTTTAATTGTTATTGAATAACTTAGTCCAATATTTTCTAAACATAAATCAAATTCTACTTTGTTCATTTGGAATTTGATATACTTAAACCAATCTTACTATAACGACTTAAACGTTCTTAAAGTTAAGATAATATTGTTTATAGTTATATATAGGAGATATTTATAATAGTTGGCTCATAAAATGTAATGTAGGTTATTGAATAAAGCTTATTTGTCTGAATATATCAATTGTTCAAATATGTTACGTTAACTGTGTATAGAAATTTAAAATATTTACATTAAGAATGAAACATTAGTCATTTTAGCAGTTCTATTCATATTATTATTACATAAAATTGTCGCAAGTAGATAGATTACTGAAGAAAAAAAAAAGAAAAAGTAAAGTTACAGGCTATATACATACATAATATATGCTCCACAGCTGGGTATAGGCCTTCTCTTATTTTTGAAAGGGATTTTGGGGCAAGAAAATGTGCCTTAAGCCCCCTAATGCGAGATAGCGGGCTTTACATGTTTTTGAATTTATTCCCCGAACGTAGATGTTTCCTCACGATGTTTTGCTGGTGAAGCAAAACATCGTGAGGAAACACGCACCAAGCACGTGGTAAATCAGTATTAAAAAACAATCAATAAATTCATTGGGGCCTGTGGGGAACGAATCTCTCTCGGGTTACTCGCTTACTGTGAAGTTTGCGAAACGGAGTTACCGGTAGTTATATCTATATTTGAATTCCACTAAAATTATCGTATTACTTAACCCTTTAATTATCACTATTTACGATACGCACATTAAAGGTGAAGTGTATTGATATTTCAAGTTATTCCTATTAAATAAATAAGTTTGAAATGTTTTTATTAAGGTTAATTATAAATATTCATAAACAGTATTTATCGACAAATAACATTGGATTTTTTATAGTACTTAAGCTTAAATAAAATTCATTTTGAAAATCAATCGTTAAAATTATTTTATATCATCACCAAACTCATTTCGCTGTGTAATGTCGGCGTAAGAATATCCTCGGTATATACAAATGTAATCTGTGGAATAACCACTACTTCATATTATACCGTGGATCTCATAAGGGGCGAAGGGTTAGAAAATGAAATAGAAAATGGGTAGCAGCATCTTTTCGATGACTACCGAAAATAATAAAAAACTGCGCTTGCCATGCCTCCTGTCAAGCTTGGCAACTATGGCAAAATCCATCCTAAGGGGCAATCTATGCGAAGGTCCATGCTCAGCAGTGTACTTTTGAATGGTCGCATTAGGAAAATTAATTATTTTGTATTTTTTATTAATTCTTACGTGCTGAAAAGGGATTGCACTAGGTACTTATGTATTAAAAAAAAACAATAAGTTAACACCATTAAATTTTTTAAAAGATTGAAAAGATTGTCTGAAATCAATAATAATTGACCTCAATCTTTTATAATAGTGTAAAAATCGATTAATTACTACTCTATTCTAATAAGCAAAAAATAGAGTTGACAAGGCGGTTGCCATGGTAACTTTGATAGTTGTGTTTGAAAACGTAAACAAATGAATGTTTGAAATGAAATTGATAGAACGCGAATTTATACAACATGTTTTGCCTTTTACTACAATAAATAATTTCAGCTCTGTAATTTAAAAAAACAATGGCAACGGTGGAATTATTCAGTTTTGTATGTATGTATTTACACATGAGCATTATTAATTTTTGGAAAAATTATGACTTCTAATTGAAAAATAATAACTTCCGAATTCATAAAAGGACATCGATCACGGTTGCTTAGTGTGCCGATATAATCAATATTATTTAAATGACTGTTGTCAAGCACTTATCTGTTATTCAAATTAGCTTGTACTAATTCTACCTAATTTAAATTCGTATGTCTCGGTATAGTGTTCTGTATTTTATGTACCCTTTCTTTAACTTGCAATATTGGATTTTAGAACTGATAGACGTGTTCGTGCTTATAAAATGAATTCGTATCAAAATATTAAAAAGGAAGATCAGAAAACGAAAGAATGTCAAAAGCAGGCCCAGAAGAAGAGTCCCGAGAAAAATATGTCGGAAATCGACGAGCATATACTAAAAAGATTTGAAATAAAGAAGAGACTAGGCAAAGGAGCTTATGGTATAGTTTGGAAAGCAGTTGATAAGAAGACAAAGGATGTGGTGGCCATCAAAAAGATATTTGATGCATTCCGGAATCAAACAGATGCTCAAAGAACTTTTAGAGAAATTATATTTTTGCAGTCATTTCGCAACCATCCTAATATTGTTAAATTGCATAGTATACACAGGCAAGTAATATTTTAGACATGCAGCACTCATCCAGGCTCTTGAGTTTGAGTGTATTTCAGAGCATTATCTTCAACCCCAAGTCCATACAAAACTAGTATTGTAATTTCCTTGGGAATTATAAAAAAATAAACAGTCATGTTTGTTTAATATCATAAGAGTGATAAATATATTTTCAGTCCACCTGATGGTAAGTGGCTACTATGAAACATGGTCAGCAGTGGAGCCATTGGCCAGATCTGCTGGGGCAGAGAAAGTACCTATTACTTGTTTTTGGTCTCGTGACATGTTTGCGGCTGACTCTTTAGTGTCCTTTGAACAGGTTGAGTTCAATGCCATTTAGGAAGGTGCGTCTTGTGTCTCACATAAAAAGATCACCAAAGGGCAGCTGGTGCTAGTGGTGTTACATGTCTGTGATTGTTGTGGCACATGGAGACATGAACAACAACTTCAATTAGGACACACACACTATTGAATTTGAGGATTGGATTGGCCCATTCATTCATAATAGCCTGTCAAAAGTCCACTGCTGAACATAGGCCTCCCCCCATAGATTGCCTCATAGGAGAGTTTTGGACATATATGCCACACTCGGCAGGCATGTTGGCAACTGCAATTTATTTATGATTTTGTGTTGTTACTAGGGAGACGCCGTTACTTTCTCTTGTTTGATTTCCCTCTGTCGACTCATACAACACCCATAAGATGATTTGGGATAGTGGAGTATTGTATGCCACCACTATATAGCAACTAGTCAATACAGGTCCAAAGCCTTTAATTAATTGGCTCTCTTCATTTACCACGTACTATCCATATAGAAAATCCTAGTGTGGGGGTAATGTTTTAAAAAACCCTTCTTAGATGGGCTACTAAGGAAAAAAGAACACTAACAGCTAACAAAGTACTCATCGTATTATATGTAGTAGTTGTATTGACATTGTTATATATTGTGTTTGAGAAATTTTGTAATTTATTTATTTATATATTTTATGTACATATGCTTGCGTGTATAATTTGTACATAATTATTATTACATACCATCACAAGTCCCCTGCTAAACTTAGGCCTCCCCCAAGTAAAGTGTTGTTGTTTTTTTTTAAATAAAATTATTAATAAAAGTTTATCAGTTTCTAGAGTATTAAATTAATACACAAAACAATGCACCCGTGGTTTACTCTTTAATATTTTTGCACATTTTTAACTTTTGTTTTAACATTTCTACTTTTATGAATATCTGTGGTATGGTTTATTTATTTTAATCTTATTAATATAAAATATAGCTAATAGTGCACAAAGAAACAATAACCTTTATATTTTCCAATCAAATTAACTTCCCCGCTATGAAATCTGTCAAATATTATACCTCGCTTTCTAGTGGCGCCGCCCTGGTGGCAGAAAAGCCGTGGATGCCCTCACTGGCTCTTCTGGCATCTTCAATATATCACCAATTTGGTCGATAAATTTTCGACGTGTCCCTTCCGGACTCTGCAATTCAATTTTTCATTAATGTTGTCTAGTACCTTGATACTAGTAATAATACAGCCTTTTAAGGCTTGTATTAAAACTTCATAAATATACTGGGACTTTTCTAGTTCGGCGGCTCTATATCATTGATACAGTGAATACTAAAATAGATATGCCCAGAGCCGAATTTAGGCCTTTATATAAATAATTCATATAAATAACCTTCATGCCGTGGTAGCTCAGATGGTTAGCGCTCGCTGTAAGTTTCACAGTACGCGAGCAACCCGGGTTCGATCCCCGCCGGCACCAATGAAATTGTTAATTACAATTTTAAGTGCTGATTTACCATGTGCTCGGCGGTGAAGGAAAATATCGTGAGGAAAACTGCATGTCGGAGAAATAAGAAAAAAAATATTTCGAAGACATGTGAAGTTCGCCAACACATTGGGGCAGCGCGGCGGACATTTCCTTGCCCTAAAAAAACCCTCTCAGAAATGAGAAGAGGCTTGTGCCCAGCAGTGGAACGTAACGTAGTCTGTAATTTTTTTAAACCTTTATATAAATATAAACGTTCTAATAATTATACCTAATGACGAAATTATTCTAAAAATATTTATAATAGGGTATTTTACACCGTGTAAAAACAATCAAAAATATATATTTATGATAGATTGTGTAAAAAGTAAACGAGAAATATTGATTTCTATATATAAAAATTCAATATAAATTTTATATTTCAATTTTAAGAATTTTTTTTTGTCTGTGCCTCAAATCTGCAAAATGCTCTCCGCCATATTAGATACCGTCGTGACGTCACTGGTTAAGTAAACTAGCTATCTAGCGAATGTGCTGTGTGTTATTCTGAAATTTTTCAAGTCATGGTCTAAGAGCCAGTGAGCGGCAGACTTACGGTATTTCAATAAGCTTCAGGTTTTTTTTTTTCAGTTAATCCCCTATACTTGAGGTACATGAAATGGGGACTCTTTTAGTTTTTTTTTTCGTAGGGCTTCGAGGTCACCGAACCCTAGGTAGATCCTTCCCTTGGGCGCGAAAACGCCAAGATCCAACAACGCCGAATTCAAACGGCTTCCACGATCGGTCCACAAAGTTGGACTGTGAGGAGAATCCGGGTAGTGGGGGTTTCCCCGAGGCCCGAAACCTGCTGTGCAAACTAAGCACACGCACAAGACAACGTAGGAACTCTTACCCCTCTGGGTAACAGGCGTGAGAATTTATGAATTTAACCTGAAGTCATCAATTTAGACGTAAGTTATTTGAATTGTAGGGCATTGAATAACCGCGACATCTACCTCGGCTTCGAGTACATGGAAACGGATCTGCACAACGTGATAAAACGCGGGAACATCCTCAAGGACATACACAAGCGCTACATCATGTACCAGATGCTGAAGGCGACCAAGTATATCCACTCGGGGAACGTTATACACAGGGACCAGAAACCGAGCAATGTCCTCATAGACAGCGCTTGCAGGTTAGAAATAAAGTGAAAGGGTTGTTACGGATGTTGTGGTGACGTTAAAGAGATATTACACTGTCTTTGCGCATTAGGTGTCATAATACTCGACAAGATATATGTTGTCCATTTGGACATATATCCTGTCGAGTCTTGTCTTTAAGTCAAAGTAACTGAGCCACCACGAGACTTAACGACATCTTAAAATTGGAAATCGGTTGGAGTATTTGGCCATTAGTTTTTAAATTTGAATTATAAATTCATATGGAGATAACTGCATTGCCCTATGCCTAGTACAATCTCCGCCCGCACCATGGAAATTGTTGTAAGTTTAAATGGTGTGTTACAGACTATCAAAAGTCCACTTAGGCCTCCCCACATATTGTTTCATTGGGGGATATTTGCCATAGATGCAACACTTGGCCCATCTACTGGCTTGCTTCCTCTGT
Organism: Parnassius mnemosyne; assembly: GCA_963668995.1. Taxonomy (NCBI): domain Eukaryota; kingdom Metazoa; phylum Arthropoda; class Insecta; order Lepidoptera; family Papilionidae; genus Parnassius; species Parnassius mnemosyne. The sequence goes on from CAVLGL010000086.1 coordinate 14,256,715, forward strand.
TCCTTCTTACGAAACCTACCGGCTACGGGACACTGTTAAGTTTTTAATTGTTATTTACGAAGAAATCACAGGTTTCCCGGACACAATAGTCGACAAGTCTATTACCAATTCATAAGACTCATAGGACTTATTTTCATTAGTGCACTGCTGGATTGGCGATGGTGGTGAAATGACTAACAAATCCCGCATAGGTATCAAACCTGTAACATGTATAATGTATACATGTTCTTTGGTGACAGTGTAAGAGAAATGCATAACTCCATTTCGTCCCGCGGGTTTTGTAAGAAACAACGACTATTGGAAATTCCATTAAGTTTTCTTGGCGTATAGAAGGCGGTTGTAACATCTTTTTTAAGCTAAATGAAAACTATGGACCAGTGACGAGAATCAGTGTCTAAGGCTTCGTTCGCTAATATGCCTGCCATTCGTTGCTATTACGGCAAACCCGGATTCGAAGAGGGTAATGTCCAACTTAGGTCTGTAATAGGCTAAAGAAGATGATATATGGCAGCAGGAAAGTCACCATGACCAACAGCAAAACAAAAAAAAAAAGGATTTAAAAAAAAATATAAGTGACAAACTAATTTCAAATCCACCTTACAAACCTTGTGGTAGTGGCTGCTACAATCCAAGGATAATTGAAATCAACATTAAACAGAATGCTATAGATGCATTGTCACCTTTGAGAAATAAGCTGGAATGCCTTACAGCCTCTATATGAAGTGCAAGCTTTGCTCTTGGGTGGCAGAAATTGGTGAGTGGGTGGCATCATACCACCGTGGCACCATCACCCATACGGTCTTCTAGCAAAAAGGAAGCCCCGCCGCCTATATTAATTTAAAATAATATGTACATGAATAATTTCTATCGTGAAGCAGCAGTTCATAGTAAGTTATTCCATCTCAATCCTTAGTTAACAATCGTCTTAATTCGCTTACTAAACCAGATTATAGAGAACAGGAAATTTCCTCATCAGGGTGAAGCTAGCGGACTTCGGACTAGCGCGGTCGGTGTCCAGCGTGTATTCAGGTGGTGAGGAGGGTGCAGACCCTTGTCTTACAGACTACGTTGCCACACGATGGTACAGAGCCCCGGAGATATTAATCGCTAGCAAAAAGTAAGTTTTTCTTTACCCGTATGGGATATGAAGCTTAGTCTGACGGTCATAAGTTTAACACGAATTATCGATACATAAAAAAATATTTGCGTAAAGCTACAGCCTAAATACGTCCCACAGGCCTCTCTCCTCTCTCTCAGAGGGTTATTAAGTAGTAAGTCTCCCGCACTGCCACATTTTACCGAATTTTATATGCCCCATTGCCCTATTTCATTCCATGGTCAAATCCAAAAAAAACTTTAGCGTCCCAAGTGACCGTATAATCATCACCATGTTAACGCCAGACGTAAAACACCCCGATTGGTGATGGGCAGCAGCGTCAAAGATGGAGATGTCTGTTCAATCTATCTGGCAAGCGTGACGATTAAGGGTCTTCAACTCTCTGAATCCTCCCTCAACGGAAAAGCCCATATACATCACTGGCAGTAGCACAGTATGCTGTCACGTAAGGCACCCTTTATTTTTATTTTGTCCCTTTCAATTAACAGTAGTATCAAAACGTCTGGTACTCCGACTGCCAATACCTTTGCCATTTTGAGTTTTCAACAAATCCTTATTATTAAGAGAGAAAGTCTTGTTTTCGATAGTTTCGGGATGATGATGACTGTATAAGTGAACAGTGTGTTTTTATACTTGGTACGCTGCAGCTATATTATGGTTGTAGGTTTGATGGTTCCGTGGCCCAGATTCTAAACCCGCACGGAACAAGTATTTGTATGGTTTAATTGTTCTAGATGTTCGTCTTTGTCCAATTAATATAATAAATTGCCTCCACGAGACAGGAGAAAATCCTAGTTCTGGGGTAGCGTAAAAAAGTACGGATGGGTCTCTTCGATTGAGGAAGGATCATGCTTTCACAAAATACCAATATAAATTAGCAGATTATTGCTGCTGTTCTGTAGGATGAGTCTTGAGAGATGAAGATCCTTTATACTGGTAACCAGGCATTCCATCTTTTTTTATATATGATAAGGGTGACAAACGAACACACAGTCCACCTGATGGTAAGTGGTTGCTGTGGCTAATAGACATCTACATCCATCCTCGATTACGAATCAAAATGCAGATGAGTTGTTGTGAGGACTAAGATGGATTGCCTCGTTTCCAGTATAAAGGGTCCCCGGTTCTCTACACTCACCATACGAAACACAGCAGTGTTAAGCTGCTATTTTACGCTGGTATTCTGTAAGAGCGTCGTCCTTCCCCGGTCGAGCCGACCCATTCGTGCTACAACTATACGACTAATATGGCTGTAGAATTGCTCTACCACGTTCAAACGACCACTTTACAACAAACAACGACAACATCGACAACGCTTCCGCTTTTTGTTTCGTAATCGAGGATAAAGTAGGTGTAATTGACCACAGCATTCACTGTGCGACCTGTGTGCTCATTTAACACTACTATAAAAAAGAACGAGTAACCATCTTTTCGCAGCTATACAAAAGGCATCGATATGTGGTCACTTGGCTGCATCCTGGGCGAGATGCTCACCGGAAGCCCCCTGTTCCCTGGGACGTCAACCGTGAATCAGATCGAGAGGATAATGGCTGCCCTGCCACGACCATCTTCAGAAGGTAAATCATTGTGATAATTTATGTGTTTTCTATTAGGTATATTATGCTAAAATATTACACTATGTGGTATGACGCGACCACACCATTTCGTCCCGTGAGTGTCGTGAGAGGTGACTATGACCTATGGGAAATGCCTAGAAATTCTTATGGCTTCCGGTAGATGGCGCTGTAACCATCTCATTTACGCCAGATGTAACATGCCTAGACTGGTGAGGAGCAGCAGCGTCAAAGGTGTAAGACGTTTGGAACTGCAATCATCAATTCGCCTGCAAAGTGTGACGATTGAGGCCATCCTATTATGGAAGGGGTCCATGTCCAGTCATGAAGCATGGTAGAGCCATGCTGCAGCTACATTAGTAGTATAGTTGTAGCACGAATGGGTCGGCTTGATCGGGGAAGGACCACGCTCTCACAGAATACCAGCGTAAAATAGCAGCGTAGCGCTGCTGTGTTTCTTATGGTGAGTTTAGAGAACCGGAGACCCATTTTACTGGAAACGAGGCATTCTATCTTAGTCCTCACGGCTGACAATGCATCTTCATTTTAATTCACAAACAAAGATAGATGTAGATGTCTATGGGCCACAGCAACCATTTACCATCAGGTGGACTGTGTGCTAGTTTGACACCCTTATTCTATAAAAAAAACATATGTCTGTTTTGAGATCCTAAGAGTCCGATTTTGTAAAAGAATCTATGTGTGTGTACAGTCGTGCATTAGTATATTCGTACGTTTTTCGCCACGCATATCTCCAGAGTGAATGATTATATAGACTCTAAGTCAACTTTTATTCAGTTCATACTTGCACAATGAATACCCGAGTATTCATATACCGTAATACCGTGTAGTGGCGCTGTATTAATATCCAATACCCCATATTGCCCCGTTGGTTTCGTAAGAGGCGACAGAGGAAAACAAACCAGGATATGGGCGGCTGCGTTTTCCTAATAATACTTCAAGTAAATGAACAACTGCTGTTGTCAGCCCCAATCTCATACGTGGAAACTATACCAAATATCCCCCTTATATGTTATATCTCTGTTAAGGTGAAAACGCAAGGGTAACCCGCGAAATTCAAATTTTCTTACGTTTTTTACAATTTGTAGATCAGTGTCAGGTTGTATGTTGAACAAAATATGGTTCGTGACCGTAACGAGTATGTATTTACAGAATTATTATCATTAAAATCACCAATACAACCCTCCAAGTTCGTATAATCCCATTGTATGGCTATTTTCAGAAAAACTCATTCAAAGGGATTATATCAACTTAGAGGGTTGTATTGGTGATTTTGATGATAATTTCCGTAAACACATAATCGCTAAGGTCGCGAATCATATTTTGTTAAACATACAAGCTGACCCTGACTTGCAAATTCCAAAAAAACGCAAGAAAGTTTGAATTTCGCGGGCTACCCTGGAGCTTTCACCCTAAGCACTAGACTTCTGAAAGGCAATAAAGTATTCATATAAAATCAAATAGAATAGAATAGAATAGAATAGAATAGAATAATTTTTATTCAATATGGATTATTACATAATACTTATTGAAAGTCATTATTTTATTTACCACTGGTTCGGAAAATACCTCTGTCCTGGGAAGAAACAGCAAGAAAGCAGCGGGACTTTTTTTTAAACATAATTTCACTTAACAATAATTTTGTTTATACAATTTTAAAAGAATTTTCATAGAAACAGCATGGTGGCGATCACCCTATTCTCAGGGGTTATTTTCATTCATGTATTCCTTCATATTATAATAACCCTTTTTGTGCAGTTTTTCTTTAATAAAACTTTTAAACTTGTTTATTGACAAACTTTGAACATGTTCTGGGATTTTGTTGTAAAAGCGTATACATTGCCCCATAAATGAATTACTGATTCTGTGGAGTCTAATAACTGGCATTACAAGCTTATGTTTGTTCCTAGTGTTTAAGGTGCGTGTCGAGTGGGCCCGATGGAGTCCCTCCCATTGTGCTGAAGACATGTGCTCCGGAGTTGACACCGGTTTTAACGCGTCTTTTCCGGTACTCCTACTCCCAAGGCGTAGTCCCGAATTCATGGAAGACAACTTTGATCCGCCCGATCCCTAAAAAAGGCGACCGCTCAGACCTGTCCAACTACAGGCTATTGTCATCACCTCCTTGTTCTCCAAAATAATGGAATCCTTTATAAACTGCTAGCTCATGAGGTACCTTAAGGATCACCAGCTGATTAGTGACCGCCAGTACGGTTTTCATCGAGGTCGATCAGCTGGTAATCTTCTAGTCTATCTGACTCATAGATGGGCGGAGCCAGTAGAGTCCAAGGGGGAGTCATTGGCCGTTAGTTTGGACATAGCGAAGGCCTTCGATCGGGTCTGGCACAAAGCGCTTCTTTCGAAGCTTCTTTCCTATGGGCTTCCCGAGAAATTGTTCAAATGGATCACCAGTTTCCTTGCTGATCGGAGCATCAAGGTCGTAGTAGACGGTGCATGCTCTGATTTCAAGCCTATCAACACTGGTGTTCCACAAGGCTGCGTGCTATCACCAGCCTGTTTCTCCTGCATATCAATGATATGTTGCTAACTGGTAGCATTCATTGCTATGCAGACGACAGCACTGGTGATGCCTTATATACCGGCCGTGCCAATATTTCTCGGGAAAACGTCGCTGAGTACCGGAACAAACTTGTGTCTGAAGTCGAGTCTTTGCTTAACAAAGTCTCGGATTGGGGCCGAATAAATCTAGTCCAGTTCAATCCCCAGAAGACACAAGTTTGCGCGTTTACCGCTAAAAGAACCCCTTTGTCGTATCTCCTCAGTTTCAAGGCACTCCCCTTGCTGCCTCAGCTAGTATCGGAATCCTTGGCGTCGACATATCGAATAGTGTGTAGTTTCGTAGTCACTTGGAAGGGAAGGCCAAATTGGCCTCTAAAAAGCTTGGCGTGCTCAGCAGAGCGAGACAGTATTTCATGCCGGCACATCGCTTGCAACTTTACAAAGCGCAAGTTCGGCCCCACATGGAATACTGTTCTCATCTCTGGGCCGGGGCACCCCAGTGCCAGCTCCTTCGACTTGATCGTATCCAGCGCAGAGCGGTTCGAATCGTCGACGACCGAGTTCTTTCTGATCGGCTCGATACACTGGCACTGCGTAGAGATGTTGCATCTCTTTGCGTATTTTATCGCATCTATCACAGGGAGTGTTCTGAGGAATTGTTCGGACTAATTCCAGCCGCTCAATTTCACCATCGCACATCGCGACAAAACTCGCGTTACCATCCATACCATCTGGATGATTGGCGATCCACCACTGTGCGATTTAGAAGAAGTTTTCTCCCTCTCACAACTTCCTTGTGGAATCAATTACCACCAGCGAATTTTCCGGACCGATACGACTTAGGAACCTTCAAGAAAAGAGCTTACACCTTTCTAAAAGGCCGGCAACGCATCTGCAATTCCCCTGGTGTTGCGGTTGTTCATGGGCGGCGGTAGTCACTTACCATCAGGTGAGCCGCATGCTCGTTTGCCCCCTCTTCTATAAAAAAATAAAAGTTGAGACTGGCCGCCGTGACCGAAATTCGGTCTGGAGGACATGAATATTGTTGTATTCTTTATATTATACTAGCTGACCAGGCAGACGTCGTACTGCCCTCTCCGACTTTGTCCTATAAAAATCCTTAAATGACCAATAAATATATTAAGGGTCATTTAACGGGATAAGAACTATCATATTTCTCAAGTTGGACCAAACTGCACACAGTGTGCAAAATTTCATTGTATTGTATTAGTTCAGTAATTTAAGAGTTCATCGCGGACAAACAACGTGACACGTAATTTTTATATATAAAGATTATATTTGTAGTTATTCCGTTCGGTACGTTCACGCTGAATTTACTCCGAATTTTATAGTATCTATATAAATATAAAATATATTAATAACTCGCTGTTACATATGGGTTCATAGTTTTGTGATCTCATTTTTGGCAACAAGCCAGCATAATATACTGTGAATATAAGTTATTTTGGAATTTTGAAGAACTTGACTACCGCGCTATCGGATCCTAGCATAGTTATAATCCATCGTCTTGACAAAGCAAATATTGTATTGTGTGAGTGATGGATAAAATTAAAATTAAATAATTCATCATTTCGCTCACTTCGAGCCGGATTCGAATTGTGAACAACAGAAGAACTAACGAATCTCATAATTGTTAGGGCGGTAGTTGTAAAGTGAGCATCAATCGGTATCATAAGTTACACGATCACTAACAAATTTGCAAATTTGAATGGCGACAGAGCACTTTGTATAGTTATATAGTATAGGTTTTTATTATAGAATTAGGGTGACAAACGAGCACACGGTCCATCTGATGGTAAGTGGATACTGTGGTCCATAGACATCTACATTTGTCCTCAATTAAGAATCAAAATGCAGATGTGTTGTCACTCCTGAGGAGTGAGACAGCAGCTGCTATTCTGTGAAAGCGTGGTCCTAGCTACCTTGGTCGATCCAATCCATTCGTGCTACAACCATAATATAAATGCAGCGTAGCTCTACAACGTATAACGGTTAAGGTGCATTTAAGATAAGGATAAAAAATAAAATTAAAAAATGTTATTTTTATAAATTATTGGGAAAAAATCACCTAAGCTTAACTAGCCGAAATGGTGTGTACCTAGTTGTAGCCGGCTAAACCTAAGTGATATCATCCCGTGGGTGTCGTAAAAGGCGACAGAGTGAAACAAATCAGGAGATGGGCAGCAGCGTTTTTCTAATAACGACTAAAAATAAAAAAAATGCGGATGCTGCTTGCCGAACGTTGCAACTATGGCAAATATGGCCCCTATGGGGCAATATACGGGGGAGGCCTATGTTCAGCAGTGGACTAAACCTAGGTGAAATTGCACTTCAGCTTTGAGTGTTTATCCTTCAATAGCTGCGACAGGCTCGTGAGCCAAATGTTCGGTCTGTGTGGACGTGCCTCAGGTTCCTTAGAGCGCAAGTTGCCTCGGTTGAGCGTGCCTCGGGGTCGCGCCGTCGGCTGTCGGTAAACGAGACGCGCTCAAAGGTGTCTTCGATCATTCGATGTGGACGGTGGTTTAGGCTCGCGAGGCTATTCTACAGATGTACTGTTGTTTATTATGTAGCTATTACGGAAAAGTTTCATTATCACGAACACTCAAAAGCAGTCGTTGATTCATCTAATTCAATTACACAGTGCATACAAGATGTTGTGAGATTCTAAAGATCAACAATAAGCTACTATGATAGTAGCTGCGGTAGAATTTACACAACTCTCCGTTTTGGATGCTCGGTGGTTTCTGATGGCTCGGCCTGCCTCGCGAGGTTCACCCTTGTGTTTTCCGGCAAACTACTGAAGCTGCCTCGCAAGGCCAAGCTCGCGAGTCGCATATCGAGACTGCCGCGCGAGCCCGTGCGCCCGGTGTGGACCCGTCTAATGACAAACAAACGGCTGGACAAATTCTAATGAAATTTGACATAGAATTAGTTTATATTGTACGTACCAAAATAAATACCAATTATTACTATTATTATTATTATTATTGTGCAGTAGGACGTACGATACTATATGTTTACTTACGCGGTAGAGCCACACTGTTACGTAGCTATATTATATGTAGCACGAATGGGTCGGTTTGACCACATTGCGTGGTCCTTCACCAGTCAAGTCGACCCATTCAGTCACATAATACCATTCAGTACCCATTCAGTCACATAATACCAGCTTAAAAGACCAGCTTAATATTGCTGTGTTTCGTATGGTGAGTGTAGAGAACCGAAGACCACTTTTTACTGGAAACGAGGCATTCCATCGTAGTCCTCAGTGGTGATAACGTATCTGCATTTTGTTTCTTGAGGATAAATGTAGCCGTATATATGCGTTAACCATTAGTTGGACTGTGTGCTCGTTTGTCACCCTTATTCTATAAAAAGAAAATCGATTCTATGCCCTCTATTGATCCTCAGAAGTGAACAAGGCAAGGAACCTTTACTTTAGAAGATATTTTATTTATTCAATTTAAAATCACCCCAAAAAATTTCAGACATTACATCCGTGTGCAGTGGCTACGGATCGTCCTTGATCCGCGAGCAAGCCGCTTCAAGTTCGGGTGCGGCTTCTCTAGTTTCTTTACTCTCTTGCGCACCACGAGATGCTGCAGATTTGGTCAATCGCTTGCTAGTGTTCAATCCTGCGAAGCGACTTAGCGCTGCAAGGGCTTTGGACCATGAATACGTTGCCAAGTGAGTTTTTAATTATATAACCAAGTAAATGCTTCAAGATTTTAAGTGCTTCAGTAAGACCATTGCCAAGTTGGTGTTTCGACTTACCCCGGGAAGATTTAGACCAGCGATATCATAAAACATACTTTTATAATACCAAATCACGGAGCAAATACAAAGAGTAGGTGTCCTAAGCAACTGTGCATTGTGATTCTAACTAGGTCCTGACGTCTTTACAGTGGGCGTGGCTTTAGTTAGTATACTGTCAGGGTTCGCCGGTGCGCTTATGTGTCGAAAATCGCAAATCAGTGTATTTTCGTAGTATTAAGAAGAAAAGGATGAAGTGTTGTTTTATAATGTAAAAACTACTCAGATAGACGTTCTGATGCTATGGATGGCATCATATTTCATTTGTAAGTCATTTTACACCTAATTTATTAAATTAGTTCTAGAACAATCTCTGCGTCAGCTTTCAAATATAATTCAATATATTCGACACTAGATGGCGACACTTTGTGTCATGGGAACTAAAAATATAAGGTACGTAGAGCTCAGTATTGGTAATCATACGAAGATGCTGGAATTTGTTTTGCATTCAGTCCTAAACAATTTTTAATCGCCAAAATATTATTTTTATAGTTTTTATAATCATTTTGTGAACAGGCCGCCATCTATCGTCAAGGTAGCTAAACTACATTGCAACACCGATATAGAACGATGCGAGTAGTTTTACTATTTATCGGTAGATGAGAAAAGTTAAGTGGACGGGGCTTAACACCCTCTCACCCCGCAAATTGTCATGCGTTGTTACATAGTAAAATCTAATTACTATTACAACACCTCCTCTTTGTATTTGCTCCGTGTACCAAATGAATGCTGAATATGTTGCTAAGCAGGTGATTCGACTTGCACATACGAAGGTTTAGGCCATGACTTTGTTACTCAGTATTTTTTTAACTTAGAGCGGGCCATAAATACTTTGCCAAGTAAGTGCTTCAATTTAAGGAGGAAACTTTTAAAAAAAACAGCAAGTGCGAGTCGGACTTACGCGTGAAGGGTTCCGTAACATCGTATAAGATTTAATACTATGTATGCAAAAAAAAAACACGTTTCTAGTAGTAGTGGGGAGCCCCCTTTAATTTTTAATTTATTTAAATTTTCTATACACATTCTGTGAATATTTCAACTGTCTACCAATTACGGATCATGAGATACAGCCCGCCGACAGACAGACGGACGGACAGCGGAGTCTTAGTAATAGGGTCCCGTTGGTGACCAAATAAGGAATATATGCCGAAGCAATACTTGAATATCTTGTCAATGTCTTTATTGTTACAGCCTGTCAAAAGTCCACTGCTGAACATAGGCCTTCCCCTAAGATTGTCTCACTTGAGGGGATATTTGCCATAGTTGTTACCTGCGCTTGGAAGACGGGTTGGTGACCTCAGTTTTTAACTTTAGTTGTTATTAGAAAGACACTGTTGCTCATGTCCTGGTTGGTTTCGTTCTGTCGCGTCTTATGACACTAACGACACAGACATTACACTGTGAAGTGTAGTGGCGGTGTAAGAATATCCGTGACGTATTGGCTAAGCAATGAGTTGTATTGTTACGGGCCGCGGGTTCGAATCCCGCATAGAGCAAGTATTTGTATGGCCTACGAATAATTATTCGGGGTCTGGATGTTTGTCACTGTAAAGATTATGTATGTAAAACGCCCCACGATACAGGAGAAAATCCTAGTGTGGGGGCTATAGAGACACTTTTTAATCTATATTAAATAATATCAAAAAATGTGAAGGTTCCACCGCGAACGCGATGAACCAACGCTACCTTCAGACGTCCTCCTGCCTTTGAGAGATGATAAGCAGATGTCGGTAGACGACTACAGGAACAAACTGTACAGCATTATGGCCAAGGGATCAAACGGAAGTAATGGACCAATAAGAAAGAGTCTGTCCAGGTAAGTAATTTTTTTATAGGAGTAAGTTAGGACATTTATATTACGTGGTAGAGCCATGCTGCAGCTATATTAGTAGTAAAGTTGTGGTGTAAAACTAAAATGATAAACATACTTACAGTTCAGCAGTTTTCCACAGTGATGGTAAGTGGCTACTGCAGTCAATGGAAACCTGTAGCCAACTTCTAACAAAGAAAGCTACAGATGCGTTGTCCCTCACAACTTGTAATGTTACTGGCTAATCGCTTTTAATTATGCCATCTGACGGCGGCTAGATGAAGACTTTTGTATTGATAATTCCAATTTAAATCACCAACCGATTCGGCGCTAGCCACCGTTTCAGGAGACGAAGTTAAACTAATGAATAAAAGTTCTCAATCAATCGAATTTTATTTGAACTGTATACATTTTATATTTATTTGAAATAAAATTCGATTGGTTGAGAGCTCGATTTTGTCGGGAGTAGTCTGGCTGGCGAGATGAGTCGCGGGATATACTTTCGTTTGTCACATTATTTTTATAAAAAATAACCTAGAGGTATTCCCAAGCAGCCTGTAATACTAGCCCTCCTGGCCCTCAATACCTTCCAAACCAGAACACCACAGCGCTGTTTTACTGTATAAATAGGTAAACAGGTGGGGCTAAGCTAACTCAGAGGAAATCCTAAAGATACAAGTCTCAATTGGTAAAATTATAAATTTTGTACAACCGACTTCAATATTAATTATTAAGGTAAATCAAAAACTACTGGTCAGACCCTGATCAAATTTATATAAGAGAACATGAGAAGCACCAGCTCTCAAATAAAAAATGAATCATCAAAATTGGTTCACCCAGAAAAAATTTATGAGGTAATACACATAAACAAGAGCTTACAGTCGAATGAGCCCCACGACATATTGACCCTATAATAAATTGTGGTAAACAAATATCAGGAATTATAGACTCTAGTAATTGAAAATGCAGATCTCTTCTCCTTGAGCAGCCCGTAAGAGTCCACTGCTGGATATAGGCCCTTCCAATTGTGGAGAGGATTTGCCTAATCGTCACTCTTGGTAGGTGGATCGATGAAGACACAGTACCAGTTGCCGTTTTAATTTCGTTCATTTAAGATGTTAAAAGTGTACCTATTAGCCAAGCAAGATGGGCGCAATCAAATAAAATGATGTGTCTTACTTAGTTTGCAAAGCATCTCCCGCCTTCCCTCAATGAGGGCTAATAATCTTCCGCTCACCAGATGTCGCTAGTTGTGACTGAGGTAAAGTTTTTCGTTACACAATGTCAGTTAATTCAGAAATTAGTTTTAAATAATAGTTTATCATTATCTAGACTATTATATTAATACAGAACACAATGCGTCAGTGGTTTGATTTTTAATTTTTTGCACTTTATAACTTTTTTTAAATTTTTGCTACTTTTATTTATATTTATAGTTTGGTTTGTTCATTTCTAGCCTATTTAATATAAAATATAACTAATTATGTGGAAAGAAACATTAAAGTTTATAATGATTTCTTCTATTTACGCGAACACTACACATTTACGTCACTGTGACTGTGACAGCCCCCCCGTGACCATGGGTGCTGTAAAGTGCTTGAAACGTCGGGAATGTAAAATAAGTTAATATATGCGATAAAATCCGTAAAATTTGTTTTATTTAAATTAAAGTTTATATTTTCCTAAGAAATTATCTTCCCTGCTATGAAATATGTCAAGTAGTTTACCTCATAGTAAAGTGGCGCCGCCGTGGTGGGAAAAAAGTCGTGGAAGCCCTCATTGACGAGTCATAGACTTAGAATATACTTATGCCAGTATATTCTAAGTCTAAGAGAGTTCACCATAGAGGAACAGCTCCTTTCAATCGTTACTGACATTAGTGAGGTACTAAATTGGGTCCGTTATTCAAAATAGTCGAACGATTTATGTAATCGAATGAATGATGAATCATTGCGTGCACTATCCGAGATTCCCTAGGAAAGATACACCATCCTCGATAATACTTTTTTTTGATCGTTTACCCTTCACCACTTATCCCAACACCACTAAAACGTAGTTTAGTAGTGTTGGACAATTGAGAGAAGACGGTAGGTGCTCTTCAACCTAGGTAAGACAAATAATTTTATTTTATTACGCGGATATTAATATTTAACATCATTCATCAGTAACGCCTACTTCTATTAATTATCTCAATTTCGTTCATCAATACGCGCTGCAGCGACGCGGCGGGTCATTGAGGGCATCCACGACTTTTTCTGCCACCAGGGCGGCGCCACTAGAAAGTGAGGTATAATATTTGACAGATTTCATAGCGGGGAAGTTAATTTATTCGTAAAATGTATAATTTATTGTTTCTTTCTGTACTATTAGCTATATTTTATATTAATAACATTAAAAATAAATAAACAAAACCACAGATATTCATAAAAGTAGAAAAATAAAAAAACAAGTTAAAAAAGTGCAAAAAATTAAAGAGCAAGCATTGTTTTGTGTATTAATATAATACTCTAGAAACTGATAAACTTTTATTAAACAACCACAAAAATCAACTAGCGACATCTGGTGAGCAGAAAATTATTAGCCCTCGTTGTTCCATAATCCTCTCTGAGAGGAGGCCTGTGCACAATAGTCGTACGTATGTAGGATGTAGCCATTACTTTTCACGTGTTAAAGCTACGCTGCGGTTATACTCGCATATGGGTCGGCTTGGCCGGAGTCAATAGTAAATATAGTCAATATTATAATGAGCATAAACATGTAGCATAATGCTGCTTTGTTTCGTATGGCGAGTGTAGTGAACCGGAAAGAACCGTAGACCTTTTTTTAATTAGTAACGAGGTATTGGTTCTTTGTCCTCAAGGGTGACCACTCGTCTACATTTTAATTCTGAATTGAAGATGGATGGATCAGGTGAACTGAAAGCTCGCTTGTCACCCTTATTCTATATAATAAAAATAAAATAAAATCCATTTTCAACTCTTGTACACTACTTATTTACCTCCTCGTCTTCAGCAAACCCCACGCTCTTCAATCAACAGTCCACAACAATACTAAAAGCAGCAAAAGTTTCCACGAGGCCACAGAAATTACTAGAACATACAAGTCCAAACAGCTAACCGCGTCCGCAGACCAGAAGGTTAGACCGAAGACCATGAAAGCACCAGAAAGACAGGAGAGACCGTTGAAAGAATACCGATCGGATCAGGCCATTCCAAAACCAATGCGAGCAACTAAACTCTTTGAAAGTCGAAGCCATGATTGGGAAAGTTCCCACTGTCACGGGGACTATTTTCCAACTAGGCAAAGTCCCCCAGAGGGATTGATAAGTGGGGGGAAAAAAACGGTGCAAAACAGAAGAAACTCTACATCGTTTTCCACTATCACTATAGGAGGGGACGCTGAATACATGGGAAGGACATTAAATCAAAGGCACGGGGTGATAACAGCAAGTGCTTTAATGGACCTCCGCACAAGTATACGGTGAAGGCATTTAGGTGATACGATTTTTGTTAGGTTGAATCTCATTTTTTTATTATTTTGGGGGTAGAAGGAGATTCATAAAGATTTTTTGAGTCGGGGGTAGTGGTGAAAATTGAAGGGTACCCACTTGTACCGTTGATTTTTATTTATTTTCTGCTCGTTTTTGTACAATTTAATGTTGTCTTTTATATGTTAGTACACTGTTTTTTTCCCCCACAATAAAATGTTATACAGTTTATTGAGAATAGTAAGGTCATTGTTTTTATTTCTCGAATATTTTGTTGAAATTTAAAAGTTACTTAAAAAGTATAAATGTAGTATGATTAGAGTCTGTTCGGAAAGATAACAGTCGCGGTGGAATAAAGCTATAGAATATTTCAAAATTTACTTAGCTGTTTGTTTGCTTCACTGGACATCAGTTAAACTTTCGTAATAATTGTTATAGAAATTATCTGACTTCTCGGCCAACCTAATTTCTCAGTATTTCCTTTAAATGTGGTATAAGAATATAACATCAAAATTATTAATTATTTAACTTCCAAATGGTAAATCCACCTACATAGTTTTAAATTTATGTTTGTGTTCTAACTCAAATTATTTCATATGAAATATATAATTAAAAAGTTTCGATACTGTAAAAATAAACATTATAAAACATCAAAGGCTGCTTTCAAGGTATTCATGGGAATAAGAACGATCACAAAGTCTACCCACCTGGTGGTAAATAGATGCCGTAATTTATAGACACATCTATACTCGATTAAGAATCAAATAGAGGATTTACCTCAGTTGCTATGCTTCTAGGTGGATTGTAATCACAGTTGCAACTTTGATATTAGTTAAATCACCCGTAAATTCTTCGGCGGTTCTCTTTCCGAATAGACTGCTCCTACTATTTAAAATTTATTTGTTTGTGTTATTTTTTTTTGTTCTAGTCATTGAAGCTATGAAAACCGTCCAGTAGTCATTAAAGCTTAAATTTAACATTTTAATGTGTAGCACACTAATATATGTATATTTTTTAATTATAGCTTAACTACAATCCTACCTGATGTTAAGTGGTGATGTAGTTGAAGATACTCACTAATTTAGCTTGACTTTTTAATTATTTACTAATTTACCATAACTCTACACTCTTGCTTTGAAGACACCAGGGTATCCAGAGGGGTAAATCTTCAAAGCAAAAGTAGGGATGATGTCTAATGGTGTTAGGGAGAGGGAGGAATTATGTCATGCTACTCACGCGCACACTCCAAAATGTATCTATTCAAACACCAAAAGGATGGCTATTTTGCGCTTGTGCTCGAGATTGGGTTGACTTTATTAGATTTATATTTTAGTTAACCAATAAGCTTCTTAGTACTGCTTTGTCCTGGCGTGATGTTTTGCCGCATCTTTGCAAGTACACCTAATTTCCTTGCAGCTGGTTTGGCCCTGGACTCAAACCGCCTAAAGCCCTGAGCTTTAGGCATTTCGAGGAAATAAAAAAAAGGGTGTGAGTACTAAGATGTTTTTAAAAGTATAGATACGTCATACTCGCTTTAAAATGGCAATACGAAAGTCAGGTAATTGCCCGACTCGCATTCAGTCTGGCACGCTCTCGCGTTGCGGTTATACCTTCGCTACAGCACGTAAATCTTCTAGTTATTCGTGGCAAAAATGCCTTCCTGTGTTTTTAGGTGGTGCACAAATTACACGGCAACTGATAGAGACAAGAAAAACGTTTCATTAATATTTTGAATATACATGTTTTGTTCATAATTGGTTTTATTATTTCAACACTAACCGCTAGTGTAAACTTTGACGCTAGCTATAGCTAGTGTGTTCATTTTCCATATCGGTATGTCACGCGCTCGCGCCAATGAGCGCTCGGCAGCAATCAATACGCAACTAATGATGTATATTCATCTTTTTCTAACGATAGGTATGCTCTATCATTTGTCTCTTTTTGTTAGCGCAACGTGTCATAATAAATAACTGTACGTAGATATAGTACTACCTGCGCCACTTTAAAATACAATAATGTTAGTGTGTAACCTGTCTATCTTTTTAATACGTCTTTGTGTGAGTATGCGGTGTGTGTTTGGAGCGTTAAATCTCACAAGATTGGCTGAGCCCCATTTAGAAATTCTCTGCAGTAAGGATTTTTTTTGGACTAGTTATGATCCCGACTTTCCTGAGCATTGGGCAGATATCGCTACATAACTGTACTGTCGTCTACATAACCACAGAAGCCGGGTATGGTTTTCATTGATATGCAACAGGAATAGAGTTGCGGAGATAATGAATCCTTGAGGAACTCCGGCATTAGTCATCTTAGATTCGGAAGAGTAAGTAGCCTTCGACGACTCCGAGAGATCGTACTCTCAAAAAGTCCTCCACCTGCCAGATCGCACCAGGATATAAGGCGCACGCTGAAAGCTTGCCTAAAAGTAAGCGTGTCAGACTGTCGAAGGCCTTTGAGATGTCAAGGGAAAATATTGCCTCCCCATTTATTTTTAAATCCTCGTCCCATATATGTGTGGCACATGCTAGAAAGTCTTCTATCGAGAGATTGAGGTGAAACCCAGTCTGTGGGTCGGTATATAACCATAGGAAGGAGAGCTTTAGCTTAGAGGATGGAAAACCTGTATTTCTGCAATAATAAAAAGTCAATTAACATGTATTTCTGTAGTAGCCTTTATTCAGTATCGAAATTCGCATCAGAAATAAGTGTACGTTGTAACGTATTGAGGTGTTATTTTTATAGACCAGAAAGATTTATCCGCTCATGAAGAAGTGAGCGTTGACATAACATATTGTTTTTAATTTTAAATAATGAAAGATTCATTAATTGTAAATCAATGACGCTGATTACATAAATTAATTTATTTAAAAATGTTAAATGAAATTTAACGTGATTGCAAAACTTGTTATGTTTATACTTTTCATTTACAAAACACCATTATCATAACCGCTTTAATTCCATTTACCTTTTCGAAAGTTGTAACATTTATATTCGCTTTACTTTCTGTGAATTTTGCAATTTACAATAAAATGTATTGTGACCATTTTATAAAACGTAATACTTCTCAAAATTACTAAAGTTACAAGCGTTGACTTGACGTCAAAGCGTTTAAATTATTTCTTTATCATTTCCCTATCATCCCCATGCGGGCAATAAAGCTAACATGTTATCTTTATCAACTATGGTCCAATAAAAATCGTGAGTTTTATTTTACAAGTTAATATTCTGTTGTCTAATAGGCGGACGCTTCAAGTTTTACTAATTTAAATTGGTGCATTTTTATGCTTCCACAATTATTGATGAATCAGATTTTTAACTTGCAAAGTAGGCTATTTTTGATCAAATATGTTTGTTGTATTTTCTTTCTATTTCATAAACTAGATCATTTCTATCATACGACGTAGAAGTGCCATATTAGTATTGAATAACAGGTGAACTGATTTTATAATCATTTTAATAAAAAATTAGACTAGACGATTTTTATCATAAACATTTCCTCTTTTGACCAAATGAAACATTAAGTAGTTTTTTTTATTTTACATTTATATAATACACACCAAATCACTAAATGTTTTTAATATAAAATATTTTTTTTTAAATATAATATAAAAGAAAATAAAATTTTTACAATTTTCATAAATGCTAATATTTTTTTTTATATGCCGCTCGGCATTATGTTTAGAGCCATTGTATTTGGCCAGCTACCGGATACAAAAACATGGCCGCATTAAGTGGAATACAGGATGTCTGTTTTAACTGTATGCTATTCTGTACCTACTCCATGAAATAAGCGAACTTGGTAAAATTCATGAATTAATACGATTCATTCGTTATAAATATTTTTTTCTAATTTTCAAGTAAAATATATGATTCGCATATACATAATATTTGATAATTAATTATTAAGACGATTTTAATATTTTAACTCGGCTCACTAGAACCTTTCTAACCTATCTTAATTATTTTATTAAATACCTGGTTGTTTGAAATAGAAGAAAAAGACAATTATTAAAAAAATAATTATTAACTTTTATACACTTTGATCCCTTATTAGAAAAAAGAAACCTACAGTTAGTTAATTCAAATAGTGTACTGAGTAGTAATAATATTTTATATAGTTCTAAATCTACTGCCATAATTATATAATAATAGACCTATTAAAATTACGAACGAATAACCAAAAAAACCCGAACTAAGAACGAATAAACAAGTTTAGAGAAATAAAAAGCTTAAAAGTAAGGAAATTATAAGTCGTTTCAGACTAAGACTGAGACCTCGATCGTTTATTTTATACGTTACTTTTACTTTAGGATTTTGTTTTAGGATTTTTGTACTTAAAACGCGAAATATTGATGCAATGAGAAAGTATCATTGGCGCAAGTTATAGTGTACTATAGTGACGCAAATAAAATCACAATAGTTATGTCTACACCAGTGCGCTCTCAATTTCGCTTTCATGTTCATTCATTTCAACTTTCAGTTCGTCTTGCGTTAAGCGCTGTGCCATAAGACGCATCCAGCTTATCGTCTAAACCAGTGCGCTTGTCGCCTGCAACTCGTCTATACCTCACGCGCCTCGGTTGGGCAAACCACGAAGATTCGTAATTATCTTCTGTTCCGGACACACTTCTTTTCATCGTTACTTTTTGATGTCCCTTTGAGAAGTATGACCTCAAGCTCTTTATCTTGTTTTTAACCATTTTTACATCATAATTATATTTTTGGCTCAGAGACTAAACGCATCGTTTCTTTTTATTTTATTTGTGTAATCTTTGTGCCTGTGGTGCCACAATACTTGTATATGTTATTATATGTTCGATAATCATCGATAAATTCTAATGTTTTAACTTTGTCTTCCGGCAGTTTGTTTACTAAAATGCACGAAATGTTGCATGCGAATCCACCGGTGACGGATCAGCTTTCACTAGAGGCATGCGCTGTTGTCGAATTAGTTTTAGCGCATGCGCTATTGTATTCGTTATGGTTGGTCAGGCATGCGTTAGAGGAAGACGCAAGATAAACAGGAAAGCGCACTGGTGTAGACATACCTATAGAATGATGTGCATCTTTTGATGTTTGCCTGTGCCAGATTTGGGCAAAGGATGCAATTGCGTATGTGCGCCGCCCCGCTACACTTACAAGCGCAACCTTGAAGAAAATTAGTTTGTGTATAGAGTATTAACTAAATTCTTCAGTATCGTTCATCGAGTAATTTCAACAATTTCGCATTAGTTCATGTAAATTTTCTCTGGTTTTTACCCTGAGACTTCCTTTGCCTTAAGGCTCCTACATGGAAACTGGTTTCGGATGCTATATAACTAATTCACCTGTAATAAAGTTCCCATCTTTATGACAATTTATCTACACCGACCTTTGAACTTATTTTGTTTGTGCGTGTGTTTTATGGCTCATGAATATTATTTTCTAGATAAGACGCTATGATATTAAAATTTCAAAATGTTACCAGAATTTTAAAATATTAGTTATACTAGATAATAAAAAAGTGTAGGCACTGGCAATGATTTTATTTGCACAAAGCACTCAAACGAGAATTACATCGAGGAAGATACTCGTTATAAATAAGGTTTAATAATGAATTGCTCAAAATTGTTTAAGCAATACAAGAACAATATATTTAATAATTGATTAGTAGGTAAAATTTTACAAAGGGACTATGATTGCGAATATTACAGTTCATATGTTTATATTTACCCTATACATGTTATACCTACTTAGATCTTGTTTTATGAATTTAGGATCAATGGACGTTCTCTTAAAGTTATAATTAGCCTTCGGATTTTGATGAATTGTAGTATTGCAATATAGAGAGAAGCTAGGAGTGTCAGATTCCTTCGAATCCTGATAGCGAGTCGACAACGAGAGGATAGCGAGTTATCGGCGAGACGCTAATTTCTAAATTTATTTTACTAAATAAAACTAATTACTATAACCGAATATCATTAACTTTTTATGAATTATTTTTGCTAATAAAAGTGGTACATAAAAAAGAATTTCATGCGTCATGACATTAAGTCTGTCCTTTGTACTCTTTTGTAATCCATGCAATAAATAGATAAATAAATTAATGTTCCTGTGACAAGTGAAGATACATTATTTTAGGCGGATGAATAACATTCATCCGGTAAACCTAGTGATAGATTCTTCTCAATAAAAAATAAAATAAAAAAATCTACTTAGTAAATGATATGTAATATAATGGTTTGTAATGTTTTCATTTTCTTTGATCACTTTTATAATATGTACTTTACCAGGAAAAATAAAATATTGCAAAAGCTTTGTTGTTTTATTTTCTTCTTTTTCCTTTTTTCTTCTTCTTCTTCTTCTGGATTTACGTTGCAGAGCCGCGCTGCAGCTATATTATGGTTGCAGGACGAATGGGTCGGCTCGACCGGGGTAGGACCATATAATACCAGCGTAAAATAGTAGTTTAATGCTACTGTGTTTTGTATAGTGTGTAGAGAACCGGAGATCCTTTTTACTGGAAACGAGGCATTCCATCTGAGTATTCAGGGGTGACAACGTATCAGCATTTTGATTCTTAATTGAAGATGTCTATGGGCCACAGCACCCACTTACCATCGGGTGGAGTGTATGCTCGTTTGTCACCCATATTCTGTCCAAAAAATAGCCCGTAGAAGTCCACGGACATCGGCCTCTCCCGCTGTAGGTGATAATTTGGCCCTTGGCAGTGTACTCGCGCTCGCAGTACCAGACGTGCACTAGATGGTTATACCGTACACACCGTACATTGGAAGTAAATTACTACATATTGGAAGCACTTAGATATCTCTACATTTCCCACAGTGTTCTCTTTCGATGACCACAGGATCAAATGAAGTATGGATTCTCTCGGCTGACAATGCATCTGCATTTTAATTCGAAATCGAGGACAGATGTAGATGTCTATGGGCCACAGCAACCACTTACCATCAGGTGAACTGTGTGCTCGCTTGTCACCCTTATCCTATAAAAAAATTTAAAAAAAACCTTTTATATTGTAGTGGCGTGTAGACCCCACGACAATAGATATATATTAATGTTAATAATTATATAATAGTTATCATGTCACTACAATATACAATATTTGTTTAATAATTTTCTTAAACCTGGCAGGGGAGAAATTTTGTATATTTTCTGTCATAAATTGGAGATGGTAATACCGAAATCTGTCGGAAGCCATAAGATCTTTTTGGCAATTCCCCCCGTAATCAGTGGCGATTATGGCAAAACTTTACTACAAAGGGAGAGACTAAGTTTTATCAGTAGACTTTACTAGGTTGATGAAGGTATAACTACATAGATCATCTATTTAGTTTTGTTATAGATTAAGGGCGAGGAGTCATGGTGTGCCGCCTATGCACATATACAACAATTTCATCGCATCCGGCATATGTCGTGTGAGTGAAGGACATTTAGCGTAAACAGTCTCCCTGATAGTCGGTGAAGGCTGCTCTTTTGAGACTATGCCGACTAACGCCGGAGTCCCTCAGGGGTCCGTTCTCTTCGCAAATCTCTTCCTGCTACATTTCATAAGCCTGCTTATGCATGGCATTTAGAGGTACGCAGCGCAGATGTGGAGAGATATCAGCCGAGTGCTCACAGGCAAATCGGGATCAAATTCAGTCCGAAAGAGTAGCTATATTTGAGCACGTATATCTATAACTGCAGTCAGTCTCCGGGGCGAAGCCAATATTGTGACATTTAACACCCCAAAAGCACACCGCATCCTCACATTATTCACCGTAAAAAGTGGCTCCTTTTGGCTCTGCATTCCAAAATGTATGAATGTAATACACCGTCTGCCTTTATTAGTTGGAGGTTAAAATTTTGTCGAAACTAAACTTTGGGCGGTACTTTGCGTCAAGACCAGTTGTTTACAGTATACACTCGTAAGTTCACGCACAGAATATTACTGCCATATATGGACTGGTGCTGTAACATGCAAATGAATAGCTTTGGAATCAACGAAAATACGTGCTAACTATATTGATTACCTGAATCTGGTTAAAGCCAATTAAGGCGTTCCATCTTTGTCCTCTAAGGTGACAACTCATCTGTAGCCTACCTTGTTGGAAGTTGGTTGCAGGTGGCCAAATCAACTTCAGTAGCCACCCACTTACCATCAAGGAGATTGTTGGTTTGTTGATCAATTTAGTTTTATAAGAAAATTTTACCTATTAGTTTCGAGCACATTTCGGACATACATTTCGTAGAGTGTGCGCTGAAATTGCTGTCTTTCCCTTTCGCCATTTCCACTTTTAAACGCCCTTTTATTGTTGACACCCCACGCATTTAAACCAAACAGTTTGCTTCGTAGTTCGTAATGCTTACAGCAAAGGGAATAATTTGGCAGCATGTACCTTTATATCCGATTACAATATGGGTGTCTTCAAGGCAAGAGTGAACAGGTTGTTGTTAAGCTAAGTTAGTGTGTTATTATCTTCGGCTAGATCACCACTTGCCATCAGGTGTAGTAGTCAAGTCTTAATATAGTTAGAAAAGACACGGCTGGAGGAGAATCGTCGGAACTTAATTAAAGGTCAGCGCACAACAAATGCGCGGTCGTATCGTCCAATCAGGATATAGCCTTAAGTTTCTAAAAACGTCTCCTCGTACAGAAGAATAAAAATCATTCACATCTGTCATTCAACTGTCTAAAGATTAATAGTTTTTACAAACGAAGAGAAATAAGAAAATGAAACTAAAATTGTTATCATACATACAATTTATACTTTTTCAAGTTTTAACTGTATCTAATAATGTTGCCTCGAAAAGTCTACTGCCTGTTTTGTCAATAGATCCAAAAGCGAGGACTTCAACCAACCAATCTGTGAAAAATACACGAAGAGTAAGTATTGTCATATAATATTTTAATACTTCAATCAGTTGTTTATTAATAAATTATGCGAAAGTTAGTTAATAGGATCCGAATGAAAAAATAAAATATGTACTATATAGGTACTATGGGAGAAATCCAGTATAGTGCGAGACTGGAAGAAAAATAAATATAGCAAACAACAGAGTAGGCAGAGACGGACTTCCATTTGACAGGATCCCGTCACATTTCTCGAAGAATAATTTATGTATAATTATAAAATAGGTTTAAATAGCATTGAATGTCAATCATGATGGAATCACCATAGGATGAGTTGGTTGATGGTATCTTAAGCCGCCACAATCATGGTAACACATCAATAACACCATTATAGCCGTTCACAAATCCACTGCTGAATTTATCCCCAAGGAACGCTACGAAACTCGGCCCTGAGCCATCTGCATCTATCGACTATCTGCATGTTTTGTGGGCCAACATCCACTAGATGGAGTGACGATGGATGGTAATGCATGTGACACATGTAACAATATAAACTAAGTGAATCTAAAACGGTTTTATTAAATATATCTTGAGGTTTATCTTCACATGTTACACTATTGCAATATCTGCTCTCATTTCTGAGAAAATATGTGACTATTTTTACAAACATGCATAATGATGTTTATTCGCGATGTTTTCCTTCACCCCTAAGCACGTGGTAAATCAACACTTTAAAATACAATGACAGTCTTAGTATTGCAAGTGGGAAATGAACTACGGTTGCTCGCTTACCATGAAATGAGGGCATCCACGACTTTTTCTGCCACCAGGGCGGCGCCACTAGAAAGTGAGGTATAATATTTGACAGATTTCATAGCGGGGAAGTTAATTTGTACGGAAAATGTAAAGGTTAATGTTTCTTTTTGGACTATTGGCTATATTTTATATTAATAAGATAAAAAATAAATAAACCAAACCACAGATATTCATAAAAAGTTGATAAATTAAAAAAATGTTACAAAATATGCAAAAAATTAAAAAGCAAAGCACTGACGCATTGTTTAGTGTATTAATATAATACTCTAGAAACTGATAAACTTTTATTAAAACTAACTTCTCAATTAAATGACATTGCGTAACAAAAAATTTTACCTCAGTGTCATCTAGCGACATCTGGTGAGCGGAAAATTTTTAGCCCTCATTTATTGACGAGCACATCATGCACATTGCACATCGCAATTAGTACAAAAACTTATAAGAAATGGTTTTCATTCCAGTATCTTCCGTTCATAATGCTGATAGACCGGAATAAAGATACCAGCGAGTATTGGCGTGAGACCGAGATACTGTCCTTGCTCCGTAACGATGAAGCCGGCATAGACTATGAGAAATGTGAACAGAACGCCCCAGAAATCACTTTATTGCATTTGCCTAGCAGAAGATCTGTAAGACCTGTTTGTAGGACGCCTTACGGTAAGAACACACACATGGGAACTTTATTACGTGATAGGACACCTATTCTGCTTGGGAGTCTGTCCTAGCTATTTCTGCCAAATAGCAGTGCTTTCATTGCTGTGTTCCGGTGTGAAGGGTATAAGGGTTTATGCATCTGTTGCCTTTGAATAAAGGTGGCTGTAGATGTCCATAGAATGCTGTAGCCACTTACCATTAGTTGGGCTGCAAGTTTGTTTGTCACTTCAGTTTTATAAAATAAACTAGCTTTTCCTCGCGACTTCGCCCGCTCGTAATTTAGCGTTTCAATTATGTTGCGCGGAACCCTAATCCTAAAATCTAAAATATAAGTAGCCTAAGTTACTCCTTATAATATCAGTTATCTGCCAGTGAAAGTCCCACCGAAATCGGTCCAGCCGATTCGGAGATTAGTCAGAACAACCAGATAGAGAGACAGACGAATTTTTTAAATTTGTGTTCAATTTTATTTATTTGTATATATATGTATGTATTGCATGTATAGAGTACATAGAGTATGGATAAAAATGAACTGGAATACATTTCTAAGACTTGGAATGTACCAGTCATAAAAAGTTATTTAAAGAACAGTAGAGAATCATATCTACGAGTAGCCTTTACTTAATTAATTTCTTAAAAACGAAACTAAAGAAACAGCTTAAAATGTTCTTCAACTGGGAATAAGCATTGGTCTTCTGTCATTATTCTGTTTCAGGGTTCTTAGCGAAGTTTTCCTATACTGTCGCGCTCGTGGTAAATTATTCTAAGCTCTTAATACTCTGATTAAATCAAAAATTGATTCTTCTATGTCATTCGCTCTTAAAAATCTACAGGGAGGATTTGTCTTACGTTAACCGACATATCTATAGGAATCCGTTAAATCTTTCAGGAATTTCCCGTCATCATTATCATCATTAAGCAAGTTCACAGCTGTTCATTTGTCTCATCCAAGTAATGCAAAATACGGTCCCGAGCTAATTTACACGTGGTGGAGTTACGCTGCAGCTACTTTATGGTTGTGACACAGGTAGGTCGGCTCGAAGAGGTGTCGGCAAGAAATGGGAAACTGACATTCACATAGAATACCAACGTAAAATAGCAACTTGTGTTTCGTACGGTAAGTGCAGAGAACCCGCGACCTTTTTTACTAAAAACTAATCATTCTTACTTAGTCCTCAGGGGTGCATTGTGATTCTTAATATATATAAAATCTATTAAAAAAAATCTATTAACTTCCTGCAAGATCGTCCCTCCATCTATTGAGGATCGCTCTACACTTCGTTTACCAGAACTGACTGCCACTCGAGAATATTTATACCACATTGGTTGTCGGTTTTTTGAGCTATATGGTTGTAACGTGGTACGTAAACCAACGGCTTTATGTAAAATATTACCGAATTTTGAAGATAGAAGTCATGCAAATTCACCGTCCTCTACCCTTTATTCTCGTGCAGGCAGATTTTTTTGTTATAGGATAAGGGTGACAAGCGAGCACACAGTCCATCTGATGGTAAGTGATTACTGTGGCTCATAGTAATACTTTAGATTACTGTGGAAAAGTATCAAAATGCAGATGCGTTGTCACCCGTGAGGACTAAGATGGAATGCCTCGTTTCCAGTAAAAAGGGGTCTCCGGTTCTCTACACCCACCACACGAAACACAGCAGCGTTAAGTTGCTATTTTACGCTGGTATTCTGTGAGAGCGTATTCCTTCCCCGGTTGAGCCGACCCATTCGTTCTACAACTATACCTATATTGATAGCTAATGATCGCATCAGACTATTCCAGATATGTTTCGACAAAATCTAATGTTATATGCTCTAACGACACTACAACATGGCTACCTAAAGTTGTTGTAATCCAATAATAATTGGAGTACATACATACTACACCAATTTAAGTGACAACTTAACAATTTAAATTTAACAAACCTTTTTGTATTATTTTAGATTATCAGCTTTGTCCACAATGTCCGCGTTTCAACAACTATACAGAATGCGAGTTGTTCCGTGACTCCTGCAGGTAACGTAATGTCGTGTTTATATATAATATAAAATATGCAATCCTTATAGTGTTGAATATTGTTTGGTTGAAGAATGTTTACATAATATATAGGTACTAGTTGGTACCCGGCGGGTTGCTGCCGCAAAAGAAATAATTGTGGAAATATCGTTTTAAATTTGGAAGAGTTATATTGTTTAATTAGGAATGATAATACATTTATTGAACTTGAATGATATATAACTATCAAATAAATTTGTCAGTACGATACGCGCGCCACCTACTGCAAGTTAATTGCACTATGCCTATAACCTTCGCGCAAGTGTAAGCAATCAGTTGACAAAGTTTTACCGCAATCTAATGAACGATACGGCAGCGCATAAAATACGAACAAACCAAACATAAATTTTTATAAGTATAATTGATATATCTCTCTCGTAGAGTAGCCATCTGCGCAGGACAGGATTATGGTGTAAGCGCAAACACAGGAAAACACTATTCCCTCATTCTCAGTCCGCTGGGACTGCAATCCGACACGACTAGAGAAAGATAATGCACAAGGGTTTTACGTGCTTTTCGAGGCACGTGGGTGAAAAACTGCCTGATTCCGGGCCGCTACTGAGAATTTCATGACAGAAAAGCTCAATAACTCATTATGGCTTGACTCCTCTCACAGAATACCAGCGTAAAATAGCAGCTTAACACTGCTGTGTTTCGTATGGTGAGTGTAGAGAACCGGAGACCCATGTTACTGGAAAAGAGGCATTTCATCTTAGTCCTCACGGGTGACAACGCATCTGCATTTCTATTCTTTAATGAGGATAGATGTAGATGTCTATGGGTCACAGCAACCACTTACCATCAGGTGGACTGTGTGCTCGTTTGTCACCCAATCCTATAAAAAAAAAGCTCCGAATTCGAACCCGGACGATTCGAATTCGAACATCATGATAAGCAATCGCGGTTACTTACTACTGTATACTCCTGCAACTAGACCAGCAAGGCAGTCAAGAATTTGTTTGTCCGCTCGTTCGTTTCGTGACTCACTACTTTATACAATTTATATAAACAAACATACCTATTGTTGGTGAAAGACTGGACTATTTCCTAAGTTAAAAACCAAATTACCTTCTAAACGGGTGAAGTAAAATTTAATTTAGATTAATTCACTATAGCAAAAGTTGAATGAATAGAGCATAAAAGTGCATTAACGTACAAAGACAAACTTAACGCTTTATCACTGTTACCAACCCTACTGTTTTAACAGTAGATTTGCTGTTTTCACATTGATTTCAATGTTTTCTGTTTCATTCTTATTTTCTACTGTTTTTCAACTAGCGTTCAGCGCCACCTATTACACTGCTATGCAAACATTTTTTGATAACCACTACGTAACAAAACGCAATGACACTAGATGGCAGTATCTTCTTTAGTCGGGATTCGAGGGAATTCCCGACCACATTATATGTGTTTGACAATCATATTTTTATGCACGGGGAAATCCCAATTTATGAATGACAGCTACACGCCTATTAAGGTACGTTGGGGTAATACCGGACGGATTTTCGAATAGTTGGAAGAGTCTGCCAAAAACTTTAATTTCTCGACATTCGTATACGTCAGATTTATGGAACATGGAGCAAACCGTTAATCGTTAAACGTAGTTTAGCTCTGAGAATCTTTTGCTTGTGTAAACTCAACGGTTTCTGCTTTAAAGGTGTGCGAAAACTAGACATACTTTTTTATATGCATAATGAAAAATTGGCCATTAAGGGGTAAGACCGGACTTAAATTTAAAACCACTTCTACTGCTTAGAGAAAAAAGTTTATAAAAGAGATTTGTCCTATCTTTAACGCTCAAAAACATATTTCAATATGATCTATAAATTACTAGAAACATAAATGTTCCAAACGATTTTCTCTTTTTTTGATTCTTGCCATCCGATCTTATCCCTGATATAAAGAAATTGTAATTTTATGTTTCTCAAACTTTGTTATGACATTTTTTTTTTATAAGAGAGGGGGCAAACGAGCATGCGGCTCACCTGATGGTAAATGACTACCGCCGCCCATGAACAACTGCAACACCAGGGGAATCGCAGATGCGTTGCCGGCCTTTTAAAAAGGAGTACGCTATGGAATTACTCAATATAAGAGAAAGATCGGATGCATTTGATTTTATATGGAAAAAAAATAACAGTAAGGACTGGCGAAATGCCCTGGGATAATGCAGGAGTTAAGGAAGATATAAATATTTTAACAAAGCGGCATTTATTATTATAAATTATTTTTTAAATAATTATTATAAATTACATTTTGATTTGTAATAGAGGATAGATATAGATGTCTATGGGCCGCAGCAATCACTTAACATCAGGTGGACTGTGTGCTCCTTTGTCACCCTTATCCTATAAAAAAAAAATGTATTTTAATGTGTACTTAAAAGTAATAAAACCATCATATTGTTTTATTACTTTTAAATATACAGACTTGCTAACGAGACTGAGTCCCATAGTCACTTGAGTAATCAACGAAAAAATATACACGACCAATGAAAGTTTAACAACCACTGCCATATTTGTAACAGGCAAAGATCGGATAACATTCATCCGATCTTCACTCACGAGGGGAAACATCGAATCTCGGCCTACAGCGATCTTACCTCTGCTTGAACCAGCTTTATTTAGCTATAACTTCATAAAAATTAGTATCCACACAAAATAATAACAAAAGAAGCCATATTCTCGCTAAAAATCGTAAATAAAAGTGATAGGGAAAGATCGGATGGACAAAAATAATACAAATATTACATTGTTTTATAAAATGCCACGCAGCACAGGTCCCACTTGCCGGAGTGACTGGCGCGAACTGAGGACTGAGGGTCGGGGCAGGATGAAATGGCGTCGTGTAGCATATTGTTAGCTTTTTAAAATATAGCATAATTCGCCGTGAATTTGAATCCTACGGTCTTGCCCCATCACCGATCTTACCCCAACGTACCTTATACTGCGTATCGTTTTATAGTCACAACACCTTGAACAGTTTCTTTGAATTGCGGCGTCCATTTAAAAAAAAACAATAATTACAACATTTTTGATAAAATGAGTAGTGATTCATCGACTGGGAAAAGTCCTCCCAAGAAGAAAAATGTGAAATATGAACAGAAATTCGTAAATTTGTGGTTAAAAGATGATAGGTTAAAAGGCTGGTTATGAAATCTGCCTTTTTTTCTTTACCTACTGCTTTCTACTGTTTTTTTTTTAGGCGAGTTGTTGTTTTTTAGTTTTTTGAGGTTGGCAACACTGCGCTTTATGGCGTTCTCTATCAGACAAATATTTCTACTTTATCACCAATTACAATTATAAAAATATGTTTAAAACATATCTTCTGGATAAACAATAATTTAAAATTAAAAATTTTGTACAACCGACTTCAATATAAATTATTAAAAATAACTCCAAAACTATTGGTTAGACCTTAATCAAATTTATATGAGACCACATATGAAGCGCCAGCTTTCAAATAAAAAAGAATCATAGAAATCGGTTCACCCAGTAAAAAGCTATGAGGTAACAGACATAAAAAAACATACATTTGAATTGAGTACCGTCTCCTTTTTGAAGTCGGTAGAAAACAAGGTATTGGCAAACACTTCGTTCGCCACCTATAAACCATGGCATGTTCTTTCTGTTAACTCATCATGGCTGTCCAAGTCTTTTATTAGTTTTAGTTAGATGCATGTCGTAGGGCTGAAAGAACACATCATTCATACATATTTACACTGACTATTGTGCTCATTTTCGTCTCTAAAAATCAGTGTTTGCTCTCTGAGCAATATTAATGGCTGAGCTAGGACCCATTTGTTGTACTGTAACACATTGTACATGTACTTATACGTGTACAATGGAACTTTTTTGTAGCAACTTTGTTGTACC
Organism: Parnassius mnemosyne; assembly: GCA_963668995.1. Taxonomy (NCBI): domain Eukaryota; kingdom Metazoa; phylum Arthropoda; class Insecta; order Lepidoptera; family Papilionidae; genus Parnassius; species Parnassius mnemosyne. Next base: position 14,287,321 of record CAVLGL010000086.1, read on the forward strand.
TACTTTAGTCACAGAATTGGCGTGTGTGATTGGTGAAACAAATAAATGATTTATCTATTATCTGTCTATCTATCTATGTCAATAAGGATGACAAACGAGCACACAGTCCAACTGGTGATAAGTAGACGTTACGGCCCAGAGACTCCTATAGCTATCCTAATCAAAACTACTCGTAACTAATCAACATTCGGGTGTGTGTTGTTACAAAACACTTGATGGATCCTTTTTGGATTCGGTTTTGCTGTTGAATCTTCGAATCATCGATTCATAAGATTGTCCCTTCGATACCCTAACTTCGTCACTGGTTTTAACTTTTAGGGGTAGTTGCCATTTGTAGAAAGTTTTTTAACTATGCGAATTACCATAAGATGTTTACAAAAATGTTGACGGCTCCGTGGCGCAGTGGCTTAGCAATGAGTTGTTGCGTTGGGGGTCGCGGGTTCGAATCCCGCACGGAACAAGTATTTGTATGGCCCACAAATAATTGTTCCGGGTCTGGATGTTTGTCCTCGTGCAATTTATGTTTGTCAACTGCCTCCACGACACAGGAGAAAATCCTAGTGTGGGTGTAACGTTTTTTAAAGAAAGAATTAGTAAAATAGTAAAACAAACATTAAAAGGCTCGTAAACGGGATATAAAACATGCTGGAAATCTTGGTGAGAACTATAGCTAAGCAATATTGCCGGCGATAATTTTGCTGCAATGTTATTGTGCTACACCTTGTAAAGTATGTTCCGAAAATGTTGCTTCAACTGTGTCAAATTGAGTTTATAAACCTAAACGTAAAACAACATTGAGGCTATAAGCTGAGCAACGTTGCGCTGTGTTGCGATAGCCAGCAACTTGACGGCTTTACAATTTCAGCTGGAAATGTATGTTCTTTTTTGTATGTATATCACGCGATGTCTTCGCAGATTTTGAGCCACGATTTTGATGATTCTTTTTTTTATTAAATAGGTCATTCTTCAAGGGTGGTCCCATATAAATTTGGAGAAAAAAATTCCACCCCTAAAGGTAGTAAATAAATTAACCACTTTATGAGCACTTTGCAGTCGGTTTTTACTTTTTTTTAAAAGCAAATTTACTAAAATGAAAAAATGATTCAATCTTGTCATTCTATCAATTAAATGTTGAAAATTTAAAAGTTCTTATTTCTGTCGTCAAATAACAGTGCTTACACTGCTGTATGCCGGTCAGGATTCATTCCATCTTAGCCTTCAGATGTGACAACGTAACTTAGCATTCATTTTTTGCAGTTGGTTGCAGGCAACCAGGTGCTGCAGTACATTACCGTTTTTTTTACTGTACATACAGTTTGTCTCCCTTATCCTATAAAAAAAAGTATCCACTATCATGTGGACTGTAAGATTTTATTCTTTATTCTTTAATGTACACACCTTAAGTTGGTAACAGTTATAAAATATTCAAATAAGAATGTACAAAGGCGAGCTTAACCCTAATAAGAGTTCTCTTCCAGCAAACCTTTTGGGAAAGAGAAATAGTTTTATATATAAAACAAGTAGGTAGCAGCTTGCGTACTTAATACCGGCGCTAGATACAGCTTTAAACATTTGAACACTTGTTTGAAGGTATGTGTGGCACGGGACTTTGAATCAATGTGCAAATAAGTGCACAGAGAAATGCACTTTGCCAAGCGGTTTCGGTTCTTTAGCGCACATCAAAGCGTTTAAAGACGACACTGTTCAAATGTTTGCGTAGCCTGCCGCACTTGCGCAAAACCGCAAAGTTCAATCACGCGAACGTTGTTGAGCGAAACGGTCGTGCGCAGTACATTTTAAAAATGGGTCCAATTACAGACAGTAAAAAACAATCGAATGAATGTGATTTGTATGGTCAGCTTTTATCTGAAAAGTTAAAGCCATTGGATGAAGATGACGGACTAGTACTTATGAATGAAATAGATAATCCTGTATTTAAATATTTTATTGTATTATTTTTGCATATGTAATAAATAATGACATGCACTTAAATAATACGGGCACACTGCTTCCACAAAATCGTCGTCGATCTTGTTTGTCGTTTTACAACGTATTATGGAGAGATGTGTTTGCAAAGCATGTCTGGCAGGTTGCGCCAATAAGTGTTCAAATAAATGTTCAAATGTTGTTGCTATATCTGGCGCCGGCTTAATAATTAACATAACACTACTTAACACGTTCGCGCGCGGTAACGGCTATGGCCGCTTTTTTTTGTATTGCAAATATACGGTACGGTTATTACCGTAAACTTTAAAATTCTCCGTATTGCCAGTACGGTATAAGCAGCTAAACGACTGTGAGTTATATATACAACACATTTCCACTGGCACTCTGTGAGAGGAATATACGATTGTACTGTCAAAATGTAATGCACAAGAGCAAATTGTATTGTTGTTAGTCGGTTTAGGACGTGTGTGTGCGCACACAACTACACTACGGCTGTTGCCGTTGTGTTTGTATGCGTGTTACTTCGACGCACGAGTTAGTGCCGCGTGGGACGCCATCTTGTCATAACGTGTATTTCTCTAGCGCTCCGCGATCGAAAGTGAGTATAAATACTTATTTTACTTTACTGTAGGGATAAAATCTTATTGTAATATAATAATCGTTATACTATAAAAATAGCTTTGAGCTATATATTGACGTAGTTATGAACAAATTTTATCAATTGAATTTGTATAATGTAGGTATTTATATTTTTTTAGATGGCACAAAAGCAGACAGATAGTGAGCGTATTAGGCAACTTTTAGAGGATGCATCTACTCCAGAGTTGACTCCAGAACGGGACCCATACAGTGATGATGGCGAATATGGATCGGATCAAGAATTTCAACCTAATTATGATGATATGTCGAGCTCAGATGTGGAGTCTACAGAGACAAGAAGAATTCCAAGAAATATGATGACAACAGAGTTTAGCGGATCTAGTGATACTCTAGTGTCAGATGGTGAAGTAGAGGTAAGAATCCACTCAAATTTAACTGTCCCTGTGGAGCAGCCGTGCACTTCAGATCAAATTATAAACACAACTAACGACGATATAGGGGATGATAATGCCAGGGCAAACAGCCCATCTATACTAATGTGCCATGAACAATTCGATGATGCATCTGATGTACACGAAATATCGTGTGAAAATTCTCAAAATGACACTGACGAGTGGGTGGACGTTACCGCCGAGATCCCCCTTTTTCATTTTGATTACGCATCTGAAGGACTCAAAGTAGAAATACCTGATAATGCTCAACCTTTAGATATTTTCAAATTAATATTTTCTAACGATCTTTTGGATTTTGTTGTGTCTAGAACAAATGCTTACGGAAATAATTTGACGAATACAACCAGACCTCATACTCGACATAGTAGAAAATGTTCTTTCCGTGATGTAACCAAAGAAGAAATGTTAGCTTTCTTGGGGCTTTGCTTATTACAAGGCCAAATTAAAATTCCAAAGAGGCGAAAACTCTTCTCATATTCCGATCCTTTGAATTTCCACCCGATATTTTCTTATGTGATGTCATCTAGAAGATTTGATCAAATATTACGAGCCATTTATGTATCAGATATTGAGGCAAAAAGCGAGAAGAAGATAACTGGTTTTATTGAAGCTCTATCTGAGAACTTTCGTCGTGTATATGGTCCTAGCAAAGAATTATCGTTAGATGAATCTCTAGTTTTATACAGGGGTAGACTATATTTCAGGCAGTACATAAAATCTAAGAAGGCTCGTTATGGTATAAAATTTTATATCCTAACCAGTGCAACAGGATATGTTCTGAATATTATTATGTATTGTGGTAAGGGCGAAGATGATAATACGTATGGGAAGAAAACTGAACAAATAGTTATGAAACTGCTGAAACCATACTTGATGAAAGGTCATCACGTATTCTTGGATAATTTTTATAATGATGTCGATTTGAGTCAGAAATTACTAGAGTTGCGTACCCACACCAATGGCACACTTCGTAGATACAGAAAGACAAACCCTAAGGGGCTGACACAGATAAAACTAAAAAAGGGTGATTTTTTTTGGTGTCGTAAAAAGCAAGTTTACGTATCAGCGTGGTATGATAAGCGTCCAGTTTACGTTATAACTACCAGAAATCACCCTAAGCTAATAAATATTTCAAACCGATTTGGAAAAATTTCACAAAAGCCTGAAGAGGTTTCAGAATATAATAAATATATGGGAGGAATAGATAGGAAAGACCAAATGGTTGCATATTACTCCTCGCCACAGAAAACAATTCGATGGTATAAGAAAGTATTCTTTCATCTCTTAGATATATCTGTTTGGAATTCTTTCTTTGTCTACAAAAAATACTTTAAAAACGATGTAAAATACGAATTTCTGGACTATCGCGAAGATTTAATAAGACAAATGATAAACTTAGAGAGTGGTTGTTCTGGTAGAAACATTATAAGAACTGGTAGCGTATATTCCAGTCGACGAACTGCAGTTAGAGCTCCAAAAAAGGTACTTCAACAGGAAAATTTGGTAAGCATTAGGCAGGATCACTGGCCAGAAGATATTCCGTGCTCAACTGAATCCAAGAGGAATTTTAAATATTTGAACTGTAGCCTTTGCACTAAAAAGAAAAAACGCAAAGAGACAAGATACAGGTGCAAGGGATGCCGAGAAAAAACTCCCTTATGCCCTACATGTTTTGAGGAATGGCACGCCAAATATGTTAAGAGGGGAGATACATAAAATGAAGCTATTATTCTAAGAAAGTGTTGATTTATACACATATTTTTTAAATTTTTAAAGAGATATTTTTTTTTGTATTTAAAATAATAAGAACTGGAGTAAGTTCTTAGGTACTAATTAATAGGCTGTGATTGATTATAATAGATATTTTTGTTTTATTTTATTTAAAATACTTAAGAACTGGAGTAAGTTCCTACTTATTACTAAGCTGTAATTGATTTTATAATAAATATTTCCTACGAATGCTGACTTTTATTTTTAAACTGCTATAGCCGTACTGTTATCATGCAATGCATATTCCCATATATTACACGGCAGTACGGCCTTAGCCGTATTACGGTTATAACCGTACTGCCCTCAGGAATACCTTTTTTATTATGTGTTACGACAGTACGGTTATAACAGTGTCCCTAAAATGTATAGAAAATTTTAGTGATTTTTTATGAAACTATCAGTTAAATTACCGGCCACGAACGTGTTAATAGAAACTGGCTATAAGTTACAGTTAACAATTATCATATAAGTGTACAAAATATAAGTAAAATTTGTGACATTAGTTACTTCAGTTTTATAAAAAAGTAAAGAAACAGCTATCCATCACCACATTTCATCCCGTTTACCCGTCGGATCAGGATATCCTCTAGTTGACTCTTATGACGGATAAATTTGGCACATGCCAAAAAAATTTTATGATTTCCGATAAATAGCAGTATAACCGTGTTATCCACAGAGTAGCCAGCTACAAAAGATTAAAAGTTCACATAATATGTAGTTTGTTTGCAGAGAGAGGCGCGTCCACCCGAATGAATACCGCACGTACTGTGACCGGAAATATGGAAAATGGCGGACCATGTTCCTACCATCTGATTATTCACATTGCAGATGCTGCGATGAGTGTGTATTTTATAGAGGTACTGTATAGCTGGCCTGGAAGACATTGTCTGCCCTTTATGATATAGGTGGTGCGATGGGCTTGAAATTAAATTTGAATATAAAATCCGACCTCAGTGTCACCTATCGGGTCTAGATTTTATGATTTTGACGACGATAACTATACGCGCGTCACCTACTGTAATGTAACTGTGCTATGCCTATAACTTTCGCGCAAGTGCAAACAATAACTTGTCAAAGTTTTACCGCAATCTGATGAACGGTATGGCAGCGCATAAAATGCTTACGAACAAATAAACATAAATTTTTATATGTTGGATTATATATTAAATGAGTAATTTTGGTTCATAAAGATAAAATTTAATAAAAACTTTACAGCGGATTCTACACCAAACGGATTCTAGAATAATTATAAAACGTTAGAGGCGACTATGTTAACATATATCATGGCTACCGATAGTTGGCCGTATAACCATCTCCTTTACGTCAAACGTAAAATACTCAGACAGGCGACGGGGAGCAACGCCATAGGAGCAAGACGAAGTACTATGCCGGTACTGCAAGTGTCAATGCGGCTGCCAAGCGTGTCGATTAAGAGAGACCCAACTAGAGGCCCATGTCCAGCAGGGGACTTTTACGATATGTCGGAAAAGAAGAACCTAAAACGGTCAAGTCGTTCGGTTGTTATACGATCACTAACAGAAGCACTAAAACAAAGGTTTGAGAAGGTCCTTAATTTCTTTTAGAATGCTAGTACAAGTCACAGCACGTAAGTCTAGCGCAGAACGAAAAGTTGAGGGGATGCGAACGATTTGAATTGCACGAATGCGACTGGAGAGCCAATCGGCGCGTGCGAACGATACGCACGAGCCAATCAGCGCTACTTATGCGCAATAACGGTCACCGCTAGACTTTCGTGCCGCTACTTATAATGTTAATACACTGCTAATATTGTATTTCTGTTAATCACTTCTGCTATATTTAAAATACTTTTCAACTGTTCCTTGAGGGGATCAAACCCGCGAGCCCGCAGCGTCGTAACAAAACCCCTAAACGCTACAAATATCTGCAAACACGTGATAATTCAATCTTAGCTTTATCTCCTGTTAATCATTCGTGCATTCACAGCCGTATCCTGGTTTGAATAGAATGGAGAGCCAGTATGATTACAGACTGTCAGGCGATACATCTTTAGTAATATATAAAGAAATAATATAAAACATTGATCAAATTCTTTTACGTGGCATATATTTTTTCACTTTTGATTTAAATGAATTAATGAATCTATTATTTAAATTATTGCAGAAATGGACCAGTCGTGTGTAGAGGACGAGTACAGCTTCGATACTGAAGAGTTTTTGCCTGTAATTACAATAGGTAAATGTAATCAATAAAACTGCGACTAGTATTACAGTTTTTTTTTATTAAACGTAATAATGGTCATCTACGTGATGGCGATTATTACAGCTCGTCGACACATTACAACCGACTTTCCAAACAAAGAAGACCACAGATGCAATATCAAAACTGATGATAATACCTCACAGCCTGTATTTATTGTAGCTACATTATTTTGCCCCCCAAACTGGAACACACCAGTATACTGCTTATAGTCGCTGTTTAGCGGGAGAAATAGGTACACGCAGGCTGGTAACGAATACTGTTTTTTTTTCATAACTTTTACGGAGTAAACCGATTTCGATGATTCTTTTTTTATTTGTAAGCTGGTGCTCCTTATGTGGTCCCATATATTTGATCAAGGTCTGACCAATAGTTTTTGAGTTATTATTAATAATTTATATTGAAGTCGGATGTACAAATTTTTTAATTTTATTTAAAATTAAAAAATTACTATTGTTACAGTCTTCTCCGGTTTACAATGCATTCGATGGATTGTTCATAGAAATATCTTTTAATATTTTTATTAGTTTTAACGTTAATATACGAACGAAGCAAATGAATAAAGAAAAACTAGGATGAATAAAGAAAACCAGAACTTCACTAAGGCTGCTTATAACATATATAAGCTGCTATTTCTAAATTATGATAAAAATCTTAAGCAGATATATATAAATTAAAATAAAACATCCTCAGAACGTACTCCACCAAGTGACGCCATATTTGTATTTGTTAGAAATCGTCTAATTATGATTTTTTTTTAAATAAGTTACCCCCACTCTAGGATTTTCTCCTGTATCATGGAGGCAGTTTACAAACATAAACTGCACAAGGACAAACCCAAAACAATTTTTGGCGGCTATACAAATACGTGTTCCGTGCGGGATTAGAACTTGCGGCCCTCAGCGCTGCTACTCATTGCTAAGCCACTGCGCCACGGAGCCGTCTCCTTTGTATTTTTGGTAGATTTTGTCACACTTACCCATCGATCACTAGTTTTTTATTAGTGATCGATGCACTTACCACGTATTAAAATAAAATTTAAAACTGAGCAACCTGTATGTGTGTTTTTTTATGTTAGCATTTTTACTATATTTGAAATGATAAAACAGAAAAAAACATGCAATCAAACATATATACATACAACCTGTTCCTAGACCATCTGGGTAAAAGTTAGATTTGGCAGACAAAAGTACCAATAATAAGTCGTAGAATTTTTAGTGCAAACAAACCTTACAATGGTTACCAAAAATGTATGTAACTGTAGTTGTATTTAAACTTCAGCTAAGGGTCAACAGTGAAAATATATAAAGATAGTTGTTTATAATTAATATTATAATATAATTTGTATAGATAAACTAATATATAAAATTAATTTATGTTTGTTTGTATTTTATGCGCTGCCATATCGTTCATTAGATTGCGGTAAAACTTTGTCAACTTATTGCTTGCACTTGCGCGAAGGTTATAGGTATAGTACAATTAGCATACAGTAGGTGGCGAGCGTATCGCAAAAGTAAATTTATTTGAAAGTTATATATCATTCAACTTCAATTAATGAAATTAAATGAAAATCATTCCTAATTGAACAATACAACGCTTCCAAATTTAAAACAATATTTCCACAATTATTTCTTCACTGCAGTAACGCGCCGGGTATCTACCAGCTACTACTTTATATTTTTGTTCTAATTCATAACCTGCAACCTAAGAGGAGGTTTATAACTTGCCGAAAGTGTGGGGTGCCCTGGTGAAATAAAAAAAAAACGAGGAAAATTAAAGCAATCTTGATTACACATAGCGAATTATTATTGATTTTTTTTACAGATTTCAGAGCTGGTTGCAATCCGTATTGGGGTCATCCCAAGCAAGAAGTGAAAGCTTTGCGTTGTGATCAAGTGTTGAGAAGATGTAAGAAATGACATTAATAATTAATACAACTTATAACTTACTAATAATTACATAACGTTTAGTAAAAGAGACGATTGTAATAATTCTAATATTTTTGTCGGGCACGGGTACACTAATGGTAAGTGGATTCTGTGGACATCTACATTTATCCTCAATAAAGAATCAAAATGCAGATACGTTGTCACCCGTGAGGACTAAGATGGAATGCCTCGTTTCCAGTAAAAAGGTTCTTCTGTTCTCTACACTCACCATACGAAACACAGCGGCATTAAGCCGCTATTTTACGCTGGTATTCTGTGAGAGCGTGGTCCTTCCCCGGTCGAGCCGACCCATTCGTACTACAACTATACTACTAATATAGCTGCAGCATGGCTCTACCACGTTTAATTAAACTAACGCACGATAACGTTTAGTAAAAGAGCCGATTTTAATTATTCTTATAAATTGAAAGTAAGTAAAATGAGAGGTCCAATCTAGAGAAATAGTAGCACATAATTCGTCCGGTTAATCTAGGTTAACCATTTTGTTTATGTTTAATAGATAAGGAAGAAACAGATAATATGATATTGATAGTTAGATCTTTTGATCGTGCTTAAGAATATCCACTACCTCATATCGTCCCGTGGGTGTCGTAAGAGGCGACAGAGGGGAAACAAATCAGGAGATGGGCAACAGCGTCTACATAATAACAATAAAAAAAAATACGAATATCCTCCCTAGAGCGGTGAACTTTTGCTATGCTCTTAAGCCGCGTATCGATTACGCGCTTCAAGAGGTTGAACATTGGCGCGCGCTCCAGCCGCGCGAAATGGATACCGCTTTGGAGTGTGCGCCAAATTGTTCGTTGGAACGCTCAAACGTGGAGCGGTGTGTTTGTTGCGTTCCGAGCTATGGATAACCAAAGTCGCCATAAATTGATAAAATTATAAGGTTCAAAAGAACTACTGTGGAATAGCAAAAGAAAAGCTCTTAGAGAAGACGCATGGAACTATGAAAGCGGCAGCTGTTCGTACACGAACTACATCCACGTTGAACGGCTGCCGCGCGCGCCAAGCGCGCTTAGTTGATACACTTGAAACATTTGGAACGCGTTCCGCGGAACGCAATGGTCGGTGCGGTCATTTACGGCGCACGTGCCAGGAGCGCGTAATCGATACGCGGCTTTATAGTAACGGTTGGATCTGTCCCTTCATTATCACCTCGTTTCACTACTGCTGGAGGCACTGTAGGGATAATTCACCATAATTGCCACCTTTGGCTTGAGTTGGCGTTCGCATCCTATGACACCGATGGTACGGAGTGACGGATCTACTCTATGATAACTTGTTTGTAGCGTTGGTAGGCTTATGGTTAATAGCGCATACCGCAAATTCGGAAAGTCGTGGTTTCAGATCCGCCATTCTACTACTAATCCACTCCTTTTTTACATTGAGAAGTGCCTACGCATACCCAGCTCAATGGGGCTGGGACAGGTTATGCCGGATTCAAATCTGCACCCGAATGTCTTTCCTTGGAGTATAAGCCTACTGTGACCGCCGCAATTAACTATCAAAAGTTATTTATTAACTATTCGGGAGATAGTTGAAACAGAGAAATTTTACGCTGCCGCCGATCAACTGATGAAAAAATGTCACCTCGTAATCTCTTTGCAGTGTGACCATGTAAGATAGTGTAAACAGATTATAATTTCCTGTTTCAGGTGTTCCTGTTTCCATACCGGTCGTACCTAATGATACGCTGAATGTGTAAGCCTTTGCTATGTTTGTAGTCTATGCCATAAAAATTATATTGGAAAAGTTAATTTTTTTATTTTCTATCTCATTGTACTCTGTATTGTTATTAGTAAAAAAAAAAAACATATTTAGAGTTGTAATGGAGTGTTCACCGCTTGTTAGACGGTGAAGAAACTATCGTATGGCAACTTTCATGTCTGACAAGCCAAAGGAATATTTCGAGGATATTTATGAAGTTGAGCAATACACTGGAGCGCCACGGTGGACTCCATAAAATTGTTCAGAAATAAGAGAATATTTATAGAGAATATGTGTTCTGTAGTGGGATGTGTTATATTTTATAGGCTGTAGCAGTACTCGAGTCTACTCGACTCGGTACATTGCTAATGAGGCGGCGTCTGTAACACCCACGGTTTGAAAAAGAGTAAGAAGTTTTATTTTTAGAATAAAGGAGACAAAAGAGCACACACAGTCCACCTGATGGGAAATGTAAGTGGTCCATTAACACCTACAATAACACTGCATTAAGAATCAAAATTACCCTTGAGGACACAGACGGAATACCATTTTCTTATAGAATAAGGGTGACAAACGAGCATACAGTCCACCTGATGGTAAGTGGTTGATGTGACGCATAGACATCTACATTTATCCTCAATAAAGAATCAAAATGCAGATGCGTCTTCACCCGTGAGGACTACTGCTATATATTATACTGATAATTTGTAAGATCGTGATAGGTTTAATGGTCAAGTCGACTTATTGGAGTCGCAGCTTTTTTTTTATAGAATAAGGGTGACAAACGAGCACATAGTCCACCTGATGGTAAGTGGTTGCTGTGGCCCATAGACATCTACATCTAACTTCCTTTGCGAATGAAAATGCAGATGAGTTGTCAGCCGTGAAGACTAAGATAGAATGCCTCTTTTCCAGTAAAATGGGTCTCCGGTTCTCTACACTCACCATACGAAACACAGCAGCGTTAAACTGCTATTTTACGCTGCTATTCTGTGAGAGCGTCGTCCTTCCCCGGTCGAGCCAACCCATTCGTGCTACAACTATACTATTAATATAGTTGCAGCATGGCTATACCGCGTTAACGCTCTGCCACGCTTCAAGACATTCTTGTACACTTACCGCTAATGTGTCTTATAATGGGAGGGGCCTATGTTCAACTAAGAAATTTCAGGAGCTGTTGAAGGAAAATAGGAAGGAAATATCATCTAATATCGATGTTAGAGCACCGGCAAACTGTTACAAGAACTACACACGTCTAGTACGCTAGAGTTGGGATATTCCTCTGTTTATTATAAATAAGAATTTCAAAATGTTTTAAGGGTTTATAGAGCAACATCCCAGGGCCACCAGACCTCACTTATTTTCTGACGAACAAAATGTGTAAGATAGAGTAGTGTTATTATGTACTATGCTTACCTGCTAGCTTGGACGGACGGCCATTTTCCAAGTATCAGGTAATCAAGGTACGTAAAAAAATTACTCGACTCACAAGCTGGCAGGTAGGCATGCAGCTATAGTACATACTCAATGTTTATCGTTGTTTTGTTCGGTACGATGTTTCACAAAAAACATGTTTTAATCGGTTGGATAGAGGCTTGGCAAATTTTGAAAGAAGTAGATGTTTTGCTGTTGTTATTAAGAATAACAAAGCAAATTGTTTGGTTGCAGTGGGTTGTATGTAGCTGGGTATATTTTGTTGAATGACTAAAACATAAAATGTAATTCCTTCTAGACGTCGCAGTTTCCGCTACGATGTCCCAACGGACGAAGATTGTCCGGTCTCCTGCCGCGGTTATGAATGCCAGGGACTGGTGCAGGAACACCAGTGCCCGCCTGGTGGCTTCTTACCAGATAAGAACTACTGTAATTGCTGCGGCAAGTGCAGCTCCTATCATCGTATGTTCTCCATCTTTTCAGTTTCATCCTTTTCCCAATATAGATAGAAAAAATTTTATAGAATAGGATGACAAACGAGCACACAGTCCACCTGATGGTAAGTGGTTGCTGTTACCCATAGACATCTACATTTATCCTCGTTTGCGAATCAAAATGCAGATGCGTTGTCACACGTTAGGACTAAGTTGGAATGCCTCTTTTCCAGTAAAAAGGTTCTCCGGTTCTCTACACTCACCATACGAAACATAGTAGTTTTAAGGACGCGTTTACAAAATTGATAGGTATAGAATCGAACGATTACATTGACACTGGTCACACACACAAGTGTACGCACGTTTAGCTGCGGGAATCGCAATCAAGTATAAACATTTTGATAATTTGAAAGATTGGTTTTTTTCATGTTTCTTATACCTACAAAAATATACTTAGATACGAAATATAAATGGCTGCTCCAGAGACAGCTAGGTACTAGAAGCCCTCTACAGGGCGTGAGATGTTGGCTGTGGACTTTGAGCTGGTTTTGTTAGTTATGATAACTTCAGCTCCGAACTTGGTGAAGTGACTTGAAGGTATAGTTGGGTGACTGCTACTGGAAGTCCGGGACGAGTAGTACCATGTGTGCCGAGTTTGGGCTCATTATGTTAGTTATGATGAGACCTTACCTCCGGACTGGATGGAGACCTGAATGTGTGCTTCGGTGACTGCTACTGGAACTCCTCGACGAGTAGAATTAGGTATGCCGAGTTTGGGCTCGTTTTGTTAGTTATGATGTGACCTTACCCCCGGACTTGATAGAGTGACCTGATGGTGAACTTCGGTGACTACTGGAACTCCTATACGAGTAGAACTAGGTGTGCTGAGTTTGGACTCGTTTTGTTAGTTATGACGAGATTTTACCTCCGGACTTGATGGAGAGACCTGATGGTGTACTTCAGTGACTACTACAGGAACTCCTGGACGAGTAGAACTAGGTATGCCGAGTTTGGGCTCGTTTTGTTAGTTATGACGAGACCTTACCTCCGGACTTGATGGAGAGACCTGATGGTGTACTTCTGTGACTACTACTGGAACTCCTGGACGAGTAGAACTAGGTGTGCCGAGTTTGGGCTCATTATGTTAGTTATGACGATACCTTACCTCCGGACTTGATGGAATGACCTGAAGGTGTACTTCGGAAACTGCTAGTGGAACTCCTGGACGAGTAGAACTAGGTATGCCAAGTTTGGGCTCGTTTTGTTAGTTACGACGAGACCTTACCTCCGGATTTGATAGAATGACCTGATGGTGTACGTTGGTGACTACTACTGCAACTCCTGGACGAGTAGAACTAGGTGTGCCGGGTTTGGGCTCGTTTTGTTAGTTATGACGAGACCTTAACTTCGGACTTGATGGAGAGACCTGATGGTGTAATTCAGTGACTACTACTGGAACACCTGGACGAGTAGAACTAGGTGTGCCGAGTTTGTTAGTTATGATGCGTAGTTGCTCTTGAATTTGGTAATACCATTTATATTTTCTCCGACGTAATTTTTAATAATAGGGTATCTAATCCTAGTTTTTTATAAAATTTAATAAAACATAAAATTTACATAAATTTTAATTAAATTAAAATTTCACCTAATAATTTAATATTTAACAAATAAAGTTGGATATAAAGGAATTTTACAACCTTTTCCTGATGCTATTAAATTAGTTTCTAAAGAACAAGTTTTTCCTATTTATTCTAATTATAAGTATATTTAGAAATCTTAATATATGTTGATTTTTATTATATATGATTGATAATAGAACAAAAAATGTACCGAAACATGAGCCGGTATCGTTAATTTTGTAGAAAATGGCTAGGGAAGATCCTTTTTACAATGTAAAAAACTATTATTTTCAACAAAAAAGTTACCTCCATTTGAAGATAAAGAACCATTCTATACGTTGTAGTTATTAGTTATATTTGATTTGGTTTAGTTTTGTCACAAAATGTACCGAAAAACAGCATAATTTGGCCCGATTTGCAAACGCACCCTTAAACTGCTATGTTACGTTTTACGCTGGTATTCTATGAGAGCGTGGTCCTTCGCCGGTCGAGCCGACCTATTCGTGCTACAACTATACTACTATGCGGCATGGTTCTACCACGTTGAATTCTAAAAAACCATTAATGTATTGATATTACATAACTTCTGAATTACTATAACATAAAGCAATAGCAAACTGAGTTAGAGTTCAGAATTTATTCGTCAGTCTAACTTGACGTTTAGAGCTTTGCAATTTCCTCTTAAAGAATGTTACAGTCTTATTGATATTATAACTTCTTCCTGTGCGGCTAGCATGGGTTGGGGACAAAAAATTTATCTACCCGATTATATCCACTGACAAGAGATACAATTATCTTGTCCTTATGCCAAAGCACGGCAACGGGGAGAATCCCTGTTTGACATAGTCCGTAGTATTGAGCCAAATGAAAGATAAAAAATTATGGTTTTTTGATTATTGAAAGGGACAATTTTATCCTAGTTCATTGGATGTGGGTTTAAGTTTATATTCATATAAGAAATCTAAGTCTAAGTCTATCGCCTATTTTATCTACTGTGGATATTATATCCACCGGTGTGCCCATGCTCGAAGGGTGAGATAAAACTAAGCTACTAACTAAGGGGATAAATATTTTCTCCTTTCCCCAGGGATAAAATTGTCTCCTGCCCATGCTAACCTAGCCTAGCTTAGCCTAGCTAGATTATCAGCAAATAGTGCCTTTTAAAAACTAATCACACTTATTGTTACATATTTCTACCGCCAAATTGCAGTGCCAGTTCCAGTCTGAATGATATAGAGATTCAGTATTATTAGGTACAGATTGTGAAGCATACCATCTTAGTCCTCAGAAGTTGCAACATATCTGGAACGTTTTTTGTTTAGTTGGTTGAAGGAGTCTCCATTGACTGCAGCGGCTACTTACGATAAGGTGGACTGTGGGTTCGTTTATCACTTCTGTTCGGTTTTATAATAAAACAATTTTTTATATGTAAATAATATTTAAAAAAAATTCGAGAGTTTCGTGGAACACTCGGTTGGAACGAAGTTCCTTGCGTAGTATATTATTATTGATAAACGTAGATATTATATTATTGATTAACAAATACCAATAAATGAACTACTAGCGTCTATTAAAATGAAGCGTCATTTGAAATAACATAATATTTCTTTCATGGCAAGATAAGAAAAAGTGCGAGGGAGATGGATATTATTCCATCTTACTTTCTTATTTCGCCGACAAAGCCGTCTACACTATGACACAAGGGGTAGTGACGAAAAAATCTTACACTTTTTGTCGCCTAGCTCCCATCCGCCAAACCCGTACCGTCCGATAAGGAACTTCGTTCCAAAATACCTATTAAATAATATTAAATATTCTTTACGTGATAGAGCCATGCTGGAGCTATATAAATTTTATTGTTGTAGCACGGATGGGTCGGCTCGACCGAGGAAGGACCACGCTCTCACAGAATACTAGCGTACCAACCAGCTTAATGCTGCTGTGTTTCGGATGGTGAGTGTTAGAGAACCGGAGATGCTCTTTACTGGAAAAGAGGCATTCCATCTTAGTTCTCAAGGCTGACAATGCATCTGCATTTTGAATTGCAAACGAAGATAGATGTAGATGTCTATTTGCCATAGCAATCATTTACCATCAGGTGGACTGTGTGCTCGCTTTTCACCCTTATCCTATAAAAAATACCTCTTTGACAATATCTTCTTTCGATGTGTTCCCTAAGAACAATAACCAAAAAACCAAATTATTGATTTTTGATGAGCGTTTTGATGAAACGAATATTTGTGTAATTACTGTTTTTGTATGTGTTAACGCAGAGTTGAACCAAAAGTGTGCCGAATTTAAGAAGACCCTACACAATATCAACGGAAGCACCGAGATAGAAGTGAGTGTGCAAATTTGAGCATTATTTTACACATTAAATTTGTAAACAACAAAACAATGCCAAAATAGTCCAGAGGTGTCAATCATCACTTAAATTGATAATGAACCGTAACCGGAACCACGTTTTACTTCTGTCTATATATCTTCTATATAAATAAATAAAATTGGAGTGTCTGTTTGTAATGTCAAAATTATAGCTTTTTACTAATTGCACACGAAATTATATACGGTACTAATAACAAAAACGCAATTTTTAAATTTTTTGTCTGTCTGCCTGTCTGTTTGTTCCGGCTAATCTCCGAAACAGCTGGACCGATTTCGACGGGACTTTCACTGGCAGATAGTTGATGTTATAAGGAGTAACTTAGGCTTAACTTAACTTTTATTTAAGAAAAATAATAAGGGTTTCGCGTAAAAAATTAAAAACCTAAATTACACGCGGGAGAAGTCGCGGGGAACAGCTAGTTTTTAATAAAATTAAAGTGACAATCGAACTTACAGTGTCACGACTCATGGAGATCTAGAACCAACTTTGTGTAAAGAACGCTATAGATACCTCTGTCACTTCTAAGGTCTAAAAAAGAATGCCTTACAGTCTGTTATTATAATGGCTCTCTCTACAGAATGAGACATTGTTACGGCCTACGGCTGCTCCCTTAAAGGTCAAATCCTTAGGGGCCCATTCAGCTGAGTTTCGACGAGCAGACGTAGGTCGGGCCTCAATGTGGCCACGTGGAATTTCTCTAATTACACTAAACTATATGGGGGAGCGTTCGATACTACGGCCAGTCGACCGGGAGGATATTAGTCGGAGTTTACTTACCTATATCCAAGGCGACTGGTCCCTCCGGAGTCGGTCAGGTCGCATGTGGTTGTGTAGTGCAAGGGAAATAAGGTGTTGTGATGTGTATCTGGGTGTGACTGATGGTGATTGACCCTAGACCTTGGCCGTCGGCAGCAGCCCGGGCGTCGACACTGCTCCAAATTGAGGGAATCTTCCGCGGCGTTCTCCACAGTCACTTTCCTCGTTCGTCACGATGACAGTCCATTAACTCTATCGTACGATTAACTAACTTACAGAAGCCCCTAACTCTCGTTGGGTATAAAGTTAACGCACAAAACTCCCACGGAGTTTCCGGATCAAAGGTCACTACCGTTTCGCGTAGCAACAGTTATTTCTAGAATATTAAAGGCCGCACTAACTAATATTGCCGAATGCACTTATGCAGATTCTGAGTCAGACACAATGAGTCCCTGGGGAGCTCTCCAGTAGGAATGCGCGCCACAAATCCTAGACCGTATATTTACTGTCCGCGCCTAATTATTCCGAGTTCCCGACAAAAATGACAGCGTGCTAACGTTAGCACCGCTTACAGACGACTCCTTTACGCGTTCTCAACCCCACCGCTCGAGCGACGTCAAAATCGGTATGGCACCGAGCGTCGCGCCCCCTAGACGTCGATTCCGACAACAGCGTTTGGCGCGAACAGACATATAATATATTTTATATACATAAAGACATAAAGACATTTATTCCAACACTAACATCTTCTACACACATGACAAATTACGATTAAAAATAAAACAAGTGACTTATAAACAAAAAAAACAAACAAAAATTAGAAAGAAAAGTAAAAAGAAAAGTGCATACATTCAAAAAATGGTGTGCTATGATGAAGTGTTGGAGGGACCGTCTCTTTCAGCCTGCCCCGAACAAGTTCCGACGGTCAATTTAATGCGAGCGAGTATTTCTTATTTTATTATTATATACCTATCCTTATTACCCTCTTTGAAACATACTGCCAGCACTGCCGGCACTTGCGACGATTGACGAGCAATCTTAAAAAAATATTAATTCGCCTGTTAGCGATAAGACTGCCCATTGCCATTGTATCGTATTTCTTGTTTATTCATATTTATATTTTTTGGCGTACAATAAAGTGTTATCTATCTATCTATCTATCTATCACTATCTGTCGGAACTCGGAAGCCATGATATCGTTATGGGACTTCCCACGTATTTGCATCTCAATAATTTGTTCTATGTACCTAGTTAAAACTTTTGGTAACATTTAGAAAATGTCACTAGTTTAATTCTTATCAGAGAGCATTTTCACATTCAATCAAATAATTTACAGAATACACATATTTATTAATTTATATTCATACATACATACATATATGATTCCGTAGATAGAGGAGGAATTCCTTGAGCCCGGCTGTGACGACGGACTAGTGTGTCGCCAAGGCGTGTGCCAGGACATCCACACACTTCAGGCGTCAACTTCTCGTCACAAGAGGAACGATATTTATGAAGAAGCCTATGGTAATCTGCCATGCGTAACCATATTAGGTATTTCTTAGGTGTTTTTCAAACTAGGACTCATCATTTTTATTTTAGACCCGGATTCTTAATTAAAAAAAAACATAATATTTTTTTTATAGAATAGGGGTGACAAACGATCATACAGTTCATCTGATGGTAAGTGGATACTGTGACCCATAGACATTTAAGAATCATGTTGTCACCACAGGACTAAGATGGAATGCCTCGTTTCCAGTAAAAAGTGTCTCTGGTTCTCTACACTCACCATATGCAACACGAAACACGGCAGTGTGGTATTCTGTGATAGCGTGATCCTACCGCGGTCGAGCTGACCCATTCGCGTTATAACTAATATAGCTGCAGTACTTTTAAAAACATGTTAGAGCTGCAGCGTGGCTCTGCCACGTATAAAGCATTAATAGTAGTAGTATAATTTATACTATACTACTAATATATCACTACTGTGCGATCCATATCCGCAAAGTAACAACTGATTCTATGAATTATTATTTCTTTGCCATTTTTAGACGACAATATATAACATTTTATTAATAGTACGGGCGGGTTCCGAACTTTTTTTAAAATGGGATAAAGGCGACAAACGAGCACACAATCCACCTGATAGAAAGTGGTTTCTGTGGCCTACAGATATCTATATCTACATCATTCTCGATTACGAACCAAAATATAGATGCGTTGTCAGCCGTCAGGACTAAAGATGGAATGCCTCGTTTCCAGTAAAAGGGGTCTCCGGTTCTCTAAGCTGCTATTTTACGTTGGTATTCAGTGTGATCCGTTCCCCGGTCGAGCCGAGGCATTCGTGATACATCTATACTAATAATATAGCTGCAGCATAACTCTACCACCTATAAAGCAATGTTACAATGCTAGCTAATGTTTTAGAGCCCTGCAAGCAAGAGATGAAATATTTTAAGAAGAAATACGGTGTAATGGGCCACTTACACTACGAGGCGCCGCAGTGTACGCCGCTTTGGCTTTATGCACCCGTACAGGTATTTTTTTTTCTTAGTGGCTTATACTGTTGCCTTAAAAAGTAAAGGGAAGTTACAGCCTATATACGTCCCATTCCTGGACACAGACCAGAGAGGAATTCAAGGCGAAGATTATCATATTTACGTATAAAATAATATATTATGTTTGTGTCTGCGCTGTGGGGCATATAAAGGCTGTTACTTTTTTGTACTCGGTTGCGTTTACTCACTTGATTTGTTTTTAGTGTCGTAGATTCGTCTGCTACTGTGCCCTAGAGGATGGTAGTAAAATAGAAGGAATAAAAGTGCCACGAGTTGAGGTGTCAAACATGAATTGTGGTAAGTTTTCTTTGTGTCTTTCTTATAATTTTCGTTTACATTGCCTATATTCGTTTAGTTTACACGGTTATCATAACTATATTATCTAGGTAAAAAAAAAACTAGAACATTTCAGTTTAAAAATAGGATGCTTATAAGAGCAGTATTAAAGCGCAAGAGAAAGTTCAGTGAAACTCTACTTATCTAATAGAGCGCATATCTAAACTATAACATCTGTTACTTTACCATGTTTTATGCAAATATAGGTTTTTTATTATTATTGTTATTGTCATACAGTATTCTCATCTGGTTGAGCTTGATAAATATATAAAAGAAAATTATATATATATACATAAATATACATTTTTATTATTATGAGGGGTATCTATATAGTTTTCTCATCTGGTCGGGCTGTATAAATATATAATTGTAAATGAAAATGATAAACATACTAATAATATTGTTACATAAAATAATAACAATAAATAAATAAATAAAAGCCCAACCAGATGTTATTGCTTGCATGATATGAAGACTGCAGACACTATCTGCTCGGGAGCGAATGAATGGGGTACTTGAGGATGATGAAGTTTTGAAGGTGTAGAGTTTCCGAAGGTTTGTTGGTTGCGTGTTCATATCACGTCGGGTGGTCACCACTGTAGCCGGTGGAAGGAAAAGGGGTAAAGGGGAGATCTCCCGCCGGGCAAGGTGTTCTGCCCGGGGAGCGGCCAACGCTCCGAGTGGTAGTTCGAAGCTATTCTATATATATTGCTTTAATTTCGGAACTTTGTTAGCGCGATTTAGGCTTCGATGTGTTTCGCTTGTGGCGGGACGACAGCGCCGCCACATTTTTATTACTATTATCCTTGGGCGTCATAATCGTTCCAGCGACAAAGGCCTTTTACTGTGAATAAAAAAAAACACTCTTTTTCATGGCTTTTCCATTGCAATTTTTGTGAAAGAATCTCTAATTAAATTGTATAAGGAATGAAAAAGGGTGATTTCCTTTAATTCACAGAAAAATCGCTTAGTCGCTGATACGATTATGACGCCTAAGGTTTTTTTTTATAAGATTAGGTGACAAACAAGCACACAGTCTACGTGATGGTAAGTGGTGGCTGTGGCCCATAGACATCTACATCTATCCTCGTTTGCGAATCAAAATGCAGATGCGTTGTCACCCGTGAGGACTAAGATGGAATGCCTCGTTTCCAGTAAAAAAGGGTCTCCGGTTCTCTACACTCACCATAGTGAGACCAGCAGTGTTGTTAAGCTGCTATTTTACGCTAGTATTCTGTGAGAGCGTGGTCCTTTCCCGTTCGAGCCGACCCATTCGTGTTATAACTATACTGCTAATAGCTGCAGTATGGCTCCACCACGTCTAAAATAACAATAATAATAATGTATATTTTGTTACAGATGTTTTTGTTTGGATGTGTGCTTTATTAGATAATAAAATATATCGAAACTTTATATGTATTATTATATTATTTAATTAATTTACAATATTTTCCTCCACTAATTTACTCTAAATGCTTTAAAAACCCAGGACGCTACTTAAAAACTATCCAGCAGTCTTCAGTACACCCCTAAAAGCAGGACATGTCTTGGGAAATCTAGTGCACTATAACCTAGGGAACTGTAGTTTATATTTTCCTTAACTTTCTGATCACATATTATACAGTATTGTTGGAAGAAATCTTCGCCTAAGACTACTTCTTTCTTCTTTATCAATTTGTAAAAATTCACTGTTGGGCCTCTGCTGTTGATGGATTGAGACGTGTTTTGACCCCAGGGAACCAAGAGGAAGTTATAAGCAAAAAGTCTCTTCGATTTTCATCACTTGTCATACGAAACATATTAAGCATTACGCCTCTAATTTGTATTTTTAACGAGTGTTGTACTTCCCTGGTCGAGTCGACGCAATCGCTGTGTAGCTATAAATTCTACAGCTGAATTAGCGTAACGTAGCTCTACCATGTATTAATACACACAGTCCACCTGATGGTAAGTGCCGACCAATTCGTGCTACAACTATACCACTAATATAGCTGCAGCGTGGCTCTACCACGTAAAACGATGTGATGTACGAGATGTGAGGAAAATAAGAAGAATATGGTTCGTGAGTTGAGTTTTCAATGCAAAGAATTTGGAGAGTTTCACAATTTGACACCTATATTACGAAAAGATAAAAAAGATTTTATATATATATATATTCGTATGCCAAAAGAATGCTATAACAAAGTTTTATCAAGAATTGATGACAAAATACCTATATATTTGTTCCTAATATTTTATAGTGTTCGTGGCTGAGGTCGTATAGAATCTTGTTTTCTTTTACTTATAGTAAAAATAATTCAACGTTCAACGGATGCCTTGGCCCCTAGATTCTCTATTAGGAATCAAAATGTTGCGATTAAAAATCAAAGCATTGTCACCCCTGAAGACTAAGAGTGAATACCTCGTTATTGTTCTCTACACTCTCCATATGAAACACAGCAGCATTAAGCTGCTATTTTACGCTCGTATTTTGTAGGAGTGTGGTTCTTTCCGGGTTAAGTTTTAAGTTCCTCTTCATCAGCACTTAAAAGTCCATTGCCGGACCAGGGCCTCCAGTTTTAGGAAGGATTTGCTTAACCGTTTGGTAGGCGATTTGGCAATTGTAGTGTCAAAAGTTTCGAAAATTTAATGCCGTTTCCCGTCGCTGGTCAGTATAGTTAACGACTGGCATAATAAATGAGATGGTTAATACCATTCATCGGAAGCCTTTCAAACATATCTTCTAGCATATCCTAAACTTGCCTTTTACTATACCCATGTTTCTAAATTTCTAAACATTTCTCCACCCACATTTCCACATGTTTTCATAACAATTGTATAAAATATTATATTGTAAATTATGCTTTAAAAAAAGTCCTGCTGCGTTTCTTGCTGGTTCTTCCCTGGACAGAGGTTTTTTTGCGAACCAGCGGTAAAAGTAAAAAATGACTTTCAATAAGTATCACTGTAATCTACGAGTATATTGAATACAAATGATTCTATTCTATTCTATTCATGGGATGAAATGGGGTGGATGCTTTTGCACGCTTGGCAAACAACGGGCAAAGAGCGAACACCAAGCAACAAACACGAACGTGTGTAGTGTGAGTCAGTCAGCCAGTGATCGGTGTCGGTTTTTGTGCACAAATCAAAGGTTGTTCGACAAACGTGTTTGCGATGTATCCAAACGCTTGGCAATCAGTAGTAGGCGCGAGCGGCGGAAGGAGTTACTAGTGGTTATTATTATTATTCTACCCTACGAAGTGCCATTGTTTATTTAGGTACTGGTGTATTTTATGTTCTTTTTGTTTAATTTATTTTGCCTTTTTATAAATAAAAGTAGGTCAACCCGAAAGTAATCGCTGCCGCTAGCTCGTCGTCCGCCATGTTTGTCCATTGGGAACATTACATTACGCGGTAGAGCCATGCTGCAGCTATATTAGTAGTATAGTTGTAGCATGAATGGGTCGCCTCGACCGGGGGAGGAACACGCTCTCACAGAATACCAGCGTAAAAGAGCAGCTTAACACTGCTGTGTTTCGTATGGTGAGTGTAGAGAACCGGAGACCATTTTTACTGGAAATGAGGCATTCCATCTTAGTCCTCACGCACAACGCATCTGCAGTTTGATTCGTAATCGAGAATAGATGTAGATGTCTATGGGCCGCAGCAACCACTTACCATCAGGTGGACTGTGTCCTCGTTTGTCACCCTTATCCTATAAAAAAACATACTAGCGTGTTCGCCAAGCCTGTGAATACCGTGTTTGTGTTGGGTGATTGTAGTCGGTATTTGACACGTGTTTGGTGATTCTTGGTGTTTGTAGCAAATACCAAGCATATGGAGGCGGCTATACACATGCACTTAGACACCACCTTAATATAGTTTATTATTTATCGTCGACTCAGAGTCTAACAGAGAGGTTGTGAGGAAGAGACACGCACCATTTAAACATCTCGTTGATTAATAATTCTTTTTTTTTAACTCCCTACCATATAACACTGCTCGACAACGTTCTTTGACACTTTAATAATAATAATATAATTTCTTTAGTTCTAAACATAAACACAAATTAACATAACAAAATAAATTAATGGAATGGAACTAAAATGGCGTCTACTCAGCACAAATATTATAGAAACCACATAGTGGTAACTATAACGCCGATTTTCAGTAAACGCCAGAGACATAGGTGGTATAAAATAAATTTAGCTAATCACAGGCTCCAACATAAAATAAAAATATACTCTTATAAAATGTATAAATAATTCAAAAAAAAAACTGTTAACATTTAGGAAAAAAAGACACAATAAGAAGCAAACACAACAAAAAGCGTAACAAAGGGCATGTGCAAGGCACAAGGCACACAGTTAAATTATTTAATAAGACACAAAAGCAAAATAAATGTAGAATTAAGCAGGTATTTCTTAGTTTTATAACATCATAATGGGCAGACACAGTATACTTCATAAGAAAGGTGTGATACATCGACACAGAATTATACTAACTTTGCAAATTTAAAAGATATTCTTTTAGTTTTACTCTAATAGTGCGAACTGTTGTGCTGTTTTTGATCGGAGGTGGTATATTATTCCTTTCCTTCAGGGAAGATTTGCCTTAACATTTAATTTTATATTGGTATTGCGATCGTATATCTGGACGTTTGGCACATTTGACGCTACTTCTCGTCGCTTTTCTGCATATTTTACGCCTGGCGTGAATGAGGTGGATATATCGCCCTTTATCGAAAGGTTAAAGTTACAGCCTATATACGTCCCACTGCTGGGCACATGCCTCATCTCATTTCTGAGAGGGTTTTAGGGCAAGGAAATGGCCGCCGCGCTGCCCCAATGAGTGTTGGCGAACTTCTTCAAAATGTTTTTTTCTTATTTCTCAGAAATGCAGGTTTTCTCATAATGTTTTCCTTCACCGCCAAGCACGTGATAAGTCAGCACTGAAAATTGCAATTAACAATTTCATTGGTGCCGGCGGGGTTGAACCCGGGTTGCTCGCGTACTGTGAAATTTACAGCAAGCGCTAACCATCTGAGCTAGGCTTGGGCAAAAAATATCGATATATCGATATTTTTTCTCTATATATATAGAACCTTTCACGGTAAATGTTGCTCCAGTGAGAAGTTAGAACAAATATTGATCCACCTATTTTACGTATATACTCAGCTCTGCGTCGCGCAAAATAATATACTTTGATCAATCCTTGATGTGCGTGTGACGTCGGTGGATCTGTGGTTACTAATTTTCAACATACTCGTCAGCGATTTGACCAATATTTGTTGGTCCATCAACGGTCGAAAAAATCATACTGAATACGATTTCTTACATCCAGAATATATTTAACTTATATGCGACATTTACCTAAGCTAAGTGGATCCAGAGCCTAAACTGACATATAGGTACGCAAACACAAAGCGGCAACGTCGCGTTCTGCGTGTGACAGAGAACTATTTCGTTAGAGTAAGAAGGTAAGAAATATGCGTTATCTGATACGTTGCGTTTGAGGATCAAACTGGCAAATTTGATTGCGGCAAGACGTTTGCGCGGGTTTTTGTTATCGTGTGAGTGGAGTAAATTTTCCAATCAGAAGATGATGGTGAGTATTTTATTATCTATATTTGATTATCTATTTAGAAACTCGATATTATGTAGGTATTATATTAATGAGTTAATCCGGATGTGATCCCGGCTCAAATGAAGGGGGGCGGAGTAAAGACCGCCTCAGTGGAAACGCACCCCCTCATCCATGATCGACACGTATGATAATAAATAGGAATTCACATAATAATACCTAAGGACTTACCTAACTACCTAGTACCTACCTACCTACCTACCAGTTTTTTTACCACCAAAAGAGTTGTGATTGTGTTTAGGTAGGTTAAATAACTGTGCTGCCTGCCAGAAGCCGAATCAGAATAATAAAAGTAGATAACCAATAACGACCTTTTCGCTCTGTGGTTAGTAGCTCTGGATGCGGATCCTGAGGTCGTGGGTTCGATGTCCAAACATGCCAAACATTTGTGTGACGAACACTGATGTTTGCTCTGTGTCTAGGTGTTAAATAACTACCTACTTATCTATGTATTTCTCAGGCCTCCATACCTAGTACAGTAGGTTTCACAGAACACTAAGGGAGATCAGGGACTACTTATGTGTGAAATGTCCAGGATATTTATTTATTTTATTTAAGTACGTAAAAAGACTAAACATAGGTACCATATTTACAAAATTTCAGAAGTTTTGTTTAATGACGTCGCAGCATAAGATGGCGTCTTTGTCCGTCTTTCTGTGCGTCCGTCCGTCTGCCTGTCAAGACCCTTTATCTCGGGAAAGCGTGTAGGTATCGAATTAGAATTAAAATCATATACTCAGGTATACTTAAGGCCGTGCATGTTGGTTTTATATGTAAAAATTAATTATAGGGTGGGTGCCCCTAATCCCTAATTCCAGCTTTTTCGCCTTTTTACTTCGTAAATAAGATTTCTAGTAGTCTTAACTATAAATATTGTCACCTAAAAAATTCTCCGTAATTACATAAAGACTTTTTTAAGTTGTAGCACGAATGGGTCGGCTCGACCGGGGAAGGACCACGCTCTCACAGAATACCAGCGTAAAATAGCAGCTTAACGCTGCTGTGTTTCGTATGGTGAGTGTAGAGAACCGGAGACCCTTTTTACTGGAAATGAGGCATTCCATCTTAGTCCTCACGGGAGACAACGCATCTTTATTTTGTTTGATGTAGACGTCTATGGGCCGCAGCAACCACTTACCATGAGGAGGATTGTGTGCTCGTTTGTCACCCTTATCCCATAAAAAAATTGTTTGAACGTATAAAACTTAATTTCCATCTTATGAACATAAGCCCCTAGTATTTATGGTCGCATCAAATTTAGACAACAAAAGAACAAGTAATTATGCGCTTTTACATATTTCATTACACAAGGTTGTGTAATTTGTAAAATTATAATTTCGTTCGTCTTATGAATTTTAATTATCACTGATTGGGAAGGACTTCGGCGTGCCTTGCAATCAATGCGTTGCCGTGAGAACTATAATGTACATATTACAATATCTCAAGAGTTACAACATGTTTCGAATTTCTTCTTGTCTCCGTTATTACCTGGTTTTTTCGAGCCATCCTTGCCACTCCAATCAATGCATTGTTCGGCGGCGACTTTGTGGGGCATAGATATATGCCCTACAAAGAAAACTATATGGTAACCCATCAGACAACATTTTGGACTGTTATAGACTATTTTTGTAAATTTATACGAAACTATGTCATAGGCTGATTATAGTATTTGTTAATAACTGAACTAATTTACTGTATTCCTCAATTTAAAAAAATAAATAAATAGTATAATGTAGAAGTATTTCGTCTTTTGGACGTTAACATTAAATGGTATGAGATATTAAGAAAGAATTACTTAGAAATGGATTTCGAATAATTTGGCATCATAGATGTTTATATAAGTGCTAAATTATGAGAAGTAAAATCAATTAAAGTAAGTTTTAAAAAAAATATTAATCAATCAACCTATGGGGAAGCCCGGAGTAAGTTGCAAGATTAAATTAATTGGCATCTTTCGTTTGCATTGTGCAAACGAAAGATGCCAATGCATGTCTTAGCACTGATTACAGAAGCTGTTCTGTGGAAGTTATTTTATTCGGTTTTTAATCTTTACTAAACGTTAATGTTTTGCTCTTTTAAATGTTTTAAGTAAAAGTTACAGCCTATATACGCATACGTCCCACTGCTGGGCACAGGCCTCCTCTTATTTCTGAGAGGATTTTAGGGCTAGGAAATGTCCGCCGCGCTGCCCCAATACGTGTTCGAAATATTTTTTCTTATTTCTCAGACATGCAGGTTTCCTCAACATGTTTTCCTTCACCGCCGAGCACGTGGTAAATCAGCACTCACAATTGCAATTAAAATTTTAATTGGCGCCGGCGGAGAACGATCCCGGGTTGCTCGCGTACTGTGAAATTTACAGCGAGCGCTTAGCCCCTGAGCTACAACGGCTTTGTGGTTTAAACAATACCGTAAATCTTTAAATTTCGAAAAACCCTTGAAATATATTCCATTTAAAATAAAAAGATCATTTTAATGGGTTCAGGAGTTTCCAAGAGATCAGTGGATATACATAAAAAAACATGCGCGTCGATTGTCGTGTTTGAAACTCTGCTAAAAAGAATGAAATCAATTTTATTATATAAAATATGCGATATTAAACAATTTGTTGTAATCCTTGTAAAATTATGCTTTTTTTTAAGATAAGGGTGACAAAAATGCAGATGCGTTGTCACTCGCGAGGATAAAGATGGAATACCTCGTTTCCAGTAAAAAGGGTCTCCGGTTCTCTACACTCACCATACGAAACACAGTAGCGTTAAGCTGCTATTTTACGTTGGTATTCTGAGAGAGCGTGGTCCTTCCCCGGTCGAGCCGACCCATTCGTGCTACAACTATACCAGTAATACAGCTGCAGCATGGCTATACCACGTTGAAAACGCTTACTTTACATTATCTCATATATAGGCTTTTTGATTTGTATGAATATGACTATGACATAGTAATGCAGTTATTTTTGTTTAAATTTACAAGTTATTTATTTTCTTTTAGCGGAAATTAATGGGGCTGTAACTAGATATACGAAATGTATGGAGTGCACAATGTCAGCCGTCAGGCTGTTATTTATTTATTATTTGTATATGCTGTTATTATTTGGTGTAATGTACCTAATAAGAAGTATGTGCCTAATTTCAGCGGCGTAATATAAATCAGGGCTGTTATAAACTGGAATAAATACCATTAATTAGATCATAACTTATTTTATACCTAAGGGAGTTATGATCAATTCGGCTGTTTTAAAATTAGTTTTAGATTTTAAAGTTTAGCAAAAGATGTACTAGCTTTTCTCTCTGACATTCGATGTACATTAAGAACACCTTATGTAATTATTCAATTATTTTTTGAGAAAGAAGAAAAAAACAAGCAATAAATATAGTATATACAAGCAAAAACCATAACTTAGTAATACTAATTATAACTTGAAAATAGATGAAAAACTCATGACAAGGAATGTGGTTTAGGACCAGGCTTTGCGGCAGTCTATCTAGGAGGATGTTCAGTAGTGGACTTGTGTAAGGTTGTAATGACGATGATGATTAGAAAACTTGGATGATTAAACTATTAGAAATCGATGTACTACATAATATTTTATCATAATTTTTAACTAAGTAGAATACGATGATTTTTAACTAAGTAGAATACGATTACATTGCTGTGTTCCGCGCCCGCTCAGCGGTGAGCTCCGCCTGTACATAAATGAGCCCTAAGGTATGATCTAGACCGGGCGCGCCGCATGGAATCGCACAGAACAATTACAAAAGGAGATTCAAACATGTCAATACGAATTAACCCTACCCGGTTACCATAATACTTTATAGTTCATAAATCAAATGCTGAAATGAAACTTATTAAGTAGTGAGTTGTGACATATAAAAGTACCTATAAGTCAAGTTGCAACAAGGTTGCAATGTTATTATGTTTCTATAATTAATATTTTTTTTAATTTTATTTGTGGTTATTGTTTTGATTATTTAATTGTGAGGACTAAGTAAGTCAGGTTGAAATGTTATTGATTATGTTTCTTTAAAGTATATTTTTGAATCTTGTTTGAGATTATTGTTTTTTTTATAAGATAAGGGTGACAAACGAGCACACAGTCCACCTGATGGTAAACGGTTGCTGTGGCCCATAGACATCTACATCTAAATCAAAATGCAGATGCGTTGTCACCCGTGAGGACTAAGATGGAATGCCTCGTTTACAGCGTTAAGGTGCTATTTTAAGCTGGTATTTTGTGAGTGTGTGGTCCTTCCCCGGTCGAGCCGACCCATTCGTGCTACAACTATACCAGTAATACAGCTGCAGTATGGCTCTACAATGTAAAAATTTGGTTTATTATGTTTTTATTCTGTTTTTAAATGTGTGTTTTGTTTTTGTATTTAATTGTTTAATTCTAGTGACTAGCGACTTAATAAGTAGTTCAGGTTGCAATGTTATCAATTATTATGTTTTTTATATATATTTTTAGTTTTGTTTGTGATTATTATTTTGATATAGTGAAACAGTGTTTTTGTTATTAAAGTGCTTTAAATTAAAAAAAATTAAAACACTTCGAAATAATTTACACAGATTTTTATTATTTAAAGTTAATAATCTAAATGCCGATTTTCATATGTCTAACTTCAAAAATATATGACTCATATAACCTTTCAAACCGCATTTCACCCCCTTATATTTATATACACAACATCTAACGTAAATAACGCACATCCTCAGACACCCCAATAGTATATTATGTTATAATCATAATACATACACTGAATTCTTAGTTAAACATGTTTATGCATTGATTATTTATTATTATTAACAATTTCATTGGTGCCGGCGGGGATCTAACCCGGGTGCATGTCTGAGAAATTAAAAAAAATATATATTTAGTAATGCCGGGTTTCCATGCTTGCCAAGCCTCGGCAAACGTCTTCAAGCCCCAAGCGTCCACAAATCTCGTTTGGCGTTTGGAAGTCGTTTCCATGCTTGTGAATGCGTCAGTGTGCTACGTAAACCCAAGCATGGCGGAAACCGAACTTGTGTCGGTTATTGCGTTTAGTTTAACATACTTTTATTTGAAATACAAGCAAAGTAATACAAAAACAAGGAATTTTTGGCTTTTAATTCTTTTACTGGCTTTCCCGTTAACTCGGCAAGACGACTCCAAGCATTTGCAACTTTCTTTTTATTTTTATGATTAGTCTGGTAATATTCCAGAAACGATAAACTCTCTACGTTCGACCAGTCACTCATTTTAAACAAAGAACTAAACATGCGCTAGTCGCGAAATCACAATTTCTACTAAACGCGCACCAACGTGTGAATGCGTTGCAAGCGCTTGCCGCAAGCGCCCTTTGATCTGTGTCCAAAAACCGACACTAGCCCGGATCGGTGACAAGCGTCCACAAGCTCACGCGAGCCAAGCCAAACGCCCTCTTTACACACTTGTGCTTGTGGATGCTTGCCGAGACTTGGCAAGCGTGGAAACCCGGCATAAAGTTCACCAACACGCATTGGGGCAGCACGGCGGACATTTCCTTGCCTTAAAACCCTCTCAGAAATTAGAGGAGGCCTGTGCCCAGCAGTGGGACGTATATAGACTTTACTTTCTTTTACTTTTATAATTATATTATATTACAGACGAAATTTTAAATAAAAATAAAAAATAAGCAACCGACAACCTCCTAGGTTGACCTGCGAGATGTCAGTTTAACAAAGCAAAACAGCCCAGAAAAACAGACTTTCCAACTGATATCTAAGAACAAAAAGTTTGTTTCGTTACCTATAGTAGGTACTGTTTTCTCGCAAATGTGTTGAAAAACGTTGTATGACACACATGCGTAAATTGGGATTAGATTCGTCTACGAGTTTGTAAAAACCAACTTTCCACATAGTATCATAAGTACCTAACTATTTTTCTGTGTATTAGGAATAATTTATTTTGAGCTATAGAGGCGGTAATTACAAACCGCAGACGTAAAAGGAAACACTGTCAGTAATTGTGTAATTAATTCAGTAATAATAATTTAATTACAAAACTTATTTTTTCATTTTTAAACGTATTGATAAAAATAATTAAAATGTGATAAATAAATTGCACCAATTTCATTGGTGCCGGCGGGGATCGAACCCGGGTTCATCGCGTACTGTGATACTTACAGCGAGCGCTAAACATCTGAACTACCACGGCTCTCAATGAACATCTTATAAATAAATAAATAATCAATAAAGATTTACAAAACAGTTTAATTATTTATTCGACGACTTTTGCGGCGGACAAACTAGGTATATTAATATTATGTAGGATTATCATAGATACCTACTGTTACTTTACCTACAACCTACAATACAACAATCTGTCACAAATCATTGCTGCGTCGTGGACACTAAAATGTAAACTTTAGGTAGGTACGTCGGTACTAAGAAAACAATCTTGATGGGTCACTTGTCTTGATAAAAACCTGTGTTTACGTTTAGTGATATTGAGTATACAACACAAACACACACAAACACTCACGCCTGTCACCCAGAGGGGTAGGCAGAGACTACGGACTTCCATTTGGCGCGATCCTGACACACCTCTCTCGCCTCCTTTACATCCATATAGCTACGCATACACGCTCGTCGGTTAAGGGTACTCCTAATCTGGCCCATTTTCAATGTATCGCCGATTTGGTTGATAAATCTTCGTCTAGGGCGTCCCTTCCCGACTCTGCCGTTCACTGCTGAAACATAAATTTACTTTGTCACTCTTTCCTCGTTCATTCTTTCTACATGACCAAACCACCGAAGCATTCCCTCTTTAATCTTGGTCACAACGTCATCTTGCAAACCACACTTTTCTCTTATCATACTATTTCTCACCCTGTCATTCAGATTCAGCCCTAGCATACTCCTTAATGACCGCATTTCTACAGCATTTATTCTATTCTCATGCTTCTTCTGCCAGACCCAACTTTCACTACCATACATTAAAGTAGGGACTAACACAGCACTATGGATTGCCATACGTACCTTCTTTGACACATTCTGACAACACGTAACATAATTAACGCACTTTGTGAAAGTAGTTTGTTCAGAATCGTTTACTGAATCGGTTTCTATCATTTTTAATATAGGTAATTTTTTTATCCCAAAAATAATTGAAACTACGTAATTTACAGTCACGCCTAAACCTGTACAGTCAAAACAAACTGAAATGGACCGTAACTCAAGGCAATAAGACTTTTAAAAGTGAGTTTTACTTGTATTAATACAAATTCCGTCATTCAATACAAAATAAAGAAAATTGAACCTTATTTCAAGTATGTTAAAGTCTTTACAAATACAGAGTTTGGAGTGCCTTAGGTCGCGGCGGCCAGGCCACTGACCTCCCAGATCAGCTGATTTGACGCCTCTTGACTTTTTTTATGGGGATGTATTAAATCATTAGTTTACTTTAGTGAGCCAACAAGTGCCGAGGACCTTTTTGTGACGATTTTAGAATAGTGAAAAATGACACTGAATTGCTTTCTAAATTATTTTCTTTCTTTTTTAAAACGTAACCTCCACACTAGGATTTTCTCTTGTATTGTGGGGGCAGTGTACAAACATAAATTGCACAAGGTCAAACATCCAGACCCGGAACAATTATTTGTAGGCCATACAAATATTGTTCCGTGCGGGATTCGAGCCCGCGGTCCTTAGCGCTGCAACTCAATTGCTAAGCCACTGCGCCACGGAGCCGTTGTGGTTTAAATACAACGTTGCATGAGAGTTTAGGCTATCAGTAAGTTAAATATTTGATTCTTAAAATTATTGTAATCTTGATTCACATCTTTTAAACACGCCGTCTTTGAATTATGTTAGTTTTAGCAGTTCATTATTATTTACAAATACAATTAAAATGTTATGCAAATTCAAAAAAAAACTAGCAAGTACCTACACCTAGCGTTCGTGGTTTTGTACGGTGACCACAACATTCTTCCGGAATTAGTATAACTAATTTAATAAATAATCAATGCATAAACATGTTTTAGTAAGAATATAATAATAATTAAAAATAATGTATTATGATTATAACATAATATACTAATTGGGGTGTCTGAGGATGCGCGTTAATTACGTTAGATTTTGTACATAAAAAAAGTAAGAACACAGGTTAGTAAGTATTTTAGAAAACAATTTATAGATAGGCTGAATTAATTATAATTATTATCTAAACATTATAAATGCGAAAGTTTGGATGTTTGGATGGATGGATGAATGGATGTACGTTACTCAATCATGCCAGAACGGTTGAAGGGATCTGGATGATATTTTGCTCAGAGATAGGTTTATATAACACATATGATACCGTTTATTCAGGTATTTCGTTTCTGTTGCATAATTTTGGAGTTACATGCGTTTGAAGCCGCTGGCAACAGCTAGTACGGACATAAACTGCGATGACTGTTCAAGTTCATGTGTCGGCGTCGTGAACTCTTGAGTGATCGCTGCATGAACACCCGGGGAAACTCAACTTCCCTCTCCAATGAGTCATATATGACTCACAGGAACGTATTAGAATATGTTCATGAGTCACAGGTGACTCATTTCTCAATACAATTTAAGGCACATTTGTTGGTATGAACGTGACGTGATATTGTTTTAAATCATACGTGGACGTATAGCAAAAAACCTATTGTTTATAATAATAAAAGAAAACTTCGCAATTTTTTTTAAAGTTGTCATTTAATAACTACAATAAACTTGCTATAAATAAAACTCAAATACTGAAGGTGAGGATTTTATTCAAAGAAAATATTATAAAATCAAGCATGTTTCTCATTATAACATTCTAAACTGAATGCCTTTTCACACCTTTTGCACTCAGTGTGTACTTGCTTAGCGTTTCTAGCCAATAATCCTTCATTTTTCAATTTGACATAGCAGTGCATCTATCTCGTACGATTGAAGATCTTGGAAAGCTACAGGAGATTGAAGATCTTTGAGGAAGATTACTTTCTGTGGTTGATGCTGCAGGTCCAAGGAAATGTCGAACTAGATGTTCTTGGACTTGTAAAATTATTATATAAAATTATTATAATAAATTATATAATAGTTCGATTCTATAACTATCAATTTTGCAAATGCATCCTTAATTCTAGTGACTAGCGACTAATAAGTAAGTCAGGTTGCAATGTTATTGATTACTCTATGTTTCTTTGATAGGTATTTTAGTTTTGTTTGTGATTATTATTTTGATATAGTGAAGCAGTGTTTTTGTTTTTCAAGTCCACCTTAGACAATATCGTCGCTGCCACCGCCAAAGAAACGAAACGGCAACGTCGCGGATTTTTTCAGCCAATCCGATCGTTTGATGTGCTCTGATTGGCTCATTTAAATCGGATCAACATTTTGCGTAACTATCGCAAGGTGGATTTGTATATCAGATCAACTTCGGGGAACGCTAGTAAGTAGTCCCGTGAGTGTAGATGTTGATCCTGTCGGAGCAACATTAGTTACCAGAGATGCATATTGGATCAAGAAAAGGCGTCGGATCAACATACATTTTCGGATCAACAAAGTGCTCGCGTGAAGTCGCGTCTGATCAACATTTACCGTGAAGAGATCTCTATATATATATATCGGCGGTATATTATATATCGGCGACATTTAAAATCGCGATATTTCGATATATCGATATTTATTTTAGAGAATCGAATTCGTATCAATTTCGATATATTTTAAAATGTTGTATTAATGACAAAACATGTAACAACAACTTGAGGTACAAAAGTATTCATGTGTGGTTGGTTGTCGTTTTTTTTTCTTCATCCACCCGGCAGTAATATAAAATTTTGGACATTATCTTTACATCATGTAAATGATGATGATATATCGATACTATTTAAAAATATTGATTCGATATATATCGATATATATTTTCTCTTGCCCATCCCTAATCCGATCTACCACGGCTCCTTTATCGAAAGCTATAAGATTTTTCTACCATATCTTAAAGTCGCCTCTCACGACACTCAGGTGACGAAACGGATTCACTTTCACCGCCACCACATGGTTATTACTGAACTGTTTTTGTCAATTGTTTCTTTTAGTGTATTGCGTTGTAGAAAGGTTTTCTTCATGCTCTTGTTATTTATTTATTTTTATTTACACGCCAGACTGCGCTCGGGAGAAATGTCGCACAGGCTCCGACGTGGAATGCGATGGATATGGTAACTACAAGGAAGCGGTGTTCATGCCCCATATCGATCAGTGGCCTGACCAGGATGAGATTGATGACGAAGGTGTGTATGGAGTCCTTACTTCTTGCTTCGGGTCTATTCGTTAACCTGTTAATGGTTTACCTGTTTACCTTTTTTATATAGAAAAAGGGTGACAAACGCAATCCACCTGATGGTAAGTGGATGCCGTGACCCGTAGACATTTACAAGGGTAAGACAAATTATATTTTATCGAGCGGATGTACGCGAGGTATATTTTTTTACCAAATTTAATTCTTTAATAGTTATTAGTTTGTTAACACTTATTAGTTATAGCATCGCATTAGCTGGAAACCGTGAATATGTTATAATTTTATGTAACAGATTAATCAGTCTAGTTTAATGGGTGTCATCTAAAGACTTTATAAGAATAGATGACTGACACTGATATATTCTAAATCAAAACATATAACTGTTGAACATAAAAACTAACGTTAAGTGTGAATCTTCTAGAATTGCAATCGTCCATCTGAAGAAACGATTATAGCAATTATTCCTCGCTATGAGGTCTATGTCGAACAGTTTCACATGATAGAGCCACACTGCAGCTATATTCTGGTTGTAGCAGAATGGTTCGGCTCGACCGGAGAAGGACCACGCTCTCACAGAATAACATTGTAAAATAGCAGCTTAACGCTGCTGTGCTTCGTATGGTGAGTGTAGAGAACCGGAGACCCTTTTTACTGGAAAAGAGGCATTCCATCTTAGTCCTCACGGGTGACAACGCATCTGCATTTTGATTCGCAAACGAGGATAAATGTAGATGTCTATGGGCCACAGCAACCACTTACCATCAGGTGAACTGTGTGCTCGTTTGTCACCCTGTCCTATAAAAAAAAGAATGCGAGAATGTATGAGTGCGAGCGCAGTGAGATTAATATTATGTAAGATATCTAAATAACACCACATCTAGAGTGGGTCACTATTTAATAATAACTTACAAGTTTATATGATAACATTTTGGTTGTTTCAACAGAAGGCTCGGGTACATCTCTAACCATAACTCCGCGAATCGAATACGAAGGCGCCGAATCGACAACATCCGTTACTAGCTAAATAATATTATGTTGCACTTCCTTTAGAAACCTGAACATCAAGCCTACTGGTAAAATAATTCCAAGAATCTATTCAGCCTCGATAAAGCTTATCGTTTTTTATTACGTTTAAAATTATATACACGTCTAATAGTATTGAACGTATTTGAATAATTAAAAATATACTATCATATGTTACAATACACATATCATTTTTGTTTCTTCTTCTTCCACCACTACAGTCTATAAACGTCCACTTCTGAACGTAAACCTCTCCCATAGATTGTGTTATAAGCTTGGGTATTTGGCTATATTTTTTTTTATAGGAGACAAACGAGCATGCGGCTCACCTGATTGTAACTGACTACCGCCGCCCATGAACAACTGCAATACCAGGGGAATTGCAGATGCGTTGCCGGCCTTTTAAAAATGAGTAAGGTAGTGGGTATAGTATATATGACGGCTCCGTGGCGCAGTGGCTTAGAAATGAGTTGCTGCGCTGGGGGGCGCGGGTTCGAATCCCGCACGGAACAAGTATTTGTATGGTCTACAAATGATTGTTCCGGGTCTGGATGTTTGTCCTTGTGAAATTTGTGTTTGTAAACTGCCTCCACGATACAGGAGAAAATCCTAGTGCGGGGGTAACGTTTTAAAAAAAAAATATATATATATATATATATATATATATATATATATATATATATAGCTGCCACGCTGGGCAGGCGGGTTTGCAACAATTTTTTTAATAATGGTTGTTATCATAAATATGGTACTGTCCTCTTCCTATTTCATTTCCCTTTGTCGCCTCATAGAACACCCACGGGACGATATGATGATACGATCCTTAAAAGTCCACTACTGGACTTAGGTCTTCCCCGTTTTGGAAGGATTTGTTTCAGTCATCACACTTGGCAGGAGTATTGACGATCGCAGAAACCAGGTGCTAAGCTAGGACGCTACTACTTGTCATCGGTTCAATCCAATCAAGGTTTTTAACTTCTGGCGTAAACGATATGATTATAATGCTATCTATCGAAAACCATAAAGCTTTTCTGGCGTTTTCCGTAGCCGTCGAAGACACTCACGGGACTAAATAAGGTGATGGATTGTCTTGCGCTGCCAACACGAGCCCTTTGTTCTCAATTAATACATACAAATGCAGACAACCGAATATAATATGCTACAATACATAATATAGATGATGGTAACATATTTATTTATTCTTATAATTTTTTTATATCACATTTTCCAACGTGGTAGAGCCATGCTGCAGCTATATTAGTAGTATATTTGTAGCACGAATGGGTCGGCTCGACCGGGAAAGGACCAAGCTCTCACAGAAAACCAGCGTAAAATAGCAGCTTAACGCTGCTGTGTTTCGTATGGTGAGTGTAGAGAACCGGAGACCCTTTTTACTGGCAAAGAGGCATTCCATCTTAGTCCTCACGGGTGACAACGCATCTGCATCTTGAGTCTTTATTGAGGATAGATGTAGATGTCTATGGGTCACAGTAACCACTTACCATCAGGTGCACTGTGTGCTCGTTTGTCACCCTATCATATAAAAAAAAATCATGGCCTTCATACTAAATTCACGCACGTTCAAGGGTGCAAGCGTGACCCGATAGGTAAGGGGTAGGTAGAGTCCAAAGAGGTTGTAGCACGAATGGCTCGGCCCGACGCTCACACAATTCTGTATTCACCAGTGTAAAATAGCAGCTTATTCTGCTGTGTTTGGTATGGTGAGTGTAGAGAAGCAGAGACCCTTTTTACTGGACATTTGATCTCAGTCCTCAGGAGCAACAATGCATCAGCGTTTTGATTCTCAATTGAGGATAAATGCGGATTAGACTGCGTGCTCGTTAGAAATAAAAAATACAGTCGAATTGAGAACCTCCTCCTTTTTTGAAGTCGGTTGAAAAACAGGTAGAGCAGGAAGCTACTAATACATATAAAATATGGGTATAGATAGAACAATGTGGAAGAAAAGAGAGGTGGCTAGGTGGCTAGCATACACATCACCTCCAAAATCTCAAACACAATATAAGCGCCTTTTACGACATTCTAAGTAAGTTACACAGTGAGTACATTTTTTTTGTTATAAGTGCCACATAAAATATGGGACCTATAAGTCCCTGGCCTAGATGAGATTAACTGTAATTTATTACAATAGTTACATAGAAACAGAAACTTTTTTATTCAATATAGATCATAAATAATACTTATTGAAAGTCACTCTTTTGTTTAATTACCACTGGTTCGGAAAAAACCTCTGTCCTGGGAAAAACCAGCAAGAAACCCAGCGGGCCTTAAAAAAAAGCTTACAATCATGTATGTTAACACAATTAACAACACAAATCACAAAGCAATTTAGAAAAAACTTGGTAGCGATCACTTCATTTCCAGGGGTTATTACCATACATTGTAATAAATACATAATATATTTCGCTTAGACTTTTCGTTCATTCATAGTATGTTACACTTCTGTAAAACATTTTGGTTTTTGTTGCATTTCTTAAAATTATAGTACTTTGTGAAAAAAAAACGTTTAAACCGAGGTAATAATCTTCGTGAATTCTTCGTTTATTATATGGACTAGATGTTTCCCGCGACTTCGCCCGCATGGAATTTACTACGATTTCATGGGTTTTGATTTGTTTACGCGAAACCTTAATTATTTTTCTAAAATAAAAGTATCCTAAGTTACTCCTTATAACATCAGCTATCTGCCAGTGAGTCCCGTCAAAATTGGTCAAGCCGTTTCGGAGATTAGGAACAAACAGACAGACAGACAGCAACAAGCTAATCTTCGGAATGGCAGGACTGGCAGGAAACTTCACGAATAGATAGAGAGCATTGCCAAGAGTCAACTAGGCTACATTTTATTCGAAAATCTTCATGTTTTTTTGAAAAATACGAAGAATTGGTCTTTGTTTATCTTAATATTAAATAACGCCACATTTATAGATCCAACCCAGGCAAAGCCAGGCCTTGGGTCGCTTGTATATAAATAAAACTGAAGCTTCTGTCTGTAATAGTGGAATAACTGGCTTCTATTGCGCACAGTGGTTTATTTGCATTAAGACATGTCTTTCTATATTTTTGGAAATGCTGAACGGATAGTTATGAAACTTCAATAACAGATAGAGAGGAGTAGCAGAAGTGGTCTAGGCTATTGTTAGGTACATAATTTTTTAATGAAATAAAAAACTCATTAATGATTGTTAATGATATTCTCATAAACTATGAGATGTATAAAAAGTTGCGAACGAAACATTTTTCTTAATTTATCTGTTAGCTTTTTTTTTATAGGATCGGGTGACAAACGAGCACACAGTCCACCTGATGGTAAGTGGTTACTGTGACCCATAGACATGTACATCTATCCTCAATAAAGACTCAAGATGCAGATGCGTTGTCACCCGTGAGGACTAAGATGAAATGCCTCTTTGCCAGTAAAAAGGGTCTCCGGTTCTCTACACTCACCATACGAAACACAGCAGCGTTAAGCTGCTATTTTACGCTGGTTTTCTGTGAGAGCGTGGTTCTTCCCCGGTCGAGCCGACCCATTCGTGCTACAACCATAATATAGCTGCAGCATGGCTCTACCACGTAGCTCTTATAGTTTTGATGCAAAATCAAGGCGACAAGACCCTTGCCTAAAATTAATAAATCTTTAATTTTTTATATATACATTTGCCTACATCGCAAAAAGTTTTCGAGATAATGGAATAAAACTGAGTTTAAAGCTCGATAATGCACTTATTATCCCATATAATTCTCGATAATGCACTTATTATCCCAAACACCACTATTATAGATCTACAGGATTTTTTTAATTATACGTGGACAAAGTTGCGGGTAAAAACTAGTCCTGAATAGATGACAAATCGTTGATATTATGTTTGTAGTCAAATGATGTTGGTTCCTATATTAAAGTTGTAATAAGTTAAGAAGACGTCACAAAAATTTAAAAATAATTTTGTTATGCCAATTGTGTTTTGAGTTTCGTATGTGACGTTTTTAAATTTTATATTTATTTTATTGCTAACATTGGACCCATGAACGACTTATAAGGCACTGTACCAGTTATACTTACTTTATATTTATATAAACGTTCGTGCATCTATTAGATATCGTGTAACATCTGAACATCTTGAAAAAGTATATTTTAATGTCTTCAACTTTGTAATTCGCTTTTAAAATCTACAGGCAACCATAAAATAATACTTCTTAAAAGTTAAAAATAATACATTTTCAAGTTTAAGCCTGTAAATTTTGAAAGCGTATTCTTCGCGTGACATCGTATAATTTGCCAATGTCATTTTCATTTGGCCTTCTAATCATCCGCATCGCGCTTGCGTTCTCCGCTTTCGTAACAGCTGATTGTTATGTCAATAACATAGCCAAAACTAAGGTAGCTACTACATTGTAAGCTGACTATTTCT
Organism: Parnassius mnemosyne; assembly: GCA_963668995.1. Lineage (NCBI taxonomy): Eukaryota > Metazoa > Arthropoda > Insecta > Lepidoptera > Papilionidae > Parnassius > Parnassius mnemosyne. The sequence goes on from CAVLGL010000086.1 coordinate 14,328,852, forward strand.
GTACTCAGTGACGTTCTAAAGATATACGCGTTTTATGTAAAGAAAATTATAATATTCATTTCCTTATCTTCATCTAGCGGCTGAAATTAATACCTGATTTGTGCGCCCTTGTGACGTCACTCGTCACGTTACAGTAATGCTTATGTTGCCATAAGTAAGTAAATATCAAAAAATTGGCAAAGTGTTGTTTGTCAAAGCTGAATGAAAGTAATCTAGATTTAAATCTAGTATCTAATAATTAATTAATTAATGTCGCCGACATTAGTAGACAAGTGGACGACCAACAAGCGACGGAGCTCCACTCGACGTCCATTCTTTCATTACACCCTATAAACGACCACCGCATAGGCAGACCCCCATAAATTATATCTTAGGGGGATTTTGCCATATCATATTTTTGCCATTTAGATTATCTCTTAGGAGGGATACTGCCATAGGTGCCACGCCTGGCAGGCGGGTTAGTAACCGCAGTTTTTATTATTTTGAGTTGGTATCAAGAAGATACTATTGCCCGTCTCCAGTTTCAGTATCCCTCTGTTGCCTCTTACGACACCCACAGGATCGTGTAGGGTAGGGGATATTCTTACACCGCTACTACATGACTTGGTGTAAAATATACTTTTTCAGGAATGACACTAGATAAACTTGAAAGTAAAATATTTTCTATAGATACAAAATTTTATTCAAATCGTTAGATCCGTTTTCGAGAAACCAATTACAAGAATGTTATACAAGAATTGCTCGCAAGCTAGCAAAATTAACCATTATAAAGATTTATAAAAACATATTATATGGTTCTTTGTGGCAATGTACTATTAATCTGAATACACTTAAATTTATATACAACATTGAAAAAATATTAACAATTTTGTGTTCATTAAAATATCAAACCAAGCTAAATTTGTTTACGATTGTATTTTTTTATGTTTACAAAAGATATCTTTAGGAGAAATTCCTCTCACAACAGTGCTGACATTAAAATAGTTTTCGATTATACTATAATTGTGTAGCCAAATTTAAAACATTATCTGGCAACCCTCCATGTAGCAGCCGCCGGTCTGTCTTTTCCGTTCTGTTTCAGTCGATAGCTAGCGCGGTTGGAGGTGTGTTGCAATTTGCGTCACGAAATTAGACTATAGTGTTGAGTGAAAATGCCTAATATTATCAATGAGGTGAAATTAGATTTTAAGGATGTGCTCCTAAGACCGAAAAGAAGCACTCTACGTAGCAGGAATGATGTAAGTATAGTACATTTGAGCTATTATTACTGAAACCGTAGCGGCTATATCAAAGTCCAGTGTAGACGGAAGATTTTCAGCTGTTTGATGGACAATATAATATATTAGGTACTTCAATGCGTGTGCTTTAACTTTTGTAACTTGAATTTTCGATTTAATGTGGTACCTAGTTGAATTGTATGATACAATAATTAAAAAAAAATGTTTTTTTTATTGTTCCATCTGAATAGCAATACGATTAAAAAAAAAGCTATATTATAAATATTTAGTTGATCACCGTTACCGTTAAAGCCTCTCGAATGTCCACGGCTGAACACAGGCCACCCCCCAAAGATTGTTTTATTGGGGAGAATACCTCGTAGATTTAGTAGTTGTGAACGCGGTTGCTGATTATGATGTCCCGGGGTCGAATCCACGTGTCAATGGAAATTCTCAGTAACAGCCCGGAGTCAGGCAGTTGGCGGCGTTTCATCCCCGTGCCTCGGAAAGCACGTCAAGTCGTTGGTACTGCGCCTGATCTCTCTCCGGTCGTGTCCGATTATCGTCCCATCGGACTATGAGAGTTAGAGAATAGACTTTTTTTTATAAGACACAGTGACAAACGAGCACACAGTCCACCTAATGGTAAGTACTTAGTTGCTGTGACCCATAGACATCTACATTTATCCTCAATAAATAATCAAAATGCAGATGCGTCGTCACCCTCTTTTCCAGTAAAAAGAGTCTCCGGTTCTCTACACTCACCATACGAAACACAGCAGCATTAAGCTGCTATTTTATGCTGGTATTTTGTGAGAGCGTGGTCCTTTCCTGGTCGAGCCGACACATTCGTGCAATAACTATACTACTAATATAGCTGCAGCATGGCTCTACCACGTATAAAACCACGTATAAAACGTTCTGCAACCTTGCTTGTGCATACACTTGGTCACTATAAACCTGCCCTGTGCAGACGGCTAGTCTCCGTTGAGACTGACATTACATTATTATTATAGGGTGGACATTTTTTTTTTATGGGATAAGGGTGACTAACGAGCACACAGTCCACCTGATGGTAAGTGGTTGCTGCGGCCCATAGACATCTACATCTATCCTCTATTACAAATCAAAATGTAGATGCGTTGTCACCCGTGAGGACTAAGATGGAATGCCTCATTTCCAGTAAAAAGGGCCTCCGGCCACCTGCACTCACCAAGCGAAACGCAGAGTTAAACCTCTACTTCACGCTGGTTTTCTGTGAGGTCGTGGTACCACCTCACCACCTGGACATTTGCCATAGTTGCCACGCTTGGTAGACGGGTTGTGGCAAACGAAGTTTTTCATATTTTTAATTGTTATTAGGAGCACGCTGCTGCCTGTCTTGTGGTTTGTGTTCCTCTGTCGCCTATTATGATACCTACGGGACGACTAGATGGGGTAGTGGATATTACATATTATACATCGCACAAAACTAGGTTTTGCTTATGATTTTTTTAATGTTTATTATTTAACCGACAACCAATACCAATAATATAGTTGTAGCACGAATGGGTCGGCTCGACCGGGGAAGAACCATGCTCTCACAGAATATCGGCGTAAAATAGCAGCTTAATGCTGCTGTGTTTCGTGTGGCGAGTGTAAAGAACCGGAGACCTTTTTTACTGGAATAGATGCATTTTATCTTAGTTCTCACGGGTGACAACGCATCTGCATTTTAATTCCGAAACGAAGATAGATGTAGATGTCTATGGGCTACAGAAACTTCTTACCATCAGGTGGACTCTGTGCTCGTTTAAAAAAAAAAACGAAAGATAAATAGGTTCTCGAGTGGCAGCCTAGGCAACCTGTAAGAAAAGTATAGAGCGGCCACCCCACTAGGTGGAGAGACGACCTGGTAAGACCTGTAGGAAGTTGAGGAACGTACGTGTCTCGGGATCATGCTTTGTGGCATTACTTGGCCTTAGTTCAGCAGTGAACTTGTGAAGTGCTGTAATGTTGATGATAATGCTTTTTTTATTCATATAAAATACACTCATTTAAAATAATATTAAACATCGCCAAACTGTGCAACAGTTTGTTGGCGATAATGGCGCTCTTTTGTTAAATTATGAACGTTGCATAAAGTTATAAATGTTCCTCTTTATAAGTTTAAATATAAATAAAATGTAAAATATTTACAATACTCTAAACTTTTGCCCTCTATTTGTTACTTTGAAATGCTTTTTACTTTAAAATTAGATATTCCCCGGAGAAAATCACGTTTTGGCATCGAGAATTAATAAGTTTTTCACAGCTGCGAAAATAATTTGAGGTTTTCGCAGAAAATAGTTTTAAACACAATTCGGTGTTTGAGATAAGCTCAGGAAAGCAACGAAGGGGTTTGTTTATATTCGTATTAAATAAACTGTAATGAATCACATATTTTCAGCCACTCTTTAAAAACGATGTTAGTTTTCTTTTTATTCGCATTCGAAGGAAGCAGAATTTTTCTTATTCTAAATTGGCAGTGATATGAGGATATTTTGTTACTGGTAGTCAATATATATACATATATAGACATTATAATATATATATATATATATATATATATATATATATATATATATATATATATATATATATATATTATAGCAGCTACACACACATCTTCTCGTTAGACATACCACAAAACCTTAAATGAAATTGTACAACCAGTGCGTGTTGCCAGTGATGACTTACAGATTTGACACGTGATCCTTCACTGCTGGCCGTATGAGGAAGCTCAAGGTCGCTCAGCGAGCTATGGAGAGGACTATGCTCGGGGTTTCTTTGCGTGATAAACTTAGAAATGAGGATATCCGCAGTAGAACCAGAGTAATCGACATAGCCCAACGGATTAGTAAGCTGAAGTGGCAATGGGCCGGCCATATAGCTCGAAGAACCGACAACCGATGGGGAAGAAAGGTTCTTGAGTGGCAGCCTTGTACCAGTAGGCGAAGTATAGGGTGACCCCCACGAGATGGAGTGACGACCTGGTAAGACATGCAGGAAGTCGATGGATGCAGGTGGCTCAGGACCGTGCTTTGTGGTATACCTTGGGAAGGCCTATGTTCAGCAGTGGACTTATGAAAGGCTGTAATGATGATGATGATGATATTATAGTCGTAGCAATGGCTCTGCTCGACCGGGCGAAGGACCACACTCTCAATCTATATTTATATGGTGAGTGTAGAAAACCGAAAACCCTTTTTACTGGAAACGAGGCATTCCAGCTTAGTCCTCAGGGCTGACAGCGCATCTACATTTTGATTCTTAAATGTAGTTAGATAATGATGTCTGTCTCACAGTATCACTTATCACCATTGGGACTGTCGAACCCATTACCTTTTAGCTTAGGAGTCCATACGCTTAATCACTAAGCTATTGTCGCATTTGCAATAAATATTTGTATAAATATTATATAAATTTTCAAAGTTTTGTGCCCAAGGGCCACGCTAACCGCACCCTCAACTATTGGCATCCGGCTACACCTAGCTTTAGCCATGAATATAACAGAGTTTAAACAAGAAGTAATTTAATTAATATAATCAGGGGTTAGCTTGCGTAATCCATTACATTAAAAGAGTTAAAAGTTACTTACCTAAGATAAATATATATTGCGCAGATATTAGCTTATTTTTTAAACATCTATTTGTGGAAATTTTGTTTTGTTCAATTATAATAATTTAGTTTATTATTTATAAATAAAAACCATGTTACTTTTATTTTTCTTTAATTTTTATTTGCTTCTACATTTTAAGCCGATGGGTTGTGGCTAAACTTAAGTACAACAACGGCTGTTGAGCATAATAATTTAAAATAAAAAAAATTGTGCAACCGACTTCAATTTTTTTTATAGAAGAGGGGGCAAACGATCATGCGGCTCACCTGATGTTAAGTGACTACCGCCGCCTGTGAACAACCGCAACACCAGGGGAATTGCAGATGCGTTGCCGGCCTTTTAGAAAGGTGTAAGCTCTTTTCTTGAAGGTTCCTAAGTCGTATCGGACCGGAAAATTCGCTGGTGGTAATTGATTCCACAAGGAAGTTGTGCGAGGGAGAAAACTTCTTCTAAATCGCACAGTGGTGGACCGCCAATCATCCAGATGGTATGGATGGTAAAGCGAGTTTTATCGCGATGTGCGATGGTGAAATTGAGCGGCTGGAATTAGTCCAAACAATTCCTCAGAGCACTTCCCGTGATAGATGCGATAAAATACGCAAAGAGATGAAACATCTCTACGCAGTGCTAGTGTATCGAGCCGATCAGAAAGATCTCGGTCGTCAACGATTCGAACCGCTCTGCGCTGGATGCGGTCAATTGGAAGGAGCTGGCACTGGGGTGCCCCGGCCCAGAGATGAGAACAGTATTCCATGTGGGGCCGAACTTGCGCTTTGTAAAGTTGCAAGCGATGTGCCGGCATGAAATACTGTCTCGCTCTGCTGAGCACACCAAGCTTTTTAGAGCCCAATTTGGCCTTCCCTTCCAAGTGACCACGAAACTGCACACTATTCGATATGTCGACGACAAGGATTTCGATACTAGCTGAGGCAGCAAGGGGAGTGCCTTGAAACTGAGGAGATACGACAAAGGGGTTCTTATTAGCGGTAAACGCGCAATCGTGTGTCTTCTGGGGATTGAACTGGACTAAACAATCCGAGACAATAAGTAAGTACCTTCAATATAAATTATTAAGAATAACTCAAAAATTATTTGTCAGACCTATTTGAAATTTATATGGGACCACAAAAAAAGCACCAGCTTTCAAATAAAAAAAAGAATCATCGAAATCGGTTCATCCAGAAAAAAGTTATGAGGTAACAGACATAAAAAAGGTAAAAAAACATACTGTCGAATTGAGTACCTCCTCCTTTTTTAAGTCTGTAGAAAATAGACCCCTTTAGTCTACGTTCAAAGCTAAAGTTTAGCTGGCTATCTAAAGTTTATTATTAAACGCCTAATTTTAGCTGTAACGTATACATATCCAGCCAAGTTAGAATCACTAGGCCCTCTAAATCTAAGCCGTAATCAGAGGGGAAGGATGCTCGACTCGTTCTATTGCCAGGCCCCGGTCTCCTCTCATTTCTAGGAGTTTTAGAAAAGTTTTAGAGCAAAGAAGAGGTTTTAATACGCTAATGGAGCCGCGGATGTATTCGAAAGTGTTGTTGTGACCCTGCCAATTTGCGATGAAAGTGAAACACCATGGGATTGTAATCGGCGCGAGTCTGAAATAATCCGTCCTTGTCCCCATGCATGCGTAGGTATTTCCCCATAATAAGGGCATTTAGGGTGTGTACCTCTCATAACCGCGAAGTTGTTTCTTTAAATCACAGATACATAGTTACCTCTCGATGTTTTCTTTCACCACACATTCACAGTGGTGAATCTGCTCCTAAAATTACAATTAACAGCGGTGTCGACGGGGATTGAAATTGTTTTGAACGCGTATTTAGGCGATTATTACCTGAGCTTACACAGCTCTATATTTCTACAATTATGACCACTACAACTCGTCACATGTCCCACGGCATACGAAATTAGCAATTACAACAATTATAATTGTCTACAGCTTATGTGCGATAAATATAAGTTAAAGTGAACGATTTGGTAGACTTATTTTATCTTATTCCAAAAAAGTAGTTTATAATTAGCCTTAGGTTTAATCTAGGGTATGTTTTAATTCATTACCACTTAACATCCAGCAAGCGCAATCCTTACAGACTTTTAAAAAAACAACTGAAGGAGTATTATTTGAATTTCCCGTCATAATTATAAATTATATGCATTTCCTGTTTTTATTAATACTTGTTTTTTTTCTTTTTGTTTAATTTTCTCTGCATATGTATATATATATATATATATATATATATTTATATATATATGCATGTGTGTGTATATATGTATGTATATATATATATGTATGTATATATGTATATATTTATTTATATATGTTTATTAATATTATAATAAATATATATATATATATATATATATATATATATATATATATATATATATATATGCATGTGTGTGTATATATGTATGTATATATGTATATATTTATTTATATATGTTTATTAATATTATAATATTGTATATTATATAATTCATATATTTATATAAATCTTGTTTAATTATAAGTTTTTGTCCTCAGTTTTATTTTATATTGCACGTTGCACCTATCCGTCAAAATACGAGTATATTACATTGGCCCTTTTACGTTCGGTTTGTCAGGTAGAAATCGCTTAAAGCGATATGACCACCGTTTGTAGTTCTTAAGTTTTCCGTAATTGTAACACTTTGTATAAATGCAATAAAGAGTTATCTATCTGTCTATCTATCTGTTTCAAGAGAGATGTTACAATGTTGTGATTAATATACTCTGAGCTCTGAGAGAAGTCCTGTGGAAAATGTGCTAAAATGTACTATGATAATTTGTTCAAAATGTAAGGTATGTGATTTTACAGCAAATGTTAAATTTTGCAAAGAATGGCTCCGCGGGTAAGGGACTTCTTTCATGACATATACCTACTCTTCTTTAAACCCCAGACCACAGATTACCAGGTATCCCGTACGGAACAAGAATGTGAAATTAATGTATGTAAACTGCCCCCATATTACAGGAGAAAATTGTAGTTTGGAGGTGACGTTTTTACTTATATATATATATACTATTGATCCGCTCCGCTTCGTACGGGTGATTTCTGGATGAGCCCAATAGAACTATCTATGGGATCCAATTGTGAATCTAAACCAATCATACACACAAGATTTCATGAAAATCAGTCCTGCCGTTTAGGAGGAGTTCAGTCACATACACACTGACAGAGGAATATTATATATGAAGATATAGGGACTACCTATAAACCATGTTTTGTAATAAAACCGACTGAATTGGTATAATGTAGACTGTTTGTAGCATGTCCTATATTACAAACGCTTTAAACAAGTTAATGTCCGCTTCGTTTGCTGATTCAGAAATGAAAATTAACAGAACATCGTGGCCGCTGAGTTATTTTAAAATAAATAGTATTTTACGTCTGGTTTTAATCGAAATATTTATACCGCCATCTTACGGAAGCCATCTTTTTAGCTTTCCTATAGTTGCCTATTGCGACACCCACAGAACGAAATATGGTGATGGATTCTCTTATACCCCCACCACATGCCACGGAGAAGAGGAGAACATTTACAGATACGACACAGTTGTACTACGATGGCGATTAAGGTAATCGCCATCGTAGTACAACGTACAACGGGAGAGACCCATGTCCAGCTGTGGACTTTTTGGAGTAAAAACTTCTTTACAAATGGTGTGATATAAAACTCGACGAAACGAAAAAGCGACACTAAAAATAGAAAAACATATACATCTATATGATTTAGCCTGCGAGAGAATGAGATAGAATACTAATAGATAGTATACAGTTTCATTTTTAATTTTTCTCTCATTTTCACGAAGTTTTTTGAAGGTTTCACTTCTACTGTGTGAACTACACAATTTTTTTTATAGTAAAGGGGTAAATGAGCATGCGCCTCACCTGATGGTAAGATAAGTGCCGATCACCGCCCATGACTTGACAATAATTTTAGAGTCTGATAAAGAAAAAAGAAAGTGATGACATAATACGTAACATATCATAATAAGGTTGTGAAGTTACGTAATAATATAGATGAAAATGTTACAAGGACGTCTCGATTATGTTCGATATTATTTTCTCCTAAAGAAGTATTCCGTTCCATTAATGTCTATTTCATTTATTGGCGCCTTTCCAATAGACACAGTAATGTAAGTCTAGAATCTAGGTCTGTGTATACGTGATATATCATTGCAAAATATAGTTAAGATTCTTTATTATAATGATAAAAAACTCGATTCAAAAATCCCGAACACAAATTTAAGTAATATCACTGTTAGTAGTCTGATGATGGTGAACAGTATCACAAATGCGAGAACATCGCCTTATTTTTTATGTATTTTATTTTATAAAATACAGAGCGACAAACGAGCACACAGTCCACCTGGTGAAGAGTGGATGCTGTGGCCCATAGATATATTAAACTATTTTCGATTAAGCATCAAAATGAAAATGTGTTGTCATCCCTAAGGATTTAATTGGATTGCTTCGTTTGCAGTAAAATAGGTTCTACAACCACCATACGAAACACAGCGGAATTATTCTGCTGTTTTACGCTGTTATTCTGTGAGAGCGTTATCTTTCCCCGGCCAGTCCCGAACAGAGTCTTAAAGAAGTAGAAGTTATTAATATGAATATTATTATTTTAATTTTTTTTATAAGATCGGGTGACAAACGAGCACACATTCCACCTGATGGTAAGTGGTTGCTGCGGCCCATAGACATCTACATCTATCCTCAATAAAGACTCAAGATGCAGATGCGTTGTCACCCGTGAGGACTAAGATGGAATGCCTCTTTGCTAGTAAAAATGGTCTCCGGTTCTCTACACTCACCACAAGAAACACAGCAGCGTTAAGCTGCTATTTTACGCTGGTATTCTGTGAGAGCGTGGTCCTTCCCCGTTCGAGCCGACCCATTCGTGCTACAACCATAATATAGCTGCAGCATGGCTCTACCACGTAGAGTCATGCTTGTAATGACGTAGACGTCATTATCGATTATAAACATCACTTTCAATATTTTTATAATCGATTAATAATAATTATTATTATCTAATATATAAAATTCTAGTGTCGCGTTGTTTGTTACCAAACTCTTCCGAAACGGCTGAACCGATTTGTATGAAATTTTTTGTGCATAACGGGTAGGTCTGGGAATCGGCCAACGTCTATTTTTCAAACCCTTAAATGATAAGGGTGACACACCCGTAAATATTTTTTATTTCTTTGACAAAAAAAAATTACTATAATTTATCACTGAAAAATACATAAAACTCCAAATTTTCGCCCTTCTACGATCAACCCCTGTTATTTAATCGCGATTTTTAAAAATAAAAAATATTTCTTAGAAATAATGTATATATGGCAAAACAACGTTTGCGGGGTCCGTCGTCCGTCGGGTTATCCTATAAAACTACATTCAGGACCAGACCATGGCACTGTAAATTGCAAAAACAGTACTTCATAACATGAACCAATTTACAGTCGTGTTCCAACTTTGAATATACTTGTGGTTTTGTAGGATTTGGGTAAGTAATTAATAATCAATTATCTAAGTACATCATCAGTACAAGTTACTAGAACTTGCGAGTCTCCTATCTGGATCCTATCTTTGAAACTATATTTGTGACGCTAACCCTATCCACGATATAACCGAATCCAAACTAATTTAAAAGTTGCTAAAAGAAGGTGTGTAGAAAAGATAATAAACATTTTAAAGTTTGACAAGAAACAGCTTAGGCATAAATAACAGTTTAAGATTATAAGATAGAATTAATCCGCTAAATAATCCACAGATGTGTTTAGTGAAAAAAACATTCTCAAAATTATATTGGCGCTTAATGGAATATTACCGAAGTTATTGATTGATCGCGACTATTTAGATGGAAAATATTTATGTTTAAAGAAAACGGACTTATTACTATTTATGTACGCAATCTATTTGATCGACAATAAAAACGAACCATTTACGATCAAGTCGACGTATGACGTTAGTTAGACGACACGCGACGTAGAGTTTTAGTTTCTCAAAATCAAAAACATTGAACGTATTCTTTATAAAGTTGACAAAAAAAACTACTTCGCGTACATCCGCTCGATAAAATAAAATGATGTGTCTTACCTAGTTTGAAGAGCACCTCCCGCCCTCCCTCAATTGCGTGCACTATTACCGTCACCACTAATCCCAGCACCACTACTCCCAACACCACTACACTAGGAAAGACACATCACCGACGACAATACGACACGTGTTTCGCCTCTACACGAGGCATTCCGCAAAGTAACGCCTGATTCTATTAATTATCGTATTCTTTTTGCTCAAAACGAATTTTTATAAATCGCAAAAACGCAGTCGATGGATGCAGATGATGATAATGATGATGATGATGCTGTCATTTCTTGGTGGGAGGCCTATGTTTTTTTTTATAGGAGAGGGGGCAAACGTGCATGCGGCTCACATGATGGTAAGTGACTACCGCCGCCCATGAACAACCGCAACACCAGGGGAATTGCAGATGCGTTGCCAGCCTTTTAAAAAGGAGTAGGCTCTTTTCTTGAATTCTATGTTTAGCAGTGTATAAGTGAAACATGAGTGAGCCATGTTGCTCTTCGTACCCTGCTAATTGCATACGCATATTTTTTTAAATTTTAGTGTTTGAATATTTTAATATTCAAAAATATAATAGAAACCTTTTGTACGTAAAAATAGAGTTCACTAAAAATCGCTTTAATGAAATGCTTTATCATAAAATGCCAAACGGAATCGCCCCAATATGACGTCAGTCCCCTAGTTTGCAATTTCAACATGTAAACATTGTCACCCCTGGTCACCTCTTAATTTATTTGTAAACGATCCTCTACGGAAAAGCTGGACAAATATTTTTGGAACGAAGTTCCTTATTGCACGGTACGAATTTGACGGATGGGTCTAGGCGAGAAAAAGTGTAAAATATTTCCGTCACGACCCCCTTTCTATAATGCGAACGAGATGGGATAATATCCATCTCCCTCGCACTTTTTCTTATCTTGCAAGGAAAGAAATATTATTTCATATAACGCTTCATTTTAATAGACGCTAGTAATTAATTTATTCGTATCTGTTAATCAATACGTTTATCAATAATAATATACTACGAAAGGAATTACGTTCCAACAGAGTGTTCCACAACACACACGCATGTTTTTAGTTTTGTTTGTTGAAGGTAATAAGGTTGTTGTTTGATGTATCAAACGCGAAGCGGAGAAGTGGGCTCTATTTATAAACTTATAGCAATGCAATATGCACATTCCCGCATGATTCAAAATCAATAATTCGCAGTACAGGAAGCAAGCAAGCAAGCGTATCTATGGTCAATTATGGCATTACCCAGTTACCTAGCAACACTTCGTCAACAATAAAAATAAAGTAAAGTTGCGTGTACGTCCTGTCAATCCTGGGCACAGGCCTAATCTCACTACTGAGAGGGTTTTAGAGTAAGGAAATGTCCAGCGCAGTAGATTTATCAGACATGCACGTTTTCGTACGTTTTCCTTCATCGCCGAGTAAGTGGTAAATCAGCACTTAAAATAGCAACTTTCATTTCATTTCATTCAACAAATTCCAACAACCTACAACCATTTTGATTTTATTAAGATTCCAAAAACCTACAAGAGGTTTTCAATCCGTCGGAATTTTTTTTTTAAATATATTTTCACCGATTACTCGAAGACACCAGAATCGATCTTTCTGACATCTCCAGCGAAGTACAGCGTGCTTGGATGACGACTCTTTTTAGTGCAGTCGTTGATTAGTTGCGGTGCAGAGTTGCAGGTTTGAAAGGGTGCTTTCCAACCTGCAACTCTGCACCATGAAACAAGAAACTGTACATCAAATAATAATTGATTGTACAACACCACAAAGTTACAGGAGAATTTCGTAATTGGGGCAACGTTTGGGAAGAAAAATAAATAAATCTGACGGATTTTTGTCAATGCCATTGATTGGAACTTTACAAAAAAAAATTGTTAGCCATAAATAGGGACAAAATGAGGTAATGCTCTTACGCTACCACATCACGTTAAATACTGACACTATAAAATTTCCGAGCAGTTGAAAGTTTCTGGCGCATATTTCAATGACATGCGAAAACATTAAATCGAGATGTAGAGTCCAAGGTTGAGGCGCTGGCCGTTAGTTTGGACATTGCGAAGGCCTTCGATCGGGTTTGGCACAAAGCGCTTCTTTCGAAGCTCCCTTCCTATGGACTTCCCGAGAAATTGTGCAATTGGATCACCAGCTTCCTTGCAGATCGAAGCATCAAGGTCGTTGTAGACGGTGCATGCTCCGACTACAAGCCTATTAACGCTGGTGTTCCACAAGGCTGTGTGCTATCACCAACGCTGTTTCTTCTGCATATCAATGATATGTTGCTAACTGGTAACATTCATTGCTATGCGGATGACAGCACTGGTGATGCTCTATACACCGACCGTGCCAATATTTCTCGGGAAAACGTCGCCGAGTACCGGAACAAACTTGTGTCTGAAGTCGAGTCTTTGCTTAACAAAGTCTCGGATTGGGGGCGACTAAATCTAGTCCAGTTCAATCCCCAGAAGACATAAGTTTGCGCGTTTACCGCTAAAAAGAATCCCTTTGTCGTATCTCCTCGGTTTCAAAGTACTCCCCTTGCTGCCCCAGCTAGCATCGGAATCCTTGGCGTCGACATATCGAATAGTGTGCAGTTTCGTGGTCACTTGGAAGAGAAGGCCAAATAGGCCTCTAAAAAGCTTGGCGTGCTCAGCAGATCGAGACAGTACGTCATGCCGGCACACCACCTGCAGTTTTATAAGGCGTAGGTTCGGCCTCACATGGAATACTGTTCCCATCTCTGGGCAGGAGCTCCCCAGTGCCAGCTCCTTCCACTTGACCGCATCCAACGCAGAGCTGCTCGAATCGTCGACGACCGAGTCCTTTCCGATTTGCTCGATTCATTGGCACTGCGAAGAGATGTTGCATCCCTTTGCATTTTCTTTCGCATTTACCACGGGGAGTGCTCTGAGGAATTGTTCGGATTAATCCCAGCAGCCAAATTTCACGAACGCAAATCGCTGCAGAACTCCCGATACCATCCACATCATCTGGATGATTGGCGGTCCACCACTGTGCGATTTAGAAGATGATTTCTTCATCGCACGACTTCCTTGTGGAATCGATTACCATCAGCGATTTTTCCGGACCGATACGACTTAAGGACCTTCAAGAAAAGAGCCTACTCCTTTTTAAAAGGCCGGCAACCCATCTGCGATTCTACTGGTTCCCCTGGTGTTGCAGTTGTTCATGGGCGCCGGTAGTCACTTACCATCAGGTGAGCCGCATACTCGTTTGCCCCCTCTCCTATAATAAAAAAAAACGTCTGGAAGGGAGTGCTGTTTCGTTTAGCATCCACGCTCATGTCATGACTGACAGAGAGAGCAACAATACTAACAAGTACCTAATTTTTAATATTTTGACAAGAGCCCTGACTGGACATTGTTGTTTAAAAATCATATGTCCATCTTGGGACTAGCAACTCAAGAGTTTGCCGAGTTTGTTCTTTAACAGTAGAAACACCTCTCGATCCTAACTCGACGTGGGCCCTTGATTTGCAAACGCAACACACATCTGGGAAACAACGTGCTTAGCACAGAAGAAGTGAAATTTATTAAAAGAAGAAGTGATTTTTTTTATAGGATAAGGGTGACAAACGAGCACACAGTAAGTGGTTGCTGCGGTCCGTAGACATCTACATCTATCCTCTATTACAAATCAAAATGTAGATGCGTTGTCACCCGTGAGGACTAAGATGGAATGCCTCATTTCCAGTAAAAATGGCCTGCTTGAAGATATAGGGCGTAGCTGTGAACTATAGCTTTAGCACCGATTACAATATACAAAATCGATCTTACTGGTCGCAGTGTTATTTGTTTTATTTACCTATGATTAGCATTCCCACAAACAAAAAAAACCTAACACGGTCATGCTGCTTCCAGGCAGTAACGTTAGCTTAGGTGTTAGGTGTGTTGTTAGGCTATATGTTCTATAACGCGGGTTCTTCAACATCAAGCTGATGTGAAGAATCGACGCTCCGGGAATTCTGCAGTCTGTGAACACGTAGAGGATCGCCCCCGTCACTACATCAGATTTGATAGACCACAAATCCTCGCTAAAGAACACCGATTCCTTCCAAATAAGAAAACATTCAAATTTCAATAGAGAAGATGGCTGATGGCTGGAAGAATAATAATTTTAATCTGGGGGTAGCCGTGGTTACTATGATGTTGAGACGTCGAACACCGCAGTAACCCCCCCCCCCCCCCTCCCGGTGGCCAACCGTGCTGTAAAGTGCTCGAAACGTCGGGAATTTAAAATAAGTTAATATACGCGATAGAATCAGTAAAAACTAGTTTTATTTTAATGTGTTTTAATGTTTATTTTTTTGCGATACATGTTCATGAAGTAATTAGTTCTTTTTTTTCATAGTGTCAATATTCCAACATAGATATGGTATGTAAAATGTAAAATTTTAATATAATGAAATCAATTATGTGGTCTTAAATTAAGAAAAATAAATGTACTCAAACTGTACGCTAATTTACAGATAATTTGAGTACTTTTAACAGATTTTTGGCGAAAATGTATTTTTGCGTACATACCTTTTTCAATTTTAATATTCAACTGGACATAAAAACTGCTACATAAATTATTATGTAGTGACGAACGATCGGTCGGTTAAGCACGGGACCATGGATATTGCTAATTTTTTCTTCTCGTGACCTTGCTTCGATAGTTTTGAGAATTTCACCTCACTGCTGACATTGTTTCCGACAAGATATGTTGGCAAGGTGCCCGCGGAAATACAACGCTGGCACTGGCACTCTACCGTGCAGACGCCCGCCAACGAGCTAAGAGGGCTATAGAGTCATAGAGATATAAATATACCTACTTCTAAGTCAGTGTATAGAGTAGCATATCCGAAGAATAATTTTAACTGTTTTTGTAAAAAATATAGATATATACTTTTAAATAATATATAATATCATTGTATATAAATGACATCCTTGTTATTTGCAAATGTTTTCTGGAAATATTTAGTATTTATACACCCAGCAGAACTGTACCATTACTGTAAACGTTACCGTTAAAGCCTATCAAAAGTTGACTTTTTTTATAGGATAAGGGTGACAAACGAGCACACAGTCCACCTGATGGTACTGCGTACTACCTATAGACATCTACATTTATCCTCGATTGCGAATCAAAATGCAGATGCGTTGTCACCCGTGAGGACTAAGATGGAATGCCTCGTTTCCAGTAAAAAAGGGTCTCCGGTTCTCTACACTCACCATACGAAACACAGCAGTGTTATGCTGCTATTTTACGCTGGTATTCTGTGAGAGCGTGGTCCTTCCCCGGTCGAGCTGGCCCATTCGTGCCACAACTATACTACTAATATAGCTGCAGCATGGCTCTACCACGAAAAAAACGGACGTGACCGCTAAAAATAGGCCTCCCCCATAGATTGCCTCATAGTTGAGATATTAGCCACAGCTGCGACGCTTGGCAGGCGGATTGGCAACCGCTGTTTTTTTTAATTTGCTTTTAGGAAGACGCTGCTGCTCATCTCCTCTGTCAGGTCTTACGACACCCACGGGACGATATTGGGTATTGGATTTACTTGTATCACCACTACACGGGACACGGTAGGTTTTTTTTTTAAATAAAGAAGTAATAATAAGAAACGAGCACATGGTACATAATATGTGTACGGTATACGTGTATAGATTAGAATAGAATAGAATGATTTTTATTCAATATTAATTATTACGTTATACTTATTGAAAGTAATTTTTTATTTACCACTGGTTCGGAAAATACCTCTGTCCTGGGAAGAACCAGCAAGAAACCCAGCGGGACTTTTTTTTTAAACATAATTTCACTTAACAATAATTTTGTTTATACAATTTTAAATGAATTTTCATAGAACCAGCATGGTGGCGTTCACCTTATTCCCAGGGGTTATTTTCATTCATGTATTCCTTGATATTATAATAACCCTTTTTGTACAGTTTTTCTTTAATAAAACTTTTAAACTTGTTTATTGACAAACTTTGAACATGTTTTGGGATTTTGTTGTAAAAGCGTATACATTGCCCCATAAATGAATTACTAATTCTGTGGAGTCTAGTTTAGTTTAAAATAAAAAGTTTAGTATAAAAATCCAATAAAATATATACATTAAAATTTATAATATATTTAAAGATAATTAGTTACATTATTTTTTCATTAATACTTGAACGATTGGGCTTTACTTTCAATAAGTATTCTTTAATCTATATTAAATAAAACTTGTTCTATTCTATTTTTTCTTAAATAAAAATATACGAGCATATCTGTAACCTACAACGTTGAGTCAACTTACTTCTCTTGGTAGAGAGTAATTGTGTTCTGTGACTTACTTTATATGTTTATAGTTATTTATATAAAACTAGTGTAATAAAGATAAAAGAGGTTGTATTGGAAATGTGTCACGTGGTGTGGTGTGCTGTCTTGGGTGACGTGAGAGGTGTTGATTTGTGATTAGTGGAGCGGAGAGGAGAGATAAATGTGACGGCCATTTTTTGGGTTGTAAAATTTCATGTACGTTGCATATTTTTACAAAGATATTAAAATTTAATTATAGAAAGTCAAAAGTTGTTTATTTCATTTGAGAAGTAAATTACGCTGTTACACTAGTTTTTACTATTTATATACAATTTTATATACAATTATGTATATATATATATATATATATATATATATATATATATATATATATATATATATATATTATGTGTTGCATGAATATATTTGATCTGAATTTGACCATAACTACTTAACTGCCCCTAAGCCCCTAACTCACTCTGTTCTACCCAAGGTTATCTGGTAGAGAATACCATATAGCATTAAGCTCGCCTTTTGTACAAATATTTGGTGCAATAAAGAATAAAATAAAATAAATAAAAGAATTGCTCACTTAGAGTATAGGACATGGTAATAATATGTATGCTTCTACTCAAGTACAGTTGTGCCATGGTTGTGCCCGACAGGGTCCAAAGACCATCCATGTCGATTAATTGTATAATAGAGGTCAGTGATGTCGATCCATTGTATTATTTTTAAAATTTTGATGTAACACTATAATATGCCATAAAGTAATGAGTATGGGTTACATCCATAAGTAATGCTTATGTAATACCAATGAGTATAGATTGTATACGTTGCTACCATTAAAATGGGTTTCCGGTTTTCGATTCTCGTCAAATACTATAGTATTACTACCGTCACACAGCAGTACTATTCTGCTATTTAACAATTATTCATACAATTTATTTTATTATTTAACTCTATTCTTAAGCTGTTTATAATTATTTAACTAAATCCTGTACAATAAAATAAATTATGACGTGTCTTACCTAGTTGGAAGAGCACAATCCAGTATCCTACCCTATCACAATTGCGTGCATTATCTTCCCAACATCACTACACTAGGAAAGACATAGCACCGTAGATAATACGACACGTGTTTCATCTCTAAATGAGACATCCATCATCTGCCGTCTAACCGCTATGAAGAATCTGGGCTAATTATTTATTTACATCTTTAATAAATTGGATTTCCGCAAAGTAATGCCTGATTCTATTAATTATCTCAACTATATTTATTAACTTTCTGCTACAGCTGAAGCGTTCCTCTGTGACGCATAAAAAAGCAGCTTTTGTGTTGTAATTATTAAAGAGGACCCATGAAACTTTAGACCATTTAAAGTTTTACCTGTATTCAGTAAAATATTTGAAAAAAAAAAATGTTAAATCAACTAATAATGTACTTCAACATTAACTATCTGTTACATGAAAACCAATACGGCTTTGTTAAAAGCAGATCGACAACTGACGCTGGTTCTTCACTGATCCAACATGTCTTTGACGCATGTGAAAATTCACAGCGTTTTTTTTGCGATTTATGAAAAGCATTTGATTGTGTTGACCACACTACCTTGCTTCTGAAATTTAATTACTACGGCTCTCAAATTAATCGCATCAAATCTTAGCGAGCGAACTCAGATAGTAGAAGTTAATGGTGTTAAGTCACAACATTCTAAAATAAAATTAGGCGTTTCGCAAGGCTTGATCTTAGGTCCATTTTTGTTTCTATCTATACTAATATAATAAAGCGGAAGAGTATTTTTGTTTTTTTGTTTGTTTAAACGCGCTAATCTCTGGAACTACCAGTCCGATTTGAAAAATTCTTTTTGTATATTATAGCCAGATTCATGTGGAATAGTATAGGCTATCTAGCATTAAGCTTTATTACTCAGCTAGCCTTAAATATGGATATTTGTTAAGCAAGTCAGAAGAAAAAGCACTCCCGAAATGATTTATCCGCGTACGCTGGTGTTATCGTTAGGGATACGTAAATACAATGATTTGATTTGGAAAAAAGTGATTTGTACGGCAATTTTTTTAATACAATAAGGGTGACAAACGAGCACACATTCCACCTAATGGTAAGTAGTTGCTGTGGCCCATAGACATCTACATCTATCTTTGTTTGTGAATTAAAATACAGATGCGTTGTCAGCCGTGAGAACTAAGATGGAATGCCTCTTTTCCAGTAAAAAGGGTCTCCGGTCTACACTCACCATGCGAAACACAGCATTAAGCTGCTATTTTACGCTGGTATTCTGTGAGATTTAAGAATAAATAAATAAATCAAATAGTCTGAACCCAGCAAGACTCAATATACGTAAACATACTAATATGTTTATCATAATTATATATTATGCTTATCTAAATAACACACGTAAACGCATTAAATGACATCAACATTTGCATCAAAGGTTGATGGCGTAAATTAATTCTTCATTAAAATTTTAAATAATGAAACTTGATATTGATCTAGAATGACTCTCTCGGTTTCTGTGAAACAGTAAGGCCACGTTCACACGGCGACCATTCGAGTCGATTTTTCACGTATACGGTAAATCTCGAACGCGCGAGTCGTGTGAACGAGACAACATGAACATTAGCGCCACTGCGTGTCTTATTCGATAAAATCGTTTCGAGGCGCCGCATTCCCGTGGCAACATCGTACTGTATACGGTAAAATGTATTTCGAACACGACATTATCCCGTATGGACTCCATGTGAACATTTTGACATGTTGTCTACTGCCACTACCATGTTCGATAAAATCAAGTGTACGGTATACGGGAAAAGTATGGCCGTGTGAACGTGGCCTAACTGTAAATTTTAATGGTTAACACGTATCATATTACTTTTATGTCTATCTCGTTGGTCTAGTTGTCGTAATCGCGACTACTGATCATGTGGTCCCGTGTTCGAATCCCTTGTTAATCCAAAGTCAGTTATTGGGTTTTTTCGTCAAGAAATTTTTAGCAGTCCGGAGTCTAGAAGTTGGCGGTGTTTCACCCTCGGAAAGCATGCAAAGCCGTTGGTCCAGTGCCTCATCTCTCCGGTCGTGTCAGATTACCGTCCGATCAGACTAGAGGGTACGGAAATAGAGTGCACCTGTATTTACGTGGTTTACAACAAATCGGTTCACAATTGGACGTAGTTATACAAAAATGTTTCAACCCACAAGTCATCCAAAAATGAGTTAAATATACAGATCTACTTATTTTGACATCTTCGCGGAGATTCGCGAAGATGTCAATTCTCATTTTTGAATGACTTGTGGGTTGAAACGTTTGTGTATAACTACGTCCAATTGACGAAGATAATGCGTGACATACTAGGATGATCAATAAGTATTCGAAGTAGGACACTTATCGATGAGTTATAGAAATGCGTTCTATTTTATTTCCAATCTTAAATTCACTAGTAGCCAAGGCCAGAAAAACTAAATTAATAACCATACCATTTTTTTTCAAACTTCTCATTTGGCGAGAATTTGATTCGTATGGAGAAACGCGATCTTCGTGCAGTTATTAAATATTTGTGCCTGAAAAATTATCAAGTTTTTATCTGCACGATCACTGACTTATTCTTTTAGGGGTGTAAGACATAAGTGTATCTTTGGTAAAAGCAAAACATGATAATCCGGCTCATTCTTACGCACAACCCCTACTACAGTTATTTGTTTTTCTAATAGTTCTCGTGCAAGTTGATGTGAAGTATAAGAACTATCCACAGTACACAGTACAGTGTCAAATCAAGGACTACACACACGCCTTTCGTTATTCAACTACACCTCCTATTTCTTTACCCGTATATAATTGAATATTCCAAACGTAGCTTATAGCAGAATCACATAGAATCCAAAATCCGATGCCATATTTAGCTAGTTTCAATAACTGGTACTGTCGAAATGGGCATCTTTCTCTAAATACCTCATACACTGTTATGTTTTCAGAAGGATTATAAAATTTAGGTAAAAAGACAAGCCACTGATTCCACAGATCTCGAATAGAAGTAAATTTATCCATGCAAATTTGGCCGGTTGTTGCAAAATAATCCTGTATAAAAGCGATTAATTAAAAGTCATAGAATGTCAAACTCTTAAAACGCTCATTTGCTGAAAAATTACATTTTTATCCCAAATAGGTCAAAATTGTGCTGAAAACCTTATGAAGATTAAGTAAAGGAGGGATAAATATAAAATTTTATGGATTATCCACTAAGGGGGCGTTCAAGTATTACGTAACGCAATTTTTGAAGATTTTTGAATGGTAACGCGCCGTAACGTTTTTCTGTACCCCCCCCCCCCCTCCCCTTCCCTAAACTTTACGTAACACCCAAAGGATTATTTTTACCTAAAAGTCACAATTATGTTGTGCAAAGTACCGGAAGATCGCTAAAATACCTTTGTTATTATTTTAATTGAATTTGTCGTAATCTATACAACATCTATACAAATAAATAAAATTGAAGTGACTGTTTGTAATGTCGAAATAACAGCGTTTTACTATATGCATATGAAAGTGTATACGTTACATATAACAAAAACACGATTTTAAAAATTTTTGTCTGTCTGTTTGTTCCGGCTAATCTCCGAAACGTTTGGACCAATTTTGACTGGACTTTCACTGGCACATAGCTGATGTTATAAGAAGCAACTTAGGCTACTTTTATTTTAGAAAAAGAATTAGGGTTCCGCGCAAAAAATTTAATATTATGAAATCCAACCGTAATAAATTAAGCGCGGGCGCGGAGGTCGCGGGGAACAGCTAGTGCATAAATAAAATTGAAGTGTCTGTTTGTAATATCAAAATGACAGCTTTTTACTAAATGCATATGAAAGTATATACGGTACTTATAACAAAACCACAATTTTTAAATGTTTTGTCTGTCTGTCTGTTTGTTCCGGCTAATCTCCGAAACGGCTGGACCGATTTCGACGGGATTTTCACTGGCAGATAGCTGATGTTATAAGGAGTTACTTAGGTTATTTTTGTTTTTAAAAAAGAATTAGGGTTCCACGAGTGTGTTCAAGAGTTTTTTTTTGTTTTTTTGTTTGTTTAAACGCGCTAATCTCTGGAACTACCAGTCCGATTTGAAAAATTCTTTTTGTATATTATAGCCATGTGGAATAGTATAGGCTATCTAACATTAAGCTATATTACTCAGCTAGCCTTAAATTGGGATATTTGTTAAGCAAGTCAGAAGAAAAAGCACTCTCGAAATGATTTATCCGCCTACGCTGGTGTTATCGTTAGGGATACGTAAATACAATGTTCTAGAAAAATATAGACGTTTACTCCGTCTAAAAAAATCCGCGATACCATACCGATGTCTATTTCTTATACATAAGCCATAATTTGGTATTTTGTGACAAAAAAATATTGAAAATTTAAAAATGATATATGAGCGTTATTATTAGGCATGGCCTATTTATCCTTACGAACGAAAGTTACTTCATCATCAAGACAATTTTATGAAGATAAACTTTGTTCTTTATACCATGTTATTTGGACGCATAGTTTAAGAGATGATGTAAAATTAAAATAATTTAATACTTGGCTGGGCGCGTGAACGACCCTTAAACCATAGCCGTTATAAAATGCTTGAACTAGGTATGTAGCGCATCTCGGACACGTGATGACGCGGGTGAAACCACGGGGCACAGCTAGTAATAAATAAAACAGGAGAATTCTAACTCGTAATAAATGCGTGGGCACATTGTTTATTTTATTTCTTCATATTGTTATTTATTAGAAAAATCATATAATGTAATAAACATTTGCTTAAATTTGAAATATGTTAAAATGGGCTCAAATTTGTCCCAATAAACATTTACTACTAATCTTACATTTAATTACGCCGTTTTCTTGACTTGGCCCCGTCCTTACATATATTTTTGGCTTCTTTCACCATTGTTCTTCTCTATCTTCTCCTCGTTCTATTTTTTTGGCACAGTTGCGCTGGCAACTTAGCATGAGAACCTTTATAGTCCAAGAACAGCTGATGGTGCAAATCCCCTCTTTTGAGGACATTACAGTATGAACTCATTTTAACAACACTGACTACAACAATGTGCTTTTGCGTAAACACTAACGAATACTGACAACGAAAACAAAATAAAAATGACGTACAATACAGTCGAGGGATTCCCTGTAAAACATACACGATAATTTAAAATTAAAAATTTTGTACAGCCGACTTCAATATAAGTTATTTAAGAATAACTTAAAAACTATTGGTCTGACCTTGATCAAATTCATATGGGACCACACGAGAAGTACCAGCTTTCAAATAAAAAAAGAATCATCGAAATCGGTTCACCCAGAAAAAAGTTCTGAGGTAACACACATAAAAAAAAAAAAAAAAAACGAAAAAAAAAAACATACAGTCGAATTGAGTACCGGCTCCTTTTTGGAAGTCGGCAGAAAAGGGTTGCCAGCGTGGGAGATTTTAACTCC
Organism: Parnassius mnemosyne; assembly: GCA_963668995.1. NCBI lineage: Eukaryota > Metazoa > Arthropoda > Insecta > Lepidoptera > Papilionidae > Parnassius > Parnassius mnemosyne. Next base: position 14,352,664 of record CAVLGL010000086.1, read on the forward strand.
CTAGTTATTTTACATAAATAAAAACAATTTTACGTAACGCCTTGTTCGAACCCCCCTCCCGCCCCTGTAACGCATTGTAACGTCTCACATGACCCCCCCTCCCCCTAAGTTGCGTTACGTAATACTTGAATGCCCCCTAAAGACGTCCATGGCCTTGTTTATCAAATGGCAATTATAAATAGTATAAAAACTTCTGATAGTTGGTATCGTGAGAAAATGGCTGGCCTTGAATGGCTTCGGTCGTTAAGATCAAGGAATCTGGATTTATCGTTGCTAAAACCAGAAGCCTGCAGCCATGCTTGTGCCACCGCTTTTAACAAAGAATGGATGGTGATGGAGATGTGATTACCTGGTAAAACATGAGAGTGACGACCTGGTAAGACATGAAAATGATGACTTGGTAAGACATTCAGGAAGTCGATGGATGTGGTTGAAATTTAGAATCGTTTGGCAGGAGGAGGGGGAAGGGGATGAAGGTAGGGGAAGGGGGAAGCGTCCCCTTACTCGCGACACCACTCCCATTAAAAGGTAATACACTATTCTTTAGAAAAATCTAAAAGAAAATCCCATAGACCTAACCTGAAAGTAACATTTATCGTCTCCGGCAGGAGGGGGGAAGAGGGTAGCAGGAGTGTGCCCTATCAAGGAAACTTTTCCCTCGTTGCGGAAAAGTATAGTTTATGAGTCATGGTTTTTTTGTAAAATCATAACCTCACTTTTTTACACAGGAATATTGACCCAAAGTTACTTCTACAACGGCTTCGGCACTGCGGGAAGTGTAGCCCCTTCGCCCTTGCGTAGAGAATCACAGGCACCCATGCTCACCTCCGCAGCTTTGGCTTATTGGTCGCCTTCGGCCTCAGTCGCTACGGCTCGCACAGGTGCCTGCGATTTGCTACGGTGGGCGGGGCCTGCTCTCCCTACGCGCCTACGGCTCTACAAAAACACTAGGAGTAGGACAGACAAGACTACGGCAGTCGAGGCGTGCTGGTTTCATTTTAGTACAGATTAGATCTAATCAGATATCTTATGTATAAAGTCAGGTTGCCTTTGCTCCCGCCACAACCTTCTAACCTATTACAACTGAAATTATTTCTGGGTGTTCAAGTATTTCTGGGCAGTTTTAAACAATTCAGAAATAAAATAGTATATTATAATCATTTCTTTATTGTCTGTAAACATATTTTTTTTATTAATTCCTCAAAAATATCTCTTTTATTCTTTATAATTTCTCTTCTCCATAAATATTCATATATCAAGTCAGTAAAATTTTCTCTATTATTATAGTTGTCTTTGGCGAAATATCTCTTGACAGAGAGTATAGACAGTAGAATAATGTGACACTAGTCTTACGTCCTTGTCGCACTTACACAAAATTCTGTATGCTATCCAGCTTTCACAGTAATTTTTCCATGTTTTACGCATTTTAGGTTATAATAGTTTTTATTTATTTTTTCGATAACGGTGCATTACCTTTTAATGTGAGTGGTATTATTATAATCGGCGACCAAATATCTACCAAATAAAACACCTTACTCCCCCAAATTCCTGCCAAACGATTCTAAATCCAACCCATGGATGTAGGTGGCTCAGGACAGTGCTTGGTGGCATTCCTTGGGCGAGGCCTATGTTCATGAGTAGACTTGTGAAGGGCTGTAATGAAAATGACAAAGATTATGAGACTGATTGTTATTAATAAAGTTACTGATAATAAAATAAGTTGACTAACCTGTTTTTTTAGTGTTTGATAATAATTTTGTTGATTTTATAACTATTCAAAAGCTCAATTTTTGTTTAAGTTTCTTTCACTTTAATAAAACTAACTGGAAATAAAAATAAAATGGTCTGTACTATTTGATTATGAGTACAATTTAAAATTAAAAATTTTGTACAGCCGACTTTAATATAAGTTATTAAGAATAACTCAAAAACTATTGGTCTAACCTTGATCAAATTCATATGGGACCACACGAGAAGTACCAGCTTTCAAATAAAAAAAATCATCGAAATCGGTTCACCCAGTAAAATGTTATGAATTAACACACATAAAAAACATACAGTCGAATTGAGTACAGTCTCCCTTTTGGGAGTCGGCAGAAGATCAAGTAATAAAACGAAGGTTATAAGCAAGAAACACTAGTTTTATTAATGTAATTACCAAAAGTACAAAATAGTAAGTAGGTACATCGGATCCTGGCTCATTGTTAAAAATAGATGGGCTCGTTATGTACACACTTATGTACACAATGGATCATTTCCCATTTTTTTAAAAAACCTTAGTCGTGAAATATCTATAAATATTTTAAGAAAAGTAATAATGCCAGTCTATAGTCAATTAAATTTTCTATCTTCCCCTAAAAACTTATATCTAATATCTTAAGAAAAAGCGGTGTTATTAAGTTCTAAAATTTAAGTGGCTCATTGTTGGACTGGTTACTTTGTACGAGTATATTTATGCGATATAATAATATGTGAAAATGTTTATATCACGGTAAAAATCTTTGTCAAATTTATTGTAAATTTATTTAGAGATCAACTAATTTAAAAGTGTATGCGCCTTCCTTGTATTTTCGGTTGATTATGTGACATTAACGTTTTAAGTATCATAAAGTTTAAATCTGGACGCTTATACTATTGCGTTTGAGTAGATTTGAGCAGTTTTACTACATTTGACCTGAAAGCAGTGATAAAATCTAAGTAATCAGTAATACAAGGGAGGCATGCAGTTGAAAATCAGACGATTTCTAACATAATATTATAGTTGATACTTAAAAGACATTGTGAAATTTGAGTGTAAGCTTGAGATGGTCTCTTAATGAGTTTTTTTTTGATTGGAGTTGTCTGCCGACGTCCATGGCTGCAATATAGGTGCTACTTAACATTAGATAATCTGTAAGTTTATTTGGCACGCTGCTGCCCATATCCTGGTTCCCTCTGTGGCCTCTTATAATACTCACGGGACGATATGGGATAGTGGCTGTTCCCACATCGCCACTAAACAGTGAAAAAAACTGCGGTTGCCAACCCTATGAGGAAGTCTGCGGAGGATGCCTATTTTTAGCAGTGACACATTTGGTAGGCTGTAACGGTAACGGTAATTTAGCACAATAAATGAATACGTGTAGATATTTTTTTTATAGGATAAAGGTGACAACGAGCACGCAGCCCAACTGATGGTTTCTGCAGCCCGTAGACATCTATATACAAATATGTTATTATGTGCCAGAGACACGGCGCAGTGGCTGCAGCATGAATGGTTTTTTTTTATAGAACAAGGTCGACAAAGGAGCACACAGTCCCCCTGATGGTAAGTGGTTGCTGTGGCCCATAGACATCTACATCTATCTTCCTTTGCGAATGAAAATGCAGATGAGTTGTCAGCCGTAATGACTAAGATATAATGCCTCTTTTCCAGTTAAATGTGTCTCCGTTTCTCTACACTCACCATAGGAAACACAGCAGCATTAAGCTGCTATTTAACGCTGGTATTCTGTGAGAGCGTGGTCCTACCCCGGTCGAGCCGACCCATCCGTGCTACAACTAAACTACTAATATAGCTGCAGCATGACTCTACCATGTAAAAAGATAATATATATAAACGGTTCCTAATTTGAAATGTTCTATAACACTGTCTATAGCGCAGACACTTTATTACGAGTACAAAAAGTATTTCGTAATTAGATTCAGGTTTAAACTAGGCTCTGTTTCAATAAAGAATTTCGAAAAATATGCTAATGTCAAATTTCGCGAAGATTCTTTAACATAAAGAAAGTTCTTTCATAAAAATAATCTTTTTACACCATAGCTTACGGCCGAGGCTATCAACAAACCACGTTTTTAAGAGAAATCGTAAGGCTTACAAATAATTGTTCCAGCTCTGGGGTGTTATTATCCACGTGCAATTTATGTAACATTTGATTGTAGTGGCTAAAATCGTAGAGAGGTCACGTTTTTTTAAAACTGCTACAATGTTAAAAAAGTTTATCTGTTACACAATTTGTGAGTAGGTAGTCGAGAAGGGTCATCATCATTACAGCGCTTCACAAGTCCAATGCTGAACGTTGGCCTCCCACAAGGAATGCTACAAATCACGGTCCTGAGCCACCTGCATCTATCAACTTCCTTCATGTCTTACCGTGGGAGGTCGCCCTACACTTCGCTTAGCGGTACGAGGCTGCCACTCGTAAACCTTTCTTCCCGAACTTCCCGAAGAACCAACTAATGATAGCGTTTGTCGTTTCTTCGAGTTATATGGCCGGCCAATTGCCACTTCAGCTTACTAATCCCTTGAGCTATGTCAGTTACTCTGGTTCTTTTTTTTAAACGTAACCTCCACACTAGGATTTTCTCCTGTATCGTCAGAGCAATTTACAAACATAAATTGCACAAGAACAAACATCCAGACCCGTAACACTTATTTTTAGGCCCATACAAATACTTGTTCCGTGCGGTATTCGAACCCGCGGCCCTTAGCGCTGCAACTCTATTGCTAAGCCACTGTGCCACGGAGTCGTCAATACGGATATCGTCATTTCTAAGTTTATCACGCAGAGAAGTCCCGAGCATAGCCCTCTCCATAGCTCGCTGGCCGTGTCTGCTATATATTGTGTATGCTATGAACATAGTTTGATATGTTGCACTATATATATACATTTATATACATATTTTACACGTGATTGCTGCCGCTTTATTGTGGTCGTAGCACGAATGGATCAAACAGCGTAAAATAGCAGCTTAATGTTGCTGTGCCTCGTATGATGAGTGTAGCCGAAACTTATTCCTGCACGGTATTAGGGAAGACTGTTTATTATCATAAAATAATTTTGCTGTCGGTAAATTTCTTTTAGATAATATCGTTGAAGCCATTTTTGGATGCGGCTGTATTTAATTTAAGTTTCAATGTCGCTTGCGGAATAGATATCTTGCGTGTGGATGTCGTATACAACTGCAGTCACCAATAAATTACAGACCTTTTATTAATAAAAATTGTATTCTAATAAGCATTTCTTTTTGTGTATTTTTATGAAACTGGTCACGCAATATTATAAGTTTACAAGTAAGTTATAATTCGTTTTTGATTCTATTCCTTTTTCTACCGACTTCAAAAAGGAGACGGTACTCAATTCGAATTTCTTTTTCTATTTGCGTTACTTCTTAACTTTTTTCTGGGTGAACCGATTTCGATGAGTCTTATTTTATTTGAAAGCCGGTGCTTCTCATGTGGTCTCATATAAATTTGATCAAGGTTTGACCAATACTTTTTGAATTATTCTTAATAATTTATATTGAAGTCGGTTGTACGAAATTTTTAATTTTAAATTATTAGCTTACCTTCTGTCTCATCAAAAATATCCTTGAGAAGAGATGCTACTTCTTTACCCTATCCAATAATTAGCAGGGTAAGACTTAAATTCTATACAATCTATATCTATACAAATAAATAAAATTGAAGTGTCTGTTCGTAATGTGAAAATAACAGCTTTGTACTATCTATAAAATAATAATAATAAAGAACTATTATTATAATTTTTGTCCGTCTGTTTGTTTGTTCCGGCTAATCTCCGAAACGGCTGGACCGAATTTGACAGGACTTTCACTGGCAGATAGTTTTAGAAGTAACTCAGGTTACTTTTTTTAGAAAATAAATTAGGATTCCGTGCAAAAAATTAAAACCCATGAAATTCAATCCAAACGTGGGCGAATTCGCGGGGTACAGTTGGTTTCATAATATAAGTCTTTGAGAATCTTAGTTAGAAATTAGATGTAGATGTTAGTTATCTATGCGGTGAACCACAAGTTCAATTATCACGTTGATGTTAAACAAAAAGATTTTTACAATTGTATTATTATTCGTAAAGAGCTGACGACACGACTAGCGGTTTCGCCATGTGACGACGACGTCTACATCACCATTGTCGGCGACGAACATCCGTCTGTCCTGGATCTCTCTGAAGTAACACCTTCCTAGGAATATTACCTAAATTAGATACATATAAAAAAATAACGTCTGTCTGTAATATTGAAATAACGGTCTTTTTGAGCTGACGGGGTTATTTGCATTCCAATAATACATAAGTGACCATTTATAAAAAAATTCTCTGTCTGTCTGTTCGATTTAATCTTCGGAATGGCTGAACCGATTATAATGAAACTTCACGAGTAGATAGGGAGCAATACCAAGAGGTTAGGATTAATCATTATAGGCATAGGGTAAGGGTTATTCATGTCTCAGTAGCACGCAAATAACCCCCTGAGCTTAATTTTTTTATGCCTTCATTACAGCCCTTCATAAGTCCACTGCTGAACATAAGCCTCCCCCAAGAAACTCCTCAAAATTGAGCTTAATAGAAGCCATTTATTTCAATATTACGAACAGAGAACACAACTGGTTACTTTGCCTACGCGGACTCCAGATGTGGAGGATCATACACCTTCCCTATTTGTCTTCTCCCTCTCATTGTGCTGAAGACGTGTGCTCGGGAGTTGGCACGCGTCTTTTCCGGTCCTCCTACTCACAAGGCGTAGTCCCGAATTCATGGAAGACAGCTTTGGTCCACCCGATCCCTAAAAAAGGCGACCGCTCAGACCCGTCCAACTACAGGCCTATCGCCATCACCTCCTGGTTCTCCAAAATAATGGAATTCATTATAAACTGCCAGCTCATGAGTTACCTTGAGGATCACCAGCTGATTAGTGACCGCCAGTACGGTTTTCGTCGGGGCCGCTCAGCTGGTGATCTTCTGGTCTACCTGACTCATAGATGGGTGGAGGCAGTAGAGTCCAAGGGGGAGGCGTTGGCCGTTAGTTTGGACATTGCAAAGGCCTTCGATCGGGTTTGGTACAAACCGCTTCTTTCGAAGCTCCATTCCTATGGGCTTTCTGAGAAATTTTACATTTGGATCACCAGCTTCCTTGCAGATCGGAGCATCAAGGTCGTTGTAGACGGTGCATGCTCCGACTACAAGCCTATTAACGTTGGTGTTCCACAAGGCTCTGTGCTATCACCAACGCTGTTTCTTCTGCATATCAATGATATGTTGCAAACTGGTAACATTCATTGCTATGTGGATGACAGCACTGGTGATGCTCTATACACCGGCCGTGCCAATATTTCTCGGGAAAACGTCGCCGAGTACCGGAAGAAACTTGTGTCTGAAGTCGAGTCTTTGCTGAACAAAGTCTATGATTGGGAACGACTAAATCTAGTCCAGATTAATCCTCAGAAGACACAAGTTTGCGCGTTTACCGCTAGAAAGAACCCCTTTATCGTATCTCTTCAGTTTCAAGTCACTCCCCTTCTTGCCTCAGCCAGTATCGAAATCGACATATTGAGTGACGTGCAGTTTCGTGGTCACTTGGAAGAGAAGGCCAAATTGGCCTCTAAAAAGCTTGGCGTGCTCAGTAGAGCGGGACAGTATTTCATGCCGGCACACCGCCTGCAAATTTACATGGCGCAGGTTCGGCCTCACATGGAATACTGTTCCCATCTCTGGGCAGGGGCTCCCCAGTGCCAGCTCCTTCCACTTGACCGCATCCAGCGTAGAGCGGCTCGAATCGTCGACGACCGAGTCCTTTCTGATCGGCTCGATTCATTGGCACTGCGAAGAGATGTTGCATTTTCTTTCGCATTACCACACCATCTGGATGATTGGCGGTCCACCACTGTGCGATTTAGAAGATATTTTCTTCCTCGAACAACCTCCTTGTAGAATCGATTACCATCAGCGATTTTTCCGGACCGATACGACTTAGGGACCTTCAAGAAAAGAGCCTACTCCTTTTTAAAAGGCCGGCAACGCATCTGCGATTCCCCTGGTTCCCCTGGTGTTGCAGTTGTTCATGGGCGGCGGTAGTCACTTACCATTAGGTGAGCCGCATGCTCGTTTGCCCCCTCTCCTATAAAAAAAGAGAATTTGATTTATTTATATGTATAGATATGGTCTTTAATGATCTACATAACATTACATTTATAGATCGCATCCAGGCGAAGCCGGGGTGGTTCACTAGTTGTTAATAATTAATTACAATAGGGAAGAAAGGTTCTGGAATAGCAGCCTCGTGGAGTGCAGTGTTGAGCGAGGAACTGATGACACACGCAGGTAGTCGATGGATGCAGGTGGCTCAGGACCTTGATGGACTTCTGATGGGCTGTAGTGATAGTGACTATCACTATTACCTAAAAACAGTAATTTCTCTCTACAATAGGAGATGTTGATATTCACCAGTGGACTGATATGTACTGAACAAGAACCAAAGAAAATCAGTTTGTCGGGGCTTGCTGCAAACCTTTACAAAATACGTATTTACCTTTTCACTTATCTTTCAGGTGGACCTTTTCCGGGAACTTACATTCCGGAACTCCGGACAAACTTACCGGGGCGTGCCTGTCATGGCGAGCAACATGGACACAGTCGGAACGTTTGAAATGGCCAGGGAACTTTCTAAGGTGAGAAATGAAGTAACTTTTATCATTATTAAAAATATTATCCGTAGGTTTGTAATTATATAGTGGCGGTGTAAGAATATCCAGTACCTCATGTCGTGCTATGGGTGCGGTTAAAGGCGATAGAGGGAAACAAACCAGGAGATGGACAGCAGCGTCTTCCCAATATCAGCTAGAACAAAGCTGCCTTTAAAAACCCCCCTACTAAGCGCGTTAACTATAGAAATCTATGGGGGAGGCCTATGATCAAAAATAGACTTTTCTTAGGCTGTAATGATGATGATAATGAAGTACCTAGTTCTTTTTTATAATAGTTTTTTTTTATATATAGGATAGGGTGACAAACGAGCACACAGTACACCTGATGGTAAGTGGTTGCTGTGACCCATAGACATCCACATCTATCCTCAACAAAGAATCAAAATGCAAATGAAATATCACCCGTGAGGACTAAGATGAAATGCCTCTTTTCCAGTAAAAAGGATCACTGGTTCTTTACACTCACCATACGAAACACAGCAGTGTTAAGCTGCTATTTTACGCTGGTATTATGTATATATTATGTAATAGTGAGATAGCAGCGATATTTAAGACAATAGTTAACAAACTAACAGTCCAAAAACAAACTAACAAGATTTTTTAGGCATTAGGTATCGATTTATATCCTATCGATTATCATTTTATTTAGATTTAAGATAAAAAAAATATTTTCTAATACGTAATGTTTATTGTTTATTATGGGATCGTTCTAGAATATACGAACACTTGGCGAACGGTTTTACTCGCGTCAGCAACACATGTTTCGAGAATCTTCAATAACTCTCGACACAAGTGGAACGATCTTCGATTAATTACGAGTGCATTGCTCCTCTTCGATCTGATTCAACGAGAAAGAGTTGAAACTTAAATATAATATTTGTTATATTTCTTGGTATATTAGGTTATACCACGTAGTATGACTCCATTTCTACCTAGGAGTTCGGTAGGTACAACTCTCTTACCTATTTTTGCTACCAAATAGCAGTGCTCTCACTACTGTGTTTCGATGTAATGGTTGAATCACTAATACCAATTGAAAGGTTGGCAGCCCGCTCTCGATGTTAATCCCTCAACTGAAAGGGTCCAATCAGACAGGGATTAGTTAGTAGTAGTTTCATAGACGTTCTATCCCGAAACTTTTATCACACCACATTGGGTTCGGGAACAACGAGGTGGATGTGAACCCAGTGAAGGAGTGTTACAAGAGAGTGTCTTTTACCCTTTCTGAAAAGAAAGGTTAGACGACTAAAATTGCGGGTCCCTCTAGAAGTGGTCCCGGTCTCGCCGTCCGTTGAAGCGATGAAGCAGTGGACTGTATTCGATAGGTGGTGGAAGATACTTTAGGAAATAAAACAGCGACTATCTTCAAAATTTCCCCATAAGAGTGCAATGTTGACTTTCACTATTTCCTATCACTTCCCTATGCGCTTTTATTTCTTGCTTTAAATATATTTAGTTAAGGACGGCCAGTATAATTGATTACAGGTTGTGGACGGATCATATTTTAGTCCTCGCAGGTTACAATGCATCTGTAGCAACTTATAACTTATATACGTGGTAGAGCCATGCTGCAGCTATATTAATAGTATAGTTGTATCATGAATGGGTCGGCACGACCGGGGAAGGACCACGCTCTCACAGAATACCAGCGTAAAATAGCAGCTTAATGCTGCTGTGTTTCGTATGGTGAGTGTAGAGAACCGGAGGCCCATTTTACTGGAAAAGAGGCATTCCATCTTAGTCCTCACGGTTGACAACGCATCTGCATTTTGATTCGCAAACGAGGATAGATGTAGATGTCTGTTCATGCCCTTAGCTGTCCCCACAAAGATCAACTATACAGGAGCTCATACAGCTGTAGACTCGACGGATAACTAAGGACGGGGCCCAGTGGCCTTATGGAAAATGTCCTATCCTACTACACAACAGGGAGAAGGCTAGGTGAATAAATAGTACGTACCTGTTCGCTGGCGAAAAAGTCTGTCAGGGCTCGTTCAGGCGTAATTGTCGTGAATGTGAGTAGTGTGTTAGAAGTGTAAATTTGTGTAACCGGAACTAGCCCTTTTAGCCAGCAGCCACGCTGACTCCGGCGCCGCTCGCCGGCGTGGTATACTCCAGCGGCGGCAGCAATCGACGATTTCCTTCTTCAATTCACTATGACAGTCTATTAACTTTATCGTACATTTAACTAACTTCAAGACGCAACTATATCCCGTTAATTATAAAGCGTAACACGGGGCACGACTCGTGGGTCAAAGTTCACCTTCGCTCACTCCGCAACAAATTGTTTCGAAAACCGAACGCGACCTTTTAAGGCGCTTAACGCAACAGTACAATTAAACACTAACTTCTCAATAATTAGCCAACCTGGCATCTAATGTTCTAGACTACACGATTATTCGTCGCTGCACAAATTCGTTAACAATTTCGACGCCACGCGGCTCGATTCGACGCACAGCAAGTACACTCCTACTCGGGCTTGTAGGCCAGGCAATTCAATCGGTTCGGAAGATTTACCCTGGGGCCAGAGTGACTGAGATTCAGCCAACCAACTGGGACCCCACCACAGCGGGTGGTTAACCAACGAGGGGGCTTCACAGCTGAGAGAAGCCTGCTTCGCAGTCTGCTGGATTCAACTCCCCTTGGATTCGTCCAATTTAGAGAAGCCTCAGAAATCTGGATTTGAGACACTCGGTTCGCCACAAAGACCTCCAGATTGTGAGGGACAGCTCTGAGCCAACAAAGCTGTCCGACCAAGCGTAGACGTCCGTAATGTCGATTACAGCCGTCAAAGATGAGTGAACGTGGTTGAGGAGTCGCGTGAGAAGGGCGGCTCCGGACAGTTCCAATTTAGGGATGGTTAAGCGGGACCTAATGGGAGCAACCTTGCTTTTAGCAAGTACGAGATGGACTGCAGTATGACCAGAAGAGCTAGAGTCCGTAAATATACGACAGCAGCATAGCCTTTCTCAGAGGCGTCGCAAAACCCATGTAGGGTAGCCCTGCATTTCCCTGGAGGGAAGAAGCACCTTGGCATGGAGACCCGGTTGATGTCCGGAAGGGAGGAGACAATGGAGAGCCACTCTCGTAAGAGTGTTCCGCTAATAGGCTCGTCCCAACCCAACCCGGACATCCAGAGCTTTTGAAGAAAGCACTTAGCCAAAAAGATGACCGGTGTGATCCATCCATTAGGGTCGAAGGTGCGGGCTACTGTAGACAGCACGGAGCGTTTGGTCCATGCTTTGGGAGGGGGATCGAGTTTTACTCGATACGTGAAGGTATCCTGAACAGGCTGATATTGAATGCCCAGCACAGTCAACAAATTAGGATTTTCAGGGTGCTCGAATAGATGAGGGTCTTGTTGATCCTCTCCTGGGAGGTTCTTCAAAATATGAGGGGAGTTCGATAACCATTTGCGCAACTCATAACCTCCGGACTTCAGGATGGCAATTAATTCGTCTCGCAAGACAAGAGCCTCCTCGACGGTGGAGGCGCCCGTGCAAATGTCGTCCATGTAGAACGAAGTCTCCAAAATAGAAGTCCCCCGAGCGTATTTTAGACGCTCTCTCTCAGCGAGTTCGAGGAGTGTTCGCATGGCGATATACGGGCTGGACCGGAGTCCATAGGTGGTGGTGTTCAACTCAAACATCTGTATCGGATCGCTGGGCTTCTCGGGCCACAATATCAGCTGATATCGACGTTCATCACGATGGACCACTGATTGTCGAAACATCATCCGAATGTCGGCTACAAAAACCACTTGGTGTCGACGGAATTGGGTCAAAATGTCAGATATGTCCTTGATTAATTTAGGACCAGAGTGGAGACACTGGTTCAGGGACACATCATTTGACGTGGGGGCGGAGCCGTCAAAAACTACCCGAATCTTACTCTCAGGAGTCCTCAAGACCGCATGATGAGAGAGGAAGTAGTGCTCCTGTGAACGCTATTCGAAGTTGGACGGTGACATGTGACCCAGCTCTTGATACTCGCGCATGAACTCGACATATTTGTTGCGAAAGGCTGGGTCGCGCCGCATGCAGCGCTCCATGGAAAGCAACCTCTTCTCGGCCAGTGCAAGAGATTGACCCAAAGGGGGCCGTGAGTCTAGAAAGGGTAAGCGAGTGACAAAACGACCGTCAACACGACGGCCGGTATTGTTCTAGTAGAACAACTCGCACTCACGGCCCAGAGGGTTGACTTGAGCCGTGTGTGGTGGCTCCTCAATTTCCCAGAACCTCTGGACGACTTCCGAAAGAGACACGCCCACAACAGAGAGCGTGTCGGCCGTCTGAGGAGGTGGAGACCACAGAACCGGTCCAAAGAAGCTGTGCCCAAATACAGTGGACATGGCTGACAAGCCATAGGGTACAGCCCTCGGGCTCGTATCTCGCCTAACAAGATCAACCTCAGCGCGTCGGCCCCCAGCAACAAATCTATGGGCCCCAGTTGGGACCATTGAGGGTCTGCCGGTCTCAAACCCGACGCACAACGAACCGCTCTGTCATTTTCACGGACGTTAGGGAGAAAACCTACAATGTCATCGAGGACATTTACCTTAACTAGAATGTGAAGGTGTTCGCTGATAGGGCCAAAAACCAACTCCGCTTGTCCCCTAGGAGCAGGAGGCTCGGCACCTCCGATACCTACCATTGGACGTGATTCAGAGCTCCAGGGGAGCCCTAGTCTTCCCACCAAGCAAGTGGAGGTCACACTGCGTTGGGAACCCGAATCCAGAGAGTAGAGTGCTGCTCGGGTTGTACACCTTCACTGAGGCCGTCGGCAATAGAACAGTTTAACAGGTGGACTGCTGACGGTTCAAAGGCTCAGTGGAGGCGGCCGTGGTGGGAGCTAGGGCGGCAGCTGCCTAGCTGGAGCTGCCTCCATCCTCGAACCGGGGGTCCGGAAAGCGGCATTCCGGCGGCATCTCAACGACCCGTGGTTGCCACTCACCAAATGAGCCGATCTGGGGAAATTCGGGGAACCTCGGCCTTGGGGCCCGGGACAGTCTTGAGGTCGCAGGAACCTGGTAGTACCGGTATCGACCAAAGGGAGGAGGGTGGTACTCTAGTCGCGGCCGCTCAGCTAACGGGTGTGAGGCGGTTCTAGCTGACCGCTGAGTGGCCGCGAAGCTCCTCTCAACAAGCTGAGGGGGAGTGACGACCCCCCGCCCCTGGGGGAGTGACCCCCCGACTGGTCGGGGGAGGGACCTCTTTCAACCCCAGGGGCACGGTGGCCAGCAGGCGAGTGCCGAGAGTCGCCCGACAGGAGGCGTGGCTGAGCGCCCCCGCCCGTGGGAGTCGAGGGCCTGGCAGGGCCCCGAGAGGACGCGCCGCTCGCGCCCAGGCACAAAACCGCGTGGTGGTTGCCCTGGCAGTGTGTGCAGGGCCGCTGGTGTGGGCAGTCTCGTTGGAGATGCCTTTCCAGGCACGAGTAGCACCAGCGGCGCTCCCTGGCGATTGTTCGCCTCGCCGGGGCCGGTTTGCACAGCAATTTAGGGCACGACGTCGCCCGGTGATCGGATGCTCGACAATAGGAGCAGGGGGCGCCTCCCTGGCCACTAGGCCACTATAAGAGGGTAGGGGGTGGCGCCCTCCCGCGGGAGGTCCGCTCGGACTCAGGGAGGTTGGCGACGCCTTGGCCGTCGGATTTCGCCTCTCCCTGGGCACCGCCTGGGCGACAACCTGGGGTTCCTCAACGCCGCCTGCTGCGTTCTCCATCTGCCTGCACTGCTCCTCCAAGAACCGCAGCAGGTCCCTGAAGGGAGGAATATAGGAGGCGCCGTCCCCGCCGTACCTCTCCTCAAAGTGGAGCCGAAGGTCGAGAGGCAGGCGAGACAGCACAATGTGGAGCAATAAAAAAGACCATTCGTCCACCGGTAAATCCAGCTGCCCCAATGAGTTGCAAGCCACCACGACTGGATTTACGATGTCCGTACGTAGTCTGGTCCGATCCTTAAGCAGCGGGAGGTTTAGCAACTTCCGAACGTAGTCGTCCGCAATCCGGCGGAAGTTGGCGTACCTTCTGGCTAGGAGGTCCCGAGAATTCTGGTAGGCGTCGTTCGACAATTTCAGCTGACCGACGACGCCCAGGGCCTCCCCCTCCAATGAGATTTTTCTACCGAACTTTTTACTGGGTGAACCGATTTCGATGATTCTTTTTTTATTTGAAAGCTGGTGCTTCACATATAGTCCCATATAAATATGATCAAAATCTGGCCAATAGTTTTTGAGTTATTCTTAATAATTTATATTGAAGTTGGTTGTACAAAATTTTTCATTTTAAATTATTTGTTTTTAGTTATTATAGGATAGGAAGACGCTGTTGCCCAATTCCTTGCTTGTGACGATATTAGATAGACATTATAGGGTAGTGGGTTTACTTACACTGCCACTACACGTTTAGCAATCATTGTCATCTCTAGGAAGCCTTGAAACATTTTTGGCAATGCCCTTGATTCGTATAGTATTTTCATAAACCATGTTAGTAAATCAAGCGATGGATTCTATTACGCCGTCACGTTTAAAATAACTAAAGCGTATTTAAAATAACGTCTTAATCAGATGTTCTATAAGGTCTTCCTATTCCCTTTCGGATAATTCGGATTTCACTTAGAAACAGAAACAGAAACAGAAACAGAAACTTTTTTATTCAATATAGATTATAAATAATACTTATTGAAAGTCACTCTTTTAGTAGATTTAATACCAAAGGATGGTATAGAGCTAAAGAGTAAAACGGTTCACTATTCATCCTCATTACGCGGCACATCTACTTGGTATAATTTAAGGATAGATCAAGTAAATTCAGACAATTGTTTATTTCACTACTAAGCATGGGTCTTTTAAGTTAAGTTGTTACCGAGAAGATATTGCTGCTAATCTTCTTGTTAAGTTTCCCTCAGAGGCGATAGAGTCTATCGCCTCTTAAGACACTCACGGCATAATATGGGGCAGTGGATTTCCTTTCGCCACCACTGCACGGCAAACTTTAGACAGTGCCGTTAAACAAGCAAATCCTTCTTCTCATTGTAAAATATTGAAAGCGAGATATGACATTTAAATAATTTTTTTTTTTTTTTATAGGAGAGGGGGCAAACGAGCATGCGGCTCACCTGATGGTAAGTGACTACCGCCGCCCATGAACAACCGCAACACCAGGGGAATTGCAGATGCGTTGCCGGCCTTTTAAAAAGGAGTAGGCTCTTTTCTTGAAGGTCCCTAAGTCGTATCGGTACGGAAAAATCGCTGGTGGTAAACTATTCCACAAGGAAGTTGTGCGAGGAAGAAAACATCTTCTAAATCGCACAGTGGTGGACCGCCAATCATCCAGATGGTGTGGATGGTATCGGGAGTTCTGCCGCGATGTGCGTTCGTGAAATTTGGCGGCTGGGATTAATCCGAACAATTCCTCAGAGCACTCCCCATGGTAAATGCGAAAGAAAATGCTAAGAGATGCAACATCTCTTCGCAGTGCCAATGAGTCGAGCCGATCGGAAAGGACTCGGTCGTCGACGATTCGAGCCGCTCTGCGCTGGATGCGGTCAAGTGGAAGAAGCTAGCACTGGGGAGCCCCAGCCCAGAGATGGGAACAGTATTCCATGTGAGGCCGAACCTGCGCCTTGTAAAGTTGCAGGCGTTGAGCCGGCATGAAATACTGTCCCGCTCTGCTGAGCACGCCAAGCTTTTTAGAGGCCAATTTGGCCTTCTCTTCCAAGTGACCACGAAACTGCACGCTACTCGATATGTCGACGCCGAGGATTCCGATACTGGCTGAGGCAACAAGGGGAGTACCTTGAAACTGAGGAGATACGACAAAGGGGTTCTTTTTAGCGGTAAACGCGCAAACTTGTGTCTTCTGAGGATTAAACTGGACTAGATTTAGTCGCCCCCAATCCGAGACTTTGTCCAGCAAAGACTCGACTTCAGACACAAGTTTGTTCCGGTACTCGGTGACGTTTTCCCGAGAAATATTGGCACGGCCGGTGTATAGAGCATCACCAGTGCTGTCATCTGCATAGCAATGAATGCTACCAGCTTGCAACATATCATTGATATGCAGAAGAAACAGCGTTGGTGATAGCACGCAGCCTTGTGGAACACCTGCGTTAATAGGCTTGTAGTCGGAGCATGCACCGTCTACAACGACCTTGATGCTCCGATCTGCAAGAAAGCTGGTGATCCAATTGCATAATTTCTCGGGAAGCCCATAGGAAGGGAGCTTCGAAAGAAGCGCTTTGTGCCAAACCCGATCGAAGGCCTTCGCAATGTCCAAACTAACGGCCAATGCCTCCCCCTTGGACTCTACTGCCAACGCCCATCTATGAGTTAAGTAGACCAGAAGATCACCAGCTGATCGACCCCGACGAAAACCGTACTGGCGGTCACTAATCAGCTGGTGATCCTCAAGGTACCGCATGAGGTGGCAGTTTACAACGGATTCCATTATTTTGGAGAACAAGGGGGTGATGGCGATAGGCCTGTAGTTGGACGGATCTGAGCGGTCGCCTTTTTTAGGGATCGGGTGGACAAAAGCTGTCTTCCATGATTTCGGGACTACGCCTAGGGAGTAAGAGTACCGGAAAAGACGCGTTAGAACCGGTGCCAACTCCGGAGCACACGTCCTCAGCACAATTGGGGGGATTCCGTCAGGCCCACTCGACTTGTGGATGTCAAGGGAGAGGAGTGCTCTGCGAACCGAGCGCTGTGAGAATCGCACATCCGGCATGGAGCACTCACACCGCGGGATGGTCGGCGGTGTGTTCCCCCCGTCATCAACAGTCGAGTTGGACGCAAAAAGGGAGCCTAAAAGGTCGGCCTTCTCTTTTGCGTCGTGGGCCAGTGAGTCGTCCTCCCTGTGCAGAGATGGTAGTGATGGCTTACAGAAATTCCCTTGGACAGCCTTGGCGAGAGACCAGAATGCACGGGTTCCCGAAGGAAGGCGAACTAGTTTCTCGCCAATTCTGCCTATGTGCTCTGACTTTGCCTTGGCAATAACTCTTTTGAAGGACCTGGAGGCGAAGTTATACTTCTTTTTGAGTGTGCTGGTGTTTACATCCCGAGTCACCGAAGCCGCAGCCCAGGCTTGATAACACTCCTGCTTACTGCGTAATGCAGTCTTACAGGAGCGACCAAACCAAGGCTGAGATCTGCCTCCGATGGGTACCACAGATGATGGAATAAATAGTTCCATTCCCTGTAGCACTACATCAGTGACAGAGTCAGCAACAGCGCTGGGATCATCCGGCGAGAAGCAAACCCGCCCCCATGGGTAGGAAGCAAAGAAAGACCGCATTGCGTCCCAATCCGCCGACCTGTAATGCCAAACACGGCGGCAACCTGCAGAACGCAACCGCGAGGGGAGCGTGAGTGGCACCACACTCCGGATCAGACAATGGTCCGAAGAGCCAAGAGGGGCATCGACGGAAACCTGATATCCGTCCGGATGAGAGGTCAGCAGAAGGTCCAACAGGGAAGGTGTATGATCCTCAACATCTGGAATCCGCGTAGGCGATGTAACCAGTTGTGTCAGACCATATGCCAAGGCAAAGTCATAAACAGATCTCCCCGCATGATCGGTTAAACGTGAACCGAGCCATTCGGCGTGGTGGGCGTTAAAATCGCCAAGGATCACGATCTCTGCGGATGGGACCTGTTGTAGCAAGGAATCTGTAGCCATTTGGACGTGGTCGATGAGTCGGTCTGTTTCGGCATTACCGCTATGGGACCTATAGAGGCACACGTAGACGCGCGGATGGTCGTCGCTGTCTACGCGTAGCCAAAGGATGGACAGGTCCGAACCTTCAAGACTGCCGAGGCGTCGAGAACAGATGTCCTCTCTGACATACACGCAAACTCCAGCCCGAGGCAAAAAGGAGTGCTCCAATTTGTACCCCGGGCAGGAGAGATACGAAGTATCAGCCGGAGAGGACACCTGCGTCTCGGTCAGAAAGAGCAAGGCCGGCTTCGCCGTCTCAAGATGGTAGTGGACGGCGTTTAGGTTCCAGTGAAGTCCCCTGATGTTGCAGAAATTCACGGATAGCGTGGCAGGGGTCGCCTTGGTCTTGTTGCTCAGTTTGCCCCGAGCAGTTATTGTGTTGAGCGGAATTTTGCCCCCCCCAGAATACGCGGGGCAGCCTGAGCACCCACGCTCAGGAGTGGAATAGCATGGTCGTGGATGCTCAGCGAGGGATTCTCCAGGGGTACTGGTACCCTCCTGGGGTAGTTTTTGACGTAATTCCGCTACCATGTTGATGGGGGGGGGGGGAATTGGGCATCCGGTCACCTGCACTCACCAGACGAAACGCGGAAGCAGAGCTTCCACTTCACGCCGGTATTCTGTGAGGTCGTGGTACTAACCCGGCTCGAGTCGGCCCATACGTGCAACAGCAAAAGCTGCTGCAAGGCTCTACCACCGTTAAAAAAAAATATTTTGTTCTCTAACATTGTAACTAAAATGCGGTTTATTTTATCAGTACTGCGAAACAGTATTGTTTTAAAAAGTCGTTCTAAGTCATTCACCGTTTGATAAACAAGTTACGAGTTAATCTTTACAACATGTCGTTGATACAGAATTATTGTTAACTGAGTGCCAAAAACGAGAAGGTTCTATTATTCGACGCGTATGTTTTTTATGAAAGTTCACCGATTCTCGGAAATGGCTACACACATCTTATCAATTTTTCCTTTATTAAATAGGTTATAAAATTAAAAAATAGGTTATAGAAAAATCCATGGCAATTATTAGTAGATTATAGCATTTTTACTATTTTCAACATAATTAAAGAAAACTTCAAGCGAGGCGCGTACAGTTTTTAGGAACTTGACAGCAAATAAATAAATAGCAAATAATAGAGGTATGAACGTAAAATGGGCTCCCTTCATAGCGACTTAAAATTATCTACTAGAGTGGATTTTTTTTATTCCCGCTCTATAGGTACCACTACTTTTGATTTTTTTAAATTACTTTAAAATGCTATGGCCCATAGACATCTATACCGTTACCGATACAGCCTATTAAAGTATTCTGCTGAACTTAGGCTTTCTCCATAGATTGCCTCATAGGGGGGACATTTGCCATAGTTGTCACGTTTGAGAAGCGCATTGGCAACCGCAGTCTTTTTTATTTGTAGTCGTTATTAGGAAGACGCTGCTGCTCATGTCCTTATTTGTTTCACTTAGTCACCTCTAACGACACAGACGGGATAATACGGCGTAGTAAATATTCCTACACCGCCACTACTCTACGATATTAATACATTTATTTTTACCTAGAGCGAGTTCTAAGTGAAAAAGTTGTCATACCATCGACTGAATTGATCAAGATTTAATTGTTTTTTTTTTAGCATGGGCTGTTCACATGTATCCACAAGTACTACACGGTGGAAGAGTGGAAGAGTTTCGCGGCTGAACATCCCGAATGCTTGGAGCATATGGGTATGTTTCATTTTAGAAATTGTTTATTTCGCCTTATTAAAAATATTACCATTTTCTACCAATACACTGACATCAGTTATCTACAAAAAGTATTATGCGTGCAGGATAACATTATGATGGGGCTTGACAACTTCACTCTTTTATAATTCCGTAGAGACAATACTTTTTAGTAATTAATATTTTGTATTGTTTATTTTGAAGAAAATTTTCATCATTATGATTATTATTATTACAGTCATACAACATATGTCATAATATATGCCTCCCACAATTCCGAACCACTTGTATCAATCGACTTTTTGCATGCCTTACCAGATCAAACACTTAGCTTACCGGTACGAGGTTACCCCTCCTTTTGTCACCATCGGTTGTCGGTTCTTCGAGCTATATGGCCGGCCCATTGCCACTGCAGCTTACTAATCAGTTGTGCTATGTCGGTTACTCTGGTTCTACTGCTGATATCCTCATTTCTAAGTTTATCACGCAAAGAAACCCCGAGCATAGCCCTGTCCATAACTCGTTGAGCGACTTTGAGTTTCCTCATATAGATAGCAGTGAAGGACCACGTCTCAGTTCCATAAGTCATCACTGGCAACACGCACTGATTGTACAGTCTCGTTTTCAAGTTTTGAGGTATACCTGACGAGAAGATGTGTCGTAATTTCCCGAACGTTGCCCAGCCGAGTTGAATCCGTAGATTGACCTCTTGAACGAAGTTGGACTTACCTACTTGGACTATTTGTCCCAGGTAAACATACTCGTCAACAACTTTGACCTTAGTGCTTCCAACACCTAACGACATAGGTGTGACATGGACGTTATACATGATCTTTGTTTTGTCCATGTTCATCTTAAGACCTATTGACCCGTTGGGGGGCACTATTGAGGTCATTGAGCATAGTGGGGCAAATTGGAGGTGAGTGATGTACTCGCCATTGATGTTAATACCGCATCCTTTCCAGTCCAGTAGCTTGTAAACGTCTTCCAATGCAGCGGTGAAGAGTTTCGGGGATATAATGTCATCCTGTCTTACATCTCTCTGCAGCTGGATAGGTGTCGTACTCTGCTTCTTTACTTGGATAGCCATCGTAGTCCTACTGTACAAATACTTCAGCACTTCGATATACCGACAGTCAACTTGGCACCGCTGAGGGGACTGCAGCAACGCTCAAATTTCGACGGAATCAAAGGCTTTCTCATAGTCCACATATACAAGACATAGTGGCAAATTGTACTTCTTGGTCTTCTGTACCATTTGCCGAAGGATATGTATGTGGTCTATGGTGCTAAAACCTTTTCGGAGACCGGCTTGTTCAGAAGGTTAGAAGTCGTCGAGTTTGCGTGCGAGAAGATTCGTAATTACTCTCAAAAACAGCATGTAGACGGGGTTCAGACGGTAAATCGGTCTATGTTCTTCAAGAGAGCATTGTTGCATTTCTTGAAGAACAAGACCACTGCACGCATGGAGGACGGAACTAAAGAGCTTCTGATGTATTTCAAGTACCGATTTCCCACCCGTTTTCAGAAGCTCCGCTGTAATTCCATCCTGCCGTTTTTAAGGTGCTGGAGAGCGATTCTCATAGCGCTCGGACTGACGTCTGGAATTACATCTGAATAGTGTCAGATAAGACTTGGTCTTGGATCGTTAATCACACCTGCGTATGCCTCCAACGATGATGTGTACAGCTGCCCATCGAACTTCTCAATCTCAATCAAAATCAAAGGTGTCTCGGAAACGATGCTGCCACACTCGGTTTTCAGCTTCGACAGTTGGCTCTTTCTGGCAGACAGATCTCTAGCAAAGACTTTGGAGCCATGGTTCCACTCGATCGCATCTTCAATACGAGCAGTATTAAAGTTGCGTAAGTCTCGCCGCATGCATTTGGATATCTGTCTGTTCAGTTGCCTGTATGCTGTCAAATCTACTGGAGACTGCAGTTTCTTTTACCGTCTAACAACCATGAGATTAAGAGTGTGATCCGAGAGTTTTGTGTTTTTCTGCGGCGGGTTTTGCAGAACTTAGCTCCGACCGCATGGACAGTTTCCACGAGCTTGTCATTCATATCGTCCACTGCATTACAATCTTTTAGGCACTAAAAACGGTTTCGTAACTCGAGCTGAAAGGTTTCGGGACTTTGAATCAGAGCACGAGAAGGACGAAGCGTTGACTTCATTAGACATTAGACGTTCAGTGTGCCTCTATCTAATCGGTGATCGCTGAACTGATCGCTGACTCAACAGTTGTCGTCTAGTCGTCATAATGAAGTCAATCTCATTTTTTGTCGAATCAGGTCCAGGTAGTGGACCTGGACAAGCCCCGACGGTTTACATTACTACGAGTAGGTAGATTTAAGAAATTTAAGAACGTTATTTTTTGTTCTGGCTTTGATGTTCTTGTTCTCATCGCTTATATCACATCCGAGCAGAGACCTCTTATTTCTAAGAGCGTTATGGAGTATTTGATCTGTCCCGCTTCATGTGTTAAATCTACCAAGAAAACGAAAATAATAAGATAATATAATACGAAGTGCGCACGATGAGAACAAATTAAATCAACTAAGTAACGTTCACTAGGTAACGAGATGCGTGCAAACAGAGGAATCCATTCATTTATTTCTTTATTACAGTTTATTAAAATTCCGCTGCTGAACACAGGCCTCCCTCACGGACCGCACTATATGGGGACACTTGCCATTGGTATAAAGACTTTATATGTCTTTGAAATATTTCATAGAATTAATATTTAACCATCAAAAATTGATGTTTGTTTTTTTAGTATTTATAATAATGAGGGTAATGAAACCTATATTATTCGAAAGGTATTATACTATAGATGTAGATGTAGATACATTTTCCTATACAGAATGCTTTCATAAATATAGGTAGAATTTAGACCATACTCAATATCAGCATTTTTTTTCTCAATCGTGCATATTTTCTAGCTATGTTTTCCTTCACTATCCAGCACGTGGTAAATTAGCACTTAAAATTTTAACACTAATTTCATTAATGTCGAAAGGGATCGAACCGGGTGCGGAGATCAGGTCGCTACTATGAAATTCACGGTGAACGAATAATAATTACGCCATCCATATTTAACGCCAACTTATAAGAATTTAGACTGAAACAAAATTAATGAACATTTTGCTTAATGTGTTCAACATTTTTAATCACAAAATCATCGATTAAACCACCCATAATAAATTATCTTTCACCACAAATTCTTACTTAGATACTTATTACGCTAAAAGGTTGTACAAATTATGCCAAAAATGCATCAATTTTATAGGGAGCACAACTTTACAATACTCATTTAAATGTCTCAACATATTTTTGAAAACTATACATACCTACTTGCTTGAAGAGCGGATTGGCAATTACTGTTTTTTATTTTTAGTTATATTAAGAACCGCCAATCTCCCAGTTTGTCTTCCCTTATCGCCTCTTACGACGCTCACGGGAAGATATAGGGTAATGGATATTCTTACGCCGCCAATACAATACAGTCAATGCATTTAAAACTATAACATTTGAATAATACTACACTGTCAAGAAAGTACCGGGAAAAGATCAATAATACACAAAATGTTAGTTATTCATCCAAGTTTATTTTATCACCTACAAAGTATGCTCCTTTAGAAACAATACACTTTCTCCAACGAATAATCCAATCATCAAAACATTTTTTAAACCTTTTTCCGGAATTGAGTTCAGTTCTCGCTGTGAATTCTCCTTTATGTCTTCTACTTCTACCGAATGAAAACGGGCGCCTCGAAGTGGTAAATTGAGTTTAGGAAAAGAAAGAAGTCGGCTGGAGCCATATCTGGTGAATAAGGTGGTTGCTCGATGGTATTTGTTGAGTTTTTGGTCAAAAATTCGTTCACAATGATGGCCTTGTGCGAATGTGCATTATCGTGGTTCATAATCCAAGAATTTTCTTTCCACAAATCTGGTTTTTAGTCTAATTTTCTCTCTTAAACGCTGCATAACGCCCAAATAATATTTTTTATTTATCGTTTGACCTCCCAGCAAGAAAATGTTTAATTACAGCTGCCAGTTCAGGAACAGCTGAAGTGGACTTCGAACGACTGTCCGAGATCCTGAACAATGTGAAGGAACTCAAATTCGTCTGTTTGGACGTCGCCAATGGATATTCGCAGCACTTTGTAGAGTACGTACGAAGGGTGCGCGCTGCCTATCCGACGCATACTATCATTGTAAGTATTTTTCAACAAAGTTAACTTATTACTAAGTTAAGTTAACGTCGATTTTAGTTAACTAAGGACTAACTTATTCAAAACAGGGGATGGGCAGCACCGTCTTCCTTAATATAATAAAATTTTGATTACCAACCCGTCTGCCAGGGGTAGCAATGACAAATATCCCTCTTCTAAAGTTTTTATCGTAAATTATTATCTCTTTTTTTTTTCAGGCTGGCAACGTTGTAACAGGTGAAATGGTCGAAGAGCTTATTCTTTCTGGCGCTGACATTATAAAGGTGCGTTTTATTGTACAAACTTCAAAACTAAAATCTTATTTAAGAATAAAATAACCGTATAACGTAACTGCCGAATTCCTTTTTTAAATAGAAAAGTTCTAAGCATACGAGTTCATTGATTTAGGTACTACCGAGTTATTATTACTTACTGGAGCTAAAATAAAGCCTCAATTTCTGTAATGCATGACAATGTATTGAGAAACAATAAACAATTTATTATTATTATTATTATTAGTTATCAAACACAAGCATGATATGATCTCTTGGTCATTGGTCTTTTCAGGTGGGCATAGGACCGGGCTCCGTGTGTACGACACGTATAAAGACGGGCGTGGGATATCCTCAGCTATCAGCCGTCATCGAATGTGCCGACGCGGCGCACGGACTTAAGGGACACATCATTTCCGTAAGTCAATACTTAATTTAACATCACCGTGAAGATCATCATTATCGATTTACATAACAGCTTTCGGCGGATTTTCCAGTACATTCAAAACTATAGATGCAGCGGCATTTTTGTGAAGGACTTAATCTTTACGCATTTTTTTCTGTTTAATTTTACTTGTTTTTAATTATAGTTATATACTTCGAGTGCTTTGCAGCACCCATAGTTTTTTTTTCATAGGATCGAGTGACAAACGAGCACACAGTCCACCTGATGGTAAGTGGTTGCTGTGGCCCATAGACATCCACATTTATCCTCAATAAAGAATCAAAATGCAGATGCGTTGTCCACTCGTGAGGACTAAGATGGAATGCCTCTTTTCCAGTAAAAAGGGTCTCCGGTTCTCTACACTCACCATACGAAACACAACAGTATTAGGCTGCTATTTTACGCTGGTATTCTGTGAGTTACGTGTGGGGGGAGGGGGGAAGGGAGGAGGATAAAGTGTTTGACGTCCCGATGTCATAGCTGACCCGGAGCAACCCCAGTTTTTAATTATTAATTTTTGGCGCAATCTACGCAGAATGACTGTACTGTATCTTAAAGTCCTGCAGTGGTATGCTTGGGTTCGATTTTAATTTCATCAACTATAGGTCGTCAATCAAGTGGTATACCCAGCCACTATCTCTATGGAAATTAGAATATTTTTAATTTAAATAGCCTCACCTATCATCCTTGGTAGGAATCGATGTATTTTCGCTAATAATTGTGCTCTATCAAATCTGATGTAATAACAGTGGATATGATCACAGCCAGCAGACTGCCCTCAGAGTTGGTGTTTCACGTCAGTGTTCAAAGTTATTCGTTGAAAAAGTATATTGAACATATAAATATTTTTTATTTAGTTTGAATACGACAGATATTGTGTGAACACGTTCTAGTGGTTCTGTCCATATGTGGTGAATGTAAAACACCATAGAGTTTTAGTTTTATCATGTCTACCCGTTCTACTCTCATATGCAGACGTTAGGCATTACTCTCTAATCTGTAATTATTTGCCTCTAATTGTTCAGTTCTAAGTTTAAACTAAGTTTGTATAAAAAGGGTTATTATAATATTAAGGAATTTATGGATGATAATAACCCCTGGAAATGAGGTGATCGCTACCAAGCTATTTCTAATTTGTTGTGTTGTTAATTTGTGTAACATCATGATTGTAAGCTGTTATTTAAAAAAAAAGTCCCGCTGGGTTTCTTGCTGGTTCTTCCCAGGACAGAGGTTTTTTCCGAACCAGTGGTAATCAAACAAAAGAGTGACTTTCAATAAGTATTATTTATAATCTATATTGAATAAAAAAGTTTCTGTTTCTGTTTCTGTTTCTAAGAATGAGTCAGCATAGGTACGTGCGTTTCTTTAAAGAGAGCTCATGCTTCACGCTAGGCTTGCGTGGGCACAGGGCCATCCTTGCATTTATAATGATAGTTTTTAATTCTAGTTTGTGTTATTAAGGCTTGGTATTTAATCGGTCGGCACAGCATTGTTTTTCATTAAGAGAAAAAGAGTTGATGAAATATCATAACATAAACTTCCACGCTTGTCACTCAGAGGGGTAGGCAGAGACTACGGGCTTCCATTTCGTAGGAGAATAATACCTCCCTCGTTTCTTTCACATTCATATACATGCCTGTCGATTAAGGGTACTCTTAATTCGGCCCATCTTCATTAAACCACCAATTTGTTCGATAAATTAATTGGAAATATCAACGCCGAATACCCGTGTTGGGCAAAATATACATAGATTTTTAGAGAAAATACTTTGATAAGACCGTTGGATGGATGTGTAGTGCCGTTTGAGACTATAGCGTCACCTACAAAATATTTATCATCCTCTCGACGTAACAAATATATTGCAGAATTCAGTCTTAATCGGCCAAGTTGTTCAGGAATCACACAATCATTAATAGATTAGAGAAATAACATAATGATTCATGCAATTTTTTACGTGGTAAAGCCGCGCTGCAGATATATTATGGATGTAGCGACTAGGGAAGGACTACGACCTCACAGAACACTAGCGTAAAATAGCAGCTTAATGCTGCTGTGTTGCGTATGGTGAATGTAGAGAACTGAAGACCCATTTTACTGGATACGAGGCATTCTATCTTAGTCATCAGGGGTAACAACGCATCTGCATTTTAATTGTTAACCGAGAATAGTTGCAGATGTCTATGGGCCACAGTATCCATTAACCATCATGTGAACTGTGGGCTCGTTTATCACTCTTATATTATATAACAAAATTAAGTTATTCCAAATCTTCCCGACATTTTGCCAGGACGGCGGCTGCACGTGTCCAGGCGACGTGGCGAAAGCGTTCGGCGCCGGCGCTGACTTCGTAATGGCGGGCGGCATGTTCGCCGGACACGACCAGTGCGGCGGCGAGGTGGTCAGCAAGCCCGACGGGAGGCTCGTCAAGCTGTTCTACGGCATGTCGTCGTCCACGGCAATGCTGAAGCATTCCGGTGGCGTGGCCGATTACCGATCCTCTGAAGGTAAGCGACGAAGGATTTACCGTGCAGTTGTCCTCCAAAAAACAACTTGCCATGTAGGGGCGGTGCAAGAATATCCACCATCGATGGCGGTAGAACCTTCTCGTGTAATCCAGACGTAAAATACCTAGGCCGGAAATAGAAAATAAATAAGCGACTCCGTGGCGCAGTGGCTTTGCAATGCGTTGCAGCGCTAAGGGTCGCGAGTTCGAATTCCGTACGGAACAAGTATTTGTATGGCCTACAAATAATTGTTCTGGGTCTGGATGTTTATCCTTGTGAAATCTATGTATGTAAACTACGCCCGCAATACAGGAGGAAATCCTAGTGTGGAGTCCATAACCTGTTTTTAAAAGAAGAAAAAAAGAAACCAGCACAAGTGTGAGACTCCACAATTTGCGATTAATTTGTATCAAGAACATTATGACGGTGCTACGTTGTTTGGATAGTTCCTCATCTTAATGATCACCAGTAACTTTCTCGTGCAAATATAGATAACTTACCTACATTAAGTTATCACGGAGAACTTTTAAAATAAGCACTAGAGTCCTTTCACTAACTCAGGGGATCTTTGCAATTCCATAATATACATTTATAGATAATAATATATTATTATTCCATTCTGTTTTTTGTTAAGTAAAACTGTATTTCTATATCTAAATCAACGTTAAAGTTAGCTTATAATATGTTCAACATATTATCAATGCTTTTTAAAACAAACAAGTCCTCTTATCTTTAAATATACAAATTCTTCTGTACGCGTGTTTGTCACTGCTTCGTATGGTTTACATTTACAATCGTACCTGGTAGGTGGCGCTGTTGTCGAGATTCAGAAATCACCCGTTCGAAGCCGGGGCGGATTGCTAGTATTTAATAAATAAAAACAGCCAAGTGCAAGTCAGGCCTTACTCTATTAGGATTGTGTATATAATATCATGACCAATTAACTTGTTTTTAAAACTAGATAAATGGAGGGAAAAAGGAAATGCTTTTTTTTTCTGGTCAGTACTAAATTGTTAAGTTGTTTTTCTTACAGCTTACAAACTAAAAATTATGAACCGATATTTTCAGTATCCACGTAATTGTTGTGTTAGTATAGTATATAGTACGTCATATACAGAAATTTTAAATTCCTAGTTTACCTTTTAGGTAGACTCCGTAACAAAAACAGTCTAAAACTGACAACTTTGTCGGCCTTCAATTTTTTGAAATATTTTTGATCTGGTAAGACATTTTGGGTGGAGAAGGTGCCTGTGCTTGGGCCTTACGTTTTGGCAGCGATAGTTCTTGCCAGGCGAATGAATAATTGCAGCAATACAAACACAGACACAAAGCGAGAAACCTTTTACGGATTAGTAAAGGACATAGGTTACCTACAAGTAGCTGTTTCCAGATTTGGGTGTTTATCGCCTCCACAGAGTTAACGTATAAACGTTAACATTTTCATAAGAAACAAACGAACAAAAAACACGGAATTTGAATCACCGTTTGATGTACCGACTGCAAAACTAAAAATTCATGGATTCAAATCCACCATTTGACAAGCATTTTAACTAAGCAAAAGTGGTTACCGGGAGTTTTAGGAGTTTTAATTAATAACTAGTATTTTAAAAAAAAAGGTGCCATGTTCTTTTGTTAATTGATAAGCTGTGACGTTATATGTAGCTTGGTCGTGGTGGATATTAATTATAGATTAAAATAACTTTCGTATTGCAGGTAAAACAGTGGAGGTAGAATACAGGGGAGATGTGACTGCAACAGTTAAGGACATTCTAGGCGGTCTAAGATCCGCCTGTACCTACGTAGGTGCAGCGAGACTTAGGGAGCTGTCAAGAAGAGCCACCTTCATACGTTGCTGTAGGCAGGTCAACGACACCTTCTCCTAATTCCTGATAGCCTAGTACTTTGATCGGATTGAAACATTTATGTTTTAAGAATATCCGTAATTTTACTTAAGGCTAAAATGGATTTTTAGGTTTGATTATGGCAGAAACCAAAAAGAATGGCCATTATTGTTTGTGTATGATAACGTTAAAGACACTTGCTTTTATCTTATGATAACCTGGTTTTCGAGGTAAATTGCCTTTCGTAAATTCTCTCTTAATACATATAAAAAATGTTCTTTTAGGTAACTTCCTCTTTTCTTGAAGTTTTCGAGTTTACGAGTAGATGAGAAATGTCCTTTTACTTTTACTAATTTTTATAAGTTTTATTGTTTTTATTTACAAGACGTTTAACTACGTACGTGTGTGCGACTGCGTACATTTTAAGTGATGCAAGAACCGTACTACACTTAGGTATCTGAAATCCTTTGCGACCAAAACATGATTTTAGGTGACTATGTGTGTGTGCCAGGAGTAAACTTATACGGGCTGATAAAGAATGTGTGCGTCAAGAAGTTGAGCATAGTTTCGGCATCACTTAAAATAACCACAGTCTTCTTTTCTCTTTATCAGTCCGTCAATATTCATTCCTAGACACACAGATATGTACCTAAAACCATTTTGTTGGTTGCAAATGATTATAAGTATAAGTGTACCTGAGTTTTTGTTTTTGGAATAAGTTGAACATGGTTTTAGATTTGTTTTACATCACTTGAAATGTCCGCAGCGCTTCGTATTTCTTTTTTCAACTTACGTCACAAAAATATTATTTTATTTTATTTAGACACAAATCATGAGTATGGAAGTTTGCTGTTAAAGAATCTTTCCAAAACTTGCACTCAGGATGTGATGGGTACAATTGTGTTTTAAGTTTTATATTTACTTATATATTTCTTGCCCCAATAAAGTATAGATTACCAATTTTAGCGCTAAAGGATTTATTGTAATTATATGATACGTGAGGGTAATATGGTCACTATCTTATTATTAAAAACTAAAGCCTTGTTTGCATAGATGACTCTGTGATACGATAGCTCTTATAAATTAGGTTAGAGGGGCGCTGCTTTCTGAAAGCCATTTTGACAGTTGATTAAATATTTAAGTCGATTTTAGTATTGTGCGCACAGACACACACAGACACACACAGGTACACACAAACACACACAGACAGTAGAAGTAGTTGGTTTTTTTTATTTACGAAGTGTTCCTAATTATTGGCAAAGCTTATTTGCTATTTTCTCTTAATATATAAGTTACAGTATACGACTTTGTTTTTGTCGTTGTTCTCGCCCTAGTTTTGGTTGTATAGGGCGGCAAATCATAAGGATGACCATATTACCCTCACGTATATTATATACAGTGTTCCTTTTACATCGCAGTTAATTATTAATGTCTTACAACTAATGACTCCTTGTGAGTTATAGTTTATTATTTAATTTTTGAAAGATACGATGTAACTAAATCCTCTACATGCTACTCTATCTTATCAATCGGGTATTATAATAATCAAAATGTAAGGATCGCTGTATGTTTAAGCTACAGGCATTTAATGGACAAAAATAATTTGTGTTACAGCTAACATATTTTTAATTATTTGAAGAAGAAAAATTTCCAATATTTATGTGCGCGCTTGCTTTCACCGCTAAAGAGATATGCTGGTGCTAAAATTTAAAAAAAATTTAAATCTTGGTACTTATCTTGATGATAGAAAAAATGTTTATTGCTTGACTTACGATAGAATAGAAAATTCACCATAAAAGACATTAATAAAAATTTATAATATATAAGTACATAAAGAAAATGATATATTATGTTTATTATATTGTATTACTTCGTCAGAACCCCGTCGCTAGTAAGAATAATTTTTGCATACAGTTGGTTTGTAATTATTTCTATAAAGATAAGAAATTATAAGCATATTTAGTTATGTTCAGTTACATAGTGTTCTATTTCAAAACATTATAAATTAGAAATCCTTAGACTTTCATCTTTTAATGAATTGTATTTAAAATCTAAAAGTCATAAATCTTAGATTTATAATTAAAAATGAGAAACGTGATCAACTATTCTCTAATGTACTTTTACTATGTGTTGGTTCAAAATGTGTTTATATTCTAAATTGAATAAAAAATCAAAGTATACAATGAACTATCGAAAAAAAAACAACAGAGGCACAAGCAGGGATACCCGATTTTTTGTTGGATCGTAATGAATCGTAACCTCGTGAATCGATTCATGATTTAATCATATTGCATTGAATCGATCTCATTCGATCTCGGATAATCGTATAGTAATTTTATAAAAATAAAGAAAAGCACAGTATGCATGCAAAATTATTATGGTATCCTGTGAGTTTTTCCAAATTATTATTTTTGAAAATCAACCAAATTAACCAGCTATCTACATTTAAACTCTTCAAAATATTAATTTTGACAAACACTGTGGATGCAGCCTATTACGGCTATCTATTAATGTATTTCCAGCTAGGGAAAATAGCCGTTCTGAAGGGACCGATGTTGCAACAATTGTCAGACAGTTTGCCAAACAGTTTATTTGGTTAGCGAGGCCATATTAAAAAATATTTTAAAATAATAGTTTACACTCACAGAACAGCTCAACTTTTCAAAAAAAATCAAAGACGATACGATTCGATCTGGGTGTAGATCGAATTCCCTTGAATCGATTCAAAAATCGGTAGATCGTATGGCCGTGAATTGATCTTCCAGAAAATCGATTCAGATTAGGCATCCCTAGCTACAAGGACTGCCGACAAAAGTGAAAACTCAATTATATATGCGTATACATGTACACACTACACAGGCCGCTATACTAAGCGTCGCTACTCGATAGTCGCGAAGTAGCTAGTAGTACCTAGTGCTCGTGACGTATTGCGCTTGTCGAGATCAAAGAGAATATAATCACTACGTATACTAAGAGACGGGACTTCCTAAGAAAAAGTAAATGTATGAAAGTGCGCCAAGCTATACTCTCTACCAACATGAAGACATTACATTTAATTTTTGTGCTGACAACATAGGCGAATTTAGTGCTGTAAAGTCTATCCACGTATAATTTTATTCGATATCAACGCGACTAAAGAAGTTTTAACTTCAAAAAATATTTTAACAAATATGGCCTAACATAATGTTTGCTTCAATACGCACGATAAAAGCACAAATTTTATTTTAATATTTTTTAAATATTTTTGTAAAATTTTAAGGTAAGATTAATGTGTCTTTAGTTTTTGTAATTTATTGTTGCATTGTTATAGTTGTTTTAACTAATGTATAAGATAAACTTAATTATATTCAAATTGAAATGTGATCAACAAGTTTCAGTATTTCATTTGTTATGATGTCTCAAAAATAATACAGTACTTTGACGTTAATCCTCTATCTCGAAATCCCGTTTATTTGCGGATCATTGAATTGGCGAATAATAAATAAAAAAGTGAGCCGTGGTAGCTCAGATGGTTAGCGCTCGCTGTAAATTACACAGTACGCGAGCAACCCGGGTTCGACCCCGCCGGCACCAATGAACTGTTAATTGCATTTCAAGTGCTGACTTACCACGTCCTCACCGGTGAAAGATAACATCGTGAGGAAACCTGCATGCCTGAGAAATAAGAATAAAAAAATATTTCGAAGACGTGAAATTCGCCAACACGCATTGGGGCAGCGCGCGGACAATTCTTTGCCCTAAAACCATCTCAGAAATGAGGGAAGGCCTATATACATCCCAGCAGTGGGATGTACTCGTATATAGGCTGTAACTTAATGTCCAGCGGTAATTAACACGTGGATTTTTTTTTATAGAAGAGGGGCAAACGAGCTTGTGGCTCACCTGATGGTAAGTGATTACCGCCGCCCATGAACAACAGCAACACCAGGGGAATCGCAGATACGTTGCCAGCCTTTTAGAAAGGTAAGCTCTTTTCTTGAAGGTCCCTAAGTCGTATCGGTCCGGAAAAATCGCCGGTGATAAACAATTCCACAGAGAAGTTGTACGAGGATGGAAACTCCTAGTAAAACGCACAATCATGGACCGCCAAGCAAACCACCAAGATGGTGAGGATAATTTTTTTATTTTTTTTTATAGGAGAGGGGGCAAACGAGCATGCGGCTCACCTGATGGTAAGTGACTACCGCCGCCCATGAACAGCTGCAACACCAGGGAGGGAATCGCAGATGCGTTGCCGGCCTTTTAAAAAGGAGTACGCTCTTTTCTTGAAGGTCCCTAAGTCGTATCGGTCCGGAAAAATCGCTGATGGTAATCGATTCCACAAGGAAGTCGTGCGAGGAAGAAAACATCTTCAAAATCGCACAGTGGTGGACCGCCAATCATCCAGATGGTGTGGATGGTATCGGGAGTTCTGCCGCAATGTGCGTTCGTGAAATTTGGCGGCTGGGATTAATCCGAACAATTCCTCAGAGCACTCCCCGTGGTAGATGCGAAAGAAAATGCAAAGGGATGCAACATCTCTTCGTAGTGCCAATGAATCGAGCCGATCGGGAAGGACTCGGTCGTCGACGATTCGAGCCGCTCTGCGCTGGATGCGGTCAAGTGGAAGCAGCTGGCACTGGGGAGCCCCTGCCCAGAGATGGGAACATTATTCCATGTGAGGCCGAACCTGCGCCTTGTAAAGTTGCAGGCGGTGTGCCGGCATGAAATACTGTCCCGCTCTGCTGAGCACGCCAAGCTTTTTAGAGGCCAATTTGGCCTTCACTTCCAAGTGACCACGAAACTACACGTCACTCGATATGTTGACACAGAGGCTCCCGATACTGGCTGAGGCAACAAGGGGAGTGCCTTGAAACTAAGGACATACGATAAAGGGGTTCTTTTTAGCGGTAAACGCGCAAACTTGTGTCTTCTGGGGATTGAACTGGACTAGATTTAGTCGACCCCAGTCTGAGACTTTGTTCAACAAAGTCTCGACTTCAGACACAAGGTTGTTCCGGTACTCGGCGACGTTTTCCCGAGAAATATTGGCACGGCCGGTGTATAGAGCATCACCAGTGCTGTCATCCGCATAGCAATGAATGTTACCAGTTAGCAAAATATCATTGATATGCAGAAGAAACAGCGTTGGTGATAGCACACAGCCTTGTGGAACACCAGCGTTAATAGACTTGTAGTCGGAGCATGCACCGTCTACAACGACCTTGATGCTTCAATCTGCAAGGAAGCTGGTGATCCAATCGCACAATTTCTCGGGAAGCCCATAGGAAGGCAGCTTCGAAAGAAGCGCTTTGTGCCAAACCCGATCGAAGGCCTTCGCAATGTCCAAACTAACGGCCAACGCCTCCCCCTTGGACTCTACTGCCTCTGCCCATCTATGGGTCAGGTAGACCAGAAGATCACCAGCTGATCGACCCCGACGAAAACCGTATTGCTGGTCACTAATCAGCTGGTGATCCTCAAGGTACCGCATGAGCTGGCAGTTAATAATTAATATCGTGAATTTTGATGCGATGTGCGTTCGTGAAATTTGGCGGCTGTAATTAATCCGAACAATTCTTCAGAGAACTCCCCGTGGTAAATTCGGTAGAAAATGCAAAGGGATGCAACATCCCTACGCAGTGCCAGTGTATCGAGCCGATCAGAAAGAACTCGGTCGTTGACGATTCAAACCGCTCTGCGCTGGATGCGGTCAAGTGGAAGGAGCTGGCACTGGGGTGCCCCGGCACAGAGATGAGAACAGTATTCCATGTGAGGCTGAACTTGCGCTTTGTAAAGTTGCAAGCGATGTGCTGGCATGAAATACTGTTATACTTACTTGATAAGGTGTCTACGGACCTTTTTGGAACTAAGTTCCTTATCGGACGGTACGAATTTGGCGGATGGGGGCTAGGCGAGAAAAAGTATAAGAATTTTTCGTCACGATCCCGTCAGACTTAGTGTAGATAGCATTGGATATAAGGAAGCGAGATGGAATAATATCCATTTCCTTCCCTCGCACTTTTTTTTATCTTGCCATGAAAGAAATATTATTTTATTTTAAATGACGCTTCATTTTAATAGACGCTAGTAATTCATTTATATGTATTTGTAAATCAATAATATAATACGTTTATCAATATTAATATACTATGAAAGGAACTTCGTTCCAATCGAGTGTTCCACGACACTCACGCATGTTTTTTTACGTTAAGATCATTTATAAACAAAGTCCGCTTTCATCCTGAATGTTGAAAGGCCTTCTTTATTTTATCCAAAACAAACTAACAAACAATAGTAATTAGTTACTGTAGTCATAGGAATTATATATTAAAATCAATTGTTGTCCGTTAGTCTTGTTAAAACTCAAAAACGGCTCGACCGATTTTGATAATGTTTTTTTGTATTTGATGAAGTCCCTGGAAGGTTTAGATTCACATTTGAACCCGGTTAGTAGCACTTTTGTAGAGATCCAAAAAGCACCCATGCGAAGCCGGGGTGAATCACTAGTTTCAAATAAAGAAGGCTCTGAGAACTAAGACGAGCATATGCCCATAATTATACTGGCTTTGTTTCCACTTAACCCTAGAACCCTACCCAGGGTGCTGTGCACCCTGTGGTAACTTTGGTAGATAATATTTTTTTAACTAATGGCAGCACAGCTTCGTTATTTTTTCTAATCTCGTGTCAATTCATGTTTACCACTTTGTACTAGTTGAAAATTGACTGTCATACCGGTAAGTATTGTAAATAATTAATGCAGGGTGCTGTAGCACCCATGGGTAGTAAAATACACAAATATTTCAAATAAATCAGTCTCTTATTTTTAGCTATAAATATTGTAGTATCTATGTTCTTGTGTTTAGAAGTGCATTTCTTTTGTGGGTTGTAAGTATTGTAAAATAAGATGGCGGGTTTTAGAAGAGAGTTGACGAATGAGAGCATTGAGTGGTTTCTCGATGACGATGAGATCGTTGGAGGCGCGGAGTCAGACGGCGAACCTGATGAAATCATTGAATACTTTCACCTTGATGAATCTTCGTCAGGTTCAGAAGATAATCAGACTCTAACCAGCTTACATTCGATTTTTATAACAAAACAAAAGAAGGAGTTGATACATTTGGCCAACTGTGCCATTTCTATTCAGTGTCACGTAAGACTCGTCACTGGCCTTTATGCATTTTTTACGGGTTATTGAATACAATCGGTATCAACTCTATGATATTGTTGAAGTTTAGTTCCTCAATAAATAAGGAAAATATACCCAATAGACGGACATATCTGAAAACTTTATTAATAAAAAATTGGCCTACTTTGAGCCACAATATCCGCCAAATGATAAACGGCATACTCAAAACGCCAAATGAGCCTGATAGATCAGCTCCTAGTGTCGTTAAACAGGGATGTTGTTGATTCTGCCCCTATTCAAAAGACAGAAAAAGTAAGACCTTTTGCAACAAGTGTAAAACGCCTATTTGTGGAGAGCATCAGATAAAAGTTTCTTTTAAATTTGTTTAAACCGTTTACTTTTGCTATTGGCTTTTTAAGTTGATTTCTAAAATAACCAATAAATAAGTTTTTATACAAAAAACTGCATTTTTATTATAATTCTTGAAAATATGTCTCATTACATAACAGGGTGCTCGGTCACCCTGGATAGGAAAAGTCGCTGTAAAATATGGGTAGGGTTCTAGGGTTAAACCAAACCACAATGATGTATACACTTTAGCTGGGCTACAGAAATACGATGAGGTAAGAGGGCAGTACCGATTAAGACAAATTCCTTGGCCGAGCTACGATTTTGACGGAAACCTAGAAAATAAGGATCCTTGTGATAAAATAAAATTTGACAGTAATATTACAGGAGACATTTACGAAGTTCTTTTATGAATAAAATCCAATATGGTCGACTTATTTGCAACTTATGATACTTTATTCAAGTATTTGCATCAATGTCACAGAGTTCTTGAAGCTACTTTAATAAAAGTGTATGATCTATAAAAAGACGGCGTAAATTCACTTATTTTTTTACAGTCCACAAAGACAACAATTACTAATACAGCTCTTCATATTTGTTTTCGCAATCGTTCGTGGTACAAATTGCATTTCCATTATCCAGACAGAAGCATACATTGCAGTCCAACTTATAAGACAAACCTTTAGGACAGTGATCTGGACGTTTCGGTTTAACTGGTATCAAATCAACTGTTAAAGTTTCTTGTGACTTACAGTTACGGCTTGTGCATTTCAGTATTCTGCTATTCGACAGACATTGACACGTATTACACTCTGTCTTGTAAACGTGCAAAGGCTTACAGAAACCTTGCAATAATTCAAAATCTAATGCTCGAGTTTCTTTATCATTTGATATTCTTGTACATGATCTATCCACTACACAGGTTTCTATCTTTATACCTGCTTCAATATCACATCGACATATTAAACAATTTTTCTTATACATTGT
Organism: Parnassius mnemosyne; assembly: GCA_963668995.1. Classification (NCBI taxonomy): domain Eukaryota; kingdom Metazoa; phylum Arthropoda; class Insecta; order Lepidoptera; family Papilionidae; genus Parnassius; species Parnassius mnemosyne. The sequence goes on from CAVLGL010000086.1 coordinate 14,390,300, forward strand.
TCTATTAACGCAATCACTTTCAGTTAAACTAACTGCATTTTTGACGTTACATTGTTTCATTGTACAACTAAAGGTCTTTTTACCATTTTGGCTTGAACAATAACAAGTATTGCATTCTCTGGTATATTTAGTTCCCGGTTTGCATTCGTGATCATCAACGGGGGCATGAGTAAATTCAAATTCATTTTCAGTTATAATATCTAGTTGCCTTAAAGGATAGTATTTTAAACATTTCTTTGTTGTGCAATATTTTAAAGTTTTTTCGTCGCAGAAACAGTAATTGCAAGCTTCGTTGAAAATTTCACCTACGTCATAGTTATTGCAAACGGATTCTCCAATTAAATTAAGATTATTAGATCTTTCTTTATTTTTTTCTACTGTCGAGCAGCCATCACAAAGAAGTCTATTGTTCCGAAGGCATCTACAAGTTTGACATCCTAGAGAATATTTTTTATTTGTTGTACATGATGCATATATGGAAATATGTGCATCATGTACTAAACTGTCGTCTTCCACTTTCATTTCATACTCGAGGTTTCTGGTAACATTCATAACTGGATCTTCTTTTGAGCATGCCAATTTTGTACATAAATCTAAGTTCAGGATTCCAGTTGAAGGACAAAAACACACGTTGCAGCCAACTAAATGAAGTTTAGATGGCGCGCACTTTTGAGATATTTCTATTCCTCTAGTGACTTCTACAGAGTGCATGATTCGAAATATGTCCCTACAGACTGGGTTAGGCCAGTTGCCGTCTTCGTTGCACACACATAGTACTGAATCTCGTCGGTAGTGGACTCCTGGCGAGCAGGCTGTTTCTGTGGTGCGCCAAGAGCCTCTTCCTTCCATTCCAAGGTCTAAATCTTGTATTGGATCTGTAAAGAAACGATTATAAACAAACTATTTCCAGAATATTTGCAACGGTACGCTGAATTTCCAAAGTTAAACATGGTCGACGGAATATTGTGTAAGTTATACGTACAAAATGCTACTACAAAATGTCAACTGCTGAACATAGGCCTCCCACAAGGAATACCAAAAAGCACGGTCCTGAGTCACCTGCACCCATCGACTTACTGCATGTCTTACCAGGTCGTCACTATCTAGTGCGGGCGTCACCCTACACTTCGCCTACCGGTACGAGGCTGCCATTCGAGAACCTTTTTTCCCCATCGGTTGTCGGTTCTTCGAGCTATATGGCCGGCCCATTGCCACTTCAGTTTACTAATCCGTTGGGCTATGTCGGTTACTCTGATTCTACTGCGGATATCCTCTTTTTTAAATTTATCACGCGGAGAAACCTCGAGCATAGCCCTCACCATAGCTCGCTGAGTGACCTTGAGCGTCTTCACATGGCCATCAGGGAAAGACCACGTTTCAGATCCACAAGTTATCACTGGCAACACTCACTTTTATACAATATCGTTTATACAATATCGTTTTTTTATAGGAGAGGGGGCACACGAGCCTGCGGCTCACCTGATGGTAAGTGACTACCGCCGACCACAAACAACTGCAACACCAGGGAATTGCAGATGCGTTGCCGGCCTCTTCAAAATAAGTAGGCTCTTTTCTTGAAGGTCCCTAAGTCATATCGGTCCGTGAAAATTGCTTGTGGTAATCGATTCCACAAAGAAGTTGTGCAAGGAAGAAAACATCTTCTAATTCGCACAGTGGTGGACCGCCAATCATTCAGATGGTATGGATGGTATCGCGAGTTTTGTCGCGATGTGCGATGGTGAAATTGAGCGGCTGGTTGGTCCGTCTGATTGATTAGTCCGAACAATTCTTTAGAGCATTCTCCGTGATAGATGCGATGAAATACGCAAAGGATGCAACATCTTTACGCAGTGCTAGTGAGTCAAGCCGATCGGAAAGAATTCGGTCGTCGACGATTCGAACCGCTCTCCTCTGGATGCGGTCAAGTGGATGGAGCCGGCACTGGGGAGCCCCTGCCCAGACATGGGAACAGTATTCCATATGAGGCCGAACCTGCACCTTGTAAAGTTGGAATCGGTGTGCCGGCATGAAATACTGTCCCGCTCTGCTGAGCACGCCAAGCTTTTTAGAGGCCAGTTTTGCCTGCTCTTCCAAATGACTACGAAACTAAACGTCACTCGATATGTCACCGAGGATTCCGATACTGGCTGAGGCAACAAGAGGAGTGCCTTGAAACTGATGACATACGACAAAGGCGTTCTTTTTAGCGGTAAACGCGTAAACTTGTCTTCTGGGGATTGAACTAGACTAGATTTAGTCACCCCCAGTCTGAGACTTTCTTTAACAAAGTAACAGCGTTGGTGATAGCACGCAGCCTTGTGGAACACCAGCGTTAATGGGCTTGTAATCGGAGCATGCATCGTCTACTACGACCTCGATGCTCCGATCTGCAAGAAAACTGTTTATGATAAATGGCGAAATTTTCATATAATCTAACTAAATTTTGGCGGCATAATACAATCTCTCCCATAGTTTTCTCTTATGAGTTTCAGAAAAGAGAACTATGGAAAACGGCACAAAGTTCTTATGACATCTGATGGAGCCAAATGTCAAATACCCCACCGTCGATGGAGAGCGGTTTCAAAGGTATTTGTTAGAGCCGCACTGGAGTGTACATAGCTGTAGCACAAATAGACTGACTCGACCGTAAGAAGATGACGCTCTGAAGGTAAGGCGCACCGGGAACATAAGTCGTGCTTTCCTCCGCGACCCTTTTGCTCCACCTGCACAACTGACCCCTCCGAACCCTATACGCTGAGGCCATGGGGCCAGGAAAAAACGAGCACTTTCTAAAAGTCCCAATCCAGGAATAGACATTTACAGACTAATAAAGTAAGTGAAGTAATCGGAAGTGTAATTAGATCTCGATGGTTTACATTTGTATTTGTTTTCTTACCTGTGAAATGTCCCAACATGTCCACCTGAGTACAATCGCGAGCTTCGCACCTGTACCGATGGTTGCTGTCACACCAGCACCAGTTACAGTCGTTAATAGCGTGCGAATTCTTTACACAACGGCCGCTCCATACCTTTTCCGCTACCGCTGGTGTAAAATTGTTGGATCGATTTAATTACATAATAATAACTTATCCAAGTATACGAGTACATATAAGTGTTTACCGTTTAGTGGTTGTGTAAGAATATCCACTACTCCATACCATCCCGTGGGTGTCGTAAGAGGTGACAGAGGGGAACAAACCAGTAGACGGGTAACAACGTCTTCCTAATATCAATTAAAAAATAAAGAATTGCGGTTGCAAGCTCACCTGCCAAGAATAAAATAGAATAGAATAGAATAGAATTATTTTTATTCAATATAGATTACAGTACATAATAGTTATTGAAAATATATATTTTTTTACTTCTATCACTGGTTTGCATAAAATTCCTGTCGTGGGAATAATCAGCAAGAAACCCAGCGGGACTTAAGCAAAATTTACAATATAATATTTTATACAATTGTAATGAAAACCTTTCGAAACAGCATGGTAGCGATCACCTCTTTCCTAGGGGTTATTATGTGCTCTTTAGCAGTATTATTATACTACTCTAATTAGACAATTTTTGCTTAATAAATAATTTAAACCTTTTGATAAAATGCGGCAACTATGGCAAATATCCTATTAGCCGTGGAATTTTGTCAGGCTGTAACAGTAACGGCACATTTGAGTATATTATGGGGACACCTTCTATAAAGGGAAGGACGACGCTCTCATAAAATACCAGCATAATATAGCAGCTTAATCCTGCTATGTTTGGTGTGGTGAGTATAGAGAACCCGAGACCCTTTTGATTCTTAACCGAGGATAGATGTAGATTTCTATGGCCACAGTATCCACTTAACATCAGGTGGAATGTGTCCTTGTTTGTCACCCTTATAATAGGCGTTTTTTACAGGATAAGGGTAGCAAACCAGCACACAGTTCACCTGATGGTAAGTGGTTGCTGTGGCCCATAGAAATCTATATTTATCCTCGATTACGAATCAAAATGCAGATGAGTAGTCACCCGTGAGGACTAAGATGGAATGTCTCGTTGCCTCCTGTTTTTTATACTAACCACATGAAACACAGCAGCATTAAACTACTATTTTACCCCGTTCGTGCTACAACTATACCAGTATCTAAATATATATCTGCATCATGGCTCTACCACGTATAAAGGGATAAATTATATGTTTATCTTTTTTATCTTAATACTTCTTAATAAATTCTTAATACAATTAAATTCGGAGCTAATTCCAGCCGCTCAATTTCACCATCGCACATCGCGACAAAACTTGCGATACCATCCATACCACCTGGATGATTGGCGGTCCACCACTGTGCAATTTAGAAGATGTTTTCTTCCTCGCACAACTTCCTTGTGGAATCGATTACCACCAGCGATTTAAAAAGAGCCTACTCCTTTTTAAAAGGCCGGCAACGCATCTGCAATTCCCCTGGTGTTGCGGTTGTTCATGGGCGGCGATAGTCACTTACCATCAAGTGAGCTGTATGCTCGTTTGCCCCCTCTCCTATATAAAAAAAAACATTTCCCTGTATCGCTTCTTAAGACAGCCACGGGAGGATGTCACTCGCCGTGTAGTGACGGTATAAGTGAGAAATTAAATAGGAAATGGGAAGCACCATCCTTATGATAACACTTAAAAAAAACTACGGTTGTTAACACGTCTGCCAAGCGGGGCAACTATGGAAATTATCTCCCCTATGAGGCAATCTATGGGGCCTTTGTTCAGCAAGGGTCTTTGATAGACTGTAATGAATGGAAAATATAATTATAGTACAGAAAAATTACATTATTTAAGCATATTACCAGCATTAAAACATACTAACGTTGTTGATAATTCATAGATAACGCAAACATTAAATTTATCGACAACAAAATAAAAATTTTTAGGTACATTTTAGAAATCCTAAAACTGTAATGCGAAACATAAAACTAAAGTCGGAGTAAAGCTACCTACTTGTTATTAATTAATCAATTTTCCAACTTTAATTGCTAATTATACAGATGCAGTTAAAATCAATTGAAGTTAATGAAAATTATATTTCCTTGACTTTAAACCACGCCATAAAACTTTGATTTTTACAATATGAATGTTTGAGTCATCAAATTTTTAATGACATTGCAAACTTTATAGTTTAATCTTATTCACTGTCTCCATAAGAATGATGCATATGAGGGATAATTCGGTAAAATAATTAAAATAAAATATTAAATAAATAACTTCAAGCATTATTATTACTTGACCTTGTGTGACGAATGCACAACACGCTGTATTAGGTTAGGAAATGAAATTCTTCCCGCTTGTTGAAAATTTGATTGCACTTACTTTACTCTGCTTAGAATACCAGAATACCAGGGTAAAATAGCAGCTTAGCACTGCTGTGTTTCTTATGGTGAGTGTAGAGAACCGGAGGCCCTTTTTACAGGAAACGAGGCATTCGATCTTAGTCCTCACGGGTGACAACGCATCTGCATTTTAATTTGTAATCGACTATAGGTGTAGATGTCTATGGGCCACAGCAACTACTTGTCATCAGGTGACAGTCCACCTGATGGTGCTCGTTTGTCACTCTTATCCTATAAAAAAGAGATAAGCAAGGTTGGTTAATTATTTTCAGCAGAGTAAAAAAACGCTATCAAAGTTCTGGAGTACAGCGAGTTTATTATATAGAAAAACTCCGAACTATGACATTTTATTATAAAGCTAGCTGTTCCCCGCGACTTTGCCCGCGCGTAATGTATTACGATTGGATTTAATTTTTTGCGCGGAACCGTAATTCTTTTTCTAAAATGAAAGTATCCTAAGTTACTTCTTATAACATAAGCTATCTGTGAGTGAAAGTCCGGTCAAAATCGGTCCAGCCGTTTCGGAGATTAGCCGGATCAAACAGACAGACAGACAGACAGAAAATAACACATAAAAATTTTAAAAATCGTGTTTTTATTATAGGTACCGTATATACTTTTATGTGCATATAGTAAAAAGCTGTTATTTCGACATTACAAACATACACTTCAATTTTATTTATTTGTATAGAGTCTAGGAGTCCGCCAGGGTAAGTACCAATCTCTAACCTATTTCTGTTTCTAAATATCAGTGCTTGCACTGCTGAGTTCCAGTTTGAAGATAGAACCAGAATAATTACAAGCTGTGAACACAGCAGCATTAAGCTGCTATTTTACACTGGTATTCTGTGAGAGCGTAGACCTTCTCTGGTTGAGCTGACCCATTCGTGCTACAACCATAATAAATAGTTGTAGCGTGGCTCTGGAGCTTTGGCCGTTCCCCGGGCTGAATATCTTCCCGGTTGGAGATCTCCCCTTTTCTATCCAAGGCTAAATATGCTACCAGACGGGTTCTGCTGTTTTAATATATTGGAAAATAAGTTACGGTCGATCCCCGTAACTCCTTTAGTCGACCGCGAGTGGACGAGAAGACTAATTCTTTAGCTGTGTCACGCCAGCAACGCAAAGTCAGAAATGTTCATTAAAAAAAAAACAAAGATTATACTCTATTCCAATTACGAAGTCCCTTTAGACACTTCTTAGAACGTAACTCTTCACGTTTCGCATAATTTGAAATAATAATCATTTTTGTTCATGGTCGTAAATCATCATTTAAAAATACACAACCAATCTAAATCATTATACAATTAATTCACACACACAATCAACATATTGTTTTAAGACATCGTGCTCAAAATAATTAAAACTTTAAAAGATAATAATATTTTGCTTTGAACGTAAACGCAAAACTGCTGTTTTGCGTTTACGTTCTATAGTTTTATTTTTACTTTTTTACATAGTGACGTGACTAAAAGAATGGTATAAAATCGATTATAGACAGATTCTTTTCGCGAGTGAAAATCTGTCAACACTGCGTCCACCTCGTGATCACGACCGCCATTTTGTTTGTGTCTTCAGTACGAGTGCATACGATACGCGTGTTCAGTTTAGTTGATTTTGTGTTATGTTTTTATTTCGTTCCTGTTATTGTAGTTATAACTGTTTGATAATTCTTTCGTTGTTATTAAGTTTTGAATGTTATTTGATTTGTTTTTTTTTTGTATTTATAAACACTATGGCCGAAACTGAGACCACTAAAAGAACAGTGATGCGCAGTCAAGCGCAAGAGTTTGTAGTACGCCTAGAAGATTACTTTGAAAGAAAGTATCAGAATGGTAGTCCATTGTTGCCACTTTCACAAGTGACTAACCGAGTAAGTGCAGCTCTTGGTATTAGTCGAAAAACTGTCTCCCGAATAAGTAAGGAAAAAGATGGTAAAGATTTAATGGAAGATAAAAAATTAAAATCGCCACTTAAGAAAAAAGTTAGAAGATCGATAGTTACACATATCGACAATTTTGATAACGACACCATTAGAAACCATATCTATGGCTACTATAGTAGGAACAAATTGCCGACTCTCGATAAATTGTCAAATACTTTACGAGAATCTGGACTGTTTCACGGCAGTAGAACTTCTTTCTGGAGGGTTTTAAAAATGTTGGCTTTTCTTATAATAAATGTGATGAAAGGTGGATTTTGATGGAACGTAGAGATATAGCTTTAGCCAGATTTAATTTTCTAAGATTAGCAAAGTCCATTGCCGTTTGGAATAATGTTATATTTCCAGACGTGGCTAAACGCTAATCATACAGTTGGCAAGATATGAACAGACGATACTCCTTACTCCTCCATTATTTGTCATGCGGGTTCCATGAAGGGATTTATTGCGAACTGCCTCTTGGCGTTTAAATCTAAGAAAACTGTGGAATACCACGAAGGGATGAATTTTGTTAAATTTAAGGAATGGTTTTGTACCTTATTGACCAACTTTAATGATCCATCGACGATCATTATGGATAATGCACCGTATCATTCAGTACAAATAAGTAAGCCTCCAACGTCTAGCAGCAAAAAAGGCGATATTGTGAAATGGCTGAATGACAATAATATTGTTGCTAACATGTCCATGTTAAAAGTTGAGCTGCTGCATTTGGTTGCTATAAATAAGCCAGCTAGATCAAAATACGTATTGGACGAAATGGCTAAGGAAGCCGAACACAATGTAATGCGCCTTCCACCCTGCCATTGTCAATACAATGCCATAGAATTGATTTGAGCGCAAATTAAAGGCAAGAATTTAAACAAATCTTTTTTATAATTTATTTTTACCTATTTTAACATTTTATCTGTTGCTATATTAACACGCAAATCTTTATTTTAGGTTATGCGGCTCGTAAAAATACCAGCCCACGATTTACTGCAAACAAAATGCTGTCATTGTTGCAAGAAGCTTGTGATAGTGTTACTGCCGCGAATTGGGAAAGTGTGGTTTTACGAACAAAAAATTTAATTTTCGCTGATTGGGAATATTGCTAGCAACGCAGTGGCGATAATAGATATACGATAAATATTAATAGCAAAGAATTAAGTGCTAATTAAGTGCTGAACGATTATTGAAGTCGTGTATAGATGACGGCAATGTTCTGAGAATTATCGGGTCCAGGACCACCATTACGTTATATGATGAGATAGGTCGAATCAGAACGCCCTGACTCCACGTAGTCGTCTCTGCCCTACCCCTAGAGTGTTTTCGTAAAGCTGTAGAAGCGGAGGTAGAGCAGCTCCCGCCCGCTTTGGCAAATCGCAAGCATCTGTGCGAGTTATAGAGGCAGAGGCTGGTCGCCGTAGGCGAGCAATAAGCTAAGCTGCGGAGGTGAGCATGGGTACCTGTGATTTCCTACGCAAGAGCAAAGGGGCTGCACTTCCGGAAGCCGTTGCAGAAGTACCTATGTCAATATTCCTGTGTAAAAAAAAGGTTATGATTTCCAAAAAAAAAAATATTACTCATAAACTGTAGGTACATTTTCGCAAGGGAGGAAGGATATGAGGGCTACCCCAGAACACTACCCCTCCTATAAATTTGAAGGAAAACTTCACTTCTATGGGTAGAATAATTAAGAATAAAGATTTTAATGTAACTATTTTAAAAATTTAAACTTTTGATAAAAACTAGTTGGCTTGGCTTCAAATAAATGAAATAAATAAAATAATTTCCACATAATAGCTCCTTAAATTTTTACCGCTGCAGTGGAAGACGTTTTCAAGCTACGGCACTGGAAAAGATACGGTACCAACATAATGGCGAGTGTATTATTTACCTTCGATTTTTCCGACGATTTACTTGGTATGCTCTGTTCCGTTGGGAGACACTATTGAGATCATTACTTCAATAGTGTTTCCTAACGGATTGGTGTTAGGTTTAACATGGGCAAGAAAAAAGATCATGGTAAAAAGGTCATGGGTCTATCTTATACCCATGCTGGTAGCTGTTCGGATCACTACGCTTGAAGTTATTGACGAGTACGATGATAAACTGTCAGACTGTAGTGTACGAGTAGGTAGGTGTAATAGTAGCCCAAAATACATAATATTATGTGTATATTGATGTTAACTGTAGAGTAAATACAGTAGTCTTATTAAACTTATAGAGGGAACAACACCTCTCTCTCTCATTGACACCTTCCTACATGACATGGATTCTAAATTTAACACTAATATACATATATTGTTGTGGAGTCTACACCTAGACTACAGGACTAGGTAAATTCAGCTTCAATGGAGGGACCAATCGATAGATCTAATTCCGCTGGACAGCGTTCGTGTGATTACGACACATGTTCTCATCATATATACTTCAAAATTTCTATATAATATAGTTATATGCCTACGATCTAAGCCTACAAGATCTTCCGATTATCGCCTTAAGGTCCTTTTTGCGTCGCCCAGTGGAAGAAATGGTTGATGGGTTCTTTACGCTGCCACCATACGGCAATATTAGGTTACAGTGTATCAGATATATTTTAAAAACATTCTATGTATTTGTTCGAGTAAAGTAGTGTCATATTGGGAAACAAAAGACAGCTACTCGCCATAACGTTAAAAATTATGCCAGTAAAATATCTCAAACAATCGCTCCTACTGAATACATAAATTAAAATATAGCGGATATTCTAGCATTGAAAGTTCTGAAAAGAAAAATCTGCACACACACACACTTGCCAAATATAGGGAAAACGAGTTGAATGTAAATTCAAGAAAAACAACTTCCTTCTGCGTGAATCCCATATCTCTGGTGCCCTTTGACCTACAGGACCCAAATTCAAACTCAACCGAGCTACTACCTCAAGGTATCCACATACCAAATTTAAAGTCAATCGGTCCAGTGGAACGGAAGTTATCGTATCGGCATACAGACTAACAGACTGCCAGCTAAAACCATTAACTTCCTTTCAAGGCTACGAAGAAGGAAGTTAATAAAGAGATAGTAAATATAAAAAAAATATTATATTGCTTTTTTTATAGGAAAGAGGGCAAACGAGCATACGGCTCACCTGATGGGAAGTGACTACCATGAACAACAGCAACATCAGGGGAATTGCAGGTGCGTTGACGGCCTTTTAAAAAGAAGTAAGCTCTTTTCTTGAAGGTCCCAAAGTCGTATCGGTCCGGAAAATTCGCCGGTGGTAAATTATTCCACAGAGAGGTTGTACGCGGAAGAAAATTCCTAGTAAAACTTACAGTGGTGGACCGCCAAGCATCCATATGGTTTGGATGGTATCGGGAGTATTGCCGCGATGTGCTCTATTACTTTTCAACTATTATACATAGACCATAGAAGACTTACAGATTTAATGTATTATTTTGTGAGGGAGAGGGTATTTTTTTTTCAAGCGGTACTGGTTTCACCAGCAACCCGTGCTATGCCATTAGACATAGACCACTAGGATTAATTAAGACTTTATTATAGTTAATTTGGATTGGATTTGGATAAAGTATTATACTCATAGTAATTAAGAAAAAAAAATTACGGTGAGGTAGACAATTTTTTTTCAAAAACGTTACCCCCACACTAGGATTTTCTACTGTGTCGTGGAGGCAGTTTACAAACATAAATTGCACAAGGACAAACATCCAAACCCGGAACAATTATTTGTAGGCCATACAAATACTTGTTCCGTGCGGGATTCGAACCCGCGGCCCCCAGCGCAACAACTGATTGCTAAGCCACTGCGCCACGGAGCCGTCTATGACAAATATGAATGTTAGATGCACTTTTACCTAATAACAAGTTATGATAAATAATGCTCTGACTTTAAAGATATTATATTTTGATTCGTGCAAATTTAAGGAACACCTAAGACTTAATTCTTAAACATGATTTCATTGTACACAGCAATTTTCCATTTTTCATGCAATAACAAGAGTTGCATTCTACCACAGTCGTTGTTCCAGGCTCGCAGGTACTGCTTGAGTCCAGAGAGATCATTTTTCTTACACCAGATTTTCTTTTACCTAAATCGAAAACATTTCTTAACATACTTGGTAGATTTACACCAAAAAGGGAAGATTTTTCGTTTTGTACGGCTTCGGTATTATTTGTTATCTTTTCTCGCAAATCAATAGTTTTAGGAGAAGATTTATCATCTTTTGTCACCAACCGTTCAGGTAAAGTTATTGTCGGCTTTACGTATATCTGAGAGTTTTCTTCTTTTGAATTACTTTTGCTACTTAAATTTGAGTTTTCCTTTTCATCGGTCTCATCTGAAACATCTTTATTATCAAATTTTTCATATGGCATTTGAGTTCTAGAATCAATTTTATTTTGTTGTGCATATTTTTCAGACTCATCGTATTTCGAATCAGAACTTTCCTCATCTACCTTATTTCTAGCTGACATAAAAACTCCTCTGTCTTCATCATATATTTCTGGTCTTGCTTTGCGGTTGTTTCCTAATCCAAGAATTGATTTGTCACCTGACATTAAATTAATAGCATCTTTCAAAAATGATTCACCGCAGACAGTTACATTGTACATTCCTAACGGCAGTGTTTTTGATTGTTTGTTACTTTTACTACATACCAGTTTATTGCCATTAATACAATAGCAAAGTTGACAAGAAGCAAAAGAGTACCAATTATTTGCAACACATTTTTCTTTAAATGTTTCAGTGGATTTACGACTTCTACGAGATTTACTACTGCTTTCACACACATGTTTCGTACATCTCTTGTAATCTAGTTTTCCTTTTTCGTTACATTTACATACATTGCATTGGACAACAACGTAGGAGTTTGGTTTGCAGTTTTCGTTTAATATTCTGTTGTTGTACAATTTGTCAAATATCGAAGCACAGTTATTATTAGGCCAATTTCCATTTTTTGTACAGACACAATGCACAGTGTTATGGATGTACGTTACGTTTGGCTGACATGATATTGACTTTGTCTTCATTCCATGAAATTTCAACATTTTGATGTCGTCTAAACAGAAAAATATATATGTATTATTCAACTTTGCAGTGCATTTGAAAAAAAATTTTGAAAATTATTGTTTCTGGAATGAATGCTTTTAACGACTAGTCCAATATTCTGATGACATATTCATATTCATAAACAAAGCAATTGATACAGAAAAAAGAGATATAAATATGGCGCCTACTTTTTCAGCATGTAAAAAATAGATAATCGAAAGATATAGGTTACCTGTTAATTTGTAAGATTTTGCAACCCTAAACATCAAAAGAATTAAAATACTAAAAAGAAACCTCATCTTTCAATTTATGCTCGATAAAAAATGTTATAACATTTCTTATTCACTGCGGAACATAATTGGAGCAAACTTAATCAATATTAGAAAAATTAACGACGCGGTAAAATTCTAAACAATAGTCAATCTACAATAGACTTGCTAAAATAGTTGCATATTTTCATACAGAAAAAATAGTATATATTCAGAAAATACTCTGAATTTACTACTCACATGGTACTAGATAGTGTATAGTGCAGCTTGCACAGCTAGCTGCTAGACAATTCTAATAGACGTATCCCTATACGTAAAAGGAACCCTGCCAATTAGTACCATGATACTGAGTAAACAATCCGCAGTATTTTCTAAATATATTTTCCTGTGTGAAAACATGCAACTATTTTAGCAAGTCTATTGTAATATTACTAGGTCTTATGTCTGTAAAATGCTCAGTAAGTAGCACGCATGTCAGGTGTCATATTGACGAAGTGGGTCTCAATAACTCAAGTTAAGCAGACGACAATGTGCTGCTAAATGATATCTGTCTGAAGTTAAGCGAAATTGTTGGACTACCCTCAACTATGTACAATAACGTGTTGTGCTTATGTGGCGAAATAATATTTTTCTTTTTTTAAAGTATAACCTATTTGATATGTCACTTAATCATCATACAAAAAAGACATACAGTCGAATTGTTAACCTCCTCCTTGGACTATCTCGAATTTTAAGTTTTGCCAAAAATACATACAGGTAAACAACTGAGTCCTAATCTAATTCTACATATGTATAACTGATGTACTATGTTTGGAAATACTAGAACCATGGTTTGGGGGGGGGGGGGATGACAAGTTGGGTTACTGCATAATATTTTCTACTAATACAATAAACTTCTCAGATCCTTCCTAAAAAAAATTTAATCTGACATCTGATGGATGTTCCCAAGAGAAAGAGAAATAAGACCTTGAGTATAAGTTGCATAATGCATTCGTCCCGGAACTAGATGCTTGTCTTGCTAAGGAATCAACAGTTTCGTTGTCACGTATGCTTTGATAAAAATATTTATACATTGCATCTTTTGTTTTAAATGAATAATTGTTAGTTTCGATTTACTTCGGAATGGGTTAGGTAAAATGCCTTGTAATATTGTGCGCTTCTTTAAATAAAATTTCTTCTAAAATAGAAACTGCTTCGCTATTAAAAATTGAAATGGCATTTAGACTTTTGAAATTTAGAATAATTTTATATTTCGATATTCAGACAGCTGAACCTACAAAGCTATTATCAGAAAGCCTCAGAGTAATATGGGTCAATATTATTTAGATAGAAAGGAAAGTTCCAATAAACTCAGTATACTATTGCAATGTACCATGTGGTGGCGGCATAAAAGAATCCACTACCCCCTGTATCATCCCCTAGGTGTCGTAAAAGACGAAAGTACGGAGGAAAATGAAAAAGGAGATGGACAGCAGCTGCTACCTGATATCAACCTAGTAATAATATATTTGGGAAATGATGATAATTAACAATGATGATGATGATGATGATACTACTGGAATAGAGAAACAAAGATTGGAATAATAATATCATAATTTATTGGTTTACTTGAATTATTTATCATAACATAATGTACGCATTATTATAAATACAATACAAAGTTCAGTGTTTGATTTTTCTTTTTATATTCCTGCCATGTGTTTTAGAGGCCATGTTTTTCGAGATATTTGCTTTGTTCCTGCAAGTGTGCGGCTTGCTGGTAGTTGAGACAAGTCTTCAGTGTGCATCGCAATCCACCGTCAGGTTCGCAGTAGCAGGTGTTGCAGTCCAATCTTTAAATAATTATGACATTATTACATGTTTATTACAAGTTAAATAATTTTCTTTACATAGATCGATACAACTGAAGTACAGTGCAGTGACAGTGTAATATAATCTATCAACAGTATAAAACATCAGCTTAAAATTTCAGTGCTGCTGTGTTTTATATGTTGAGTGTAGAGAACCGGAGACCCATTTTTCTCGAAACGATGCATTCCATCTTAGTCCCAAGGGTGACAGCGCATCTGCATTTTGATTCTTAGTCGTGAATAGATGTAGATGTCTATGGACGACAGCATCCACTTACCGTCATGTGAACTGTGTGCTCGTTTGTCACCCCCATTCTATAGAAAAAAATACCCCGTTTCATCTCTTAGGTGTCGTAAGAGACGTCCCTGGGAAATGCCAGACCAGCGTCGAGGAGCAGTGTCAAAGTTTACGATTTAAGTAAATCATCCCTACAACCAGTTTATCAAGAAGAAGTTCGGTACCGTCTGTACCTTTACCGTTACAACCTATTAAAGTCCACTTCTGAACATAGGCCTCCCCTATAGATATAGATTGCCTCATAAGCGAGGATATTTGCCATAGTTGCCACGCTTGGCAAGCGGGTTGGCAACCGCAGTGTTAATTTTTAGTCGTTATTAGCGCTGCTGCCCATCTCCTGGTTTGTAACCCTCTGTCGCCTCTTGCGACACCCACGGGATGATATGGGGCAGTAGAT
Organism: Parnassius mnemosyne; assembly: GCA_963668995.1. Classification (NCBI taxonomy): domain Eukaryota; kingdom Metazoa; phylum Arthropoda; class Insecta; order Lepidoptera; family Papilionidae; genus Parnassius; species Parnassius mnemosyne. Next base: position 14,405,443 of record CAVLGL010000086.1, read on the forward strand.
AATTCTACACCGCCAATACTCGAGGTGTGGTACAAATATTTTTATTTCTTGTTCGGCGTTGTTAGGCGGACGTTTAACCAAGCAATCAATTTCAAGTCTTGTTATCAGTAATACATACTTAAAATTTTAATAGCCAATAAAAAGGCTTGTTACCTCGCCAGCGATTAGCACGCTTTCGACAAAATTATTTTGCAAGTATTTTTGAAAATTAATGAAATGCAGGAAGTCGATAGATGCGGGCTCGCGACCATGTTTTAAGACATTCTTATAGGACGGGTGGGTCTCCTAGGGCTCTGAAGATATCACGATGGTTGAAATATTAAATCTGCATAAACATGTGCAGCTATATTGTGGTTGTAGCATGAACGCATTGGCTCGATTGGGGAAGAACCACGTTCTTACAGAATACCAGCGTAAAATAGCAGCCTAATGCTGCTATGTTTCGGTATATGAGTGTAGAGAAACGGAGATCCTTTTGTATTGGAATTAAGACATTCTATTACTGTCCACTTACCATGGGGTCGTTTGATAGCTAAATTGTTGCTAAAATTACAAGTGATGTTTTGCAGTTTCGTGAGATAGGAGTGACTGGCATCGAATTTCTTACTGAAGCTGAAATTTAGTCACGGATTCCTCCAGTTCGGTACTGAGAGTTCTGGTTCAGGGAGAGGCAAAACCAGATGCGACTCAAAATATCACCCAGAAATGTACTTCTACGTATCCTTATTCAGTTTCCCGCCGCATCCATCATCCGCTCGCCCAAATGACAAAGGATCGTACCCCACTGCTCCATACGCTGCTCGAGGAAGTCTCTTACTGTGCAATCAACCTTGTTCAGCTGGGAGACTTCTCGTACAGATACTTGCCACAACTTTAGTCCAAAAGCCCTAGTTGTGGTGCACGAGCTTAGACCGCAAACTACGCCCGAAGGCGATAGAATTGCTTTATTTGGTCCTTAGCCCGTTCCACTTACCATTGGCCGGTCCAATGATCTAAAGGACTACTTCTAGTCACTCTGGAAAACGCGATTCTAGTTGAACCGCTTCGACCTCTCGATATATATACCTATCGCCAAATTCACTTCCCTCAAGCTGTGATTTTCTGTTACAAGTCATCCTGCGCCACGTCAGTTTTTACGCAATTTCCGACATGGACAAGCTTACATTTGTCCCAGCAATCGCCATCCTGACGGTGCGCACAATCCTTGCTCTATGTTTGACCGAACCAAACCAAGATCTTTCCTTCAATGGAAGAGACCCGTAAATAGTAGTAACCTTTAAGGGCAGATAAATAATAAACAATTAATACTTACGTGTACTTAGAATGCGGTACGCACATATCCTTTTTCGTATTGAAACTGAGCCCAATTTTTGAGCCCGCGTGCTGTTTATGCCTCTTAGGCATGACGCAACCGTACAAGTATCGACATTGGGTTTTGTTCTTCACGCAGCTACAGCGAATGCAACGATTGGATAGCGTCTCCTCAACCCTATCCGTTTTCTTGCAAGGGGATCCTGTAATAATAATAAGAATAATAATACTAACAATAATCTTTATTGATAAACATATTACATGCTCAAAAGTTTACGGTGGTCGACAGCTCCTAAACTAAGATATTGTACCAGTATTTCAGGGGCTAGTTTTCCTTACCTATTTTTAGTTCTTATTATGATGATTTGTTTATAGATATAATCTGTATAAATAAAATGATAGAGGTGTGCAGTTGTGCGCGCATCACGGAAAAACTACTGGATAGATTTTAATTAGGTTTTCTAAGTTTTATTTCTTAGACACTTGGCCCTTATCTAAAAAAATATTATTGCAATATCTTCACTTAATATAAAGTCATTAAAGTTTTAACACACAACGATTTTTATAAGCACTACGTGTTCAGTGATGTGTGTTTTCTTTGTCAATATAGCTGGTATATTATAATATAAGCTGGTATGTTATAATATAATATAAGAACAGTTAATTTAGCTTTTATTTTTAAATTGTTTCAAAATTTTAATCTTTGTTGTCATCAGACATGGCCTGCGTTACATAATCATCAAGTTCCGCAGGTTAATCGTCATTGACAATTAAACGAGCGACGAGACACACGTCTCGCACATTGACGCTACTTCCCACCCCTGTACTGGTCTGGGTTTTTTATGTCTGTCGTAAACCAGATGGTTATACCTACATATCTCTTATACCTGATGGCATCCACACAAGGAATGGAATGATGGATTCTCTAAACTTCTTTTTGTATAGACTAAGGGTTACAACGGGTGCAATTTACTGCCTTTTGACATTTTCAAGCAGTGATTTGAGACATTGTACATTGACATATCATTTAACCATATGAAATACGATAAAATTAAAAACTTCTTAGCTTCACAAACATACACACACACACACACACACACACACACACACACACACACACACACACACACACACACACACACGTATATATATATATATATATATATATATATATATGTATGTGACGGTTACGCAAGTTCAGTGCTTTATTTTCCACCCCAAAAGTGTCCAACGTGCTTACAGAAGCTGTCACTTCAAAAATACATAATTATGTCATTTTTCTTTAGTAGTCGATTTCTGGTCATCAGAGCCATGTTCGTTTATGAATTGAATCACATATACTCGGCTAGCATTTCTAGACGAAAGTATTACAGCACATTTAAAATTATATTTTTGAATAGTTTTTAAAACAAGTGATGGTAAAAAATGTATTACTTTTTTTAATGTGCATACTACGTATTTTTATTCGCACCATCGATATATATGTACTACGTACTAGATTGCGCTTTCCGAACATACACTATGTTCAACTGAACTGTACTGCAATCCGTACAGTGTGTCATTTAGTGTGGTTTCAATCTACTAGTTAGTCTGTGGTTTCAATATTCATGCAGTGTGGAACGGAGCTAATAATACAAGATTTCAAATTAAAGTTTAAACCTGGACTTAAATAACAATTCGGTAGTCAAGTAAGTAAAATTATTTGTTGTTCAAGTGAATAAATAGGTAATAATAACGTAATATTACAAAAGAAAAAATCATGAAAAAATATATTTCTTTGTATAAACTGACCGCGCAGGCGTAACGCGCTTAAATCAACTGCGCATGCGCGACTTTACTCTCTCGCGCATGCACGAAGACATAGAGTAGTGCACATTTTTTGTTTAGAAAGGTTCTCTAATACGTAGTACATATAACTCAATGATTCGCACAGACATACACGAAAGCGAGATAATAAAAACGTGGTAACAAAAATAAAAATATATAGAATATTACGCTTAAATTATAATTTCAACCGACTTCAAAAAATGAGAGGGTTCGACCGGTTTTATTTATGTGTTACCTCAGACCTTTTTTTAAGGTGAATCGATTTTAATGTATTTTATTTAATTTAAAAGCTGTTGCTTCTCACGTGGTCCGATATAAATTTAATGAAGATCTAACCAGTAGTTTTTAAGTTATTCATAATAATGCGTATTTAATTGACTGCGAGTTCGACTGCATTGATGATGTTCTGATTTTATTTATATTGAAGTCGGTTGTACAAAATACCACTTCTATTAAACAGGTTTTATACCTGACATCTTCTTAGCTTTGGCTGTGTGAATATCTTCTTCGTAAAGGCAGTACAGTTTGTCGCACAAGAGATTTCCATTCCATAAGCATAGACAAGTATTGCATCGCACCATATATGATGTTCCCGGCACGCACTCGGCAGCTGAATGTGGTAACATTGGAAGACGAAAAGAATCTTCGTATGAAATCGACGGCCTAACATCATTCGGTGTCAATGCACTCGTAACTATGAAAATAATTCAAATAATGTTAATTTGGAGCCGTGGTAGCTCAGGGACTAAGTGCTCGCTGTTATTTTCACAGTACGCGAGTAACCCAGATTCGATCCCCGCCGGCATCAACAAAATTGTTAATTTCAATTTTAAGTGCTGATTTACTACGTGCTCGGCGGTGAAGGAAAACATCTTGAGAAAACCTGCATGTATAATAAATAAGGAAAAAATGTGAAGTTCGCCAACATTCATTGGGGCTGCTCGGCGGACATTTTCTTGCCCTAGAATATAATGGAAATATAAAGAATGAGAGAAGGCCCGTGCCTAGCATTGGTACGAATATAGGCTGTAACTTTAGCTTTAATTTGGTTTTCAATGCCCCGTATGATCAAAATAAAGGGAACCTATAAAGAACCTGTATATTATAAGTTACAGCGTTATACGTGGTAGATCCGTGTTGCAGCTATATTACTCGTATGGTTGCAGTACGAATGGGTCAGCTTGACTGGTGTAGGACAACGCTCTCATAGAAAACCGAAATAGCAGCTTAACGCTCCTGCGTTTCGTATGGCGAGTGTAGAGAACCGGAGACCCTTTTTATTGGATACTAGGAATTTCATCTTAGTCCTCAGGGGTAATATCACATTTGTACTTTGATTCTTAATTAAGGAAAAATGTAGAAATCTATGGTCCACAGTATTTACTTAGGCGGACCGTGTGCTCGTCTGTCACACTTATTTTTATTATATTAGGTTGACTACAAGTGTCCATAGATTGCCGTAGCAACTTAACCATCAGTTGAACTATGTGCAAATTTGTCTGCTTATTACTTACATCACTCACGCCTGTCACCTGCAGTCTGTAGCCTCTGCCTCCCCTAGAGGGGTAGGCAGAGACTACAGACTTCTATTTGGCTCGATCCTGACACACCTCTCGCCTCCTTATTATATTTAAAAAAATGCGAAATAGACTGGAATTCAAAAAAGAAAAATATAAGACATGATTTATCTATTCTGTTTCGGGTGGGTAGCCATTGGCTACTGGTATCTCTCATAATACTGCGAATTTTAAAGTACAAATTACATAAGAAAATTTACATTTCGGTGTTCTATTGCACTGTGTTCGCTTCGATGGACCACAGCCAAGTTTTCCATTTACATCACAATAGCACAATCGGCATTCTTTCCGATATATCCTTCCTGGAACACATTTACCCTTGGGCAAATTCAGTATATCAGGCCCGTCGTTATCGTAACCTCGCCTTAAGGACTTGAATGGACGATTCTTGAAGTGCTGGAGTCGATCAATACTTTCGTCATCTAGACATGCCATTTTTGTACAATAGAGTGCATTATTGTCAGCGCAGTGGCAAGTATTGCAAGACATTTTATATATTTTTCCCTTAACGCAAGGTTCGCCTTCTCTTATCTCTGGAATGTCTGGATTTGGATATGATCCGTTCACTGAAAATGAATGTTTGTTTAATTACATGGGAAAAAAATATTTAAAAAAAATTATTAAACTACTACAAATATAATGAGTGCGATCCGGGAGAATAACATTCAAAACTTAAGAAGAGGCAAAAATAGGAAACGTGGCAGATTAAATAGGGAAATAGGAATAACTTTAAATTTTTATGTATAAAAATGTTCTGATGTGCTCAGAGCCTGCATAAGAAAAACATGCGTGAGCGCCGTGAAACGCTCGGTTGGAACGAAGTTCCTTTCGTAGTATATTATTATTGATAAACGTACTATATTATTGATTAACAAATACAAATAAATGAATTTTATGTATTATGTATTGTATTATTGTATATTGTATTATGTATGTATTTATATGAACATTAATTACTAGCGTCTATTAAAATGAAGCGTCATTTAAAATAATATTTTTTTCTTGGCGAGATAAGAAAAAGTGCGAGGGTGATGGATATTATTCGATCTCGCTCGCACTATATAAAGGGGATCGTGGCGGAAAAATCTTACACTTTTTCTCGCCTAGCCACCATTCACCAAATTCGATTGTCAATTGTGAAACTCGATTAGATTGCCATTTCTTCAGTTTATTTAATCATTACAAAAACTACTGATTTAGATATAAAAGGTAATCAGGTTCTTATTACAAAATTGCGCATCAAATGAGACGAGGTGCACAGGCACACGCACACGCACACACGCACACGCATACGCGCACACACATACACAAAAACTCGCACACCCGCATGCACGCATGTAAATACGCACTTAAACACACACATACACACAGCTTTCGGAAAAAGAAAAGAAGAAAAATTGGTGAGTATCGAAAACCGGAGTTATTTTTTATTGGTAAAGGCATTCCATCTTAATCACTAAAGTAACAACGCATTTTCATTTAGATTCATAAAAACCTGTTCAATGTTCAAAAACAAAGTTATTATACTACAGTGGAATCTGAATCTGTATCATTCTGTATACCTTATGTTTGATTAAGTTTGGGGAAAAAATCTCGAAATTCTCGTTAAGTCGAAAACTCGTGTAACTCAATGTTTTCCCTTGAAATTCGAATTATCGAGATTCCACTAAGGAATTTATGAATGATAATAGCCCGCGGGAATGAGGTGACCGCTACCAAGCTATTTCTAATTTGTTTTGTGTTGTTAATATTGTAAAATATGATTATAAGCTGTTATTTTTTTTAAGCAACGCTGGGTTTCTTGCTGGTTCTTCCCTGGACAGAGGCTTTTTTTCCGAACTAGTGGTAAATGAAAGAAAAGAGTGACTTTCAATAAGTATTATTTATAATGGATATTGAATAAAACAGTTTCTGTTCCTGTTTCTGTTTCTGTGTCTGTTGAAATGATATGCCTTAATTGCTACCATAGGTATATAGTAACAAACGTTACTATATACCCATAGTAGTAAATATATAGTAACGCCGTAAAAGTAAGTGGACTGTGAGCTCTTTTGTGATTCTTATTCTACAAAAAAAGGTTGCAAGTATAAGTTTGTTATTAGTACGACTGTGCGATTACAACAAAAACCCTCAAAGAATATTAAAAGGTAAAATGGAACGATATTAGACTTAGACTTATGTTTATGAGCGAAGGTTGGAAGTACACACCATAGTGACCTTTATTACATCGGAAAATGCCTACGCACACGATACGTGCGATTTATCGCACTATATTAGCGTAACAAAAATGGCTTGTACATAAATGGCGAATATTAAGCAAATTAATTTTTAAAATGGCGTTGAAGTGTACTTCAAAATAATACTCACACAAACATTGCACGCATGATATCCAATACGTCACAACAAATAAAATCGATTTTGAAATCATCATATCATAAACTAGTATTAAGAAAAGAAACACGTATTATAAGCAGCACATGCAAACTGTAATAATCCAATCTTGGCAATTAATCACCATAATCGTTATTTTGCTTGGTTTCATTCCATTATAGACTTTTACGAGAATTATACGATCAATTCAGTAGTTAAAAAAGAAAAATAAAATAGCCTAAAATACCCCGTATCTCACTGAGGCACACAAACCACCAAATATAATTTAACAAACTAATAGGGTTTTTGGAACAGAGAATAGACCACCAGCTGTTACTTGTTGGTGGATTTCGAATGTCGTCGAAATATTTTTACAAAGTTTTAATCACGATTTTCTCCTTCGCCTTCGAGTATGTGGAAATTTACCAATCAAAATTGCATTAATCAATTTCGTTAGTACCGGCGCGGATCGAACTTTGTTTTCTCGCACAATTTTAAGTTGAATGTTATATCCTCTGGGCTACCATTGATATACCAAAAATTTGTTGAATAAAAGACCACAGGATCTTTTATTTAACAATTTTTTAAAGCAAAGAATATACCAGTATTATTCCTTTATTTATACTATTTATTGCACACAACATATTACACTACACAACAAACTTAAATATATAAATATATGTACAATTAGGTCGCCTTATCGCTAAACAGCGATCTTCTCCACACAAACCTTGGTGAAGAAGATCATTTTCATTTAAACATATAGAAGTTTGCATAAATATGCTATATTTCGCTATATGTAATATATCAGACAATGTAATAATCCAAAACATTATATATATATTTACATATATACAGTATATTATTACTACGTAATTTAAGTTTGTTTTGTAAATTGCCGGCTTGGGCTCCAGGTTTTTAAATTTATGGCGGGTCGCAAGCTCAATGACTAAACCTTTAACTGCGGCGCTGCTTGCGGACAGTTCAATTTCCACATAAAATAAGTACCTCCATGGCTTTAAAATAATGTTTTGGCACTGGACGTTGTTTTTCCAAGTATAGTTTTATAGCCACCTTACCCATAATCCACTTGGATCAATAATTAATTATTAATGCCAAAATAATCCTAAAGCTATAGAGCTACAGATGTGTTGTCATTTCTGAGGATCAAGATGGAATGCCGCTCAGGCTCGGGGTTGCCACTCATATTATAATTCAGTCAATTGTACTATATATTATAGAAAATTAATATAGTATGAAAAATACTATATTTGTTCAAAAAAAGGTGGCAACTCTACTCAGGCTGGAATACATCAGTGCAATCATTGCTATTTGCCCACAGAAATAAGTAGATAGAGTAGAGGATGGTATCTACCCAAAAAGAATAGGAAAGCCCTCCAATAAACAAGTCCTCTCACCTAGAAACCTGCTTTATTATTGTTATTAAATATACATCAACCCTCGATATTATCGAGGGTTAATTTGCAAAACTAGTTCGATTTTTTTTCTTTATCCTTTGGTTTAAGCCGATAATTTGATTGGATCATTATAAGTGGAGATAAATCACGGAATAACCGTGCATCAGCATAGTAAGTTTGAAAAATGTCCACGTAAAACAGTTACAGTTTAGTTCTTAGGGCTGATAACGCATCTGCATTCTTGATCGAGGATTGATGTAGATGTGTCTATAAGCCACGGCATACCCTTACCATCGGCTGGACTGTAAGTTCTTGTGTCACCCTTGTTCTACAAAAAAGATTACAAGTATAGGTTTGTTATTGGTACGACTGTGCGATAACAAATATCAAAATTAAATAATAAAAGTAGAAGAAATTCGTGTTATATGTATTACTAGAGCAACTGCTTCAATTTGTGTGATAGAGCAAATGAATGAGATTGAGATGGAACAGTTGTCTCAACAGCTGATCCATTTGATGGAGAAGGAGGAACTCTTAATGATGAACACATTTTTCCAGAAGCGGCCCCATAGAAAGTGGACCTGGATTGCCCCTTGGTTCGAAAAAAATTTAGATAGATCTCATTATGACGTATAGATGACACGATCTCACAGAATACCAGCATAAAATAGCAGCTTAATGCTGCTGTGTTTCGTATGGTGAGTGTAGAGAACCGGAGACCCTTTTTACTGGAAAAGAGGCATTCTATGTTACTCCTCACGGCTGATAACGCAACTGCATTTTAATTCGCAAATGAAGATAGATGTAGATGTCTATGGACCACAGCAACCACTTACCATCAGGTGGACTGTGTGCTCGTTTGTCACCCTTATTCTATAAAAAAAAACTATTAAATGATGTGAAAACTGGAAACGATCACCAAATGGTGCAAGTCACAATGAATGTTTAACGTGAAGTTGGAGATGTATTGTCTAATGAAGTCACCGCTCTGTTCCCGTCGTATTCTTATCCAAATCCCCGAAACCTTTCTGCTCGAGTTGCATATTTATTTTCAATGCCTTTGATATAAATATAGTAGACGATATAAGTGACAAGCTCGTGTAAACCTGTCCATGAGGTGGGAATTAAGTTTTGCAAAAATCGTCGCAAAAGAACCCAAAAACTGTTCGATATCACTTTTAATATCATGGCTGTGAGACAAGAAATAAAGCCACAAACTTCAAAAGTAAGTAAGTAAAAGTAAGTACAATCAACTGAACAAATTTCGATATAACTCGTCTTGAAAAAGCGATTGAGCGGTATCACCAACGTCAGAGCCAACTGTCGAAGTTAAGACCGACTGTGGTAGCGTCATATCCGAGATACCTGAGATTTTGAGTGAGATTGTTAGGTTCCATAAACAAATATACACATTATCGTTCGAGGCACACGCAAGTATTATCTGACGCTATTCTGGTGACATACCGGCAACAGTCTAAGCGAGATAAGAATGGCTCTCCAGCACGAGTCTTTTGAGTTGGGATGGAGCTTCTAAAACTGGGTGGAAATCCGGTATACAAAGTCCTTTCAGAAGCTCTTCAATTCCGTCCTGGCTGGTCTGGATGGTTATTAGAGTACAATACCAAAGTACATAACTTACCTAACTACAGAGTGGTGTATGACAGGGTGATATAATAGAATATATGGTGGGGTATGTAATCGAATCTCTTCACCGCTGCAATGAAAGGAGTTTTCAAGCTACTGAACTGGAAATGATACGGTATCAATATCAATAGCGATAACATCACTTACCTTTGATTTGCCGACGATATAGATCTTATTGCAGAATCGCTGGAGGACTTTAGCAATATCTTCAATAATCTCAATAGTATCTGCTAACAAAAATGTCTCAAAATGGACATGAACAAGACAAAGGTTATGTGTTACGTCCGTGTCATACTTATGTCGGTAGTTTTTGGGAGCACTGTGCTTGGAGTTGTTAACGACAATGTTTAATTAGGGAAAATTGTCCAACTAGGCAAGTCTAATTACTACGAAGAGGTCAATTGAGGAACCTGATTCGGGTGGGCATCATTCGAGAGATTTCGACACATCTTCTCGTCAAGTATTTCTCAACACTTAAATAAAAGAGTGAAACCAGTGCGTGATGTCAGTGATGACACGTCTCAGACGATGTCCTACACTGCTGACCGTATGAGGAAACTTAAGGTCTCTCAGCGGGCTATGAAGAGGGTATAATCGAAAATTCTCTACTGGTAAGCAAAGTATGAGGCGATCTTCCCACTAGATAGAGTAACCAGCTAGTGAGACCTGCAGGAAGGCGATGAATGCATGTGGCTTTGTGGCATTCCTTGAGGAAAGCCTATGTTCAACAGGGAATTTATGATAACCTGTATAAGTCGCGGCACGTAATTCTAGCGCTGAACGAAACGTGGAGAAGATAGCTGAGCATGGGTATTGTCGCTCACGAATTGAATTACACGAATGCGACTGGAGAGCCAATCAGCGCGTACGAACGATACGCACAAACTAATCAGCGCGTGCGAAAGACGCACCCCCGCTCCGCGACCCGCTTACTACCCCATGATACCTTATTTTCGACTTATGGGTCACCGCTAGGCTTTCGTGCCGCTACTTATAATGTTGATGATAATGATGATGACGATGATATAAGAGGCTACTAGAGACTACTAGAGGATTTGAAGAAAAGAGTTCATGAACATTGCTTTTTGCAATGTGAGAGGGGATGGGGATATACCAAGTGTCAACAGTTATAATAAACTTGTATGCGATACATGATGCAGAATTACAAACCGGCCACTGGTGACCGACTTGTAGAAGATCAGACTATAACGAGAAATTAATATAATATACTGATGAATATGTATGAGAAATGAAACCCATCAAAATATGATTATCGTGCGGGTTGACAACGCCACCACTTCACGGTCTACAAAATATTCAGACCGGTGTTACGGTATACCATTGCTAGTGTTACGGTTTCAGGTATTCACTTAATCCAAATGTCAACATCAATACTAATGTAATTTTAAATGTGGAGAAGTGGTATCTTGCCGATATCACCATTTTTCTTGGAATTACATTAGTTGGGAAGTTTCGATGGAGCACTCATATATCAAAATTAGCAAGCAGACTTAGTTCTGCAACGTATGCTGTAAAAAAAATTAGAAATCTTACCAGTGTTAAAACAGCTACACTATAGTGCCCAGGTTATCAACCGAGTCGTCGGGCAATAAAAATCAGTCAAATTTTAATCAGTCTATCTCGCTCGCACTCATTGGGCTTATGGAGCGTCATAATGATATGCGTAACAGCAGCAAAAAATAAACAAAATAAATAAAATATAATCCACATTTATAAATATTTTATTACAAATTATCTTCTTCATCCGAGTCATCTGGGTCACTATTGTCTTCCTGTAGATTTATAATCACAAGTTCAACTTGATCTCTCAAAAAAGCTTTTTTTCAAATCCGTTTCCTGGAAGTTTTCTGCATGTTTAACACATTTAACCGATACGAGGCTGCCACTCAAGAACCTTTCTTCCCCATCGGTTGTTGGTTCTTTGAGCTATATGGCCGGCCCACTGCCACTTCAGCTTACTAATCCGTTGGGCTATGTCGGTTACTCTGGTTCTACTGCGGATATCCTCATTTCTAAGTTTATCACGCATAGAAACCCCGAGCATAGCCCTCTCCATAGCTCGCTGAGCGACCTTGAGCTTCCTCATACGGCCAGCAGTGAAGGACCACATCTCAGATCCGTAAGTCATCACTAGCAACACGCACTGGTTGTACAATTTCGTTTTAAGGTTTTGAGGTATGTCTAACGAGAAGATGTAACGTAGTTTCCCGAACGCTACCCAACCGAGTTGAATCCGTCGATTGACCTCTCGGTCGAAGTTGGACTTACCTAGTTGGACTATTTGTCCCAGGTAAACGTTGACGAGTATCGTCAACAACTTCGAGCTTAGTGCTCCCAACAACTACCTGCATAGGTGTGACATGAATGTTAAACATGATTTTTGTTTTGTTCATGTTCATCTTAAGCATCACAAGCCGCAGCAAAAGAAAGAGACATGAAGAAGATATTAGCATTGAATTTTCCATATTCAAGGAAGAAATGAAAAATCTGATAATTTCTTTGACAAGCAAGCATGGAGAAGAACTAAAAAAAATAGCACCAACACTTGCGGATATTCAGAAATCTAACCAGAACATAGAAAACTCCATTGCATTCCTCACTGCACAGAATGATGAATATAAAAAGAAAATTGAAAAATTAGAAATCCAAGCGCAAGAAGTTCGAAAATATATAACTATTCTAGAAGATAAAATAGAAGATATGCAGAAAGGGATGAGAAAAGCAAGTTTTGAAGTAAAGAACGTACCAAAGAAAGAAAATGAGACGAAAGAAGATTTAGTAGAAATGGTCACTTGTCTTTCAAAGAATATAGGTTGTGAAATAAACAGGGTGGAGATAAAAGATATATATATAGTGCGAGTAAGAAAAGATAGAGTGAAAAATACACCAATTGTGGTGGAAATGACTTCAACTCTAATAAAAAATGACTTCCTCAAAATGAGCAAATCATTCAATATTAAACACAAATCAAAAATTTGTGCAAAACATCTAGGCTTTCGAACATCTGAAGATATTCCTGTATTTATAGCTGAAAATCTGACTGCCAAAGCATCGCACTTATATTTTCTTGGAAGAGACCTGGTTAAGTCCAAATCTTACAAGTTCTGCTGGACTTCCTATGGGAAAGTCTACGTACGAAAGGATGAAAACTCCCGTATTATTCACATTAAGGATGAACGGCAAATACAACAATTATCACAAAAAGAATGACTAGATATAATATATTCCATACTACTAAGTTTGTTACTAGGATATAAGTATAATAATTCGATTTTACTATTTGCATGTCTTAAAATTAATCTTAAATTTACACATTATAAAATCACACAAAAAACACTTCAACTCTCGAACACCCCAATATACACACTTCCTTACATTTTACTACTTACTACTCGTACATTTAACTATTTTAATACTTACCCTCAGACTATATTTTTTATTACAGCTACCTATAAAACTGGCCATGTACCGATAAAATATTTACTATGTTACATTATGATAAAATACATTAGGGAAACCATAAACAAATATCACCAGAATCTATACAAATTCTGTGTTATTAGTTCCATTATTTCTGATGATGGATAGTCCTTTGATTATGTTAAAAGAAATAGACGATACCGAAATTGCAAATTCTGTATCTTGCGATATTGAGGATTTGAATAAATTGATATGTTTGAATAAAAAAGACTTGACAGTTATCACGCAGAACATCAGAAGTGTTTATAAAAACTTAGACAACTTGCAATTAACACTATCTAGTCTTACCTTTGAAGTAGATCTGTTAATTCTAACAGAATGCAGGCTTGATAACAATAAGCATCTGCCACAAATTACAAATTACACATCGTTTGTTACTACGCAACATCTTAACCAAAATGACGGAGTAACAGTTTACTAAAAAAATAATCTTAAACCTAAGATAAAAGAAATAAAATTAGAGCATGCATCTTGCTTACAAATAGAAATCTTTAATAATATTATATTATGTATATACAGATCACCCTCTAATACAAATACTGAAAAATTTACTGAATCTTTGCAACAACATCTCAACACCATTAAAAACAATCAAAATATAATTATTACTGGAGATATCAATATAAATCTTATTCCAAAACCTAATGAACTAAATAGTGAACAAAAGAATAGAATAAACCATCTAGATGTCCTTTCTACTTTCGGCTTGTTACCGGGACATACAATTGCTACCAGAGAAAATAGTTGCCTGGATCATGTTATCCTTAAATTAAATAGAAAGAAGACACAAGCAAATATAGCAGTAATAAATACATCCATCACCGATCACTATATGGTGTTCTTTAGTTTAACTAAAATTAAAGAAATAAAAACTTCTCCGCGAACAAAAATATATATCGATTTTAATAAGGCGGTTAATAGCCTAGCTAATAAAAATTTATCTATTTTACTATTATGCGATGATCCTAATAGAATTGTTGAAATGTTAATAAACAAAATTACAGAATCTCTACATGAAAACACTAATACTATCCGTATTCCTAAAAGTAGACGTACCATTAAACCCTGGATAACTACAGGTGTACTCAGATGCATTCAAAATAGGAATAAAATGCAAAAACAACTTAAAAACAACCCTTTCGATGAAATTTTGCGAATAACCTATAAAAGATATCGCAATTACTGTAACAACTGTATTAAAAAGTTAAAACGTTCATATGAAAGAACACTGTTATTAGAAAAAAACCCTAAAATCTTATGGAATAATATAAAAAATATTACACATACTAAGGAAAATAAAACTACTAATAATGCATTATTAGACATAGAATCAAGCCCTACTCAATCAGTTAATACAGTCAATAATTTTTTCGCAAATATTGGGCGTAAGCTTGCCGATGACATTCAAAAGAACACAGCATACGATCACAATATACATATTGCAGCACACTTAATTAATAACCAGCTCTCATCTTTCGCTATCGTAGATACTGATCCTAATGAAGTTCTTGGTATACTCATGAACTTAAAATCCGATAGCACTCCGGGTTATGATAACATACCCACAAAATTTGTGAAATTGGCCAGTTCTTTATTAGTGCCGATAGTTTGTCACTTGGCTAACCTCTGTTTTTCTAAAAGTGTATTTCCAGCCTTCCTTAAACGTTCTATTATTACACCGGTATACAAGAATGGGAGCAGAGATGATATAAATAATTATAGGCCAATTTCCATCTTACCAGCTTTTTCCAAAATCTTAGAAAAATTAATTAATAACAGGTTAATACGGTATTTAGATAAATATAATATTCTATCGCAAACACAATATGGATTTAGAAGAGGAAAAAACACACAGAACGCTGTCATAGATCTAACTACATATATTGTTGATCACCTTGACCAAAACAAAAAATGTCTTGCTATATTTTTGGACTTAAAAAAGGCATTTGACACCGTCGCTGTTCCCATGCTTGTTAGGAAGTTGGAAAAGATCGGTATAAGGGAAGCCCAACTAGAATTAATAAGAGATTATTTAAGAAACAGAACGCAACGCACTAGAATAGGCAATTATGTCAGTAATGACCTTCAAATAACCTTTGGGGTGCCTCAAGTGACCTCTGTAGATTAAAACTTGACAATGGTAAGATTTATTCATATGCGGACGATACTGCTATCGTATTCACGGGTAAATCGTGGGATGAAGTCTACGATACAGCCGAATTTGGACTGTCCAAAGTTGCGAACTGGCTCGAAATAAACTTGCTTACCCTAAACACGTCTAAGACTAAATATATATGTTTTTCCATTAACAAACGGTCACAACCCATAACACACAATCTCAAAATACACAACTGTGGTTTGCGTAACAATTGCACGTGTCCTACTATAGAAAAAGTAGCTAGCACTAAATATTTGGGTGTTATAATAGACCAAACACTTACATGGCATTCACATATAGAAGCAACTAATAATAGATTACGAAAACTTATTTGGATCTTTAAGACCCTCAGACATGTCGCAACTCATAAATTATTAAATCAAATATATGCTGCACTAGCCAAATCGATTTTAACATATTGTATACCAGTTTGGGGTGGTACTACGAAAACTAAACTCCTACAACTAGAACGTGGTCAACGATCATTAATAAAGGTCATGTACAATAAATCATACAGATTCCCTACAGAAGAACTTTACTCAGTTAGTGGTTTACTAAGTGTTAGAAAGTTATACATTTTAAATTTGTTGTTAACAAAACATAAAACAACTTTCTACGACTGCAAAACTAGTAATAGACGAGGAAGAGCTTTTGAATTAACTCTAATCAAGACAAATTTTGCTAGTCACCAATTTAAAAGACAGGCTGGTTATTTATACAATGTAGTCAACAAAAAACTAAACATTTATTCACTGAACTCTAATGAGTTCAAAAAGACAGTTACAGAATGGCTACTGAAACTTAAGTATGATGAAGTCGAGGAATTACTAAAAGTTATTAAATAAATTTTACCAACGCAGACAAACACACACATGTGTACATATACACACGCAAACACACATACACACACACACACACACACGCACACATACACACGCACGCACACACACACACACACACACACACACAGAGACACACACTATCACACAGAATCGCGCGAGTGGGCGCACGCACCCATCAACTCACACTCACATAAAACTCGCACACTTATGTTTATTAACCCTCATTATATAAATTTAAGCTTAGTTTCTTGAATTTCTTTAATTAAACTATTTTGTGTTTATTTAATTCTTGCTATAGAAGAGCGGGGCATCCTGCCACAAGTATATATTTACTTAAAAGGATGTTCCACTTACTCCCATACCTATATAATGTATGATCTTTTTTAAAGAAATAAACAATTTTTCATTTTCATTTTCATTTTTCATCTTAAGACCTATCCGTTGAGAGACACTATTGAGGTCATTGAGCATAGTGCTTAGGTCCTCCAGCGATTCTGCCATAAGGACTATATCGTCGGCAAATCGAAGGTGAGTGATGTACTTGCCATTGATTAAAAAACCGCATCCTTTCTAGTCCAACAGCTTGAAAACGTCTTCCAATGCAGCGGTGAACAGTATCGGGGATTACGTCACCCTGTCTTACACTTCTCTGCAGTTGGATAGGTTTCGTACTCTGATTGTGTTCTCGGATAGTCATCGTAGCTCTACTGTGCAAACACTTCAGCACTTCAATATACCGATAGTCAATTTGGCACCGGTGAAGGGACTACAGCACCGCCCTAATTTCGACGAAATTAGGAAAGATTATACTCCTCTGTCTTCTGTACAATTTGCCGAAGGGTGTGTATTTGGTCTATGGTACTAAAGCCTTTTCGGAAACCGGCTTGTTCAGGAGGCTGGAAGTCGCTTTCAAAAGCTCCGCTGTAATTCCATCTTCACCTAGGGCCCTGACTATTTTAAGGTGCTGGAGAGCCATTCTAATCTCGCTCAGACTGACGTCCGGGATATCTTCGGAATAGGGTCGGATAAGACTCGCTCTTGGATAGTTACTCACACTTGCGTGTGGCTCCAACGATGACGTGTACAGCTGCGCATAGAACCTCTCAATCTCACTCAAAATCTCAGGTGTCCCGGAAACGATGCTGCCACACTCGGTCTTCAGCTTTGACAGTTGGCTCTTTCTGGCAGACAGATCTCTGGCAAAGACTTTAAAGCCTTGGTTCCGCTCGATCGCTTCTTCAATACAAGCTGTATTGAAGTTGCGTAAGTCCCGCCGCATGCATTTGGAGATCTGTTTGTTCAGTTGCCTGTATGCTGTCAAATCTGTTGAAGAATGTAGCTTCATCTCCCGTCTAACAGCCATGAGATTAAGAGTGTGATCGGAGAGCTTTTGTGTTCTTCTGCGGCGGGTCTTACAGAACTTAGCTCCAACCGCATGGAAAGTTTCCACGAGCTTGTCATTCATATTGTCCACTTCATTGCAGTCTTCTAGGCACTGAAACGGTTTTGTAACTGGAGCTGAAATGTTTCGGGACTTTGGAACAGAGCACGAGGGGGACGGAGCGTTGACTTTGTAACGAACCCCCCCCCCTTCTTTTTTCTTTTCTACTATATATCCACTTATACTTGTATTGCTTTAGAACCTATATCTCTAAGATATATAAATATATCTAATTTAAATGACCAGTATAACTTGATCTTTCTAAAGGTTCAAATATAGGCCGTTTAATAAATTTATGGCGTGATCGTCTTAGTTAGGACCCTTTTTTACGTTGTGTTTGTATAGTAACTTAGTTCTTTTAGGTGTATCTTGGAAGAATGAATATTCACGAGAGCAATCGAAAGCTGTTGGTAGAGTCTTATAAGCTAGAGAAACCCGTTCACGAAGACAGAGCTCAAAAAGGTTAAGAACAATAAATTGTCCCTATTCCACTTGTATCTGGTTCACAACAGTCAATTCCTTATTAATTAATCCCTTCCCGCTTGGAAAAGGCTCACAATATTTATATCAAATACCAGTTACAAGGGCTTCGCTCTCCCACATTTTAAAAAAAATGTGGAGGAGGTACACACACGCCGCGCACGGTGAGCACCAACCATTTTAATGCGCTCCCCCGAAGGGTACGCAAAGTTGGGAACTGGACTGTAGTCCACAGCAAAATAACTGGCGAACCAGTAAAAGAGGACTTGACCCCTTGATAGTGCGTAAGCACAAACATCGACCGAAGTCGCGCATGTCAATGCGTGTAAACGCCATACAGAATACGATCAAATCCAGCCACAGTGAAATGTACGTCACACGGGTTAGGCAACAATCGGCACACTGACCATAAAAAGCCCTCCGTGAGCGCCACCACCTGCCAGACCGCCGTTTCTGCAGACGTGATGTAAGTGTAAGGCATCACCACCAATTGCATGGTCAGCACGGCCAATTGGCCGCAGAGCGTGTCATGAGTCTACCGCTCACCTCAAGGAAATGGGGTCCCACGTTGCGCGGCTTTCGGCCGCAGCCTTGAGAGCCTCCTCAGGTTCTCCCTCCAGCTACCACCCGCATGAGGTCAACACATATGCTCCACCAACCAATACAATGGCAGATATAGCCAATAGGCAGTTATAAGATAATAGTAATAATTCGCCATCAGAAAGGGTTTGTGTCACTGACGTTGAGTATATGCATTTTTCGATCATGTTTGTCTCACCCACCAACAAGTTGCCTTCAATCTCTCAAAGATGGGAACTTTATAGAGATATATTATTAAGTTGTTATATAAAACATCATGGAGGGCAGACAGTCTGCAGCCCCGCAATGAAGGGACCCGACTTGGGCAAAGCTACTTAGGTTGTGAGTCAAACCAAGACGCAGAGAACGCCATTGAGAATAGCGACCCGCCAAACAACCATCGTAGAGACGCAATGCTACAGAATGCAACAAGCATCAATACGACTATCGTCGGGCTTACACCATCCCAAGGTCCCCCATACAGTCCCAGCAGACATCACCACCCGCATACCTCCATCGACCAGAACCACAAGATGCATCGAATCAGGTGCAGCACACCCGCAGATCCATCACAAGACACAATACTGCAAGTAGCAGTAAGCATCAATGCAACTGTCATACGGATGGCGCCCCCTCACAACACACCCACATGATCCCTATCGACTTTGGTAACAAAATTTGATAATGTTGTTAACTAAAAATACCACCAACGTATCATAGTAGTACGGTACTAAGACGTCAGTAGCCAAAACTCCACGTATCATAGCGCTATTGCACTAAGACATGAAGTTGAGTATGCTTGCTGCACTTAAAAGTACTACCAAACACACTCACCCTAATCCGAAAGATAGCCGACGTATCATAACGCTATGCGCTAAGACGCCGCCCCCAACCGGTAGGGGTGTGCGATATCCACGGGCAAGTCGTATTGCTACAACAAACCCGCTTACCACCGGCACTAAGATGATATGTCTAGGACACATCGGTTAGTGAGTCCAAGTTTACCTCGGTCTCAGAGGCTGCGAAGCAACCTACACGCCACTATAATAATCCTTTTCAAGTCCCATTTCTTTCAATATAATGCTTTTACATATTTGAGACCTTCCACATATTTGCTTTATTTCATAGACCATACTACTGTATGTCTTATTCATATGGGACTTCAAGTCACAACTCTGCTATCATAATGCTTATGCATCATAGAGACCTTCTATATTAATGCTTTGGTTCGTCAGACCTTACTATGTTAAGTCCCTAATATAGGACTAGTCATTGTGCAACCTTAGTACTAGCAGTCGGTCACCCGACCACCCCATATATATGTACAACCTTGGGTATGTGTCTCCGACAACGCCCCAATATAAGGGAACATTATAAGAACACGTTCATTAACTTAGAAATTTTCCAATTATTACACGAACACCTTCATCAACTTAGAAAATTTTAATCCATTTTTTCTATTATATTACAAATGTTATTTATCTTTGTTATTGCAATATAATCGCCTTGTATTTATATATGATTTGATACATTTTTAACATTTTAAGCAGGTTTTTAATAAATTTAGAGATTTTTAGAGACATTTTATGCGTTTACAAATATATATAATATTCAATATTCCAAATGGATATTTTTGAACTCTATGCTTATTATTTGCATTTTTTTGTTTAAATTATAATTTCTATGACATTTTTAAATGTCTGTATAATGAATTTAATTATTATTTATTAATAATAATTATGAGGCGTCACAACTTCATTAGACGAGACGTCTCAAACTTAACGTTTAGGTTCAGTGTGTCTCTAACCATTCGGTGATTGCTACCAGTTTTCACCCTCGCGATCACGAAGACATCACTGAACAGTTGTCGTCTGGTCGTCATAATGAAGTCAATCTCATTTTTTGTCGAACCATCGGGGCTCGATCAGGTCCACTTACTGTGGGGCCGCTTCTGGAAGAAAAAGTTCATCATAAAGAGTCCCTCTTTCTCCATGAAATCGGCTAGCTGCTGGCCCCTTGGGTTCCGTTGCCCTATTCCAAATTTCCCTACTTTCAGCTCACCGTTCTCTCTTGTACCTAGTTTTGCATTGAAGTCTCCCATTAACACCGGTCTCCCATTACCGGTGATGTATTGTGCAATAAAGTCTAATTTCTTTCTTTCTTTTTTTATAAAACGTCACCCCCACACTAGGATTTTCTCCTGTGTCGTGGAGGCAGTTTACAAACATAAATTGCACGAGGACAAACATCCAGACCCGGAACAATTATTTGTAGGCAATACAAATACTTGTTCCGTGCGGGATTCGAACCCGCGGCCCCCAGCTCAACAACTGATTGCTAAGCCACTGCGCCACGGAGCCGTCATCAATTTACTCAACATATTTTAGTATTAGTGACCCACTCAAAAATTTCAGGCTGCGATCGCGCCTTTTGTGACGTTTGTGTTAAAACTCCAGACATATCCCGCTTTGGTCACGCCATACAAATAGACATCTTCCTTTCTCTCCGTTTAATTAAGAAGTTAATTAAGATACTGTTTATCAGCAATTAGTGAAGATACACTGAAATCAAGAAGAGAAGACAGGGGTAAATAATGGAATTATATTGGTTATTTAAGGCGCATCTCCTCTTTAGTAAATTCCAGGCCTTAGTATGGCTAAAGCGTCTTGGTAAGCTCCTTCCATAGAAGGATTCAATCGTCACGATAGGCTACCTAATTGGTTTACTGTAATTGGCTGGTTCATAATTGTAATAGTTATTTTATAATCGTAAGAGACGACCTAATTTGCCGTGTAGAGACAGCGTAACTCCATTACCCAATTTCCACTCATGGGTGCCGTAAGAAGAGACTATGAATGAATCTCAGAAAGATCTGATGGCTTCTGATAGATGATGCTATTACCATCTCATAACAATAGACGTACAAATGGTAAAATAAAAAAAATTGTACAACCGACTGCAATATAAATCATTAAGGAAAACTTAAAAACTACTATACATATATATATATATATATATATATATATATATATATATATATACATATATATATATATATATATATATATATATATATGGGACCACACGAGAAGCACCAGCTTTCAAATAAAAAAGAATCATCAAAATCGGTTCACCTAGAAAAAAGTTATGACGTAACACACATAAAAAATAAAAAATAAAATACAGTCGAATTTTTGTATCTCTTCCTTTTTGAAATCTGTTAAAGATATACAGACCGGCAACCAAAGACGTATTAAAAAGATGGACAGGTTACACACTAACATTATTGTATTTTAAAGCGACATAAATGCATCGCTACACTAAGCACTAAGATCGAGCACTAAGATGAAATGCCTCACACCCTGTAATTATATGATCTCCAAAGACGTAATAAAAAAAAGGATAGACGGGTTACACGCTAACATTATTGTATTTTAAAATGGCGCAGGTAGTACTATATCTACGTACAGTTATTTATTATGACACGTTGCGCTAACAAAAAGAGACAAATGATACGGCATACATATCGTTAGAAAAATATGAATATACATCATTAGTTGCGTATTGATTGCTGCTGAGCGCTCATTGGCGCGCTCGTGACATACCGATATGGAAATGAACACACTAGCTAAAGTCAAAGTTTGCACTAGCAGTTAGTGTTGAAATAATAAAACCAATTATGAACAAAACATCTATATTGTAATTGTAATTGTAAAGGCATTTTTACCACGAATAACTAGAAGATTTACGCGCTGTAGCGAAGGTACAGTCGCGACGCGAGAGCGTGCCCGACTGAATGCGAGTCGGGCAATTACCTAACTTTCGTATTGCCATTTTAGAGCGAGTATGACGTATCTATACTTTAAAAACGTCGTCCCACGGCCTGCCAGGCGACAGGCCGCGCCAGGCGTTGCCCCGCCTGTATGGGCCTGTCGCGGCCCGTACTGAGCGTTCCCACGGCGTGTGCCGGCCTGGTGCGGCCTGTCGACTGACATTCCAACATGTGAAGTGATACGGAGCGCATGGCTGCGTGTGCGGCCGCGGTGGTTTTATTCAGTGGTGAAAGTTTGATAAACCAAGCAAAAAGAAAGCAGAAAAAACGACGCTGGTGGGTGTCATCATTCAACAAAAGCCGTTCTTGTTGAGGTGACGAACTATTCCAAATCGCTGGTTCATTTTCATAAAGAGTTAAAAACTGGAATATAAGCTCGTTCGTCCATTTCATAATGAGCATGTACGCGCAAGCGCCACCGCAGTTGAAATGAACGATTGCAACCGACGCAGACGCGTCCGTACAGGCCGCGACAGGCGCCGTCGCGCCGCGCCGCGCCGCGCCGCGCCGCGCCTTTGATCTTACCGACTCCCGATGGATCGGACGGGCGACAACAGGCCACCACAGGCCTCATCGGATGAGATGGTTCCCACGGCCTGTTGTCCGGCCTGGCGCGGTCTGACCTGTGACAAAACAGGCCGTGGGACCCTAGCTTTAGCCGGCAACGGGAAGCAGAGTGTAAGGCGCAATACACCTGATACTCGATCGGGAACCCGCTTGCTAAGCGTAGCGATAAAGGCAAAAGTCTAGTCTAGTTACACTGTGAGGGGCGTAAGGAGGGGGTTAAGGACTGACGAGGAGGACCACAAATGACATGTTCTATTTTCTCGACATAACAATGTTACTCTGGCAAGATAAGAACTTGGAACCTTGAGATGATCTGCGGCTACGAATACCCGACCAACGGAGAACATAAATTCGTCAATATAAATAAAACAACATATTATCAAATTCGAACTCGTTTATTCGTTTCGTGACAATTTTACATTCAAAATATTAAGTTTATTTACGTATTGTCTAATACATTAGAGTACGATGCGTCTACAGTCTCATCAAGGATATTAAAAATTATCCTTTCATATCTTTTTAAATGAATGTGGATAGTTATTATTTAAAGTCATCAACAAAAAATGACGAAGGCCTGTAGACCATACTGCCTTTTTCATAAATGAATATAGAAAGGAAAATAATTTTTAATCTCACGAGATGGCATTAAGTTTTAGACTCACTCTGCATAATGGTCACAGTCGTACGCAAATAGTAATAAAAAAAAAAACTTGTTATTAATATTCAATTAGTGACAACTATATAAGTATATTATTAGAACTTTTATTAATAAATTCGGTCCTAAAATATAAGTTGCTAAGTACATACCGTGTGTTTCTCTTTTCTGACAATAAATCAATATAGTAAATAACTTTTAATTTCTTATAATTAAAATAAATTGGCTAATGATCTGATTACATCATATAATTGCTGTAAACATTCACGGCCTTACTCGTAATAATTGTGTCAATCTTAATAATGCTTAAAGTTGCTCTTTCTCACATCTTTATATAGCAATAGAAAGAGATAAATACAGCGATAATTTAAGTAAGTGAATACCAACGATTTTAAAAGCAAGGCCGTCAGTATAAAAAGCCTAGACAATAATAATAAAATGATAATGCCAATGGCTACGTAACCATTGCGACTGTGACCTTAGAATGAGTGTATATATATTTTTCGAAAATTATTTCGTTATCTACGCTAAAGAATAATTATTATGAACTAAACTACTACTAAATAAAATAATTAAGAAAGTAGCTGAACTAACTAACGTCACTTAACTCACTCCATTGTTATTGCTATGGCAACAATAGACATCGAATGCTGCGTAGTTGGCGATGATTCATTTTCAGGTCTAGCAGCATTGATATCTCTATTGACAGTAACTTCGATATACTTTTAAAAAATAAACTGATATACTATAACGTAAGGAACGTTGATGTTTTTTACTGTGATTGTTTTGTGTGTTGACACACAAAACAATCAGTGTATATACATTAATTATTTTAAACGAAATACTAGTCCCTCACCCATACTGAATCTTTGTGAACATAAGTTGCATTTGTCAGTTATAGTTATTCATTTAAATTAATCCTAAACGACTTTGTGACCACAGATTATACAAAACAAATGTCCCAAAATCCCGCAAAAATATGTGTATGATGTCAACTAATACAATAAGCTTTAGCTTAATCTAGTAAGGCATTTTATATTTTATCATTGTAAACCCCGAAGAACCCCATTTTGTGTTCATTTAACCGGCTTCTTTACATTTTTGGTAATATCAGTGACCTACAAATTTTACAGTAACTATTATATTTTATTTTAAGATCTTGCTACGTTTGTTTATTACCCTGCGTATAGATTAATCTTTTCCTAATGTTATTGATATGGCCGCTGCGTCTAAAAACTTGCTGCACATTCAACAAAAGAATATTAGAATATTTTTTTTTTAATAATAAATGCAAAGTGATTTAGAAAAAAACAGTTTTAAAGAAGATAAAATAATGATTTATATGAAGACGTTACAGGTGACACAGTATTGTGGTTATGACATAAAACGAGAATGTATTAGTCACAAAATAAAATTTAAATATTGATTTTACACATGATGTAATGACCATAAAATAGTTTATCGTCGTCAAATGCAACGAAAATGAACTAAATTGAGTTTCGTCACACCGCAGTACGCGTTACGTTAGATGTGCGGCCCGATCACGGTTTCCGGTAGGCTCAGGGCTGGTATATAGAACAGAGGCGTAGTGTACAGAACACGCTCTTGCCGTCGGCGGAGCAAGTACAGTCGTTGCACTCGCGTTTGAACTGTTCCCCGGGGTTACAACGGAAATTAGGGTCTGCATCTAAAAAAAATATTTAATTGGGTAGTACAAGCCATAGACATCATAAGTACGAGTACTGTCAGCACATCGGGTAGTTGAACAAATAAACATACGAGCGCGTATATAAACAGCCACAAGTATACAACATCCATGTCGAATAAATGGATCCGAAGGATTTAGTACCCGTGAATTATACGTAGGTACATATTATAATCGTTACGAGTGTGGATACTACAAAAAGAAATATATTTTCTATTTATATTTTTTTAAACTCCTCTCGTCGATATCTGAGACCGATAAAGTATTTTTAATCTATGTAGAAATTCATTTAAATAATAAAAATCATTCATAATACCTCATATTTCAGACGTAGAAGTCTCGCTTGCCAAGCGGCTAGTGGCGGATTAAATATATCTACTACTCCATATCGTACCGAGAGTGTCGTAAGAAGTGACAGAGGGAAAATTAAACAAGAGATGGGCAGCAACATCTTCCTCATCACAAGTCAGTAATAATAAAAATTGCGGTTGCCAAACCGCCTGCTATGCTGTAACGAATGTCCCTTCGGCAATCTATGGAGAAGGCCCATGTTCAGTGGGCTTTTCATAGGCCGTGTTTTTTTAATAAACATTACCTCCATAAATTGCACAAGCACGAACATCCAGACCCAGAACATTTATTTGTAAACCATACAAATACTTCTTCCGTACGAGATTCGAACCCGCGACCAGCGCTACAACTCATTACTAAGGCACTGCGCCCGGGAGCCGTCAAAGCCGTATTGAATGACTGGTGAGGAAAGAAACCCAAATGAATTTAAAACAAGCGGCGTACATCCGTTTACTGGACTCTTCGACGTCGTGCTACACTTTGATTTGGTCGCAGTCGAGCGCTGTGCAGGTGGCACACAGACCGTATATCACATAGGTATCGTAAGAGGCGACAAAAGGAAAATAAAACTGGAGATAGGCAGCAGCACTTTTCTGATAGCAACTGAGTGATAATAAAATAACTGCGGTTGTCAACCAGTCTGCTAAGGCAATTATGGTAAATTTCCCTCCTAATTTCCCGGCCAATTTTTTATAACTTTGACTTTAAGTGCTGTCTCTATCACTTTAAGTCAAAGTGACTGTGACACATGCGACTTGACGACATCTTAAAATTGAGTGTCTTTCGAGTATTTGGGCATTAGGCAATCTAGTGTATCTGGTAGGTCTATGTTAAATGAATGGTGAGTAAAGGAAACCCGAATGAATTGAAAACAAGTGGCGTACATCTAATTACCGGACGCATCGACGCCCTGCTCCACTTTGACTTGGTCGCAGTCGTGCGCGGTGCAGGTGGCACGCAGACCGTCCGCGCCGCATCGACACACGTTGCACTCCTTTTGGAACACGCTGCCCGCTGTGCAGTTAGCGGCCACCTCCACGGTGGTGTCTGAAATATTTATCGCGACATTACATGTCTCGAAGACTAAAATAACTAATATTAAAAATTAAAAAAAAACTGTTGATCTTCAAACGGTTGAACAGATTTTCTTGAATCATAGTTAAGAACACTTTCGATCAAGTCATCTATCAACCAAAAGAAACTAAATCAAAATCGGTTCATCGGGGCGTTATGATGCATCAGACAGACAGACAGATACGCACGTCAAACATATAAATATAACACCCCTCTGTTTTCTTTGGGGGTTAATAATCAGCGCCTCAGTGTTTTATTGTAACGCATCATTTATAATAACATTCATTGCTATGCGGACGACAGCACTGGTGATGCTTTATATACCGGCCGTGCCAATATTTCTCGGGAAAGCGTCGTCGAGTACCGGGACAAACTTGAGTCTGAAGTCGAGTTTTTGCTTAACAAAGTCTCGGATTGGGGGCGACTAAATCTAGTCCAGTTCA
Source organism: Parnassius mnemosyne (assembly GCA_963668995.1). Lineage (NCBI taxonomy): Eukaryota > Metazoa > Arthropoda > Insecta > Lepidoptera > Papilionidae > Parnassius > Parnassius mnemosyne. Next base: position 14,433,218 of record CAVLGL010000086.1, read on the forward strand.
ATCCCCAGAAGACACAAGTTTGCGCGTTTACCGCTAAAAAGAACCCCTTTGTCGTATCTCCTCAGTTTCAAGGCACTCCCCTTGCTGCCTCAGCTAGTGTCGGAATCCTTGGCGTCGACATATCGAATAGTGTGCAGTTTCGTGGTCACTTGGAAGGGAAGGCCAAATTGGCCTCTAAAAAGCTTGGCGTGCTCAGCAGAGCGAGACAGTATTTCATGCCGGCACATCGCTTGCAACTTTACAAAGCTCAAGTTCGGCCCCAATGGAATACAGTTCTAATCTCTGGGCCGGGGCACCCCAGTGCCAGCTCCTTCCACTTGACCGCATCCAGCGCAGAGCGGATTGAATCGTCGACGACCGAGTTCTTTCTGATCGGCTCGATACACTGGCACTGCGTAGAGATGTTGCATCTGTTTGCGTATTTTATCGCATCTATCACGAGGAGTGCTCTGAGGAATTGTTCGGACTAATTCCAGCCGCTCCCTGGCCCACGAAATTCAAATTTTCTTACGTTTTTGGAATTTGCAGGTCAGGGTCAGGTTGTATATTTAACAAAATATGATTCGCGACCGTAACGAGTATGTATTTACAGAATTATTATCATTAAAATCGCCAATACAACCCTCTAAGTTCATATAATCCCTTTAAATGAGTTTTTCTGGAAATAGTCATATAATGGGATTATACGCACTTAGAGGGTTGTATTGATGATAAGAGTGATTATAATTCTGTAAATACATACTTGTTACGATCGCGAATCATATTTTGCTAAATATGCAACCTGCACTGACCTGCAAATTGCAAAAAACGTAAGAAAATTTGAATTTCGCGGGCTACCCTGGCGCTTTCACCGTAAGGCTCTGAACGATGGGCGAACTTTGCGATTTTATTGGCTCACCGGTATAGCTCGTGGATCGTACGAGTATATACTGACCGATACTGACACATTTGATGGTAAATAACCTTCAAAAACTTATTTATGTTGCTGATATCTAAACTTTATGGTTGTAGAAGGAAAGTTTAGACTTTTTATAATAAGTAAACGCTGACTTCATGAGAACCAAAAAGAATAAAATAAAATAATTAAGGTACTTATATCAAAAGATCGAATGTCGTCAAAAAACTTACATTAAAAATTTTATACCCTATTTTTTCCCACTTTCTTTAAATTTATATGGAACCACCCTGAAGTGTGTATTTGTTAATATAATAATCCTACAGAGTCAATAAAAAAAATTATTAAAATTGGTCCACGACGGTCCACGGTCGATAATTGACAAATACAAAATTTATGTGATCCACTTACAGATAGTTTTTTTTTTGTATTATGCACCTAAATATTTGCACGTCTGCGAGCAGACTAAACACATGTACATTATAAATAGTTTAAACTTAAGACCCTGTCAACTGTTTTTCTTGCAAATAAAGAATGTGTATTTGTATTTGTATTGCAAAAAAAAAAACATACACTCGAATTGGGAAACTGCTCCTTTTTTTAAGTTGTCTAAAATATTATAAACGTCACTTACCTCTTTTCCTCCTGGCTCCACCATTGTTGTTATTGTTGAGCGCGTTGCAATCGATTCGCGTGCAGGAGAAGTCCTGACCCTCGTTATCGCAGAGGCATTTATTGCAGTCCATGCGGAACTCCTGACCCGGCTGGCAGGCTTTAGGCGGCTCCTACTGGATACAGTACGCGTTATATCTTGTTCCTTCGATCAGTTATGCGGTGAAATCAATTTTTTTATAGAACGGGGGTGAGAAATTAGCACACAGTCCACCTGAAGGTAAGTAGATGCTGTGGCCCGTAGACGTATACATTTATCTTCGGTTAAGAATCAAAATGCAGATACGTTGTCATCCCTGAGGACTACGTTGGAATGCCTCGTTTCCAGTAAAAAGGGTATACGGTCCTCTACACTCACCATACGAAACACAGCAGCGTTAAGCTGCTATTTTACGCTGGTATTCTGTGAGAGCGTGGTCCTTCCCCGGTCGGACAGACCCATTCGTGCTACAACCATAATATAGCTGCAGCGTTGGTCTACCCCGTAAAAATATCTAACACCATTCTAATAGTTCTACATGAGTAATAAGATAAAGGCAGTATTTTATTTTTAGTTGTTACTAGGAATACTCAGCGGCCCATCTCTTGGTTTGCTTCCCTCTGTTGTCCCTTATGATACCCTAGAGACGATATGGGCTAACGGATAATCTTACACCCACACTACACGGAATAATTTTCATTACTGAAGAGAAATCTATTCCAACTGAAAGTGTAACGATTTTAAATATTTTATTGGCTTAGTTTCGCTTTAGTAACACATTAACACATTTACTCAAGGTTGCTCAGCGAGCTATGGAGAGGGCTATCCTCGGGGTTCTCTGCATGATAAACTTAGAAATGAGGATATCCGCAGTAGAACCAGAGTGACCGACATATCCCAACGGATTAGTACGCTGATGTGGCAATGAGCCGGACATATAAGCTCGAAGAACCGAAAACCGATGGGGAAAAAAGGTTCTCGAGTGGTGGCCTCGTACCGGCGGACGAAGTGTAGAGAGTCCTCCACTAGATGGAGTGACGACCTGGTGAGACATACAGGAAGTCGATGGATATAGGCGGCTCAGGACCGTGCTTTGTAACAACTTTTATACCTGTATTATGCAAATAAATGGATTTGATTTTATTTGATTTGATTTGTGGCATTCCTTGGCCTATGTTCAGCAGTGGATCTGTGAAGGGCTGCAATGATGGTGATGAACACATTTATATCCCTACTTTTCACAAATCTTTACTACAATTTGGCTTAAATTGTGAAATGATAGAGATTAAGCCCAAAACTGGGCTAAACCTAAAGGTGAGGTATGAACTAGAATCTTCCATTTGATTACTGTGGTGTCCTAGTAGTATTCTAGACATTAAATTGTGTTTTAAATACTAGGAAATACTAGTGTCATTAATAACATTGCCTCTAGTATTATGTTCAAAAACCATCAACTAAATAACTCCAATACCCCTTGGTATAGACACAGAAGATGTAGATTATGGCTCAGCACGAACCGGAGAAGTGCCAAACCCCCACAGAATATCAACAATAGTAGAGTAATGCTGCTGTGTTTGATGTGGTGGTTGTAGAGACCGGAGACACTTTTACATGTAACGAGGTATTTCATCTTAGCCATCAAAGGAACGCATTTGCATGACTATTGATTGATGTGGGTGTCTATGGACCACACATTCAACTCACCATCAGGTGGACTGTATCACCATTATCACCATTACTTCTGAAAAAAGAAAATAATAGAATAGAATAGTATAGTATAATTTTAATTCTACGTCATTTTAATAATGCTTACTGAAAGTAGTTTTTACTTTTACCGCTGATGTGGAAAACTTCTGTCGTGCCAAGAACCAGCAAGAAACTCTACCAGGCATATTTTCAGTGATAATTAGTAAATTTTACATACTTATTATTTATATAATGTGTAAATAGTTTACTAAACAATGTAAAAGTAGGTTTGAAGAGTCGTACGTACTAGAATTAATTACTTCTAGAACTAATGACGTCCTCTCAGAAAAATCGGACGTCATGCAGCGATGGAGCGAATTTTATAGAGAAATGTATGCGTGTGATGATCTTAGTGAGGGATCCGGGGATGACGCCGTGACTGGTACGCCAGACCCGGACCTCGATGACACTGAGGTCATCAGTATGAAAGAGATTGAACGTGCGATTCGAAGTTTGAAATGTGGTAAGGCTGCGGGACCAGACAGAGTTACTGCTGAAATGGTCAAGTATGGTGGACCTCGCGTCTGGGACAGCTTCCATCTGCTGTGCAATTTATGCTGGCGGACGGGGGATGTCCCGGATGATTCGCGATCCGCAGTCATTGTGCCTTTATATAAAGGTAAAGGTTCACATTTTGACTGCGGGTGCTATCGGGCGATCAGCTTGACCAGTTTAGCAAGTCAAGTTTACTCGAAGGTTTTGACACGTAGGATGCAAGAGAAATCGGAAAGATTTCTATGGGAGGCACAATGTGGATTTAGACCTGGAAGAGGATGCACGGATCAAATGTTTTCTCTCCGCATGATCACGGAAAAGCTTCTGGCTGCTAACCAGAAGATTTTCTGTGCTTTTATGGATCTTGAGAAAGCATTTGATAAGGTTATAAGGAAGAAAATGTGGGAACTGTTGCCGGGGTATGGTGTGGATGGTCGATTGCTAAGGGCTGTGCAGTCTCTTTACTGTGACTGTAAAGCCTGTGTGCGGGTAGGGCATGACCTGTCACCCATGTTTAACGTCCAAACGGGCGTAAAGCAGGGTTGTGTCATGTCTTCCTGGCTGTTCATACTGTATCTCGACAGCTGTTTACAGAAGCTGAAAGATAGCTGTTTGGGTGTGAAATTGAGTGACATAAAAGTAAATTGTCTGCTGTATGCTGATGATGCAGTGCTTATTGCACCATCAGAGGCAGAACTGCAGGCATTAGTTACGTGTATGAAAGAGGAATGTGAAATTAAAGGTCTCCGTTTGAATGCTAATAAAACTAAGATTCTGGTATTTGAAAGGGACGAAGAGAGAACGAAGTGTGAAATATGGATAAATCAGGAATGTCTAGAACAGGTAAATGAAATTGTATACTTGGGGAGTGCTTTTAGCCGGGATGGAAGATGTGATTTAGATGTGGACAGGCGTGTCGCTGCCGGGAACAAAGTCAATGGTGCCCTGACTGCGTTAGTCAAAAGGCAAGGCGTAGCGAAGAGTGCACGCCTTGCAATACATAACGCAGTGTTGGTACCGACTTTGTTATATGGCAGCGAAACCTGGGTATGCCAGAAGAAGCATAAAAGTAAGTTGAATGCAGTGGAGATGCGATCTCTTCGTAAAATGTGCGGCGTTACTATGGCCGACCGAAAGCGAAACGAAGAGATTCGCAATATGGCAGGTTTGAAAGATAACCTTATCACAAAAATTGATAAGGGCGTGCTTCGGTGGTTTGGGCACGTTGAGCGAATGAGTGAAGACCGAATGGTGAAGAAAATATATAGCGCGAAAGTTAATATTAAAAGGTGTCGAGGTAGACCGAGACTAACTTTCGAAGACCATGTGAGCAAATTGCTCGAAGAGGGTAGGGTCAAGAGTACTCGGATACCTAGACGTGCATGCATGAAGAAGATAATGAATCTGAAAGAAGCGAAAGAGGTTTGTAAGGATCGTGACACTTGGCGATCTGTTCTCTCTGGCTACCCCGTCAGGGATTGTGCGTGAAGATAAGTAAGTAAGTAAGTAAGTACGTACCTGCGGCGACGCTCGTGTCTTCCGTGTAAGCGACGTATTCTGCAATAATAAAAAATAATTATGTACTGTTTAATATTTATATATGTATCTATTTTACATTTTTATGTATAGTTATATAAAAAATATTGCCTCTTCTCACTAGTTTTTTAAAGTTGTCACAAATATTAGAAATTTCGCTTAAAACGCCTTGCTTTAAGCGCCTGGACAAACAGAAAACTATTTTGTAGATCATACAAATATTTTTTGTACCTAAGACCAGCAGCGCCGTAGTTAAGCCATATTAATTATACGTATAACATGCGTACACTATATACTAAAACGTTAAAAATTTAAAGAACGAAAAATGCTTTAAAGAACACAACATGTTGCATGTTTTGTACTGTATAGTTTAAATGTTACTTTACACAATAGCACGAATTCCGTATAAAGATCCAAGATCCATAATCCACCACCAGAAGCCTACAACGCAAGAGATTCCAACCTTCGTATCATCTTCTGAGTAGCAAGCCCTCCTTGTGCAAGAGAATGACTTCCCATCGGCATTGCAACGGCACATGTTACAGTCTATCTCGAACACTTCGTCCGGACGACATTGTTTCATAATCAAACGTGCGTTTTGCTATATAAGCGAGAAGAAATGTTAATCACCAACTGGTAACTCAAAAAATATACAACTTAATTTCAGTACTAAGCCGGATATCATTAAGTTCCGAAATCACTGCTTTTTTTTACACACACACACAGTCCACCTGATGGTAAGTGGTTGCTGTAGCCCATAGACATCTACATGTATCTTCGTTTGCGAATTAAAAAGCTGATGCGTTTTCAGCCGTGAGGACTAAGATAGAATGCCTCTTTACCAGTAAAATGGGTCTCCGGTTCTCTACATTCACCATACGAAACACAGCAGTATTGAGCTGCTATTTTACGCTGGTACTCTGTGAGAGCGTGGTGCTTCCTTGGTTGAGCCGACCTATTCGTACTACAACTTTAATATAGCTGTAGTAGGACTCTACCACGTAAAAAAAATTTTACAATTATAAAACCTTAGTGTTCTATAAAACCTAAGACTCCTTTTCTGCCTAAAAGTCCGTCTGGGAAGTTACCACTTGATTCGTAATTGAGGATAGATGTAGATGGGCCACAACATTCACTAACCATCACTGACGAATGTGTGTTCGTTGTCACCCTTATTCTATAAAAAATGCTGTATAAACAACATGGCTTACAAAAGACGGATGTTTTAATTCCTCAAACCTAGCTTCCTAAAAAAACTTCCTGAGTGATATGGGATCATTTTTACCTTAGTGTTTATCTGAATTATCGCCCTCTTAAGTTGTTCTAACATTAAGGTGAAAGCTCCAGAGTGGCCCGCGAAATTCAAATTTTCTTACGTTTTTTGGACTTTGCAGGTCAGGGTCAGGTTGAATGTTTAACAAAATATGATTCGCGACCGTAACGAGTATGTGTTTACAGAATTATTATCATTACAATCACCAATACAACCCTCCAAGTTCATATAATTCCTTTGAATGAGTTTTTCTGGAAATAGCCATACAATAGGATTATACGAACTTAGGGGGTTGTATTGATGATTATAATAATTATAATTCTGTAAATACATACATGTCACGGTCGCGAATCATATTTTATTAAACATACAACCTGATACTGACCTACAAATTGCAAAAAACGTAACAAAATTTGAATTTCGCGGGCCACCCTGGGGCTTTCACCTTAAGCAGCAGTACACCTAATGTTGTGTTCCAGTTTTAGGGTTAAAAGATCCAGTATAATTATAGACCATGACGCATTTCATCTTAGTGCTCAGGGATGTCAACACCTGTAGCGTCTTTGTTTAAAGCTGGTTGCAGATCTCCATGGGCTACAGTAGCCACGTACTATTAGGACAACTACTGGTCTGCCACTGTAAATATTTTAGAAAACATAAACGCAGCCATAAATAAATAAAAAACATCGTTATTTGAATACATATAAATAGACAAGTCTTTGGAGAGTCAATACTGCCAAAAGAGAGGAATTAGAAATTAGAATGAATATTGGAATACCCGTCAACTGTTAGTCTATATCTAGTAACCCACCACCAGTATTAAACTATATAGACTACCTCTGACTTTACTTCTGCGTCAACTTCATCTGGCAGATCCGATACGCAGACCTTTCTAGTGCAGAAATAACTGGTGCCGTCTTCGTTGCACCAACAGGTGTTGCAGTCTTTAATAAACATTCTGTTCGCAGAACAGATTACTGCTTTTGTACCGTTTGCTTCTTTTACATTTGATTTGAGTGCCTAGAAGAGCAGTGACAGGGATTGTAATGAAATTACGGATTTTACAAATGCCGACTTAATCTGCACTTATATAACCATTCAAAATTGCCGCACCCATACACTTAAGACTAACAATTAACTCGTGTAACGTCGCTATCAATATATATATATATGAAAATATATATATATATATATATATTATATATATTGTTATTAATGTTTCTTTTCAGTTTATTATATAATTATGTTAAAAGTTGTAATTATAATTTATTCACAGTTTTATCTTTTACTTCGTGGTCCCTGCTAACTGCAAAAACATCAAAGTGATCCCTAGTCACAAAAAGGTTGGAAAACCCTGGTTTAGACGGATTAAGCCTTATAATCGCGTATGTTCACCGTTGTATAAAATATTCGATCATTACCAATTTTTTTACGATTATTTTCTAATAATCACCGTAAAGGTATTTTTACATAAATAATATTCAAAACAACGACACGAAAACTTCAACCAATAGAACGGGTATTAGTGAACACATATTGATCGGAAGAATAGGATACGTATGAGCGAGCTAATGGGCATAGTAGTGACTGCCGTGGTTTGAAACGAAGTTCCTTATCGCACGGTATGAATTTGACGAATGGCGAGAAAAAGTGTAAGATTTTTTCCGTTACGACCCACTTTCTATAGTACGAGCGAGATGGAATAATATCCGTCTCCTTCGCACTTTTGCTTATCTTGCCATGAAAGAAATATTATTTTAAATGACTCGTCATTTTAATAGACGCTTGTAATTCATTTGTTTGTATTTTTTAATCAATAATATAATACGTTTATCAATAATAATATACTACGAAAGAAACTTCGTTCCAACCGAGTGTTCCACGACACTCACGCATGTTTTTTCCCGTGCCTGGTACGTTCAGAGTACGTTCATAGTACAAGTATGTAAAATTCATAATGCTCAGAAATAAAACTACACTGTTTTATAGTTAAAATGTATTTCTTAATACATATTATGTACAAAAACATCAAACTACACCTAATTTCATATTCACTGTTCTTCTCCTTTATGTATTTTCTTTCATTCTTTTATTGATGCATTTTATCGTCAAGAAAAATCCTCAGGCATATCATACTCATACCTGTATTTTTATGGTACAATCGCCTTTTTATCCTGAAATAAAATGAAATATAAGATAACATACACTAAACTAATAGAACATAAGAATGTAAGATTAGTTCCTCTCCCTTCCACCATCGGACAACCAGACGTTCGGCCAGTCTCCACCCTTTCGTTGTTGACTTACCACGCATTCGAACCAAACGCTTCGCCACGTCGTTCATCGTGCGTATAGCAAAGGAGTGGAATAAGTTGCCGGCATCTGTCTTTCCATCCGATTACAGTGTGGGTGTCTTCAAGGCAAGAGTGAATAGGCTTCTGTTAAGTCAGTGCGCTTCACCATCTTAGGCTACATTACCACTTACCATCAGGTGGGATCGTAGATAAGCGCTGGCTTAGTAGAATATAAAAAAATAAGGGAGACAAACGAGCACACAGTCTACCTCTTGGTAATAATGTCCTCCAGACCGAATTTCGGTCACGGCGGCCAGTCTCAGCGGAGACTAGCCATCTGCGCAGGACAGGATTATAGTGCCCAAGTGTATGCGCAAGCACAGGTGCACTCTCTATTCCCTCACTCTCATAGTCCGATGGGACGGTAAACCGACACGACCGGAGAGAGATCAGGCGCAGGACCAACGGCTTTACGTGCTTTCCGAGGCACGGGGGTGAAACACCGCCGGATTCCTGACTCCGGGCAGCTACTGAGAATTTCTTGATGGAAAAACTCAATAACTGATTTTTTTGGCCCGACCCGGGATTCGAACCCGGGACCTCATGATCACCAGTCGCACTACTACAACCACTAGACCAACGAGGCAGTCAGTAAGGGCTCTTGGTAAGTGGGTGCTGTAGCTCATATACCTCTACATCTATCTATGTAAATATCCTCGATTAAGTATCAAAATATAGATGCTTTGTCACCCTTGAGGACTAAGGTGGAAAGCCTCATTTCCAGTAAAAGGGGCAGCATTAACCTACTATTTTACGCTGGTGTTGTCTGAGGGCGTGGTCCTAATGTTATATTACTTGAACTGTACTTTCGTATTTTCGACAAAGTTAAAACATAAAAGAAGTACTTGATAATTTCAAGAAAGTAACCAGTTTTTCTTAAAATTATCAAGTACATCTTTTATATTACTTTTATCCTAGATTTACTAGATCTTCTGGCATTACCTTTAACCTTTATGCAACATTATTATATTATTGTTATTATTTATAAATGAAAATATTAGAATAAAACCTTAAAATCCTTAGATTCGAATAGTTCTACATCATCAGGCAGTGGGCAAAGTTTGTTGGTGCAGGAGAAGTCTGAGCCGTCGTGATTGCAGCAGCATGTGTTGCATGCTATGTAGAAGATCCCCAGCGGTTCGCAGACCGAGTGCCTTTCTATGTGATCGACGCCCTGTCAAAACAATTGATAAATAGTGTTTACAATAGCATGGATGTGTGCACTACGTATTCTGTACTGTGATCGTGTAGCTCTATTTCGAATCGTGATCAACTTCGTTTTGACTTTTGACCTTTGATGCTATATTAGGTCTAGGTCTTCTATCTAGATAGTAAGACTCCTTTTCTGCCCACAAATCATCTAGTACTGCTCTCTTACCTATTTCTGTGCTGTTGCCGGTCTGAAGAGATAGAGAGTCAGTATAGTTACATGCTGTGATGAATTCCATCTTAGTCCTCAGAGGTGACACCACATCTGTAGCATTCTTCGCTTGAAGTTGGTTTCAGGTGTCCATCGACTGCAGAAGCCACTTATTACCAGGTAAATTGTAAATTAATTCGTCACTTCAGCTTTTTATCTAAATATGTAAATAGAAAGTAGAAAACCGAAAGTAGCCAGCCTTTCGGTTTTCTACAGGATGCATTTCGGAGAGTGTGCGCTGGAATTGCATAATTTCATTAGTTCCTCTCCCTTCCACCATCGGACAACCAGACGTTCGGCCAGTCTCCACCCTTTCGTTGTTGACTTACCACGCATTCGAACCAAACGGTTCGCCACGTCGTTCATCATGCGTACAGCAAAGGAGTGGAATAAGTTGCCAGCATCTGTCTTTCCATCCGATTACAGTGTGGGTGTCTTTAAGGCAAGAGTGAATAGGCTTTTGTTAAGTCAGTGCGCTTCACCGTCTTAGGGTACATCACCACTTACCATCAGGTGGCATCGTAGATAAACACTGGCTTAGTAGAATATAAAAAAAGATCGTAAGACTTAGGTCAAAAGATGTTATAATAATGAAAAAATAAATAAAGCGGTTGCAGAGTGCATTCCTGCCGACAATGATTCTCACAATACTCGCTGCTTGCGGTGCAATAAAATGGGGAAACGAAAATATGTAGCAGTTTTAAAAATAAAGTATTATGTAATCCTAATGTTGTGTGGGGCGGCGTTAGTAAATCTATCAAAAAAACATGCCACAAATATCTCATGGCTACCGGTAGGTAGGCGATAGACCTATAACAGCGAAAAGGGATAGAGATGCACTGCATCGGATACTGCGATCGGCATTCCGCCTTTTTTTTATAGGATAAGGATAAGGGTGACAAACGAGCACACAGTTCACCTGATGGTAATTGGTTGCTGCAGCCCATAGACATCTACATCTATCCTCTATTACAAATCAAAATGCAGATGCGTTGTCACCCGTGAGGACTAAGATGGAATGCCTCATTTCCAGTAAAAAGGGCCTCCGGCCACCTGCACTCACGAAGCGAAACGCAGAGGTAAACCTATACTTCACGCTGGTATTCTGTGAGGTCGTGGTACTACCCCGGTTCGAGCCGGCCCATCCGTGCGACAGCAAAAGCTGCCGTGTGGCTCTACCACTGTGCCTGTCGAGTGTAAGACAAATTCTCCCTAAAACAAAAGAGACCTATGTCCAACAATGGACTTTAACAAGGTTTTGAAAGGGAAGAATCTTATTTGTATTTATTTATTTATAATTTATTTTATTTTATAATAAAAAAATACTTTTTTATAGTATAGGGTGACAACCGAGCACACAGTCCACCTGATGGTAAGTGATTGCTGTGGCCCATAGACATCTACATCTATCATCGATTACAAATCAAAAATGCAGATGCGTTTTCACCCATGAGGACTAAGATGAAATGCCTCTTTTCCAGTAAAATGGGTCTCCAGTTCTCTACACTCACACTCAGCAGTGTTAAACTGCTATTTTACGCTGGTATTCTGTGAGAGCGTGGTCCGTTCCCCGGTCGAGCTGACCCATTCGTGCTACATCTATACTACTAATATACCTGCAGTTTGGCTCTACCACGTATGATTCTAGCAATGCAATAACTTTATAATATTCTCTTTAACCTTGTGTTAGGAGTAGTTTACAATAGTAGTCGAATGGCGGATTTGAACCCACGACCTTTTAGACCGCGCGGTTCGAACCCTGCCGATTGGCTACTGTCGTTTATTCAAAAACGATTACTTGAACTTAAATCCTTTCATTCCCATTGACATTCCCTTTATGACATATGCCCGTAGAAAGTGTTTTAAAAATTGTTTTCATTGAAATTTATTACCTCACTTTCCATGAATACTTCGACATCTTTGTTTATTATGTCAGTATCGTTATCGTTGTCTGACTCCATACATTCGTTATGAGTGCACGAAAAACTCTCACCATTCGCAGCACACTTGCAAGGATTGCATTCCATTTGAAACTGAGAATTTGATTTGCATACGGATCTCTTCAATACATTATGCTGATCGTCTTTTAATGTGTACTTCACTTCATACTCCTGTAGGGTTAAAAGTCTTTTTTTAATCTCTAATAAAAGAGTTATTTGTTTATTTAATATCTGAATTTTATAATGTTAGAATTAAACATAAATTTTACTCTGATCCTGTGTAACATAAAAATTAAGAAACATTTATCGTACTTACCTTGAAATAACCAAGTTGAATTTGTGCAACCAAATAGCCAAACGTGATTTATTAAAACACTTTTTAGACAAATATATGGCAATGTGAATGAATAAGATGATATTGTTTTGATAATTTTTTTTTTTTAAATGAAGTCTTGATACGTATTTTCTAATTAAAGCACAAAATATTCCTGTCACCAAATTATTTTACTTCAAATTATACGATTTCGGTTGTGAATGTAAATGATTATCGTTGTGATTTCCACGGATGACCCAAAATTTTATTTAAAGTTAGAACACAATAAACATTAAAATAAAAATTACTAGATTCAATTAACTCACCGGTGCTGGTTCGACAATTTCCTCGTAGTCCTTTGAGTCAACATTGAAATCTAGAGCTGCAAAAAATATATATTTTATGTAATGTTTATATTCAATTTGATTGACTTATAATTATATAGCCCAATCGAATGATCTTCAAACTTATTCTCAATCCTTGTGTTCCGATTGGTCAATGTAAATATTTGTACAAATTGAATTACATTGAACCGCGGCATTGATCCAATATTTTTTTGAAGTGCTAATTTTACACTTTCTTGTATGTCTTATCATCATTAACTTCATCATCATTATTGCAACCCGTCACAAGTCTTCAACTAAACACATGCCACTCCCAAGGATTGCCACAAAACCATCTACTTCCATCGTCTTCTTGCATGTCTTACCAGATATTCACTCCGTCTAGTATGAGGCCGCCCTACACTTCGTTTAATGGTACGAGGATGCCGCTCAAAAACCTTTCTTCATTGATTGTAGGTTTTTGAGCTATACGGCCGCCCCATTTTTACTTCAATTTACTAATCCGTTGGGTTACTCGCGTTGGGTTGCACGAACTTGCATTAAAGTAAGTAAATGTAGCGGACTCTATCCTACTTTTTTTTTATAGGATCGGGTTACAAACGAGCACACAGTCCACCTGATGGTAAGTGGTTACTGTGACCCATAGACATCTACATCTATCCTCAATAAAGACTCAAGATGCAGATGCGTTGTCACCCGTGAGGACTAAGATAGAATGCCTCTTTGCCGGTAAAAAGGGTCTCCGGTTCTCTACACTCACCATACGAAACACAGCAGCGTTAAGCTGCTATTTTACGCCAGTATTCTGTGAGACCGTGGTCCTTCCCCGGTCGAGCCGACCCATTCATGCTACAACTATCGATAAACATAGATATGTACTATTAAAAATGTTAATAGCAAAACAATCATACAATAAGGCTTACCAGGTATAACACTGCATCCAATTTTTGTACACACAGCACGACCGTCGGTACACCAACACGTATTGCAGTCGTTCTTCCACACTGATTCCGGAGCGCAGCTGAACACTGTCTCTGGAAACATTTATATATTAAAAAAATAAACAGATGTACTTACAGTGTACACTGGTCTTAATATAGGTACTGCGTTTATGTGCACAGAAACAGAGTAGACATAACGGTAATTTACGTCTGCAGTACGTATGAGTCAACCCGACCGTTAAAGGACCACCATCGCACAGAATAGTAGCTTAAAATAGCAGCATAGTACTGCTGCATTTTATATGCTGAGGGACGAGAACCGGATACTCTTTTTACTGGTAACATGGTGGGATGAAGATAACGAGTCTGCATTTCGATTCTTTATCGAGGATAAATGTAGGTGACTATGGGCCACAGCTTTCACTTACAATCAGGTGGACTATCCTCCTTTGCAATTAGGGTGTTGGTTACTATAAGAAAAATATATAAGCTAACTGATGCAGTTTTGGATGAATCAATGCATAGCAATCAACTTAAAAAAGTAGTTAATACGTGTGATTTTTAAATAAAACTAATTTTACGGATTTTATCGCGTATATTTACTTATAAAAGTCGGGAAAGCACCTTCCAGCACCCCGTGACCACGGGTGCTGTAAAGCACCCGAAACGTCGGGAATATAAAAATAAGATAATATACGCGATAAAATCCGTAAAATTAGTTTTATTTAAAAATGTGTAGTGTTCGCGTAAATATAAGAAATTAATACGTGTGATGTTGTAGATAGCAAGAAAAACTGAACCTGGCATAAGTTTGGATAAAGGCTACGAGGATGAAGAAGAAATCTGACAGAGGTTTACCGTGGCAAATTAGTTTAATTCAAGCCACTTTCGCGAATCTTCAGGACAGATTAATAGTAGATTATTTAATTTTTATTTTTTTTGTTTTTAAAAGAAAACATTACAGCCCCCCCCCCCCCCCCCCCCACTAGGATTTTCTCCTGTATCTTGGAGGCAGTTTACAAACATAGATTGCACGAGAGCAAACATCCAGACCCGGAACAATTATTTGTAGGTCATACAAATACTTTGTTCTATGCGGGATTCAAACTCACGGCCCTCTGCGACATAACTGAATGCTAAGCCATTGCGTCACGGAGCGGCAAAAGAGTAAGCAGACTAGAAAAATTACGTTATTTTCCGCCGTTTATCTTACAATAAAAACTTCCATAACAACCTTTCACTATACCACTGTTGCACATAGTAACATATATCTATATCCTCATATATTACGTCATGGGGGGGGGGACTCGCCATCACGGTTGACAATATTATATTATTATAGATATGTTCTAATAAATCAAAACGTACAATGGCGCCTCGACACTAATCTGTAGACACTGTAATCGTTTTCGTTTTATAAATTGTATTTAAATTTGTGAGAATCAAACCATGCTTATAGGCAAACACGTACCAGTTTCCTGACCGGAACATTTCATTTCGGTGCACGTGGGATAACCTTCGGAGCTACAGGTGCACTCGTTGCATTGACTGGTCCATTTCGACCCGGGGGAACACTCCTTACCCGGTAGCAAATCGGATTTCTTTGGAACTGGAATCATAATTACATATTATTATCTATACAAATAAATAAAATTGAAGTGTTTGTTTGTAATGTTAAAATAACAGCTTTTTACTAAATACATAAGAATGTATATAGGGTACTTATAACAAAACACAATTTTAAAATTTTTTGTCTGTCTGTTGGTCTGTCTGTCTGTTTGTTCCAGCTGATGTTATAAGGAGTAACTTAGGCTACATATATTTTAGAAAAAGAGTTAGGATTCCGCGCAACATAAATAAAACCCTAAACTACACGCGGGCGAAGTCGCGAGGAACAGCTAGTTTAAAATGAATGGTGACAGGAGTCCCCCTTTAAGCTATGGAGCCTGTGACAGGGGGCACCGCTCTTTCTTAAATTTACAATTATATACTTAATAAAGCCATAAGTTCAGTCATATGAAGTAGACATGTGACGAGTACTCGGTTTGGATTCGGTACTCGGCGGATTCGGCCTTTTTTTAGCCGAGCACCGAGTATTAACGGCCAAGTACCGAGTACTTGGCCTTAATTGTATCCCAGAGAAAAATAAAGACTAAAAGCCAGCTTTTATCATTATTATTATATTAGACACATTAAAACATCAGGAACATGAGAAGCAGCAGAAATATTTAGAACGTACATAAGGATCTATAATAGAAATTTGTGGCGGATTGGGATTATTTTACTAGATATAGTGGACTGTATTGAGAATCTAAATCCCCTGAAACGTTCAGTTACCGCAGTCACAAAATCACACCAAAAACAGCAACAAACTACTCACGGTCTTACTAGCCAGCCTCCCAAGATCAGCAAACGTTGACAGCTCCTGGTAGCTTCTTCTACACGGTAGAATACACTAGCAATTAGATTGTACACGGTACACTCTGGAGTAGTCCCTTTTTTTAAGTTTTTGGAGAGATGTTCACATCACGAACACAAAGAGAATGTGTGTGGCTTGTCTCGCCTCCTACCCTCCTCTTCTCTTTTTTTTAACTCCACAGATTATTACAACGCATATTACGTCGCAATGTTGCCACTAGGTGTGACCGGCGCTCCGATCGTAGCAGATCATTGTGCCTCGGTATAAATTTTGTGAGTTGCGGTTTATTACTGAACACACCCCCCACCGAAACCATCTTGATGGTTTCTCCTAACTATATGAAAAAGATATTAGAGAAAATATTATAACTTAAGCTACGGAACATGCAAAATAACGCTGAGACACAGAATGTCCTCAACGAGAAAAAAAAATATTAATACACGTAAAAACTAATTTGAATAAGGTAGAGGTCTCAGTTTATTAACTGGTCTCTGTAGAGTACTCTTTTGAGTGCGAAGCGTAACACAACGAACAATCCCATCTGGACCGGGGTGAAGAGCCTCAATTCTACCCAAAGGCCAATTGCACGGCGGTACATTATCAGTTTTTATGATTACGAGATCACCTATTTTTATATTAGATCTATCCGAATGCCACTTTGCTTTCTGTTGCAGCGTATTTAGATATTCGTGACTCCATCTACGCCAAAACATTTGTGAACATTTTTGAATATATTGCCAACGTGATAATCGATTTATTGTTATATCCTCTACATTATACTCAGGTACTGCTGTTAACCCTTTTCCAATTAGAAAGTGTCCCGCAGTCAAAACGTTGAACTCATCAGGATTATCACTAGCTGGTAACGGACAAAGCGGCCGCGAGTTGAGAATCGCTTCTACTTTACAAAACACTGTTGTGAGTTCCTCGAACGTCAAACTTTTTTCTCCTACGGCTCGCGTTAATAGATACTTGGCGGATTTAATTCCAGCTTCCCAGAGCCCACCCATATGTGGTGCACCAGGGGGATTAAATCTCCATATAATTTGTCGTTTTGAGCAACCCTCTAATATATTGTTTTTTTGTTCGAGCATAAATCTTTGTACTTCGGTTAAATGCTTACTAGCAGCTATGAAATTAGTTCCGCAATCCGAATAAAGGAAGGAGCACACACCGCGTCGCGCTACAAATCTGTCTAAACACGCGAGGAAACAGTCCGATGACAACGACGATAAGACTTCAAGGTGTACAGCTTTTGTCGAATAACAAATAAATAATGCTAAATATGACCGTTCAACCCTAGCATTTCGTCGTAAACTTTCTTTTGTAAAGAACGGACCACCGAGGTCCACCCCTACATGCTCAAAAACATTACAAGGTATCAATCGGGCTGCTGGCAAAGGTGCCATCTCAGGCTGTAAGAGCACTGGGTTGTGTTTAAAACAAATTTTGCATTTGGACAAAACTGACCGAATAATGCGACGGGATGCTAAAATCCAAAAATTTTGATTAATAATGTTTTGTAAGGTGCGTGGACCTACGTGTAAATATTTTTTATGTAAATATTCAATAAGTAAAAAGGTAAATCTACTATTTTTAGGTAATAAACGAGGATGCTTCGCGTTATAAGGTAACGCTGAATAATTTATTCGACCCCCCACCCTGAGGTATCCGCGTTCGTCAATAAATGGAGATAATTTTCTCAACGACGGAACGTACTTTGTGCCCTTTGACAATCTATTTATTTCATTTGCGAAGTATGCACTTTGTACTAATTTAATTAAAACATCTTGGGCAGTATTTAATTCGTTAGTCGTCAGTATTGATTGCTTCGAGTGACCGGATTTGAGTCGGAACCATCTCAATATTCGAGCAAACGTACGTTGCAGTTTATAATAAGAAGAGAAATTGGAAAAGATTCGGTCACAGAACTCTAACTTAGTCTCCTCTATCGAATTATTTTCATTTGTGATTAAATTGAAGGAGCCTAATGTATGATTTGATTTCATTTCGGGTGTATTACTTTCATGTTGGTTGATAAATGTTCTCACTGGCCACTGCGAATAGTCGTCGTACAACCAAGATGGGCCCTTCAACCACTGCTCACTGCACTCCACGAGCTGTGACGGAGACGCTCCGCGCGAGCATATGTCTGCCATATTGCACTCACTACTCACGTGACGCCAACAGTGTGGAGGTAACACTTCACATACCTGAGTAACACGGTTACTAACAAACGGCTTTAATTTGTAAGCTTCTGTCTGAAGCCACGTCAACACGATAGTCGAATCGGTTAACGCAGTAATACGAGTAATTTTTACACGAGTTAAAATGTCACGGACATATCTAATTAATTTGCTTAACAAAACTGACGCCATTAATTCCAACCTCGGGATAGTTAATGGTTTGACGGGGGCTACTTTAGATTTTGCTGTCACCAGGCGTACTTTAGTTTGACCTCTATCGTTGCGACTGATCACATACACACAACTAGCATAACCGCGAGAGCTTGCATCGCAAAAGGCGACCAATTCGCATTCGGTCTGTTCTGGTAGCAGCATATGTCTATCTATCTTGATTGCCGTTAGTCGCGGGAGATCATCAACGTAATTAAGCCAGCGCTTAGTTACGTCAGTTGGCAGCTGCTCATCCCATCCTATGCCCAGCTTCCATAAATCTTGCATTATCTCTTTCGCGATGAAAATGCACGGTGAAATAAAACCCACGGGGTCGTAAATAGAAGCTAATAATTTTAAAACAGAACGTTTAGTTGTTACTTTATCAGTCTTATCTACTGTGAAATAAAAACAGTCAGTCAAAGGGAACCATTTCAGACCTAGCACTTTGACTGAATATTTGTTACCATCTTTCATAAATGTAACAGGACACTCTCGGTTTTCTAACGGAACGCGTTGTAAAACTTTTGCACTATTACTCGCCCACCTTTTGAGTATAAAGCCACCGGAATTAAACATCTCTAAAAGTTCATCTTGTAACCGAGATATCTGTGACAATGAACTACAAGAATATAGAATGTCATCCATGTACACGCCCTCGCGCACAACCTTTGCAGCGAGTGGGAAACGTTCTTCCTCGTCATAGGCTAACTGTAAGAGGGTGCGGATAGCTAAGAACGGTGAGCAACTTAAGCCGTAAGTGACAGTTTTTAATTCATAAACGTCAATGGCATCGTTAGGCGAATGACGATACAAAATATGTTGATAACATCTATCTGACTGATTCAGTTTAATTGCCCGATACATTTTGCATACGTCACAAATCAAACAATATTCAAACAACCTAAAATTCAATATTATAGCCCCAATATCTCGATACAGATTAGGCCCGGTCAATAGAATATCATTAAGCGAAACGTTCGTGGACGTTTTAGCCGAGGCATCGAATACCACACGCAAAGGAGTAGTGGAACTACTGGGCTTAAGTATACTGTGATGAGGTATCACATATTTGCTCGGGGTGTCCCCCGAATAAAGCTCCATGTGCCCTAGATTTTCATATTCGCACATGAACTCTGAATAGGCTTGTCGTAATACAGGTGAACGATTCAACTTGCGCTCGGTGAACAAGAGTCGCCGCTCGGCTGCCGCTCGTGACGCGCCCAACGGAGGCGGGTCTGGTATGAATGGTAACGGCACTGAATAGGTACCATCCTCAGTACGACTATAACGAGCCACGAAAATGTCTTCCGCTAATTGTTCCAAAGGATTAATCGAGGGTTTGCTTGGCAATTCTTCGATTTCCCAAAACTTACGCAACGTTTGATCTAAAGACTCTTGTTCATCAAATGAGACTGATAAATTATAATTTTTTAAATTGTCCTTATCATTGCTATAAAGTTTACCACTTACAACAAACCCGAAAGCGGTATCGATCACGCTTGGTATATCCGATGAAATAATATAAGGTTTATCCTTAATTAGTTCCGAAACTATATCATTGCCCAATAGTATATCGATACGCGAACGCTTATAAAATAATGGATCAGCTAAATTAAAATTCTTATATTTATTAATAACGTCCGAGTGGAATCGAACGTTAGGCATATCAGCAGATACCTTAGTCACTACGACCATGTTCAGTGTAAAACTAGGTAGGTCAGTGTGTAGGGACCTTAATGTGCATGTAATCATGCCGTGATTTTTTACAGCCTCTCCACCGAGACCATAAATATTAAACGAACACTTCTTTCGAGGTAAGCCCAAACGTTGAGCACACTCAGTTGTAATAAATGAGCTCTGAGCTCCAGAGTCAATAACTGCACGGCAGTATTGAAGCTGGCCGCTACTATCAATTACTAACACGCGCGCCGTTCCCAATACAACACCGTAACCCGAGTGAGCGTTATTGGAATGAAGCGTATCTATCGTATAACGCTCTGAGTCACTCATAGCCTGAGACGAGACGAGTGCTTGTTGCACTTGCGAGTCAGAGCACAATGGACGGGTGGATGTTGGCACGAGCGTGTCGCTCACTGGCTCCCTATGCAATAGATAATGATGTAGTGACGCACATACACCACAAGACATCTCACTTTTACAAGTTGAGGTATCATGATTTCCTTTTAGGCAATTATGACACAATTTTAAGGTATTGACACGGTCAATCCTTTTATCTACGGTCAATTTACGAAATTGATCGCACCTATAAATCATGTGATTTTGATTGCAATGCGCGCAAATTATTTTTTTATTTTTATTATAATTCGACACATTAGTATTTAAAACTGTCTTTGAATAACTTTTGTAGTGGTTATTATTGTTGCCTTTGTAATTGTTACATATAGACTTATTTCTTGATTGTAACGACATCGTACTATTCGATGAATGTTCGAGTACTTTAACTTGTTTATTTACAAAACTAATTAATTCCGAAAAAGATGGAAGTGAATTTTGATCCCGATTTTCTTCAAAAAGCCTCCTAGTATGCGCATCCAACCCACGTAAGGCTAAATGACAAAATAAATAGTCATGTAAATTTTTAATTTTTAATGCCTCGATGGCTTTAAAAGAGTGATCGAATGTTTCGATAAATAAAGTAAGATTTGCGGTAGTATCTTTATTTAACGGCGTAAAGTTTATCATTTTATCGATGTACCTACCCACGAGTATTCGATCATCTTGATATTTATTACATAAACTTTGCCATACGACAGTATAATTAGCGGCTGTTATGGGCAATTTTTTAACAATGTTTAATGCCGAACCTTTAACACATGAAAGCAAATAGTGAAACTTATCTATTTCGTCGAAATCTCGATTGTGGACAAGTGATACAAATGTATCGTAGAATGTGGTCCACTTCTCAATATCACCATCGAATTCAAATAAACGTAATTTAGGTAATGACGGCCTTACATCACTCCTATCTTTCCTACTGAGGGATGCCTGCTCGTCCGGTTTTAATCTTAAATATTGCAACCTACATGCCTTATAAAGTTCATCAAATGTATCTAATTCTCGCGTTGACAATCTTGTCTCCGGTTTTAATGATATATCTATTTCAATAATATTTAACACTGTTTCTTCAAACTTTGAGCGGACACTTTCTAATTCGGAATAATCGGCTAAGAAATTCTGAATTTGTGTGGGATCATTTATTTGGGATCTCGCGATATCGAAAACCTTTTGTAATTTAGCAAATAGGTATTCCTTTTTAAAAATAAGTGTTTGCCTTTTTATTTGTAATTTATCCGACATTATGAACAAATTACAAAATTAATACTTTATAAACGCACCGCGAGCAATGGACATCCAGGTAAAAAAGAGGCAAATTAAATAAGGGATATTAAATTAATTAAATGCGTAGTTTTACTCAAATATATGACGTCCACGGGACGCGAATTAAGGGTAGAAAATTATTATTCGAAGATCACTAATTCGAATATATGCGGCTCGAAGGCCAGAAATGTGGCGGATTGGGATTATTTTACTAGATATAGTGGACTGTATTGAGAATCTAAATCCCCTGAAACGTTCAGTTACCGCAGTCACAAAATCACACCAAAAACAGCAACAAACTACTCACGGTCTTACTAGCCAGCCTCCCAAGATCAGCAAACGTTGACAGCTCCTGGTAGCTTCTTCTACACGGTAGAATACACTAGCAATTAGATTGTACACGGTACACTCTGGAGTAGTCCCTTTTTTTAAGTTTTTGGAGAGATGTTCACATCACGAACACAAAGAGAATGTGTGTGGCTTGTCTCGCCTCCTACCCTCCTCTTCTCTTTTTTTTAACTCCACAGATTATTACAACGCATATTACGTCGCAATGTTGCCACTAGGTGTGACCGGCGCTCCGATCGTAGCAGATCATTGTGCCTCGGTATAAATTTTGTGAGTTGCGGTTTATTACTGAACAATTATTACTAATATTTAAAATTTGAGAGAGGAAGATTGTGATGTAAAAACACTAGTTTTTCGGCCCTATTTGGGTCTAGTTTGTAAGGGAAATAACCGCACGCCGCCCGCTACCGCGTTTTTTTTAAAGCCGAGTATTCGGCAGAGTACTCGGCCTAATCTAGGCCGAGTACTCGGCGAATCACTACTCGTTCCATGTCTAATATGAAGTTCGATCAGAGGTTTATTTTCGGCTTAGAGTAAAGACATTTATGATTTTAAGGTTAGACTAGCTATTCCCCGCAACTTCGCCAGCGTGGAATTTATAACGATTGGACTTTATGGTTTTTTTTGCGCATAACCCTAATTCCTTTTCTACAATAAAATTAGCCTAAGTTACTCCTTATAACGTTAGCTATCTGCCAGTGAAAGTACCGTCTCAGTCCAGCCATTTCAGAGATTAGCCAGAACAAACAGACAGACAGACAGACAAAAATTTTATAAATCGTGTTTTTGTTATAAGTACCGTATATACCTACTTTCATATACATTTAGTAAATAGCTGTTATTATGACATTACAAACAGACACTTCAATTTTATTTATTTGTTTATAGTATAGATATAGATGTACCAACGAATTTGATAGACCTTAGATTAACAATGTTAAGGTTTATATTCATTAATTCATTCAATTATTCATTATAGCCTATTAAAAGACCACGGCTGAACCTTGGCAAAAGATTCTCTCTCATATTTGCCATCGCTGTCACGCTTGACATGCGGGTTGGCAACCGTATTTCTTATTATTTTGGGCTATATTCTGGAAGATGCTGCTGGCCGTCTCCTGTTTCAGTTTTCCTGTCACCTTTTACTTTATCCACGGGGTGAAGGTATAGTGGACCTCTCATGGCAACGTTAAGGCGACACTGCGAAAAAATGCAGCTCCTTTCATAGAATAGTATAGGAGTATGACACGACTAACGAAACTGGAATTTTGATATAGGTAAATTCATGTCTTTATCTTGAATTTGCTTGTTTAAAAAACACGATTGTAAAATTTTGACTCGTTCATAATTATTTGCGAAAACACCTCTAAAAAATCACTATAGTTGAAATTACAACGATTCGTTGTAAGTTCAAATTGGGAACCACTCAAACACATTCATAACATCAATATTCGTAGTTTTCTTGCTCATTATTTTATTACTAAAATCAATAATTTTTTAAAAATAGTTTAAGATTCTAAGCGATTTCTAAGCGGTCTTAATCGTCACGAGCGCTACGCAATTTTAGACCTTATGACGGAGTTTTTGAAGTTCTTATAGAAATTATGTTTACCTCGCGGGCGATAGCCCGCTTCAGCGGTTTTTGATGTGTCGCCTTAATGTATTAATGAAATATTTAGTGACAGTTACATATTATGCAATAATTCTTTAGCATTTCCTTTAAAGGCGAGCATAAAGCTCGGAGCACACCAAATGCATGACTTGTGTGTTACGGTATTCAGTCGTACCTATATAAAATGTATAGAAGACGTCACAATATATGAGTTCCGGGTGTGGTATGTGTGAACGTAGTTGTTTTATATACGTGGTATTCTTGTATCACAAATGTGTTAGCTTGGCCGGGGAAGGATCACGCTCTCACAGAATATCTATATTTTTTAAATTTTTTTTTTTAGAGTGAGTGTAGAAATCCGAAGACCCTTTTTACTGGTAATAAGGCATTCCATTTTAGGCCTCAGAATATATGAGCCACAGTATCAACAATCAAGTGGACTGTGTGCTTGTTTGTCACCTTTATTCTATAAAAAAAAGTCTTCCACATAACCAGCCACATAGACGTGTCCAGTGTCCATTAATATTTATAATATTAAGTATTACTATATAGTAATACTTAATATTATAAATATTAATGGACATTATAGTTTACTGTCGTATTCATTTTAAATCAAAGACATTTTTAAATGAAATACATATAGGTGACAAACGAGTCTACCAAATTTGACATATTATGTATTTCGTATTTTCTTAAGCTAATGCGATAATATGTTTTTGCGACCAATAATTAAAAATAAGTTATTGGCCGCAGTTTTCTGCAAAAAAAAGACTGCAAGGCATGCTAAGTAGTTATTTAAATACTCACTGTCAGACCGCTGACATGTGTTAGTGGAACATTTAACGTCTCCATTGGCGAGACACAAGCAACTATTGCAATCCCGGTGGAACACTGTGTTGGGCTTGCACGTTATTGGTTCCGCTGTAAAGAGAAAATTAAATGTTTAGGAATTGTTTCGCTGGATGCAGTGCACTTTACCCGTAATCAACACGACTGTCTCTGTATTAGATATTTTCAAACATATTCAGTGTTAAGTTTACTCAAAACGGCAGCAGTAACAGTCGGTCAACACGAGATAATAATGCAATTCGAATTTACGTTATGGCAAGCAGTTTCAGTACATGAGTGTTTGCGCAAGTGTTGGTGGTGCACCACCTTAATACTCCGATGGAACGGCCATCCGATATGACCGGTGAGAGAAAACGCGCAGGACAAACGTCCTTACGTGCTTTCCGAGGCAAGGCGGTAAAACACCACCAATTTTCTGACTCTGAGAATAATTTCTTGACCTAAAAACCCAGATCAACGTGGCAGTCAAGTCATGTCATTCAAGAACAGAAGTTAGAGTGTCAACTTACCGGAGGGACTTGTATCACAGGGTTCCAGCTTGTGACACAGTGCAATTCCAAAAGGAAGGCACCGACATTGGTGGCAATTGCTTTCCCATTCTGTGCCGGCTAAGCATTTTACCTCTATAGGTCGTTTGACTTGTGCTTCCGACAGCGCTGTCTCTTCTGTAATAATAACAATAATTCAACTTTTAATAGAAAGTACAAACTGATTTCAAAAGGTAATAGATATAAAGTGGTCTAAATAATTACATTAAAATATTTTACGTCACCACCACTAACCCCTAAGTATTTAATAAAATAATTGCTTAAATAGGTTTAGTCGTTTTGAGAAAACAGTGAAAAGCTATACGAGTTCAATATAGATTATTTTCAATCATTTTCAATTGTAGTTAATGAACCGAAATTCATTTCTTTTATTATATTTTATTGGCCAAACATAGCATTTTTAAACGGCTACTGTATCTCATGTGCATAGTCACCTTGCAGTGTATCATGACTGCTTCGTTCGACCGGGAAAGGACCACGTTTGCACAGAATACCAACGTGAAATAGCAGAGTAATGCTGCTGTATTCCGTATGGTGAATGTAGAGAACCGGAGACTCTTACTACTGGAAACGAGGCACCTCGTCTCAGATTTGAGAGGAAATACATTTATTTGCATATTGACACTAAATAGAAGATGATGTAGGAATCTAAGGGACACAGTATCCTCGCCATCAAGTGGATTTTGTGCTCGTATTTCACCTTCAATTGTAATAGGTGTATTTACAAAATGTGTATTTCTGTTGCAGCTATAACAACAAATAATAAAAATTAAAATAAATTAAAAATTAAAACTACCACTCGCACTTGGCCGGTTATTTATTGCTTTTTGCTGTTATCAGAAAGATGATGTCCCCATCTTCTGCCTCAGTTTCCCTCAGTCGCCTCTTACGACACTCACGGGTAGTGGGTATTCTTACCCGCCACTACACGGTGAGGAAAAATTAACGTAAAAATATTTTAAAAATAATATTGCATTTATTGTAGGTAATCAGTTGTTCATGTGGGTCAGGACAGTGCTTTGTGGCATTCCTTGGGAAGGCCTATACTCAGCAGTGGTTTGTAAAGGGTGTAAGGGCTGTAATGATGATGATGTGGGTGATGATGATGAATCAGTTGTTATATGCTAGCTTACTTTGTTTTTGCAAACTTTCTACATACCTCATGTACAGTACACTCTACTCACTATGAATAGCACTTTACTCATTATACTCAAATATAGTATGCTTAATAAAATTACGATAATGTCAGCTAAATTAATTGCTATGAATAACGCCCTATTATATGTTAGTACAACAAATTTTCAAAAAATAGTCATACCAACTGATAGCAAAAGTGCTTTTCAACACATTGCTCGACGCGCCGCTAGTCGCAGATGTGTATCGATAGCATACTCTATATTAAGTGCAATATTTAAACTACAATGTTAAATCGTAATTTTGTTTTTCAGTGGGTACCATCACACATCGGTCTACAAGGCAATACACAAGGAAGAGAATATAACAATAATTCGGATTATACAGAAATTTTATTCAAATATAAATAGAAATGTAACACACTTTAGAAATAATATTTTGATAGAAGGTCGCAAGAAAACGGATATGGTCCAGAGTCAACCATCGAAAGCACATTGGTTTAATGAATGTCTATTGAATAGAAAATCTGTTGTAATAACAATGCGACTTCGTTCTAGACAAATTCCGTGCAACAAGTTTACTTATGTGATGCAAAAGAAACAATCTCCAAATTGCGAAACATACAATACAATAGAAGATATACAACACTTCCTTGTGGAATGTCCCAAGACCCATCAAGCAAGTACTGTAATTGGTCGCTAAAACTCACATTAATATTGTAATATAGGCAAATATCTAAGTGTTCTATCTGAACCATTGTCAAGTGCTGCACAAATGGATTTTTTTATAATATAAGGTGACAAACGAGCACATAGTCCACCTGATAGTAAGTGGTTGCTGTGACCCATAGACGTCGTCACCCGTGTGGACTAAGATGGAATGCCCCTTTTCCAGTAAAATGGGTCTCCGGTTCTCTACACTCACTATACGAAACACAGCAGTGTTAAGCTGCTATTTACGCTGGTATTCTGTGAGAGCGTGGTCCTTCCCCAGTCGAGCCGACCCATTCGTGCTACAACTATACTACTAATATAGCTGCAGCATGGTTCTACGACGTATAAAAAATGGTATACCATTTAGTTAGTATATTGTCCAAGTAATAAAATAAATTGTTTTCTGTTGTTTAAATAAAGGTAAGGTGCAATAAGAGATGACGTGTTAAATATTTTATTAAATATTTTCATTATTAATAACGAAAGTCCGTTAATTTAAAAAATACAGTAGGAATAAAGAGATTCAGAGTCTATTGGATAAAAATAACGATAAAAATATACGCATACATTAAATATTATTTATTAAATATTATTTAGGTCTAAGTTAAAATATTTATTAATTATTAAAAACCAACTTATCATAAAAATACAGTCTCGACATAAAACGTATTAATTAGCATTCCGCGCTCAGCATATTTCGCAATACTTTACAAGCTTTGTGATAGTACAGCACGTATCGTATCCATATCTTCTGCTCCTGCTGTTTAAACTACTTGCACGAGGGGCAGTATCATTTGCTCCCAGAAATAAACCGGCCCCGTTAATTATAGACGCGTAATTGCCCTGTTCGTAATTAACAATCACTTTAAGATAAAACTGGGCTATTTTTAACCAACATACAATGAAGACTCAAATGAATAACGGCTTATCTATAGCGAAAAGGTTATTTTTGTCCCTTTTAACAACAATTAGCGTAACTGTCGCTTTTGTTACTTTTTACCATGTTTCCTGGAACATGTAAGCCGAGTGTCGGATTTCGCAGAAATTGAAAAGAGAGGTGAAAATAATATTAACTTGCAGAAACCACCCTTCCTTTATAATATAAAAATACACATACGTCAATATTTTACAGGAATTAATATGCAATAGGATCCAGTAGTATACATATATAGTATATATCTTTATATATAAAAATTACGTGTCACATTGTTTGTCCGCGATGATGCTACTGAACTGATTTCAATGAAATTTTGCACACTGTGTGCAGTTTGGTCCAACTTGAGAGATAGTATAGTTTTTATCCCGATAAGTGACCCTCAATTTTTCTGTTGCTAATCTCAGGAGTTTTTTTAGGAAAGCAAATGGTCGTCGGAAAGGGCAGAACAACGTCAGCCTGTGTCAGTAACTATTTCGGAAGTTCTGAAAAAATAAATGTTTTTGTTTCCTGTGTTCGATATTATTCACTTGTTAATATCAAGCCATTTAAATTGTTATTTTATTAGAATTTAACGAAAAATAAAGCAATAACAACAAAATGCTTACTTCTTGTTTCATAGGAAAATAAAATGTGTCCACTCAAAATAAAATCTTCTTTTTTGTTTTCCACCGTGTGTGTGCTCTTTATCGTGATATCTTAGTAATTACTCAAATGTATGGGAATAAAACTACTATCCCAATAGTAGACATAATAAGTTATTCAAAAAATGACAAAACTATGATTAAAAAAACAAATGTTCCAATGATATTTACCGTGTGTTACGAACAATTTGCTACATGGTAGATTTTTTCTAATAGGTTATAGCAACACGTATGATGGTTTATTTTGTAAAGGCAACATTACTACTTTCAATATGGAATGTCAGTGTTATGTCAGACATCTTCGTTTTTGGAAAAGACAGTACTCGTGTGTGTGTTATTTTTCGTAATTGGATTTTAGCGACTTTTCGGAAGAAATTTTGCATGGTAAGTAATAACATTTTTTTTGCTAAGGTTAAAGCCAATTAAGAGGGATATGTAAATTATTAAAAATAATGTAATATTTCACTGCTTTGCATTGCATTTAATTTTTCTACACGACTTTTAGGTCATGGTATTCACGCGTGTTTGCTCAAGTGTTGCGTGTGATACGAATTTGTGTGACGTAACACACGTGAAAAGTGTAAAGCTTAGTGCACATTGCAATATTTACATTATCAATCTCTGAGATGTACGCTGCTGGATAAAGTACACTGTTTTCATATGTGGTAGAGCCATGCTATAGCTATATTAATAGTATAGTTGTAGTACGAATGGGTGGACTCGAACGGGGAAGTACCACGCTCTCACAGAATACCGGCGTAAAAAAGCAGCTTAATGCTGCTGTGTTTCGTTTGATGAGTGTAGAGAACCGGAGCCCCTTTTACTGGAAAAAAGGCATTCCTTCTTAGTCTTCAAGGATGACAACGCATCTGCATTTTTCTTCGAAAACGAGTATAGATGTACGTTTCTATGGGCCACAGCAACCACTTACCATCAGGTGGACTGCGTGCTCGCTTGTCACCCTTATCCTATAAAAAAGACCTCCCCAAGCTCTTCCCCAAAACACGCGATCCTGAGCCAGCTGCATGCAACGCTTATCCGCAACTTTTATATGGTAAACTGGCCCCCACTACGCGTTACATAGCATGTTTTATATAGCATTTTTTTTTGAAGATGCCACTAACACCTGCTGAAAAATAGGAGCTTTACCAAGAAAGGTTGAAAGAAACAAATCCAGAAAATTTATTAACACAGAAGAGAAAAAACACTGAGAGAAGAAAACGAAATAGAAAGAAAATAGCAGAATATTCTTCGTCTGTGCAGGAAAATATTAGAAAGCAGTGGAGAGAGAGAAAGAAAAAAAGGCAAAGAAGAATCGAAACATGAAGAAGTGCTTTCAGCAGAAAATGCGCAGATTTTAAAACATCAGAGGAATCAATATAGAAGAGGGATTTATAAACTAAAGACTGAAAACACAAAATTCCGATGAAGAATATTACATTTCTGATAACGATGATTACTTTGATGACACATATTTTCAGATAAAAGAGCAGAACTATATCAGATTTTAGAAAAAAACAGACTCAAATAAAGTGGAAAGAAAAAAACTGAACAGTCAAATTATGAAGACGAAAAAAAATACACTTGGAAGGAAGTGGCAGAAATAAGTCTTATATCTAATGAAAATGAGGGAGTAATAAAAACAAAGGTTGAATCGGTGTTGGCTACAGCTTAGCAGAATGATTTAAAAGACTTTGACAGTTAAATAAACGATACGGAAGTGACATCGGAAACTCAATCAGATATATGGAGGCTATGTTTCAATGACACAGTACTAGTAAGTTACTACCAAAGAGGCTCATGGAAATACTACATCGGTTTTATAGAATATATTCGCGTTGAAGAAGGGAAAAGTCATTTTACCGCACGGTTTTTGGAAACCGTAAAAAACTAGATAATAAAAAATCAAGACTCAATCACTGAGGATTTCATTGTAAAACAGATTAAGATTACACAAAACATTGAACGGTCAAAATAATACTTTTCAGCTGCTAATAGCGACTAGGTTTGTTTGAGTAGGATATAATGTGTTCGAAAATTATATTTTGTTTGATTGTATTATTATTTTTTAAGCATTTTCCAGGAAAAATTTTGATCTCATTATTTGAATAATTAGTAATTAAAAAACAGTAAATAATGTTATAGCTTTATTTGTGAAGTTTTTGAATTTAAATAAATAAATTGGTCTATAAAGTATTTTATTTGCAATTCCAATATAATAAATAGTCTCGTGTTTTTTTTATAGGATAGGGACAAACGAACACAGTCCACCTGATGGTAAGTGCTTGTCCTTACCATCAGGTGGACTGTGTCAGGTGACCCATTGTCACCCGTGAGGACTAAGATGGAATACCTCTTTTCCAGTAAAAAGGGTCTCCGGTTCTCTACACTCACCATACGAAATACAGCAGTGTTAAGCTGCTATTTTACGCTGGTATTCTGTAAGAGCGTGGTCCTTACCCGGTTGACCCGACCCATTTGTGCTACAACTATACTACTAATATAGCTGCAGCATGGCTCTACTACGTATAAAAATCGTGTGAACTAATCTTAACAATATTTCCAGTATGTTATCTATTTCCAGTGTGTTATTGTGCGTTACAAGTTCCCGTTACCCTTTTTACAGGAAAAGAGGCATTCCATCTTAGTCCTCACGGGTGACACGTCTGCGTTTTGATTCGTAATCGAGGATAGATTTAGACGTCTATGTGGCACAGCAACCACTTAACATCAGGTGGACTGTGTGCACGTTTGTCACCCTATACTATGAAAAAATATATATTCTTTTATATAAGGTCACTTCTTGTCAAACGAGTACATAGTCCACCCGAT
Source organism: Parnassius mnemosyne (assembly GCA_963668995.1). Lineage (NCBI taxonomy): Eukaryota > Metazoa > Arthropoda > Insecta > Lepidoptera > Papilionidae > Parnassius > Parnassius mnemosyne. The sequence continues at coordinate 14,464,898 of CAVLGL010000086.1, forward strand.
GATGGTTCAGTGCTTGTGAACAACTCTTTCTGTGCCGGATTAATATTTTTAATGCCGTCAAATGGCATTGCCTTCGCTGCTTTCTTCTCTTCTGAAGAGTAAAGAGAGCCAGTAAAATTACAAGCTGAGAGGTATACCATCTTATCCCTTAGAAGTGACAACGCATCTGTAACCATCTTTGTTAGAAGTTGGTTGCAGGTTTTCGTTGACTGCAGTAGCCACTTACCATCAGGTGATGTGTACATTCGTTTGTTACTTCAGTATTTTTTTTTTTATAAAAGAAAATATTAGTTGGTAAGGATTCATTTCTCCTTAGAAGCCCATCTAGAAATGTTTTTTTTTTTTTTATAAACGTTATCCCAACCGGCCAGCATTCTGTATTGTATTGCGAAGCCAGTTTACATATTTCTGTGTATAATAAGGGTGACAAACGAGCACAGTCCTAATGTTAAGTGGATGCTATGACCCATATCCATATACTTCTACCCTCGTTTAAAAATCAAAATAAAATGCAGATACGTTGTCAACCCCGAGCCGAACTTAAATGTAATGCCTAGTTACCAGTAAAATAGGTTTCTGGTTCTTATCACTTAATATTTTTTATCTTTTTTTTACTATATTATACAATATGACATAATTATGTCATATTGTATAATATGACATAATTATGCGATTACCACAGTTTTAATAATTTTCAGTTGTTATCGGGAAGATGCTGCTGCCCATCTCCTGTTTTATTTTCCCTCTGTCGCCTCTTACGACACCCACGGGACGGTATGGGGTAGTAGATATTCTTATATCCAATTTTATATCCAATTTCTTCTTTACCATTCTCATACGTTTGTAAAAGCCCACGGCTGGACATGGACTTATCCTATTGTAGGACGAGTTTGCCTTGATTGTCACGCTTGACAGGATTTACTATAGCAGTACTCAGTATTTTACTTCGGATATAATTGTGATGATCACACCACTATCTATCGGAAACCCATAATATTTTTCTAGAATTTTCTAGAGTTTCCCTTATAACACCCACGGGACTAAATGTAGTGATGCATAACATAATAAGATAACAATAACAATAACAATAACAATACATAACTAGACGTGGAAAATATACAGTACCCTACGAAGATTCATTTAAGACTACGTTTGCATCAAGACAGTATACAAGACTTTCAATTTACTTATATAATAAAATAAACCAAAAAATCAATATTTATCCTATGAATTACCATGACTGTAAAAAAACCGTAGCAGACTGGTTAAGAAAACTTACTTATGAAGAAACTGAATCCCTTCTAGAAAACAGTGCCTTATAAATTTTCACACTTACAGACTTCTCACAGTCATCCATACACACACACACACACACACACACACACACACACACACACACACACACACACACACACACACACACACACACACACACACACACACAATCACACACACCACACACACATACACACACACACACACACACAAACACACAATCACACACACACAATCACACACACACAATCACACACACACAATCACACACACACAATCACACACACACAATCACACCCACAATCACACACACACAATCACACACACACAATCACACACACACAATCACACACACACACACACACACACACACACACACACACACACACACACACACACACACACACACACACACACACACACACACACACACACACACAATCACACACACACAATCACACACACACAATCACACACACACACAATCACACACACACAATCACACAAATATTATTAATTGTACCTTACTGCATGTTTTAAATTGTGTAGATTTTTTTTTTTATTATTTTAATTATAATTTAAAGTAATAATATTATTGTACTACGGAAGAGCGGGTCCCTATACTACAGGTATCTATTTACCTAAAAGAGAGTACCCAACAATATTGTAACAACTTACTACTTCTTTTAAAGCAATAAATTATTTATTATTATTATTATTATTTATAACAACTCCAGAATACTACTTGTTCTTTTTTCAATTCTTAATGATCCATATTCACCTTCTTACCTCAAAGAACGATTTCAATATCTTACTTCCTGTCATGATAGGGTTCTTCGATCTTCCTCTAATAACAAGATTTATATTCCTACTCATCTTACCGGGTTCTATGCTAACTCCTTCACTATACAGGCTGCACGTCTTTGGAATTCCTTGCCTGATGATATCAGAAAAGCACCTAACAAATACTCCTTTAAAAAGAAGGTACGCGAGCATTTACTGAATAATCATTAGAATAACAAAATTGTTAATTAATCATTTTTATATGTATGTATTAACTTAGTATTTATGTATATTTGTATCCATATACATGTATTTATGTATGTTTATATTTGTTTATTGGCATATAAATATATTTATATTATGAATATGTGTTAATATATGTAAATATGCAAATATATATTTATATATATGCATTTACTTATAATATTATATAATAATCTGTTGTTACATATAATGTGTATTAATTTTAGTTTGACTTTTTTTTTCTTTTTATTGCTACGCCTACGACAAACTCTCACCACTCCATGGGTTGACTGGTAGAGAATGCCTTGAGGCATTATGTCCGCCCTTTGTATCCTTTTTTTTCTAAAGGGACGCAATAAAGTTTTTAAATAAAAATAAATAAATAATAATAAATAATATTCATTCTGTAAATACTAGGAACAGAGACAAGCTTGTTGTACCAGTTACTCGACTCCACCGAGTCAGTAATTCATACTTGGGACGTGTGTTTACAACAAAATCCCAGAAAACATACAAAATCTAACCTGCTCAAATTTCATAAAATTTATTATACAAAGTTTGTATAAAAAGGGTTATATAATATTAAGGATCTTATGGATGATAATAACCCCTGGGAATGAGGTGATCGCCACCAAGCTATTTCTAATTTGTTTTGTGTGGTTAATTGTGATTACATAATTATAAACTGTTCTTTAAATAAAAAAAGTCCCGCTTGGTTTCTTGCTGGTTCTTCCCAGGACTGAGTTTTTTTTCGAACCAGTGGTAATTAAACAAAAGAGTTACTTTTAATAAGTATTATTTATAATCTATATTGAATAAAAAAGTTTCTGTTTCTGATGGATTTTTACACTTCCTATACACGGCATCTTGTATCCAATACCACTTATAAATCTTTATATATGAAATTCAATTGTTGTTATTAGTTTTGAGCTAAATTCCGCTACGTATATTTTTATTAAAAAAAAAAGTAAATTTTCAACGTCGATCTCTCCCGCAATTTTGAAGTATGGCCGCCAAAAGTTATGTGGAGCGTTTCGGACGTACAACGGCGGTCGATTCTCGAGTTGCCCTTTAACCCTCGCAATTATTGCAGTTCTATTAATAGCGACAAACAATTGGCTCGATAATTACACGTCCAACCCGCTTCCACTATCGGAATGTCAAAATTTTAATCTGACCGATACTGATACCAGCGCGGTGACACTAAAATACTACAGACGATATCTAATATATAAAAATGAATATTTGTCTGTTCGTATTTTATGCGCTGCCATACCGTTCATCAGATTTTGTTGATTTGATTGCGGTAAAACTTTGTCAACTTATTACTTGCACTTCCGCGAAGGTTATAGGCATAGTACATTTAACTTACAGTAGGTGGCGCGTAACGTACCGACAATTTATTTAAAAGTTATATGTCATTCAATTTCAATTGTATTACGATTCTTAATTAAACAATTTCCAAATTTAAAACGATATTTCACAATTATTTCTTCTGTGGCAACAATGCGCCGTGTACCTAGTAATTTATATAAACTTTATAAGGATGCACTAGTTAAGAAAACTTGCGACTTGTTACAACTTGGATTTTTATTTTTTATACATGTATGTTGATAATCCGCCTTTACAACTTCTTGAGGAAAACACAAGCAGATGGCCTAACAGTTAAGAAATCAACAATATCCGCGTTATAATTAGCATACGCAATAATATTGTAAAGTAGATGAACTAAGGATAATTTTATCCGCTTGCAATTTATTAACGGATATATGCACATGTAGAACCGGAGATCCAATATAGTGACTAACAATGACAGAACATCTGCATTTCAATTCTTATATATAGGATAGATGTAGATGTCTTTGGGCCACAGCATCCACTTAATATCGCATATTAACAGTGGTAGAGCCACGTGGCGGCTTTTGCTGTCGCACGGCTGGGCTGGCTCGAACCGGGGTGGTACCACGACCTCACAGAATACCAGCGTGAAGTAGAGGTTTACCTCTGCGTTTCGCTTGGTGAGTGCAGGTGGCCGGAGGCCCTTTTTACTGGAAATGAGGCATTCCATCTTAGTCCTCACGGGTGACAACGCATCTGCATTTTGATTTGTTATAGAGGATAGATGTAGATGTCTATGGGCCGCAGCAACCACTTACCATCAGGTGGACTGTGTGCTCGTTTGTCACCCTTATTCGAAAAAAAATACTCAAAAAAATATTATTTCCACGTCAGCCTTCTGAATTTCGGTGTTAAGACATAGTATTAAAGCCAAAATTTCAGAAACTAGTATGTGAAATTACAGAAAAAAAGAATAAATGAAATAATTTTATTATATTTGTTCTTTGAAGCCGGCTTTTTATTAAAGGCATTTATTATAAGCCTTTTGAGTGGACTAAGAAATATAACAAGATTTAATGACGTCTAAATTGTTACTTTAAAAACTTTATCAACTATTTTTAGACCCTTTTTTATATCCTGATGGTAAGTGAGTTATAATTACTGCTACTACTAATTACTATTTTTTTTTTATTTAAATTTATAAGGGACCATTCCAGAATTAACTTCAATTGAATTAAATTTAGCAAAAATAGGATTGTTATAATTGGTTCACAATTGACGAAGATATCTACTAACATTCACAAGTGGTACAATTAATAATTTAGTACAACCGACTTTAATGTAAAAATAAAATGAGAACATCATCAACGTAGTCGAAGTCAATCAGATACGCATTATTAAGGATAACTCAAAAACTACTGGACTGATCTTGATCAAATTTATATGAGATCACATGAGAAGCACCAGCTTTCAAATAAAAAAACGAATCTTCAAAATCGGTTCACCTAGAAAAAAGTTCTGAGACATAAAAAATACAGTCATTTTTAGAAAACTGTTAAAAAAAAATGAAAAACAGTCGTGAGAAAATCCTTTTTTTAATCAGTTAATAAAAGATCACTGCAAGGCAATGACACTAACATACCACATTTAATAATTATAAAAATATTTTAGAGGTTAGAAAATTTCTATATAACCAGTCAAAATTTATTTTATTGAAAATAAGCTTTCTGACTTCGTCCGCGACACTTGCATATGTATAATAGTGGTTTTTGGGCAAGTAGTTAGCTATCTCGAAAGCTGCGATATGAGAAAAGAGTTAAATAGGAATTGAAGATCCATTAACTTCACGTAGGAAATATTTTATCACCTTAAACCTTTACACTTATATTTTGGTGTAAAATGGCGTTGAAGTAAAAACATATTAAATTCGAGAGATTAGTCTAGACAGAGAGACAGACAGACTTGAAGACAGAAATAAAAGTCATAACTTCATGCAAATAGCCCCCGAGCTTAATACAGTCCAATTATTTGGCTAATATTACAAATAGACAGATACGCTACGCTATGATATCGAATATCATGGTATGTATACTATAATATTCTTAGAGGCAATAAGGAAAGAAAAATGGAATACCTTGATAAAGAAGTGCATAACTTATAAAGTGTTTATTTGAACGTACATAAATTTCACTTCTTTATTCAGTAATGATGAGGAAATGCAGATGTACGCATGATATATTTCACTACGTTAAGGTTTATTGGAACTAAGTTCCTTATCGGATGGTACGAATTTGGTGGATGGGGGCTAGGCGAGAAAAAGTATAAGATGTTTCCGTCACGACCCCTTCTGGCGTAGTGTAGACGGCCTTAGCGGCTATAAGGAAGCGAGATGGAATAATATCCATCTAACACGCCCGCCCGTCCCGTCAAAATCGGTCCAGCCGTTTCGGAGATTAGCCGGAACAAACAGACAGACACCGACAAAAATTTAAAAAATTGTGTTTTTGTTATAATTACCGTATATACTTTCATATGCATTAAGTAATAAAAAGCTGTTAGTTTGACATTACAAACAGACACTTAAATTTTATTTATTTGTATGTATATATGTATAAATATAAATGACGCTTCATTTTAATAGATGCTAGTGATTCATTTATTTGTATTTGTTAATCAATAATATAATACGTTTATCAACAATATAATTTAAAATTAAAAATTTTGTACAGCCCACTTCAATAAGTTATTAAGAATAACTCAAAAACTATTGGTCTGACCTTGATCAAATTCATATGGGACCACTCGAGAAGTACCAGCTTTCAAATAAAAAAAAATTATCGAAATCAGTACCCAGTAAAAAGTTATGAGGTACCTAACTTTTTACTGGGTGGGTTTTAACTTTTTACACATAAAAAAAAAACAAACAAAAACATACAGTCGAATTGAGTACCGTCTCCTTTTTGGAAGTCGGCAGAATATACTACGAAAGAAACTTCCTTCCAACCAGTGTTCCACGAGACTCTACATCTTTGCATAAAGGAAATAAGATTCGCAAGGTCTTTTTTTGTCTCTTTTTAAAAACGTTACCCGCACACTAGGATTGTCTCCTGTATCGTGGAGGCAGTTTACAAACACAAATCGCACAAGGACAAACATCCAGACCCGGAACAATTATTTGTAGGCCATACAAATACTTGTTCCGTGCGGGATTTGAACCCGCGGCCCCAGGGCAGCAACTCATTGCTAAGCCACTGCGTCACGGAGCTGTAAAGATGCTAAATTAAAGATGCATGATGTGCAAATTTAATTATAAATATTTTGATAGCACAATAATGTCCTTGTAGTGGCGGCATGAGAATTTTCACTACCCCATATCGTCCCGTGGGTGTCGTAAGAGACGACAAAGGGAAACTAAAACAGGAGGGAAAATTATAAAAATCTGCGGTGGCCAAAAGAACTTTAGTCCACATGATTGGTATGTTGCCACTGCAGTCAAGAACAACTGCAGCTAACTTTAAACAAAGAAGGCTACAGATGTGCTGTTACCTCTGATGCCTAAGATGTAATACCTCACAGCATTGAGTTATATGTACTACGTACTAGAGATGCTATTCCAAACAAAAATTGTGCGCTACTCTATGTTTTCGCGTATGCGCGGTAGATAGTAGAGTTTAATTTAATATAAAATAAATATAAGAATTTAATATAAAATATATATAAGATTTAATTTTTAAATTTAAAATACTCTTATTTTAATCTAAACAAACATATTTCTAAATAAAATGTACTCGTAATAATAATTAAGTTATGGAATTCACAAATCATCAATTTACGCAATATTTAGTTTAGTGTACGGATTGCAGTACAGTTCAGTTGAACATAGTCAATGTTCGGAATGCGAATTCTAGTGCGTAGTACATATATGTATATCGATGCCTCACAATTAATAAATATACTAACTCTCTTTCTTATTTCTCTTCTATTTTAAAATGTACACACACACACACACACAAGCCATAATTTGACGTCTCCGTGGCGCAGTGGCTTAGCAATAAGTGTTGGCGTTAAGGGCCGTGGGTTAAATTAGAAAAATTCACCCTGAGAAGAAATCTTTGGGTGAGGTAGTTCAGCAGTGGACTTAAGGCTGTAATGGTAATGGTAAGACTCCTATTGTGCCCGATGTGATCTGCCCGTCCACAACTGTGTTGCGTATGTATGAGACATCTTAATAACTGGCGATGAGAGATCTGATGTTAGTCCTAAGTGTTGGCAACGAATCTGTTGTTTCTTGTTTTTTTTAATTAGCCGCAGGTATCTATGGACTGCAGTAGCAATTTATTACTAAGTGGCCTGCTAGAAATCGACTAGTCTTGAATAGAATTGAAATGAAAGGAATAGAATGGAATGGAATGGCATAGAATAGAATGGAATAGAATAGAATAGATTATTACATAATACTTATTGAAAGTCATTTTTAGAGTTCCGTACCCGAAGGGTAACCAACGGCACCCTATTGCTAAGCCTCCGCTGTCCGTCCGTCTGTCTGTCAGCGGGCTGTATCTCATAATCCGTAATAGGTACACGGTTGAAATTTTCACAGAATGTGTATATCTGTTGCCGCTATAACAACAAATAATATAACTAAATTAAAAATTAAAGGGGAGCTCCCTACTAGCGACGTGTATTACGATGGTACGGAACTCTTCATGCGCGAGCCCGTCTCGCACTTGGCTGGCTTTTTTATTTTATTTACCACTGGTTTGGAAATGCCTCTGTCCTGGGAAGAACCAGCAAGAAACCCAGCGGGACATTTTTTAAAACCTATTTCACTTTACAATAATTTTGTCACTATCACTAATCACATACTGTCTGTCACTAATATTATAAAAACAGAATAAGACTCAATTTACATTGCGGCGGAATGGAATGGAACGGAAGCGTCAATTTCGACTCGTCGCGCGGTAAGGCGTCTGAATTCGCGGGAATGATTGAGCTTTCCCGTGACTGCGCCTTGAATCTATATACACCGTTTAGTTATTTAGTCTAGATCTTTTTTAATATAATTAATAGAATCAGGCGTTACTTTGCGGAAATCCATTATATAAAAGCTTTTAGAAAAATTAGCGAATATTTACGAAGTAATTTTTTCTAAAAGCTTTTATAGATATTTTTTGTTTTGACAAGAATGGTTGATTTGATATTATTTTCATATTGCTTAGTTGTGAGGCAAAAGAAAATATGAAGATAATAAAATGATGAGAAAAGGAAGAATATCAGAAAAAGGAAAAGAAATATTTGTGTTAATGATTTATGGAAGAAATGAAAACGTAACTCTTCGCGCCACTTTTCGCGGATTCCACAGACTGCGCCGACAGTAGTGACGGGAATTCTCGAGAATGCGCAAGAATTCCACGGAAGACGCGCGACTTCTTTTTTGAGTAAATTCATGCCATTTAAAATTTCGTTACAAAATTCGCTTCCACTCCGTTCCGAGGCAATGTAAATTGAGCCTTAGGCCCGTATTAATAAATGTTATTCAACGACTCAAGTGCGTAATCATTTTATACGTCCTCATAACGATATCAGCATCTCAAGATCGTTACTAATTAATAAATACATAAAGACAATATCTCAAAACGCTGTACTTAGGAATGCTGTTCAGTGACTTGCACTCAAATACAAACACTTGAGAGTCGAGTTTCGTTTATTAATCAGTGTGTCACTCAGCTGATATCGTAAACCTAAACCGCATCTTGAGATATGTTTAATAATAAGATCATAACCTCAGTATTGTCTCAAGTGCGTTTACTTGAGCTAAGTAACATTTATTAATACGGGCCATAGTCTCTGGTTAAATAAATCGCTAATAATCGATAATTCACTACTCGTTACTTCGATCAATGTTGATCAGACTCGTTACCTTATATCGTGTTGGTACAAACGACAGAAGGAAACTAAACAGGAGATGGGTAGCAAATTCTTAACACCTAAAACTAAAATATAAACCGCAGTTGGCAACCCACCGGCCAAGCTTATCAACTATGGCAAATGTCTTTTGTTACCCTAGTACCGTTAAAGCCCATCAAAAGTCGACTGCCGACCATAGGCCTTCCCCATAGATTGCCTCATAGTAAGTATATATGCCATATTTACTATGCTTGGCATGCGGTTTGGCAACCGCTTTTTATTTTTATTTGTTATTGGGAAAACGCTGATCCACCTCCTGGCTTATTCCCCTCTGTTAATGTATAAAATATTTAACTTTATAACATTGTTATATTTTTAATCTCACAGTTCTAAGAATCGGTCGAAAACACTGAACGGAAGTATAAACTAATTTGTTGCATGTTTTATCACAAAAAATATTCTAAGTTTTAATTAACGAATTAATTAACAAATAACCGAAACATGATCTGGAAAATTTTAAAGTATTTTAAAATAACGTATTATTAGACAAAAATTACAGCACATCACGCGACATTTAAAATATATATCTTACAATGAGAATGTACAACAAGCGCGTATTTTTTTAATAGAATAAGGGTGACAAACTGACAAACGAGCACACAATCCACCTGATGGTAAATGGTTGCTGTGGCCCATAGACATCTACAACTATCTCCGTTTGCGAATTTAAATGCAGATGCGTTGTCAGTCGTGAGGACTAAGATGGAATGCCTCTTTTCCAGTAAAAAGGGTTTCCGGTTCTCTACACTCACCATACGAAACACAGCAGCATTATGTTGCTATTTTACGCTGGTATTCTGTGAGAGCGTGGTCCTTCCCCGGTCGAGCCGACCCATTCGTGCTACAACTATACTATTCATATAGCTGCAGCATGGCTCTACCGCGTATTGCCAGTAATGACATATTTAACTGAGACATGATCCTTCACTGTTGGCCGTATGCAGAATCTCAAAGTCATTTATCGAGTGATGTAGAAAGACTATGTGCGGAATTTCTTATGTGCGCGATTCATGGTAAGATCCGTGACGAATATATCCGCGGTAGAAGCAGAGCAACCGACATACCCTACGGATCAATAAGCTGAAATAGCCCAGGCGTATAACTCGAAGAACCGATAACAGGAAAGAACGGTTCTCGAGTGGCAGCCTCGTACCGATAAGTGACACGGACCACGGGATAGAGTGACAACCTCGTAAACATGCGGAAAGTCTATGGATTGAGTTAGCTCAGAACCGCGTTTTATGGCATTCGTTGGAGCATTCCAGTATGTTCATTAGTGCTTATGAGGGGGACTGTAATGATGATGATATTAACAATGATGATGATGAAACAAAAAGACATTTTTTTAGTTACTATAACAAAAATGGTCGAATGGGTTTGGGTACAAGATTGCATCTAATTTTTAATAACTTCTTAATTTTAATTTTCTACCGACTTTAAAAAGGAGCCGGTACTGAATTCGACTGTATGTTTTTTATGTGTGTTACCTCAAAACATTTTACTGGGTGAACCGATTTCGATGATACTTTTTTTATTTGAAAGCTGGTGCTTCACATGTGGTTCCATATAAATTTGAACAAGGTCTCAATATTAGTTTTTGAGTTATTCTTAATAATTTAAACAGTGGTAGAGCCACGCGGCAGCTTTTGCTGTCGCACGGATGGGCCGGCTCGAACCGGGGTAGTACCACGACCTCACAGAAAACCAGCGTGAAGTAGAGGTTTACCTCTGCGTTTCGCTTGGTGAGTGCAGGTGGCCGGAGGCCCTTTTTACTGGAAATGAGGCATTTCATCTTAGTCCTCACGGGTGACAACACATCTACATTTTGATTAGTAACAGAGGATAGATGTAGATGTCTATGGGCCGCAGCAACCACTTACCATCAGGTGGACTGTGTGCTCGTTTGTCACCCTTATCCTATAAAAAAAAAAAAAAAAAAAATTGAAGTCGGTTGTACAAAATTTTTAATTTTAAATTATTCTAATTTAAATTGCCATTACTTTATGATTTTGTCTTATTTTGTGAGCTTTTTCTTAGCATTACTTGTCAGTGAAAGTTTCGGCATAGCTGTAGGAATCTGCTGCAAGCTGTAATCTTCGCGCTGCGAGCTGTACGATGCATACATCTATATAGGTACATAGGTACATAGACATCTATACAAGTATCTATCCTCAATTAAGAATCAAAACGCAGATACCTAAGGACTAAGATGGAATGCATCTTTTCCAATTGAAAGGTTTTATACACTGACTATTGAAGTTGCTATTTCATACCGATATTCTGTGACAAAAAGCTCCTTCCTCGGTTCAACCAACCCATTCGTGCTACAACCATAATATAACTGCAGCATAGTTCTACTACGTAAAACGTGTCTGATAGGTTCCGTTCATAGCATGAGCCGTAGCTCGTTTGTTACTCCGATACTGACAAGAATAGTGTTAACTACCCACCAGTAACATTTGGCGTAAAACATAAAAATTGCGGCTATGAAAGAAGATACTATAGACTAATAAAGAAGAATAACGACGTGACGACCTGGTAAGATGCATGTCTTACCAGGTCGTCACGTCGTTGTCGAAGTCGATGGATGCAGATGTCTCAGGACCATGCTTTGTGGCATTCCTTTGGGGGAGATCTATGCTCAACAGTGGACTTGTGAAGGGTTGTAATGATGATGATGAAAGAAAAATAATACATGCATTATCCTACTAATCGTATGTCTTCGAAGAGCTTGTAAGACTTAATGAGATGTCATATTTAGTCATTTATACGTGGTAGAGCCATGCTGCAGGTATATTAGTAGTATAGTTGTAGCACGAATGGGTCGGCTCGACCGGGGAAGGACCACGCTCTCACAGAATACTAGCGTAAAATAGTAGCTGAACGCTACTGTGTTTCGTATGGTCAGTGTGGAGATCCGGAGACCCATTCTACAGGAAAAGAGGCATTCTATCTTAGTCCTCACGGCTGACAACGCATCTGCATTTTAATTCGCAAACGAAGATAGATGTGGATGTCTATGGGCCACAGTAACCACTTAACATCAGGTGGACTGTGTGCTCGTTTATCACAATTATTCTATAGAAAAAAAATGTCTTGTTTAGTCTCAAACGGAAATCGGGAGAGTTAAATTTCAAGGCGGTTACGATTCATACAATTAAACTAAGTCTGTGATGAGGTATGGTGACTAACTATGATCATTTTGACGGCGGAGTGGTCACAGATGATGGTAAACCTTCAGTAATGTGTAATCTTCCGTTCACCAGATTTCGCTAGTTGACAGTGAGGTGAATTTTTTTTGTTACTCAATGTCATTTAATTGAGATGTTAGTTATAAATAACAGTTTATCAGTTTCTAGAGTATTATATTAATTCAACTATCATTTATCTTTCTGACACTGTGCTTTTTATATCATTTATATGTATAATATGATTGCTAGATACGATTTCTTGCGACGAAACGTTGTAATCTTGATTTTTAGGCCTTAGCAGGACATACCTGCGCGCTTCGCGCTCGAGTCATGCAATACACAAAACATTGCCTCAGTGGTTTACTATTAAATTTTTTGCACATTTTTAACTCTATTTTTAGCTTTTCTACTTTTATGAATATCTGTGGTTTAGTTTACTTATTTTTAATCTAATTAATATAAAATATAACTAATAATAGTACAGAAAAAAAACTTTAACCTTAAGATTTTTCAAACAAATTAACTTTTAAGTGGCGCTGCGCTGCCCTGGTGGCAGAAAAAGTCGTGGATGCCCTCATTGGAGAGGCACTGTAAGAAGTTAAACAAAAGGCTTGTTGTGTAAGGCCTTGCGTTTCAATAAACAATTATTAATTCATTCATTGATTACAGCCTATTAATCGTCCACAGCTGAACCTACCTAAGGCCTTCTCCAAAGACTTCCATATAGAGCGGATATTGCTATAGTTGCCAGCCACGCTATGCAGGCGGTGGCAACCGCATTTTTTATTATTTTCAATGTGTGTCAGGATGAAGTTGATGACCTATCTCCTGTTTTAATTTCCCTCCGTCGCTTCTTTTAGACTCCCTCGGGATGATATCGAGTAGTGGATATTCCTACTCTCTTTAAATGGATTCTTCACTACACATTGATTACTATATTTTAAATAATTTCCAATCAAAAAATGTTTAAGCGTCATCTACTAAGATTTTTATTTTATCTGTGAATTTGTTTTGTTTTATTGAATTATTGCCATTAAATTATAAATATATATATATATATATATATATAAATATATATATATATAAATATATACATATATATATATATATATATATATATATATATATATATATATATATAATATATCTTAGTCCTTAGGTATCTGCGTTTTGATTCTTAATTGAGGATAGATATTTGTATAGATGTCTATGTACCTATGTACCTATATAGATGTATGCATCGTACGAGTATCATACAAGTATATTAAAACACGCCTGTTCAATATATGTACAACTATGATGCCCGTGCCCGTATGATGCCGACTCATTTTGACTGTGTTTTTTTAACAGAAAATCTCAATGACTGATTAACAATTAAAATATATATATATATATATATATATATATATATATATATATATATATATATATATATATATATATATATATATATATTATATATATATATATATATATAATATATATATATATATATATTATATATGTGATAGTGATGATGGTGATATAAATTTTGATAATAACGATGATTGTGTCCTCGCAGCAAATTTCGACGGCTGCGGGATATTCGAAATACTTTCGTAAACTATCAAGAGTGCAGGTCATATTATATTACCTATGTTTGATACAAATGTATGGCTCTATAGGAGATAAGTACAGTCTCAAATGTGTACGAGCATATACATAACCTCTATTTTTACTGTGAAAGTAGACAAAAAAATCAGACCCAAAAAAATTCTATTTTCTACCGACTTCCAAAAAGGGACGGTACTCAATTCGACTATATGTTTTTGTTTTTTATGTGTGTTACCTCATAACTTTTTACTGGGTGGACCGATTTTAATGATTCTTTTTTATTTGAAATCTGGTGCTTCACATGTAGTCCCATATAAATTTGATCAAGATCTGACTAACAGTTTTTGAGTTATTCTTAATAATTTATATTGATGTCGGTTGAACAAAATTTTTAATTTTAAAATATTCCACAAGCGGTGGAACACAATAACACAAATACATACATTAAACCGCTACAGGACAATCGAAAACAAAAATAATAGGTTCTTTTCTCTGGTCGCTAAAGTAAATGTACATATGTTATCTATACAAATAAATAAAATATTTGTTTGTAATGTCAAAATAACAGCTTTTTACTAAATGCATATGAAAGTATAAACGGTACTTATAACAAAAATACGTTTTTTTCAGCCTATGACAATTTAAACTGTTTATAACATAATTTGGGATAAGAAACCATGTTTTATAATTCCAACAATTCCATTGGGAAATATATCTTAACTGTCTTTTAGACGCGCAATTTATACTAAAAAAAAAAAATCAATACATTAAAAACAATGACTTTCTGCAAACTTGCGTGATAGGACGTGATAACCGCTTTTCGGTGGTTTACATACTTGTAAAATTTAAATCCAACTTTTTAATTAAAATATTGAATTTTAATTAAAAAGTTAAATTTAAACATTTATAATTATTATTTTTAGAAATAATAGAAGGGACTCTACGAATGACGATCGAAAAGCCCACAATGGCGGATCTTAATGTTTTTTTTTTATAGAATAAGGGTGACAAACGTGCTCGTTTGTCACCCTTATTCTACATCTCGTTATACCACAGGCCACCCGATGATAAGTGACTGCTGTGGTCCATAGCATAGACTTTTGCATGTATTATGGTTGTAGAAATTTTTACATTTTTTATAGACTAAGATGTAATGCCTTGTTTCTAATAAAAAGGCTTTTCGGTTCTCTACACTTATCTTACGAAACAATGCAGAATTAAGCTACTATTTTACGCCGTTATTCTTTAGAAGCGTAGTACTTCCCCGGTCGAACCGATCCATTCGTGCTGCATCTATAAAACTGTTGCAGCATGACTCTACCACGTTAAAACTTTTGCAATCGACACGCGAAAGAAATAAAAATTATGAATGCTGAAGGAGATTTAAAATGTTATATTGGTTTTGTTCCCATGTACTAATAGTGGTAGAGCCATGCTGCAGCTATATTTATAGTATAGTTGTAGCACGATTGGGTCGGTTTGACTGGGAAAGGAATCACGCTCTCACAGAATACCAGCGTAAAATAGCAGCTTAACACTGTTGTGTGTCGTAGAGTGAGTGTAGAGAACCGGAGACCCTTTTTACTGGAAACTAGGCATTCCATCTTAGTCCTCAAGGCTGACTATGCATCTGCACTTTTATTCGCAAACGAGGATAGATGTAGATGTACACGGGCCTGAGCAACCACTTACCATCAGGTGGACTGTGTGCACGTTTGTCTACCTATTTCTATAAAAAAAGTAAAGGTCAAAATCGTAAAAAAAAACCAACAACATGATTCTGAAACATTTTTTTTCCATTTTGTTTATCGAAGCTTTTAAATTAAAAATCATTTAAAGCCATACTTTAGGTCTGCCTAACAGGAAATCAATACTAAATTTCTAAATAAATAAAATTAAAGTGATTGTCTGTAATATTGAAATAACGGGGATAATTTGCATGCTATTATATATTATAGAACCGATTGTGATAAACCTTACAAACAGATAGAGAGCAATGCCGGGGGGGGGGGGATATAGGCTATATTTTACACGAAAAACTTTGTGATTAAAAAAATAATTGATAAAATAAATGGTCTTTGATTATCTTGAATCTAAATAACGCTACATTAATAGATCTTAACCAGGTGAAACCGGGTGGGTGGCTAGTAACTAATAAAAAGCTGAATTATATTAGTAAACTATAAGTGTACTTGCTGCGACTTGCAGCACGTAAGTCTAGTGCTGAATGAAACGTGGAGGGAACGCGCACGAATTGCATTGCACGAATGTGACTGGAGAGCCAATCAGCGCATGCGAATGATACGCAAGAGCCAATCAGCTCTACTTATGTGCAATAAGCCAATCAGCACCTTATGCCCAATAATGGTCACTGCTAGACTTTCGTGCTGCTACTTACATATGTACCTATATATTTGCCGCTCTTACAGACCCGTTAGCAAGAGTTCGTTTTATTACATTACTGACTTAAAGGATATGGCTAGCTTAAGGATGGATACAGGCTTATTTTACAATAACCGGCCAAGTTTATAGAGAAGGTTCAGAATAAGTGATATATGCAAATGGTGAAGAATAATTAGTTAAAAAAAATCTCAAACATTCTGTCCTTTTTATCTTTTAAATTCAAAATGCGTGTTAATGCGTTATTTTAATTGATTCTACTTCGCACGCACACATTTGTAGGGGTCGATCGGTAGACAATAACATTGTTGCCCATAAATCACATTCAATTTGGGATAATTTTCAAATAAAAGTAGAAGCCTTATTTACTTGTATTTTCAAAAACTGCAATAACTATTTATCATTATTTATATATATATTTGAACTTAAGTTTAAAATTTGGCTACTCTTTGAAAAATACCCTGTATATTAATATTAGTGTTAAGTTTAGATTAAGAGTACTCTAATTAAAGTTCTAGATTCCTTACAACATTATATCCCCCTCCCTTCTTACATTGCAAAAATCACTGTTCATGAACCCTTTCTTCAAACCCGTAGCCTTTTGTATCATCATCATCGTTATCATCAACATTACAATCCATCATAAATCTCCTGTTGAATATAGGCATCCAACAAAGAATGCCATAAGCACGGTCCTGAGCCACCTGCATTCATCGACTTTCTGCATGTCTAGCCAGCTCATCACTTTATCTAGTGGGAGGTCGCCATACTTCGCTTACCACTAGGAGGCTGAGAAAATTCGAATACGCCCTCTTCATAGCCCGCTGAGCAACCTTAAGTTTCCTAATACGGTGAAATCTCTTAATATTATCTATTGTCGCCTCTTAAGACATCTACGGGACAGAATTGGGTGACAATCTCTATCGCCGCCGCCTCAATAATACTCGGAATAATTATCCGTTTGATCTTAACAAGTAAATTATTATTAAAAACAAAACACTCTTGCAACTCACTAATTTAAAATACTTAACTATCTACCATAATTTACAAAATATAACAGTACCTATACAATATTTTCTATTATAATAAAAAAATCAAAAATAAAAACTAAATTCGTAATACAGTCCTACTCTGTCTGATCAATATTTCGATTTTGAATTAATTATGCAAATTTAAGCTCCGTTTTTTTTTCTAAATTTTGTAATAATAATTTATATTCGTAAGCTATAAGGTGCATTTTGTACAACCTGTGTATTTGCCGCTCTTACAGTCCCGTTAGCAAGAACTCGTTCTGTGCGGTATACTTAATACTTTGCATAATGTTACGGGTCCTGCGTCCACTTGTGGCCATAAAAACTGGGTTAGTTATTCTATAACTCTGGCATCCTAGAATATAATTTAACAGTTTAAAACTCCTAATCTGTGCTATCATAGGAATAAATTTTGCTTATTACGTAATAGTCGTTAAAGGCTACATAAGTTTTTTTTAACTTATTATAAGCCAGTGCTTGTCTATGATCCCACCGACCTCACCAGGTGCGATTGTAGTGAAGCACTAAATAAAGTGGCTTAACAAAGTGGTAAATTTAAGATGGACTAGATTTTTTTATGAAAGACACGTATAATATAAAAGATTAATTTTAAATTCATTAAACGACTAATACATAATACTAATACATACAACTTAGAAAAGCTAAATATACATTTTTTCTTTTTTTTTTTAAAAAGCTTTACCCCCTCACTAGGATTTTCTTCCATATCATGGAGGCAGTTTACAAACATAAATTGCACGAGGACAAACATCCAGACCCGGAACAATTATTTGTAGGCCATACAAATACTTGTTCCGTGCGGGATTCGAACCCGCAGCCACGGCGCAACAACTCATTGCTAACTGCCACTCGCCAACCGCCACTGCGCAACATAGCCGTCTTAATACATTAATCATAAACATAATAAAAATGTCCTTCAGAACAAATTTCGGTCATGGTGGCTGTCTCAACGAAGACTAGCCATAAGCGCAAGACAGGATTATAGTGCCCAAGTGTATGCGTAAGTACTGGTGCGCTCTCTATTCCCTCACTCTCATAGTCCGATGGAACGGTAATTCGACACGACCGGAGAGAGATCAGGCGCATGCGCAGACGCTTTACGTACTTTCCGAGGCACGGGCGTGAAGCACCGCCAACTTGCTAACTCTGGGCTGCTACTGAGAATTTCTTGACAGAATAGAATAGAATGATTTTTATTCAATATTGATCAAATACTTATTGAAAGTCATTTTTTATTTATTATTACAGAAATACCTAACTAAACTAACTAAACCCAGGACGTCATGATCAGCAATCGCGTTTACAACCAAAAACATAAAACATGTAATATCTTTTTTTATAGGATAGGTTGACGACAAACAAGCACACAGTCCACCTGATGGTAAGTGGTTGCTGCAGCCCATAGACATCTACATCTATTCTCGATTACGAATCAAAATACAGATGCGTTGTCACCCGTAAGGACTAATATGTAATGCCTCGTTTCCAGTAAAAAGGGTCTCCGGTTTTCTACACTCACCATACGAAACACAGCAGCGTTAAGCTGCTATTTTACAATGGTATTCTTTGAGAGCGTGGTTCTTTCCCGGTCGAGCCGATCCATTCGTGCTACAACCATAATATAGCTGCAGCATGGCTCTACCACGTACAATGATGATAAAAGATGAATATTATTATTATTTCTCCTCAAACTCTTCAACTGGTTAACAGTCTACTGTTAGACACGTGCCTCTACTATAGTAGAAAAGATTTGTCATAACTTCCACATATAGCAGGCGGATTGGCGTTGGCGATTACAGTACGCAGTACGGTGTTTTTCACCTGGTATAATTAGGATATATTTCTACAATTTTTTTATAGGATAGGGTGACAAAAGAGCACACAGTCCACCTGATGGTAAGTGGTTGCTGCGTCCCATAGACATCTCGATTACGAATCAAAATCCAGATGCGTTGTCACCCATGAGGACTAAGATAAAATGCTTCGTTTCCAGTAAAAAGGGTCTCCGGTTCTCTATATTCACCATACGAAACACAGCAGCGTTAAGCTGCTATTTTACAATAGTATCCTGTGAGCGGTGATAGCGTGTTCCTTCCCCGGTCGAGCCGACCCAATAGTGCTACAACTATACCTACTACTAATATAGCTGCAGCATGGCTCTAATACGTAAAAATCTCAACATGAAGCTGGTCAAATAAGTACCAAAATATCCAAGTCTATGATATTTAATACAATATGCAACGTAACAGGTACAATTTGTTTAGCTTAGCTCAAAAATAGCTAAGTACCTGTGCGCACGCAAAACTAAAGTAATAAAGCACATTCCGAAGTCTATAGCTTTCCAAACGCGTACTTGTTTACATAAAATCCGTAATATTATTCTGTTAGCATTCCAGCGCTTTTGTGTTTTAGTTACTGTAAACATTCGGCGTCAAAATGGAGCTTGTTGAGTCTATTATATGTCGGTTTACTTTATTTATTGCCGTTTAAAAGTTCGTTTCAATTTTGTGTATGTTAGATATCAAGATGCTATAAATAAAAAGCCGGATATTGTTTTAGATTTGCTTATAAATAACCTTCATTCATGACTATTTTAAGACTGCAATATTTGAAGTAAGTAGACAAGAAATTCTGTGTGCTGATTATTTGTAGTGACTGCATGAGAATAATTCACTCTATTATTTGAGTATTTAAAAGTCAACTGAAGTAAATGATAGAGAAATCTTGAAAATCAATGCTAGAAATAAATTAAAAAAACAAAAAAATTAGATTCAGGTCAAACTAGGAGGCAGTAAGCTGTGAAAATTCTGGCACTGCAATCATAAAAGTTCACCAAACATGAGTGACAATTACTCTTAACTAAAAAGGATTTTATTCAGCACATTCGTGGTGTATGGCTATGTATGGCTGATATCGAAAAACAATCCAATCATGCTCTATTTCTTTTCAAATCGAATGAGTTAATACTATCGATTTACATAACCTAATAATACTTTTGTGAGAAGTGTCATTAAATATTATGTAATATTTATCGATTAACTAAACATTGTATGGAGGGGGCCTATTTTCAGCAGTGAACTTTAGATATAATGTTATGATTATCTTTATATATAAAATTACGTGTCACATTGTTTGTCCGCGATGAATCCCTATACTACTAAACTGATTGCAATGAAGTTTTGCACACTGTGTACAGTTTGGTGCAACTTGAGAGATAGGATAGTTTTTATCCCTACAAGTGACTCTCAATATTTTTTATTACGAATTTAAGGATTTTTATAGGACACGGGGTCGTCGGAGAGGGAGGAACAACATCTGCCTGGCCAGCTCGTATCTTATAGAATTAAACCACAATTTCACGAGTAAATTGAAAACGTTCGAAGAACCGTCTCGCGTGCTACGATGTATGTGCGATAATGTAGCGAAAACGTACTTGTAGATGCGGGGAGTTATTCGAGTGCGCTTTTTATCTTAATTTATTACAAATTCGGTGGTATGCAATGTATATATTGCGTCAGACCACACATTTAGAAAAAAAGAAAACAAATACATAAATAACTTCTAAATAAAGATTATATAGTGCGTCGCTTATCATGAAGTTAATAGTGATGATGATGAATAATTTAATAATACCGGGTATCCTGTATTACACCAATGTATCACACTCTCAAGTATATAATATGAGTAGGTTTATAAAGGTTGTAGGTGACTAGTTTTTATCAATATATTAACAAATATATTTTATTTGTACGTAATTCATAAGATTCTATAGCCTGTAGCCTGTAACTTATAATCGGATTGAGCATTTCTTTTGATAATCAAAATATTTGACGATGACATATGAATCTGAGACGTGTATTTTCACAGCTGGGCGTATGAGGAAGCTCAAGGTCGCTCAATGAGCTATAGAGCTATGACCGGGAGTTTTTCTGCGTAATAGACTTAGAAATAAATATATCCATAGTAGAACCAGAGTAACTGACATAGCGCTACGGATCACTAAGCTGAAGTGGCAATGAGTTGGCCTTAAAGCTCGAAGAATCGACAACAAATGTAGATGAAAGGTTCTCAAGTGGCAGCTTCGTACCGGTAAGTGAAGTGTAGGGTGGCCGCTCACTTAATGAAGTGATGACCAGTTAAGAGATGCAGAAAATCGATGGATGGAGGTGACGCAGGACCTTGCTTGGTGGCATGCCATGAGGGAGGCCGAAGGCATGCCACAGCACAGTACTGGATTATATTTAGTAATAGACTCATGATGATGATGAGGATGACCAAAATAATTTAATCTTAAAAAGTGTTGTTATTTCTAATGTCTAATGTCAATGGACATTGTAGGTATAATTGTAATCTTTGCTCAATGATATTTTTTATCTTTTACCTAGTTTAGATTTGAACACAGAACGCAATTGTCTCTACCGAGAGAATAACAATTGGAACTTCTTAGATCTAGTTAGCTTGTTGTGTAAAAATATTTTACATAATATGTAAGTTCAAATTTAAAATAAATAAATAATAATTTCAAGTTATGAATACTCAAATATTTATTTTCCAATTTCAAGTTATGAATACTCAGATTTTTATTTTCCACCAAAAATAACTAATTTATTATAAAAATGTCGTAAGCTCTGCTTAGAGGTATTTTGCTTCATACTTCAATCTAATAATCAAATAAGTTTGGATTATTAATTTAATAATTAAGTGTTTATGGTTTGATATTGCTGGCGAATCGTACATATGTATGTCAAGTATGTAAAAAATATTGTTAATAATATGTAAAAAATAACAGCTGAAAATGATATGTAAAAGAAAGTGCAAGATTTCTTCAATAAACTAAATAATAGTAACAAAACAATTTAGTGGTTAAAGCAGTAACTTTTTTTAAATAAATAAAATAGTAACTAAATAAGAAATATATAAATTGAAAACATAAGAAACCGTTACAACAACATTGGCACGTAGTGTACAGTGTAGATACCAGATTTCTACCTGCTAGTGGACGAAGGCCGGGGGCAATAGCCTTCCGTGTCCCCAGCCTTCAAGTGGACCAACTCGATCGGATCATGTAATATGCATATTGAATTTTTATTACCAGTAAATACTTTTAGGTTGCCACGCTCCGATTCAAGATTTAACGTCGTGTAGTGACCGTGTAAAAAAACTCACTACTCCATATCATCCCGTGGGTATCATAAGAGGCGAAAGAGGAAAATAAAACAGGATATGTATGTGCTGCAGCGTCTTCCTGGTAACAACACTAAAAGTTACAGCCTCTATACGTCCCACTACTGGGCACAGGCCTCCTCTCATTTCTGAGAGAGTTTTTAGGGAAAGGAAATGTCCGCCACGCTGCCCTAATGCATGTTGGCGAACTTCACATGTCTTCGTCTTTTTTCTTATTTCTCAGATATTTTTCTTCACCGCTAAGCACATGGTAAATCAGCACTTAAAATTGCAATTAACAATTTTTTTTATAGGATATGGTGAAAAACTAGCACACAGTCCACCTGATCGTAAGCGGTTGCTGTGGCCCATAGACATCTACATCTATCCTCGTTTGCAAATCAAAATGCAGATGCACAGCAGTGTTAAGCTGCTATTTTACGCTGGTATTCTGTGAGAGCGTGGTCCTTCCCCGGTTGATGCGACTCATTCGTGCTACCTTTGTTCTCCTCAAAGTTCTCTGGACCCTTCCCGTAGTGGGGAGGATTAACCGCGTTATCGCCGCGCTTAGCAGTCGGGTAGGCAATCGCTGTACCGGACATCTCGAACCTTCGATGCTCTCCACAATCGATCTGTGTATTATTTATTACATTTGACATGACGGCCTTAGTAGGCCAAATAGAAGACCATGAGATCTATCTGGTATTATTCATAGTCACGCCTTACGAAATCTACAGGACGAATTAGGATGATAGAGTCTCTTTTGCCGCCACAATAATACTCACAACAATTATGTTTCATCTTAACAAGAAAATTATTATTAAAACAAAACACTCTTGCAACTCACTAATTTAAAATACTTCACTATCTTTTTTTTAGGATTAGGGTGACAAACGAGCACACAGTCCACTTGATGGTAAGTGGTTGCTGTGACCTATAAAATCCACATCTATCCTCAATAAAGAATCAAAATGCAGATGCTTTGTCACCCGTGAGGACGAAGATGGAATGCCTCTTTTCCAATGAAAAGGGTCTCCGGTTCTCTCACCATACGAAACACAGCAGTGTTAAGCTGCTATATTACGTTGGTATTCATATATACATATCTACCATAAATACATAATTTTCATAATATAACAGCATACAATATTTTCTATTATAATAAAAAACCAAAAATAAAAACTAAATTCATAATACAGTCCTACTCTGTCTGATCAGTATTTCGATTCTGAGTTAATTATACAACTTCACAGTTCTTTTTTTTTCTAAAATTTGCAATCGAATTTAATTTAATTTCCCGATGAGTTGGATACTTGAAACTTAAATTTAGCTCAGGACTAAAAACGTGATAAAAAATGGTCGCCATTTTGAATTATAATTATCTTATTTTGTTTGAATTTTTGTTCTTCAATCACAATTGAATGACTGGACAAATTCTAATAAAATTGAGCATAGGAGTTAATTATGTTGTGAAATAGGATAATTTTTATGACAATATTACTGGTTTAATTTACGCTCAGCGAAGCGGACAAGTTAAACAGATAATATATTGTACAAAACAATATAATTGATTTATTATATTTTAAATATTCAACAACTAAAAAAGATTACATTACAATAATATTGATCGTTTTGCAATCTGGCATGAAACGCAAAAAAAAAACACAGACATATTATTTTAAAGTAAGATATGGATTCTGGCAAAACACGTGTCACACGAAAACAAGAGTTTCGCTACATTAGTACGACATAATGACATCATGCTTTTATCAAAAGCGCGGACCGATTCCTTTTAATTAATATAAGCAGGTTAAAGTGCATATATAATGTTTTAATTACTCGATACTAAGCAATGATATTATTATATTATTTAAGTATAACAATTTATTGTTTGCAAGACTGTATATTTAGTCACGGTATGGAAAGATATTAATGTTTTATTTATGAAGTTATTGCAATTTATTGTATTTTTCTTTTTTAAAGTTTTCTTAATTAAATGTAATAGTTCCTAAAGGAACTGTATCCACAACAGGTCGCCGTTGCTGGTGATAAGATGCCTGGTTCTTTTTTTGCTCAAAGGCTATGTATAGGCATTCAGCGAGGAAATACCACGGGGAGTAAGAGTGATAATTTAAGTTTTAGTTTTATTTTTTTTAATATAGTTTTTTTATGCTGTATAATATATTTCTTATTATATTACTATATGTACTTGATAGTGGAGTTTTCGTGTAGTGGCGGCAATGGAGAACCCACTATGCGATCTATGGGGAGGCCTGTATATAATTATTAAAAGATTTTTTTAGCCCACGTTTCTTATGCAGCCCAGACGGTAGTGAGTGCATCATCAATCTAATCGATTTGGGTTCAGTATTTACTTGGGCGTTTGTAGGCAAACGTTTGTAATAGGACGTTTGGACGATCACGTAGGGCCAGCATAATACATCCTAAGTGTGTATTCTTTCCAAATTCCTGCCGTGTGCACCGTTCCATTTCGTTACAATAATAATACAGTGTTGACATCGAAGTAAAGTCGCTTATTGTACTCGAAATAAGGGAGTGGAGTCAACTGTCGCACCGACAACAAATTGTAAAGAAAGAGTTAGAAACCTGAGAAGTGAGTCAGACGGGACAATGAAGAAGTAGTATAAAAGCGCAAATATCAGGTATCATTGACTTAATCCCATGATTCTTTGGAAAGACATCGAGTAGACAAAACGAAGTACTTTCATTTAACGAAGTTATTACCGACGTAACTTTTAATTTTGAACACAAAATAATTTTAATTATATTTCTGTAAAATGTGTGTTCAATCTTTTAAAAGACAATATATTAATTTAAGTGAGTTAGTAATAAACACTGGTTCCTTCAGAATATTATTTAAAAAAAAATAATGAAATTAATCATTGATTAAATATACGATATTTAAGAAGCTAAATAAAAACAACACATAACACATATTAATAAAATTGAAGCGACTGTCCGTAACATTGAAATAACTAACTTTTTAGGGTTCCGTAGACAAATGGCAAAAAACGGAACCCTTATGGATTTGTCATGTCTGCTGTCTGTCTGTCCGTCCGTATGTTGTCACAGCCACTTTTTTCCGAAACTATAAGAACTATGCTGTTGAAACTTGGTAAGTACATGTATTGTGTGAGGTCTACAAAAATGATATTGAGGTTTCTTGTATCATTTTTTTCTAAATTGAATAGTTTGCGCGAGAGACACTTCCAAAGTGGTAAAATGTGTGACACGCCCCCCCCCCCCCCCATAAGTTCTAAAATAAGAGAATGATAAAACTAAAAAAATATATGATGTACATTACCATGTAAACTTCCACCGAAAACTGGTTTGGACGAGATCTAGTAAGTAGTTTTTTTTAATACGTCATAAATCGTAAATTATGTTACTTGCTACTACGGGAACCTTCATGGGCGAGTCCGACTCGCACTTGGCCGCTTTTTTTCAGTTGAGGCGATTATTTGTTTGCTATTAAGGACATGAAGAACCATTAAAAAATTGTATGTCTGTCTGTCTAAACTTTTTAAAATGATTCTTATGTCTCAACGGCATGCAAACAACCCTCTGAGTTTAATAAAAGGCAGTTATTTAAAGCCTTTCTCTTCTTTCTTTAAGGAGATGGGCAGGAGCGTCTTCCTAATAATGACTAAGTATAAAAAAACTGCGGTTGCAAACCCACTAGCCAAGCGCGGCAATTATGGCGGCAATTATATTATTAAAAAAATATCCCCCCTAGAGTCAATGTTCAGCAGTGGACTTTAATAGACTGTAACGATGTGTAATTTAAACAAGTTTACATGTTTTACGCACATTGAGGATTCTACTAAAATAACATACCTAAAATAAAAGTGCACGGTTAGCAAATCTGCCTCGATCGAAACGTGCAGCAGCAATAATAATTACCAGCGCGCCGTTCCTAACTGATGTTAAGTGGCATGAACACCTTTTGTTATAGGATACAGGTGACAAACGAGCACACAGTCCACCTAATGGTAAGTGGTGCTGTGACCCATGGACATCTTCATCTATCCTCGGTTACGAATCAAAATGCAGATGTGTTGTCACCCGTGAGGTAAAAGGTGAGGTTTTCCGGTAAAAAGGATCTCCGGTTATCTACACTCACCATACGAAACACAGCGGCGTTGAGCTGCTATTTTACGCTGGTATTCTGTGAGAGCGTGGTCCTTCCCCGGTCGAGCCGACCCATTCGTGCTACAACTATACCAGTGATATAGCAGCAGCATTGCTCTACCACGTAATAACCTGTATTGTACGGCACAGACCTTTCATTTTTAGACAGTTTTTGGAGCGCTCCAGTGCGTTTTAGCGGAGTTACACTAGACATGGAACGAGTAGTGATTCGCCGAGTACTCGGCCACCGGGTACTCGGCCTAGATTGGGCCGAGTACTCTGCCGAATACTCGGCTTTAAAAAACGCGGTAGCGGGCGGCGTGCGGTTATTTCCCTTACAAACTAGACCCAAATAGAGCCGAAAAACTAGTGTTTTTGCATCACAATCTTCCTCTCTTAAATTTTAAATATTAGTAATAATATTTTGTATTATAGATTCTTATGTAAATTCTAAATATTTCTGCTGTTTCTCATGTTCCTGATGTTTTAACGTGTCTAATATAAAAATAATGATAAAAACTGTTTTTTTGTCTTTATCTTTCTCTGGAATATAATTAAGGCCGAGTAATCGGTACTCGGCCGTTAATACTCGGTGCTCGTGCGAACCCTAAAAAAAGGCCGAATCCGCCGAGTACCGAATCCAAACCGAGTACTCGTCCCATGTCTAGTTCACACGTCCTCGAAATATTTTCCTTCATCGACGTGCACATGGTAAACGAACATCTATAAAACCATTATCAAACAAAGACTGTTTACCCTTGAGGATTAAGATGGAATAGCTATAATTGTACTGGTTTTTACCCTACAAACAAGAATTAATGGATGTTTGGCACTACAAATAGGTAAAATGTTAAATAATTCAAACTATTTGTAAACTTTTGTGAGATAATGATTAAAAATATAAAAAATATTCGTGTGTGTACGCAGTAAACGCGCGACATCACCGCATGCGGGTGATTCGGCGGATACGTCATTTCGTTATCAGTGGTCAGGGGTCGCGCTTCATTCATCCAGCTGCGTCCACGCTATCTCATGATGTCATAGTGCCGTTATGCAGTAAATAATAACTGGCTGCTTAATAAAGTGGATATGAAGAAAAAAATTCCCAAACTTTTTTATTTAACGCTGGTGGAGCGCATTTTAATTCACACTCTAGAGCACAATTTTGTTCATAAAGATTTCTTTTTCTAAAATTTTACTTACTGCGACATATTAAATATAATTAGGTAACTATAAATTACTTTTCGCTAAACAAACATGGTTGTTAAAGACATTATTTAATACAAAAATCTAAAAATTTCTAGTTGTGAAATTGGCAGATGTTACTAGTTCATTTTTATATGATTACAATTAAAAGCTAGTGCTTGACTAGGATCCCACCTGACGGTAAGTAGTGATGGTAATCGACTTCATCATCATCATCATCAGCCCACAGAAGTCCACTGCGGGGCCTTGCCCTTTTTAAGGAGAATTTGCCTTAACAGCTTATTTATAGCCCGAATAGGTCACCTCCACCGGGAAAGTACTACGCTCGCACAGAAAACCAATGTGAAATAGCAGCTTAAGTCTGTTATGTTACGTACGGTGAGTGTAGAGAATCGGAGACCTCTTATTACTGGAGGAAATCCATCTTAACCCTCAGGGCTGACAATGCATCTGCATTTTGATTCTTAATCGAGAATAGATGTCTATAGGCCACAGCATGCTCTTACCATCAGGTGTCCTCGTTTGTCACCCTTATTTTATAATAAATAGAATCTATAATAAAAAGGTTACGCTACGCACCGCCCCAATTAGCCTTTGGGAAAACCTATTGGTAACAATTTTGTTCTATGCTCAACGATTTCAAATAATACCATAAAAGAAAACTCGGGTTAACGGTAACCCCGTATATAACTATATCATGTGTTTGTAAACTTAACGTCGCCAGTTCGCCAGTGTGATTAAGCACTTAAAGGCCGTTAAAAGATGTCATATATAGTTAAACTTACAAAAGTTAATTTAAAAATAATAATTATAATACAGTAAAATTACAACGCTGTTTAAGAACGATAAAATAACACTATATTTTTTCGTTCTTACTTCCATTTTATTTTTTAGCAACAATAATGATAGCTTAAATTTTTATTCCAGCTTACCTTAAAGTTTGGCGACATGTGAAAATATTGTAGGTATTTACGTATTTATTTATTATCTGAAAAGTATATTTTTAATCTATACACATAAATAAAATTGAGGTGTCTGTCTTTAATATTATTTTATACATATGTAGTGCTATTTGAATACCGTTAAAGGATGAATAGCCCTTAGTAAATTTTATGTCTATTTGTCTGTCGCTAATTAATTATATTAAAACAGTAATATTCAAACTACCAAATAAATTCAAGGTTATTATTTCAGAGTTATATTTTGCTCCGTCAACTATTAGGTAGGCAACGATAAATAATCAAAAAAAAATCTATCATATCGATATAGCAAAAAAGAATAGAAAATCTCTATCTTCTTCTCACCACCATCCCGTAAAAGTCCGCTCCAGGACATGGACTTCTCCAGTTGTAAGAAGGATTTGCCCATACGTCATGCTTGGCAGATGAAGTGACATAAACACTCTCTGAGAACTTCTTCAAAGCCTCAGAGTCTCACTCCAATCATTTCATTCGTGAGGCAGCTACTTATGCAGCCCCACTCCCCTGTCGTTATCGAGTCCGCAGGCCGATAAACTCTCTCGGACCCGTCAAACAAGCTTTCAACCGACCTGAACTGCCTCCTGGAGGCTTAGGTTGACTCTTCTTAAATTTGCCTTAGTAGGCTCCCGCTCAGCGGCTCGTCGCCGCCTGCGCCCCCTTTTCCAAAAGAGGGTCGCTTCCGATTCGGCAGAAAGGCCTCATAAGCCAATACCAGTCTCACAGGTGGTGTTTAGTGGGTAGGCACTTAGGGTGGTCAATGCCAGAAGTTTCATAAGTTGGACGCTGCTGCCCGTCGCCGGTCTACGAAGGTACATGACGTTTAGCGTGAACAATACTATATCATCTGTGTTTACCATTAGATTTTTTTGCCTTTTCCATAGTCGTTTTTTACGACGTCTACGAGTCGAAATTGTCTCTTAAGCCGTTTCTTCACGGCAATATAAACAACTATGCAAATAAATACGTATATAAACATCTATATATTGAAAAAAAAAATATCTATGAGTGTAATCAAAAAATTTAAATAGACAAAAATTACAGTCAGCTCAAGTTTCGTCCATAGTATGTTGTATTAACAAATGGATATATTTGATAACTTTTGATAATATATCTAGATGACCGCTTTGACATAACACGTTAAACTAAAGGCAGTCTCCGATACAATAGATAGCTATTAGCTACTAATACACAATACGCAACGCAACATTATCGTGTACAAGGTACACTTTTTTTTAAATGGTTAAATAAAAACATTTTTTTTCTATCTTTTGCGATTTCTAGCTACGACTACCTCGACGAAACCAAGGAAGGACCACGCTCTCACAGAATACCAGCGTAAAATAGCAGCTTCACGCTGCTGTATTTCGTATGGTGAGTGTAAGAACCGGATACCCTTTTTACCGGATAAGAGGCATTCTCTCTTAGTCCTCACGGGTGAAAACATATCTACATTTTGATTCTTTATTGAGGGTAGATGTAGATGTCCATGGGTCACAGCGTCCACTTACGATCGGGTGGACTGTGTGCTCGTCTGTCACCCTATCCTATATTAAAAAAGAAGTTATCATTTTACAAACATAGTCTGCCTTTTGAACTTCGAGTTATAGGGTACAAATAGTACCTTTAACTCGTAGGGAAATAATGAATAGAACTTTAACTTTATGAATAACCCTCTATTGTAGTTTTATTTCAGTTAGTGAGGGAGACAACTTTAGAAACTAGACTCTTTCAATTTTGTAAAGTCTCTAGAGAGTCTCTAAAGTCTCTAGAATTTCTCTTTGATGTTGCGTTATTTATGTCAATTTACGAATTACAGTACTGTTGTGAATCACACCTAAAACAAACATTTTAAGTTTACTTACCACCTATATTATGGTTTTACACTGGTTCGGTTCAATTGGGGAAGAATCATGGTCTCACAGAATACTAGTGTAAAATAACAGCTGGATGCTGCTGTGTTTCATCGTACGGTGAGTGTAGAGAACCAAAGACCCTTTATACTGAAAGCGAGGCATTCTATCTGAGTCTTTAGGGGTGACAACGTATTTGCATTTTCATTCTTAATCGGGGATAGATGAAGATTTCTATAAACTACAGCATCTACCTGCCATCAGTTGGATTGTGTGCTCATTGTTCAGCCTCATTCTACTAACAATTTTTTAGTCTTTTCTTTTTAACTAGATATTTCAATCGTGTTTGATTAACATTTTCGATTCTTTTTTATTCTCATATATGTGTTATATTTTTGGTCGAATGTTGTTTTTACATTTTTCTTTATTTTATGTTCTTTTACAAAACCGACGTGCTACATATTGTTTAGTTTTATCTTTCTTTATAAAGTTACAAAAGTGAACTACCTGTTAACCAACCTATTTTATTTAAAAATAATAATTTATGATACTGTTATTGAATAAAAAATTTTTAGGTTTTTATATCAAGCAAGCTTCGTTTTATATGTGGTAGAGCCAGAAAATTTATAAAAGCTAAATACTTAAATATTTATTCGAATAATTACTTGCACTTGCGTTTTTTTATTAATGATCTGCACTTTTGTAAGACACTTATTATCAACAGTAAATACATTTATTAATATAGTTTACACATATAAATTAGTTGGTCAAAGAGCGCTCATTGGTCAAATCAAATAGCGCGCGCTTCATCGGCTTCCTGTTACACACTTCCGTCCCTTTTTAATAAATCACTCCCACAGATTGCGGAAAAACGAGAGGCAAAATGTTACACTTCAAAAGTGATTGTTTGTAACAAAGTAAAATTTACTCTTAAAAATTATTAGAAAATTGTCTATTTCAGTTAATGTACTAATTTATCTTTGATATTTGTGCCGCTACTTTATTTACTGCAATAATTGCTACCGAAAACCTAACTAAATATTTGACCGGACTTTTCTTGGTTTTATATCTTTTATTGGTTCCAATATTATATCACTGTACATTGTATGCAAAATTAATTATTAATTATTTGCACATGATAACTTTTTAAAAGTATTATGGTCATAATGAGGTCGTTATTTTTTATAAGGATACAATATAGCCGATCAC
This sequence comes from Parnassius mnemosyne, assembly GCA_963668995.1. Lineage (NCBI taxonomy): Eukaryota > Metazoa > Arthropoda > Insecta > Lepidoptera > Papilionidae > Parnassius > Parnassius mnemosyne. Next base: position 14,497,300 of record CAVLGL010000086.1, read on the forward strand.
AAGCCATTCTTACACATAACATGTACATACACATTACACGACCAGGTTAGAGTACCTACCTTACTACTGCGTTACAGAACCTAGGTTCGAATATATGAGGAAGCAAATATTTGTGCAAAACTAGAAATTATTGAGTTTCCTTTGTGGAGGTTACTACAATATATAATAGAACAAATATACACTCAATAGATATAATACTTAATAGTTGACATAAGTAAAATTATAGTTAGTCTAGCAAATATCATATAATTATGTATAAACCTCGCGGCATAGGTCAGGGGCTAAGCGCTCGCTGTAAATTTCACAATACGCGAGCAACCCGGGTTCGATCCCCGCCGGCACCAATTAAATTGTTAAATGCAATTTTAAGTGCCGATTTACCACGTGCTCGTCGGTGTAGGAAAAGGTGGTGAGGAAATCTGCATGTCTGAGAAATAAAAAAATATTTCGAAGACATGTGAATTTCGCCAACACGCATTGGGGCAGCGCTGCGGACATTTTTTTGCCCTAAAACCTTTTCAGAATTGTTACCTTAATAGTCTTTAAAAGATACATATATTAGAAATACCCTGTCTACATTTATTGCCTACAGTTTACTTAATGCCAATAAAGTAAAAAAAAACCGTGTATAAGATATTATAAACTATTGAATTTGATAACATCTTTGTTGCACTCCTTAGCCTTACATTTTAACCGACTTCAAAAAGGAGGAGGTACTCAATTCAACTGTATGTTTTTTTATGTATAACCTCGTAACTTTTTTCTAGGTGAATCGATTTTTATGATTCCTTTTTATTTGAAAGCTGGTGCTTCCAATGTGGTCTTTAATTTGCACCTCCCAACATCCTTATTTATACCATTTTTTTGTCGGTTTGACTGGTAGAGAATGCCATAGGGCAGTGTTTCCCAAACATTGTTCTGCCATGGCCCGGTAATTTTCACACTGTACCTTCATGACCCACTTAATACTTTTAAACCCAACCTGGTTCCAGTAAGTAAAATAATATATAAAATCATTTTTACATTTATTAATAGTAAAAATGATTTAAATGAAAGTCGGCAATTAAAAAGAAAAAGTTGAAATTAAACTCTATAAAACTTAATTTTTATCTTTGCTACACTCAAGATTGATTGGTATATATATATTATATAGAATGCATAATTTATTAGTTCGCCTGTATACATCATTTTGTGTATATGAAGTTTTTATAATTAAACTATCTACCGGATCAAAAATATTGTCATTTTTCAAATTTGCCTTTACGATGCCCGAGAAATCTAAGAATAGGGTTATGGATTCTCTTTCGTTGATGCCATACGATGTATTCGTTTAGTAACTTGGAACTTAGGCATGTAAGGCTGTACAGTGTACCCTGCTAAATAACAGAAAATTTATGTTGACCGACTTATGGCGGAAATCCATCCAATTTCATATGAAAGTAGCTGACTCGGCAAACGATGTTTTGCCATAATATAGACTATTTTAAGAAAATATTTTTAGTTATAAAATCGCGGTTAAAAACAGATCGATGATGATCGTAGAAGGGTGAAAATTTTAAGTTTTATGTATTTTTCAATGCTAAATCATAACAAAATAAAATTAAAAATATTTGTCAAAAAAAAATAAAAAAATATTTAGGGTGGGTCACCCTTATCATTTAGCGGTTTGAAAAATAGATGTTGGCCGATTCTCAGACCTACCCGATATGCACACAAAATTTCATACAAATCGGTTCAGCCGTTTCGGAGGAGTTTGTTAACAAACACCGCGACACGAGTATTTTATATATTAGATAATAAATATAAAATCAATGAATATAGTTTTATTTAAGAAAGAAGCTGGAAAGAGATTTTTGTCTTGATGTACTAAGCAAATATATATATTTGCTTAGTGGACGCCTTTTCAGTCTGGTCTCAAACAGTTCCTAATTATAACGGAAAAAGAAACAAATAATAAAGGAATGAATTCTATTCCTTGACTGTGCGCATTAAAAATAAAGAAGTATACCGCTATTTACGAGTCCGTGCCATATCAACCATAAACGAATACATCCCATCCGTTTAGTCCGTAATGGTGGAACTAGAATGTAGGAATCAATGTCAGTAGTTCTTGCGCTAACTCTGAAAGGTAACCTGTTGAACCGTGCCAGACTTGTCACTACGACTGTGTTCAATACTTTGCAGTTTTTCTTCAAAAATAACTTTAACAATTTACTTTTCTTTATATATAGGTAAGAGTGACCTATGCCGGTAGTTGTTGGGAGCACTAAGCTCGAAGTTGTTGACGAGTATGTTTACCTGGGACAAATAGTCCGACTAGGTAAGTCCAACGTCGACCGAGAGGTCAATCGACGGATTCAACTCGGCTGGGTAGCGTTCGGGAAACTACGACACATCTTCTCGTCAGGTATACCTCAAAACCTGAAAACGAAATTGTACAACCAGTGCGTGTTGCCAGTGATGACCTATGGAACTGAGACGTGGTCCTTCACTGCTGGCCGTATGAGGACGCTCAAGGTCGCTCAGCGAGCTATGGAGAGGGCTATGCTCGGAGTTTCTCTGCGTGATAAACTTAGAAATGAGGATATCCGCAGTAAAACCAGAGTGATCGACATTGCCCAACGGATTAGTAAGCTGAAGTGGCATTGGGCCGGCCATATAGCTCGAAGAACCAACAACCGATGGGAAAGAAAGGTTCTCGAGTGGCAGCCTTGTACCGGTAGGCGAAGTGTACCACTTGTGATACCAATACCGAGTAGTAATACCACTATTTAATTATTATTCAAGCACTGCTGCAGCTAATATATCCAGACCCGGAACATATACATAAGAACTTACATTACTTAAGAACAGCTCACTTAAAATGTGTGAATAAAAAAAATATTAATTCATATCTATAAATTATTGTAGATATATCGGTCAATTGCAAGTCAATTTTGACTAAAATTCACAAGGACAAGCATTCAGACCCGGGACAATTATTTGTAAGCCATACAAATACTCGTTTCGTGAGGGATTAGAACCCGCGGCCCTTAGCGCTGCAACTCATTGCTAAACCACTGCACCTCGAAGCCGTCCTAATTAACTAAGACCATGTACACAGACTGATGCTCTATAAATTTGGAAGCAGCAGGAAGCCATCATCCAGCTTTTGAAAATTGCTATCTTTTTTTCTTATAGGATAAGGGTGACAAACGAGCACACAGTCCACCTGATGGTAAGTAGTTGCTGTGGCCCATAGACATCTACATATATCCTGGATTACGTATAAAAATGCAAATGCGTAGTCACCCGTGAGGACTAAGATGGAATGCTTCGTTTCCAGTAAAAAGGGTCTCCGGTTCACTACACTCACCATACGAAACACAGCATAGTTAGACTGCTATTTTACGCTGGTATTCTGTGAGAGCTTGGTCCTTCCCCGGTCGAGCCGACCCATTCGTGCTACAAATATATCTACAGCTTTTTTTTTATTATAGAAAAAAATACTAATAATGCTATTAAAACATTACTAATATTCCCTTTAACCACTTCTGGTAAGCTTAAAATGCTTGTGTTAGAAGTGGTTCACGACAGTAGTCAAATGGCGGATTCGAACCGCAACGCCGCACCCTGCCATTAGGCTACTGACGCTTCTTCAAAATAAATATTGTAAAGATACAAAGAAAAACATTTGTTATCAAAGGATGACCAGTGCTTAGAAATAAATCGCGGAATTTGCCAGATGCTCAGAATTTAATTGCACTAACTCCGGAAAAAGATATTCCGTTCATATGACTTACTTTCAAAGATTAACATTACTAATATTCCAAGCAAGTTTAAAATGCTTGTGTCATTACAACAGTTGTCATTACAATAGCAGATTTGAACCCTTAATTTCTCTAGTATGCAGTCTGCATTTTCAACCATTAGGCTACTGCATTTGTACAGGTCTAATGTACGACTTAATGTTACCAAAAAAATACAAGGACCGCGATACATAATAATTTTTTTTTATAGGATAAGGGTGACAAACGAGCACACAGTCCACCTGATGGTAAGTGGTTGCTGCGGCCCATAGACATCTACATCTATCCTCTATTACAAATCAAAATGTAGATGCGTTGTCACCCATGAGGACTAAGATGGAATGCCTCATTTCCAGTAAAAAGGGCCTCCGGCCACCTGCACTCACCAAGCTAAACTCAGAGGTAAACCTCTACTTCATGCTGGTTTTCTGTGAGGTCGTGGTACCACCCCGGTTCGAGCCGGCCCATCCGTGCGACAGCAAAAGCTGCCGCGTGGCTCTACCGCTGTTGAAGATGGTGTCCACTGTTTACTGTTACCACTGTTGAGGGTTATGTCGTCATTATAGAACTAGTTTCGTGGCAAATCGCTTATAGATTTTATTCGATGTCTATAAAATACACGTAAATGAATGGGAAGTACATATCGTCAAGTCACGTGACATATTCATTTTTATAGTTTTCTACTAGCGTTAACAATTGTAGAAAGTGAACTTGACTGAAGAGATAATAAGATGCGCAAAAATGTTATGAAAAACGGTCGCTTTTCGCTTATTACACATCTTAAATCCACGTTAAAGATGAAAGCGGCAATGCGATCTATATAAATTAAAGTAATCTAGTTTTATATTTTAAGCATTAGTGACATATTTTTTATCCACAAATCGTCGCAAAACAACCGAAAAAATCTAAATCAAACATAATTATAACTCTTTAACTCAAATTTTGATTATTTGTTTATTAATTAAATATTGATAAACAAGGTGGTACGAATAGTATTTCAGTGTTGCCGTAAAGAGAGATAAAATTATTTTTAATTTCACAGATATGACCTAATACACCTTTATCAGTGATTAACAGCAAGCAAATTTTTTACAGGCAACATTTCAATTAAAGGCTTGCGTTACAAAATAATCCAGACCTTCATTCAGAACACCTAGCAGCAATAAAACAAAATTTCAAACGAATCATAAAAACGTATTTTTTTATTTCTTCATTCTTGTTACATATTTTATCACTAAAAGTGATAAGTATAGATAAAAGTCAAGAATATTATAAATAAGAAAGCTTGTGTTTCGACGCTTAAAGCTAAACGATTTAATCGAAATTTTGGCGGAGAGAACGATTAGATCTTTGGATAAACATGGAATACTTGCCAATGCCAATGTTTTCCTTATTTTAAAACTCTTTGTGAAATCCTTGAATTTGATATATCAAAATCTATCGAAACTATAATTACATTTGAAAAAGTTTTACTCTGTGTTTTTGAATATATAATAAATCACACATTACTACTCAATTTTGTTTTAAAACATCATAAAACAAATCCATTATTTTGTAAATTAAAAGAATTAAATTAATACGTTACAAAATCGCAAATTAATCAATAATCAATATGTCATTCGGATTATAAATATCGAAAAAAAAAAACATTTCATAAAACTAATCTCATAACGCATAAATTAACGACAAATCCTGTTAAAAGTTTCTAAAAAAGTCAGATGTTATCTTCTGCTTATTTGCAATTCTGCAGAGCAACTGTAAAATAAAGCCTAAGTTAAAACCACTAAACGTATAATATCGTATAGAATTCACTCACCGCATCTAACTCCGAACCTCGCCCAACATACTAGAAAACTGCTCAAAATCAACCACTTCATTTCACACTATCCTTAAAGCAAATCACAACACAAAAAAAACGGTTGCGTCCTTTGCTTGGTCAGAAGTAAATGACCACCTCCCACCGCGATTCGATCACAACTGCTACTCCTTCGCGTAGAATTGCGTTGATATAGTCCGATGCAAACTTGCTGCTGCCGTTGTCTGATAGAAGCTCTTTATCCTATCGTCAATTGAACTTGTAAATAAGGTTGATTATTGCACAATACGCACTATAATGTCTGAATATTTTAATTTGCAGGAGAGTAGTTTAATTATCTATAATTATTATTTTAATAGTTGTAAACGCATGATGCCAGCAGTAAATGAAAAAGCCCGATGTTTGTCCGCAGGCGTGGTTTACAATGACCCCTTGTTAAATTATGTAATTAGCGAATAATGATAACACAAACGGCAATTGATCTTTTTTGCTACCTAGCGATAAAGGACGACTATTTTTCACTTTTTGAAACACTGTTTTTTTATTCCAGAGATGCACTTTTTTTTAGGATAGGGTGACAAACAAGCACACAATCCACCTGATGGTAAGTGGTTGCTGTGACCCATAAACATCTACATTTATCCTCGTTTGCGAATCAAAATGCAGATGCGTTGTCACCCGTGAGGACTAAGATGGAATGCCTCTTTTCAAGTAAAAAGGGTCTCCGGTTCTCTATACTCACCATAGGAAACACAGCAGTGTTAAGCTGCTATTTGACGCTCGTATTCTGTGAGAGCGTGGTCCTTCCCCGGTCGAGCCGACCAATTCGTGCTACAACTATACTACTAATATAGCTGCAGCATGGCTCTACCACGTTTAAGCTGCTCACATGCCAGAATAACATGTCGGATCCCACGACGAAATTTTGACGCATAAATAATTCCATTTTTGATAACATTTTATGTAATTCAATCCATCCATCCGTCAATTACAGCTTGTAAAGTACACTGCTGAACGTACACCTTCCCAATAGAGAGTCTCACAGGTTGAATTATGTCAAAGTTGCCGCGCTTGGCTGGTGGGTTGGCAACCGCAGTTTTTTTATAATTTTGAGTTGTAATCAGGAAGATGCTGCTGCCCATCTCTTGTTTCAGTTCTCCGCCGTTTTTTATGACACCCACGAGACGATATGGGATAGTGGAAGTGGAATTAATATAATATAACGTAGTTGGTTGAGCCGAATAAGTCAGTTTGGCCGGAGGACGACCACGGTCTTTCATTATACCGAGCGTAAATTTGCAGCATAATACTGCTAAGTTGCCTTTGGTGAGTGACCGAACCGATGATCGCTTTTTTTTATATAATAAGGGTGACAAACGAGCACGCAGTCCACCTGATGGTAAGTGGTTGCTGCGGCCCATAGACATCTACATCTATCCTCAATAAAGAATTAAAAAATGCAGATGCGTTGTCAGCCGTGAGGACTAAGATGGAATGTCTCTTTTCCAGTAAAAAGGGTCTACTGGGTTTTACTGGTAACGAAACATTCCATTGTAGAACTTAGGAGTAAAAACGCATCAGCATTTTGATACTCAATCGAGGACGGATGTAGATTTCTTTGGGTTACAGCGTATACGTGTAACTGTAAGTTTTTTTTTTTATAGGATAAGGGTGACAAACGAGCACACAGTCCACCTGATGGTAAGTGGTTGCTGTGGCCCATAGACATTTACATCTATCCTCTATTACAAATCAATATGTAGATGCGTTGTCACCCGTGAGGACTACGATGGAATGCCTCATTTCCAGTAAAAAGGGCCTCCGGCCACCTGCACTCACCAAGCGAAACGCAGAGGTAAACCTCTACTTCACGCTGGTTTTCTGTGAGGTCGTGGTACCACCCCGGTTCGAGCCGGCCCATCCGTGCGACAGCAAAAGCTGCCGCGTGGCTCTACCACTGTTTGAAGTGTAAGTTTTCCCCATTACTTCTATTAAAAAAATGCCTTACAGCTTGTAAATTTCACTTCATATTGACACTTCACCTTAAACCGGTACGCAACTCTTAAATGTAACAAACTGGGTAGAAAATGAGCCTACGGTGCGTACATATTATATAACATAACATGTTATATAACATGTTTCAGTAATATGGAGACTGAATGTTATAAAATGTGTTGTAATATAACGTGACACAAATGTTATATAACTCGGAAGTATTCTTCTTTAGTCAATAAACTATGTTTGTTTGGGACGAACTCAGTATCTATGTTTTTTTTTTCTTTTGTTATTTAAAAGTACAAGACTTGCTACAGCAGCTAGCAAAACTTCTTCTCGTGTCGACATTGTGAAAAGCACTGCAGAACGACAAACGACAATGTCATATAACATTGTTATATTGCATTGTTATTCTAATGTGTACAGTATTGTTGTATGTTTCAATGTTGAAAAACAATGTAACATAATGTGGACGTATTATAAAACCAAAGTTATACAACATGTTACTTAATCTGAAAGTACCCTTACCAACTTGTACTATATAGATATATTTCGATTAAAAACCCAACACTAAGCCAAACCGATACGTGGATTACTGATGAGCTACGCTCTTAGCCATAAATTATTCACAGTTGTAGGTACCCAAACAAATAATGTTAGAAACATTATAATTCTATATAAACATTCAGTATATTTCCTTAAGCATTTAAAGTACTTAAGTCATTTTTATTACAGTATAACAGGAAAAGCTCCCTTGAAACTCGATCTATTAGCACAATCAGAGAATAAAAGTTGCGCTTTGGGATTTTGGAACTCCTATCTATGCATTCAGAAACAGTGATCGCAAATAAAATAAAATAAATTGTTTAAAAGGCAGTTAGATAATAAAGTCGCTATTTGTAATCCCACCTACTTATCTATAATACAGTTAAAGAAGTAAATCACTCTTCGGGACTCTAGCTATATATTTACTATATGTATGTATTTACTACTAACTCTCTCTGTCTGTCTATTTACAATATATTTCAGAGAAACAACTCACTCTTTGGATGTGCTTTGGACCCATGCTTTGTAACTCCATCTTTATATAAATTTACAGTACATTAAAAGAAATAATCCACTTTTTGGAACTCTATCTTTATATTTAAAGTACATTCAGAGAAATAACCCGCGCTTTGGTACTCTATATTTATATTTACAATACATTCAGAGCAATAACCCATGTTTTGGAACTCCATCTTTATATTTACAGTACATTCAGAGAAATAACCCGCGCTTTGGAACTCTATCTTTATATTTACAATATATTCAGACCAATAACCCATGCTTTGAATCTCCATCTTTATATAAATTTACTGTACATTAAAAGAAATAATCCGCTTTTTGGAACTCTATCTTTATATTTACAATATATTCAGACCAATAACCCATGCTTTGAAACTCCATCTTTATATAAATTTACAGTACATTAAAAGAAATAATCCGCTTTTTGGAACTCTATTTTTATATTTACAGTACATTCAAAGAAATAACCCGCTCTTTGGCACTCTATCTTTATATTTACAATACGTTCAGAGCAATAACCTTCTCTTTGGAACTCTATCTTCGTATTTACAGTACACTCAGAGAAATAACCCGCTCTTTGGAACTCTATCTTTATATTTACAATACATTCAGAGCAATAACCCATGCTTTGGAACTCCATCTTTATATTTACAGTACATTCAGAGAAATAACCCACTCTTTGGAACTCTATCTTTATATTCACAATACATTCAGAGCAATAACCCATGCTTTGGAACTCCATCTTTATATAAATTTACAGTACAATCAAAGAAATAATTCGCTTTTTGGAACTCTACCTTTATATTTACAGTACATTCACAGAAATAACCCACTCTTTGAAACCCTACCTTTATACTAACAATACATTCAGAGAAATAACCCGTTCTTTGTAACTCTATCTTTATATTTACTGTACATTAAGAGAAATAACCTGCTGTTTGAAAGGTTCAAAAAGTGACAGTATCAAATAGGCGGAATTGAACAATATTTTGTTCATAATTTAGTGCTAATTTAGTGCAATTTTAGTGCTACAATCGTAAAGTTAATGCTGTTTACAGATATAAGAAAATCAAGAAAGCGGTAGTTTTTGATTAAGCTATCATTGTAATATTAAGATTGATAGAATATCTATGCGCGTGATATCAACGACAGCATTAGCAATTAGTGCTCAAATAGTGCTTTCCGATTAAATATTGTAAATATTGCAATAAGATAGTATTGATAGAAAGTAAGTATAAGACGGGGTTGTTATAAACTGATTTGCTTAATTCCGCGTAAAGAACGAAAATGATGTGTCCTGCCCAGTTTTAAGATATACAAGTATCTATGACGGACCGCTTCGGACCCAAATGCAGAAGAAGCCAAATGCTTTCTTTTTCCCCCTAATCCACAGACGTTTAGCCTCCCTTACCGAGGGCTTCTTTCTGATTCGGCTTTATCTTTTTATTTAACCATATTTTTTGAAATATATTCTAATAAGTATATATTTTATTCAATATTATTTATGTTAGTCATATAAAGGGTTATCAAAGAGTAGCCGAATTTTAAACTTAAGTTCAAATACAAGTAATGATATAAAGTTAATGCAATTTTTGAAAATACGTGTAAATAAGGCTTCTACTTTTATTTGATATTATCCCAAACTGAATGTGATTTATGGACAACAACGTCTTTGCCTACCGATCGACCCTTACAAATGTGTTTTGAATTTAAAAGATAAAAATACAGAACCTTTGAGATTTTTTTTTAATTAATTTTTCTTCACCATTTGCATATATTACTTATGCTGAACCTTCTCTGCAAATTTGGCCTGTTATTGCAAAATAAGCCTGTATGTTTATATATTTTTATAAGTGTTCATGTATCCCAACCAGATTAGAACACAATAAAAACTCCCCATAATAATAATCTCTATTGATTACCATACGGTAAACATGTGAATTATCTGATCCATTAACTAGGAATTATACCTGTATGTCTGAAATCAGTGCTGAGTTATAATAAAATTACAGAAGTAATTCACTCTTCGGAACTCCAATTAATGCAATTTTGACAGAGAATACATTTAATGAAAGAAGCCGCTTTTTAGATCTCTATCTAATAAATTTACAATACGCTCTTTTTTTATTTATTAAGGTTTACCAATGTTTGATTACACTGTATTTAACAAAATGGCTAACTTATGTAGCTGAATGTTACAATCGTTCAAGGTAAACACCACATACATCGAGAAAGATTATAAATATGAATAAAACTCTTTGGAACTCTACCTATATAATAATACTCCAGACCGAATGTTGGCCGCGGTTGCGCAGTACAGAATACAGTACTGGGCTTATGTACGAAAGTGTGCACAAGCCTAAGTGCACTTTCTATTCGCCTTCTCTCTTGATCCTGTGGGACAGCAATCCAACACGATTGGAGAGAAATTAGGCGCAGAATCATCCAGCTAGGTGATCGGAGTATCTTCACCCATTTGTTACCGATGTTCCACGCATTCGAACGAAGCGATTTGCTTCATCTTTCGTAATTCTTACACCAAAGGAGTGGAATAATCTACCGGCTTTTGTCCCTCCATCCGATTACAATCTGGGCGTCTCCAAGTCAAGAATGAATAGCCTTTTGTTACGTTAAGACAATGTGACATATCATCCAGGGCTTCCTTATCACTGAGCATCCGGTAAAATATATATATATATATATCTATATATTGTCATAATAATCAATAATCAACGAACAATATTTTAGAACGAGCTCCTGGTTTATATAATATACTGCGTTTGTGAAACTACTCAGAGTTAGCCATCCTTTAGAATGAATCTTCGATACCAAAGTTAACAAGAATGAAGAGTTAACAAGAAGCTGATAGAGGAGCTAAGATTAAGGATAATAATAATAATAGACGATAACCTCGTGAAAGCTGAAACAGACAAGTGAACAAAATATCTGGACTTTGCTCACTAGGTGACCGACATGTGGGTTGGTCTGCCGATCGAAATTATTCCTGTAGCCGTTTCTGCAAACGGGCTAAACCTAGTCAGCTTCACGGGCTACATGAGGCGACTGGGACTGCTACCAGCTCAAATGCAGAAGGTGTTGCTCCTCAATACCGCCCGCATCCTCAGCCGGTTTCTGCGCCTGTCTATCTCCAGTTTCGAGGACTTCCATCTGGTTGTGTTTTTATTTATATAAGTATTATTTATTTTACTATATTTATTGTATATTTACTTATATTTATCATATTCTTTTATATATTTATACAGCCCGACCAGATGAGAATACTATATAAATACAACAATAATAAAAAAATGAATAATTCTTCATGGCTTTTTATGTACTCTGATAATATCTAGACAGATTCAAGATTAAATTTGACGATGCAAGAAATATGTTGTGGCCTATAGACACGTACATCTAACCTCGATTAAAAATTTAAATGCAGATGCGTATGTTAGACCTGAGGAGTCGTATGAAAAGGTTTTTACCAATAAAAACGGTTTCCGTTTCTGGTAACTAAAGCTAGGAACACAACATCACTCTGCTGCTATTTTACGCTAGATTTTATGCGAGCTTGGTTCTTTCCCATTTGATTCGACCCATTCGTATTGCATAATATGCTTGTGTGTGTCTATCAAGTCATGATTATTATAGTCTATCAAAAGCTAAATGTAGACTCACCTACCAAGCATTGAAATACTGGGGCCAAGGTCTGGCAACCGCAGTTTATTTTAATTAATAGAAGCAGGCGTTACTTTGCGGAAATCCATTATATAAAAGCTTTTAGAAAAATTTACTTCGCAAATATCCGCGTTATAACATAAAATGATGTGTCTTACCTAGTATGAAGAGCACCTCCCGCCCTCCCTCAATTGCGTGCACATTTGATTTTACAAAATGATGTATTTTATTTTATAACGCGGATATTTGCGAAGTAGTAGTTTTCTAAAAGCAGTTTATTTTTCAAAGTGAAAACTTCTTTATATCTTTATAACTTATACACAACACAGCCAGGCACCAGAGACCAGTGTTCGGCTGACACAATGCAATAAGTTATAATACCGACATCATATCATCATCACATACCCAACACAAGTCCATTGTTGAACATAAGCCTACCCCAAGTAATGCAACAAAACACGGTTCTGAGTCATGTACATTCGGCGACTTCCTGCATCTCTTGCCAGGTAGTCACTTTTTTTATAGGATAAGGGTGACAAGCGAGCACACAGTCCACCTGATGATAAGTGGTTGCTGTGGCCCATAGACTTCTACATCTATCTTCGTTTGCGAATTAAAATGCAGATACGTTGTAAAATGGGTCTCCGGTTCTCTAAACTCACCATACGAAACACAGCAGCATTAAGCTGCTATTTTACGCTGGTATTCTGTGAGAGCGTGGTCCTTCCCAGGTCGAGCCGACCCATTCGTGCTACAACTATACCATTAAAATAGCTGCAGCATGGCTCTACCACGTGGAACTTTCATCTATACTTCGCTTACCGGTACGAGGCTGCCACTCGAGAACCTTTCTTCTACATCGGTTGTCGGTTCTTCGAGCTATATGGCCGGCCATTTGCCATTTTAGCTTACTGATCCGTGATCTTTAATTATATTTTAATTTAATAACCATGCCAAATTTTAATTATCTACGTGAAACACCCTTAGAAAGAGTAACATAATAACAGACAGTTACCGAGGTGATAAACAAGGACTTTATAATCACAACGGTTTAGTTATTAATAAGTTCGTTTCGCTGAATTTTGCACAGAATACAAAAACATTCTGAATAAGAACCAAGTAAGTGGGTATTTAAGTTGTAATATAAGTAACATTGCCTTTAAACTTCATCGATGCAATAACCCGTGTAATTAATATCTACGCTAAGTTATAATTTTAATAATTATGTGTGTCCGCGCTGCTTATCTCTTTTACATATCGCCGACAAAATATGTAAGTATGCTTGCAGTGTCCTCGTCTCATTAGCGCCGGCGACCACACAACCTCTTGCAGGGCTTATAAACTAACGGCCCGTATCGTTTAAAATAAAAACATAAAAATACGTTTTCCTGTAGCTCTGTATATTTGTTAATTTATTTTATAAGATGAGTAAATTTTTGAAGAAGCTCTTGCAACCCGTCATTAACATTTTTGGTCAAAATTAATTCCTAAGTCCCGTATCATGTTTACGATTTCGTTAGATGTACATCCAAAAGTATAGTTATATGTTATTGGACGTCTTAGGTGTGAAAAAAATATACTTACACTTTTATGTTAACGGTAATTTGTTTTTATTATAGTATGATATTAGACAGTCGAGATGTCTTTGAATTAGTTGACAATCCTGCCTGCTGAAATTTTACTGAATATTATTATCATCTGCATACATGAGATAATTCAAGTGTTTGAAGTAATATCCGATATCTTGACAATAGGCATTATAGAAAAACGGTCCTAAATGCGAGCCCTGAGGAACGCCTGTAGGGATAGTGATAAAGTCAGTTCGATATCCACGTATAATAACTGCTTGTGTGCGATGTATCAGATATAAACTCACTCAGCAAAGTAAGTCACCATGTATTCCGAGCTTATAAAGTTAGTTTAAGAGTATGTCATGATCCACGCGATCAAAAACCTTCTCGAAGTAAATATAAATTATATCCACTTGGTCGTTTTTGTACATATTAGCTAAATGCAATAAAAAAGCATCCTAAATTAGTTGTGGTGGAGCGATTTTTCAAGAAGTCGTTGTGGTTTTGGGGAATATCTTGAGAAATAACGACATAAATTCCATTACAATCTATACGTTCAAATACTTTCGCCACGGTTTCAATCAGTTCTTTGAAACCTTCAATATGTATAAGCTCGTAAAATACCACTACTAGACCAGGCTTCTGTCGTTGCAGGAGGATTTTGCCTCAATCGTTTACGGTGCCTAAATCGTTTATAGGCGGATTGACTACCACAATATCAGACGTCTCGCACCTTTAACGCTGCTTCCCATCGCCGAACAATGAACGATTATATGTAATGCCATCGCTATCTATATGAAGTCATAAAACTTTTCCGGCTTTTCCCTTGTGGCGGTAGATTCTTATACGCCGCTACATGGTATTATTTCGATTATAGTACCTTAATTATACCAAATATGATTCTTCTTGGATTTTAATTGTATTGCCAAAATGATAATTATTAGAAACTTTTCGATTAATGTAAAACATTTCTTTCCTATTTAATATATTTTCAATTGCTTTTATATTATTACCGTGTGTACTAAATATTATGTGAATAAAAACCATATGATTTTGTTAATATTTAATTTAGCGGCCCTTCTATATATCAGTTTATAAACACTGCTACTCTATAGCTTTCTCATCGCGACACGGTGACAGAAACAGAACGCAAAAAAAGGATCACAAATCCGATTTTATTCCCGCCATACTGACTATTGTGACCATATTATATTTTTTAAACATTGACTCGCAGACCTTATTAACACGCTTTTATTATATTGGTATGTAGCTATGTAACGGAATTCTTGAATGTGATTTTCGTCCCCTTCAAAACGTGGGATTGATTTGAAACTGCGCACACTTATCAAGGACGGATGACAATGCAATAATTTAAATAGTTTGTCCCATTATCCTTGCCATGATTCTCAGGATTTGTGAATAATTCATAAAACAACTACGATTTTTGCCAGTTTAATCTACTGTAAGCCGCGTAAAAGAACTTCATTCCAAAAAAACACACGCTGATATTTTTATTATTCTAAAATGTTTTTTTTTTATGTTAATCACTACTTTCTTATTTTAAACTTATTGAAAATTATTTTCTACTTTTTATTTCGGTTATCTACAAATGTGTGTGTGTTTTTTTAGTTTTTTGAAACTATTATTTATTTTAAGAGTTACTTGGAGTTTCACCAGTGGTTGTACATCACATCAGCTCTTATATACGAAATTTTAAAATACACAGATGGGGTTATAATTTCTATTAACATGATGAAGTGTAGTTGTAATATTTAACAAGTTCTGCTGTTATTATTTCGGCTTGTGGCTCGGAGAAGTTCGGAAAAATGCTTGCGGATTATTTTGAATACTTTGATGCAAAATTGATAAACACTGTCAGCTGTATATCTACATGTTAAACTTTTGTATATTTTTGATTTTCTCGCTGGTCTAGCGGTCGTAAGCGCGACAGTTGATCATGTAGTCCCAAGTTCAATCACGGGTCGGGCCGGACTATTATGATACCCAAGAGATCAACAAAATATTCTATACTCATTTTGTTTCTGTAGATGACGTCCATTCTAATAAATCTTGGATTTTCATGACGTCTGATAATATTACTTAGTAGTATGTTTTTCATAATTACAAGAGTCATTATCATCATTACAGTTAAACATGGGAACAACGCGAGTTGTTACAAGAGTGTTATACATAATAGTTACAAATGTGTGCCTTATTAGGAACTTCTTGTTTCTTCTAATAGTTTAAATAATTCTAGAAGGACCATATCAAATGCATTTTTAAATACATTCTAGAAATATTAAAAAAATATATGTCCTTGGTAAGTAACGTAATACATGGCAACACTAGGTAGAGACTTCCTCACATACCTTGAGTCTCGATCGTTTCGTATACCGCGCTTCGAAGCAGCCGACAAAGGGATCGCCCTTGTTTATCAATGTATTATTTTGAGCGCTAATAACTTCTTTCTTTTTATGCTTAATACTTTTTCTAATATAATTAAACTCCATAAATTATAATTAGGTTGGCCCAGTCAACAAGTGGTTTTCAGATTTTGTCTAAAAAGTACTTTTTCTATCATTAGAATACTTAGAAAACGGATTATTCCCTTAATCCACCCTAAGATATATACTATCTTATTGCACTAATAATTAAGAATATATTCAACTTATTTTACCTTAGTGTGGCTGTTTTAGAGTGGCTAAACGGAATAACCCTAAAAAGTATAAATAAATGATATATATGATAAAAACTCTGTATGCTGCAAATAGTAAAGAAACTTTGTTACGTCGTAAACTAATTACGCCCGGGACTATTCGGGAGTAACATAATTGGGATATGTTACTCCTGAAATATACCTATAATATGGAGACAAGCGTATAAATATTATCATCGAGTACGAGTAATAAATGTTATAAGTGATATTATTCTTCATGCTTAAAATAAAATTTAAAAAACGAATAAAATTTTAATATACATAATTATAGGAACCAACGTTTAATGCCTCATTGCATAAATAAGGCTGCACAACTTTGTATTTACCCGTTTGCCGTATTGAAGAGGGTAATGTTTTACGATTGTATGTATGTTTGAATGTGTGTCTTTCCTAGTTGTTTCTTAGCACGCTCTATAACCTAAACGGCTTGATGGATTTAAACATATTTGTGTAAGTGAAATAAGTTATATATTATTAATAGAATCAGGCGTTACTTTGCGGAAATCCATTACATAAAAGCTTTTAAAAAGTTACTTTGCAAACATCCGCTTTCCGCACTGGGTGGTGATGGGAGTAGTGGTGCTGGGATTAGTGGTGACGGGGATAGTGCACGCAATTGAGTGAGGGCGGGAGGTGCTCTTCATACTAGGTAAGACACATCATTTTATATTATTTTATAAAGCGGATGTTTGCAAAGTAACTTTTTAAAAGCTTTTATAAGTTATATATTTCAGTAAATTTTTCACGCAGTCAGGTTTTTTTTAAAATTATTGTATTAACCATTAGACAAGCCTATGCTTCATCTATTTTGTAACACTTTATGAGTATTAAATCTTTTTTATTAAAGATATCATCACAATCTTATTTATCCCTATAATATTTTACAATAAAAATAATTAATACTTTATAACCACGCTTTACGCTATTGTTATTTATTAAACGAACTAATAAAAACAATTTATATTGATTAACATTAATAACTGTTGCTATAGAATGTAGGCTTTATTATATGAAAAAAAAAATACAGCTAGCAACGTGAAGGCAACGGACACAACAATGCCACCGAAATGCTCTCCTGCACATTTTACGATCGTACCTGTTCTTTTTGGAATGTTAATGTCGCAGTTTAAATTTAGAATTCGCGTTTTCCACATTTTTTTATGATCTTTTTTTAACGATAAAAGTGGCAGCGTCTGTTGCTAACTACAGGTTTGTTTTATTTTTTTAAACATGCCTTTGAAGTCTAGAATCAAAGTCGGCTAAATACAAAGCATCGGAATCGAGCAACAGAATTAAAAACCATTTAAATTTCTAAAAAATCAAAGAATAATTCTCTAAGTATCACATATAAATTTTTTTATACAGAATTAGGGTGACAAACGAGCACACAGTCCACCTGATGGTAAGTGGTTGCTATGGCACATAGACATCTACATCTATCTTCGTTAGCGAATTAAAATGCAGATGCGTTGTCGGCCGTGAGGACTAAGATAGAATGCCTCCTTTCCAGTAAAAAGGGTCTCCGGTTCTCTACACTCACCATACGAAACACAGCAGCGTTAAGCTGCTATTTTACGCTGTTATTCTTTGAGAGCGTGGTCCTTCCTCGGTCGAGCTGGCCCATTCGTGCTACAACTATACTATTAATATAGCTGCATCATGGCTCTACCACGTATAAAATATATGCTACTAGTTTTTAATAGGTGGTAGGATTCTTTTTCTGCCTAGAAGTCCTACCGAAATCCACCCTCTTTCCTACTTTTCCCACCGAATAGCAGCGTTTTCACTGCTGTATACCGGCTTCTAGTCTGCAAGATATAAAGAGCCATTACAATTACATTCTGTTAAGCATTCCCTCTTAGTCATCAGAGGTGATAACGCATCTATAGCCGGCTTTGTTTGAAGTTGGCTACAAGTGTCCATGAACTGCAATAGCCACTTACAATCAGTTTGACTTTTTTTTCTTTGTCAGTTGTCGTTTCATCGAGCTATATTGCCGGCCCATTGCCAGTTCAGTTTACTAATCCGTTGGAAACACAGATGCTGGCAAAATTATTTCATGTTCCTGCACACACTCTCCCAAATTTATCTTGCAAAATACGACACCAAATAGCTTAATAAAAATATGTTAGATCCGGTTGGAATCAGTCTGTTGTCCGGTCCGCTAAGCGACACTGTTCAGCATTTTTTTATTTGAATGTTTTGGTAGTGGGTCCGAGCTCCCTTAAGACGGTATTCAGGCTCCAAGAAATTTTGAGAATAGGTTGTTAAAGATTATGGCTTTGTCTCGTTACGGCTGGACAAAGAAGTAAGTAACCAAGAAATACAACTGCAGCAGAAATTATCATTCCGTATTCCCTTTCTAGTTCTAAAAAAAATTAATCGGTCCAGTTTGGACCGATTAGTTTTTTTTAGTAACAGTAAAATCGGTGAAAATAATGCATTAACACACATTTTGAATTTAAAAGATAAAAATGACAGAATGTTTGAGATTTTATCCATCAAGCCATCCAGGTTGACAATAGATCTATTCTCAACCCCGCTGGCTGGCATCAAAAAAAAGTAGTTATTGGCGATTAAGGCTATGTACTAACGGAAGTTTGTTCATTATTAATTTAAATAATTTTTTTTATTACAGTTAAATTGTACCTATGTACTGTTGTAAAATCACCGTAAAGTTTCTTTTTTATGCATGTGGTTCCCTCCTGTAAGTAATGGGATTTGGCCGGTTATTGCAAAATAACCCTGTATAAGGATTTAAAAGGATATAATCTGTGTATGTTTGTAATTGAACGTTGGTACGTTAGTGAACTTTTTTCGCATATCTAGTACGTAAGTAAGTAAGTAAGTACCTAATAATGTTCTGATTCCAAACCAATTTCTTATCTCAATTTTTTTATAGAATATGGGTGACAAAACGAGCACAAGCCGTCTGATTTTAACTGGATGCTGTGGCCCATAGACATCTACCTTTATCCTCAATTAATAATCAAAATGCTGATGCGTTGTCACCCCATAGCCCTGAGGACTAAAATGATATGCCTCATTTAAAGTAAAAAGGGTCTCCGGCTCTCTACACTCACCTTAGGAAACACAGCTGCTACTTTACGCTGGTATTCTGTGAGAGCGCGTTTCTTCCCCGTTCTGGTCGACCCATTTGCGCTACAACCACAATATAGCTTCAGGCTACAGCGTGGCTCTAACACGTATAAAATTTAACATGGTAGAGCCATTCTGCAGCTAAATTAATTGTATAGTTGTAGCACTAATGGCTCGACTCGACGGGGAAAGGACCCCGCTCTCACAGAATACCAGCGTAAAGTAATTTCGTATGGTGAGTGTAGAGAACCGGAGAGTATAAGATGTAGATGTCTATGGACCACAGCAACCACTTACCATCAGGTGGAGTAAAGTAATTTCGTATGGTGAGTGTAGAGAACCGGAGAGTATAAGATGTAGATGTCTATGGACCACAGCAACCACTTACCATCAGGTGGAGTTTGTGCTCGCTTTTCACCCTTATCCTATAAAATAATATGTATTTTTTTAATATTATAAAAATCCAACTTAGAATTATTTAGCACCAAATGGAAATTGGGTAGAAAGGCTAGTTAGATCGAGTTGCACCCGTACGCCATGTTTTTTTATTCTGTTATAAACGAGAGATTTACGAACGACATTAATTTTGTTTTCCTTTATTAAAATTCCATGATTTAATTATGAACTCTAGGGTTTCTAAGAATATTTATATCACACATTGACACAATTTGATCTATGGAATATTTCATTATAACCAGTTCTGCGCGCGGTTTTGTTCGCACGATTGTAATTACAAGTATTATTTCTCATTAACTATATTTTATTTGTGTTTTTTTACAAGTGGACGAGGCAGGCAATTTATACGCAATACAAATTCTTCAATCTAATGATCGTAGGCGCAGCTACCGATCATGTGAACCCGGGTTTCAATCCCTGGTCGAACCATACGTCGGTCGTTTTTCTATTAAGTCTTTGTTGAGACTGCTCGCCGTGACCCATATTCGATTTGAAGGACATTATTAAATATAAATACAAATATTTGTCTGTGTGCATTCGACGACTATATTTTTATCCAACAATATTGTAACTATGAAAGTAGGTACTGGCGGTCAATTCTTATGATAATAAAATCTATCATAAAAATAGGTAAAGAATATGTTAGTTAGTTAGTTATAACTGAACTGGTGGGCACAGGCCTCCTATTATTTCTGGAAGATTTAAGGCAAGGAAATGTTTGCCGCGCTGCGTAGTAGCGAACCAAGGCGTAGTGGCGAACTTCACAACTCTTCAAAATATTTTTATTATTTCTCATGCAGGTTTCCTTACGATATTTTCCTTCACCTTCAAGCACGTGGCAAGCCCGAGTTAGATCCCCGCGGCACATATGAAATAGATACTTAATACCAATTTTAAGTACTGATTTGCCCTGTCCTCGAAAGCAAATGTATAATAATAAAATTATAAAAGATGTATGGACAAATTTATTACATCAATTCATATGTATGTACTCGTATGTATCGATAACATCAAATATCACGTGCCCAAGCAAGCACGCGCACTGTTGACTGCTGACGCATCTAGTAAACAAATTACTAATTCCGATAATGGCGTCATTTGAACTAAGATTACTAAATTAATTCGCATTTTGGATTATAAAACATTATGATGTAATTCAAATAAGCGACGAAGGTATCTAATACTTTATCTGGGTCTTAATTTTTTTTGTATAGAATAAGACCTGAGGACTCAGATAGAATGCCAGTTTCATTTCATCGTTTCAATTTAATTTCCAGTAAAAAGCGGCTCCTGTTATCTACACTTACCATATGAAACACAGCAGCATTAAGCTGCAAGCAGCATTTTACGCTGGTATTCTGTGACATTGCGGTTCTATCCCGGTCGAGGCAACCCATTCGTGCCACAACCATAATATAGCTGCAGCATAGCTCTACCACGTACAGTCTGGTGGAAACGAGCTCACATTTGTCAATTTTACTTTAGATTGGAGGGATGGAGAAGGAATTCCTTCCTACAACGAAAAAAGGCTCTTTCCGGCAGTGGAAAAGTGAATTGTTTTCCGGGCTTGTAAGTAAGAAAGATAGAAAGAAGCATCCGAAGTGTTGAATGTTTGATACATTCAAAATTGGCGCCATAAACTTCCGGTTAACGCACTGATAAGCCATAGTTGGCGCTAACCAACGCTTTATTATCTCTGGTTATGTATATGCTTCTTCCTGACGAAAAGATTAAACGATGATTGATGCTGAATTAATCATAAACACAATATGTGCCACATGTTGTTTGTTGTAATAAATATCTTGCCTAATGATTACGGCTATTGTTCGTAAATGTTTAATACATATGTATCTTTACTAGTTATTCGCCCCGGCGTCATGGGTGGTTTCTTGATCTCGACAACAGCGCCACCTACCGGGTCCAATTGTGAATCTAACCACTACCATCCAGGTAACCCTCAAACACAAGAAATTACATCAAAGTGGCTCCAGCGCAGAATACCAGCGTAAAATAGCAGCTTAACGCTGCTGTGCTTCGTATGGTGACTGGTGAGTGTAGAGAACCGGAGACCATTTTTACTGGAAACGAGGCATTCCATCTTAGTCCTCACAGTTGACAATGCATCTGCATTTTGATTCGCAAACGTGGATAGACGTAGATGTCTATGGGCCACGGCAAGCACTTAACATCATGTCGACTGTGTGCTCGTTTGTCACCCTTATACTATAAAAACAGATATGCGACGGGTAGTATCGTAAAAGATGCGAGAGATTTGGTGCAACGATTGTCAATTTGCCTGCCAAGCATGACGATTATGGCAAATCTAGTATGGAAAAAGACCATAATAATAATATTTTATCAAACAGGGACAAACAAAAATACAAAAAATATTTGTCGCAAAAATTAAATTGATTTCTACTCAAGACTAAACTTAGAACATTCGTGGTAGAGACACGCTGCAGCTATGTATATTATGGTTGCTGCACGACTGGGTCGGTTCGACTGGGGAAGGGCCACGCTCTCACAGAATACCAGCGTAATACTGCTGTGTTTCGTAAGGTGATTGTGGATAACGGGAGAACCTTTCCCCCGAAATTCCATATTAGGTCTACCTAGTGACAACGCATCTGCTTTTTGATTCTTAATCGAGGATAGATGTCTGCCTATAGACCACAGCATCCGCTTAAATTCAGATGGACTATGTGCTTTTTTGTCACCCTTATTCTATGTATATAAAACATACTAAACAATATGTTTGGTTTGACTAAACATATGGTTTGTTTTAACTAAACATAAATATGTATGGGGGCAAACGAACAACCAAAATTGGTTATTGGTTTGTCCCCCCCTGCAACACCTTATAACATTCAAGTTATTTTTATATAGTAACTTGCGATCCAGCCCGGCTTCGCGCGGGTGATTTCTGGGTCTCGAAAACTGCGCCACCTGCCGGGTCTAATTTTGAATCTAAACAATCCAGGGTTCCACTCAAACGCACACAAAAAATCACAATCGTTTTCGAGTTTTAGCGAGACTAACGGACAGCGATTGATTTTTATATACTAGTAGATAATTTATTTTAATAAATAATTTATAAATTATTTGCTTAAACAATGAAATATATTATCTACGAGTAATATTGAACAAAAACATTGATGGTGCATACTATTTATTGTTCATATAAAATCCTATAGATAATCCATATATTGCACATAATGTACAAACAGCTAGAAAAGTTTATAGGCATACAAACACTTTTTCCGCGCAGTATTCGTAGCGCGACCCTTAAGAGCCGAATGCTTAGCCACTGCACTTAAATCTAAAAGAAACGCTCCAAAATCTCTCTCGTTAATTAAAATTCTGGCTTAATGTTTTTATCGGTCGAGTGGTGCGATGCTCGAGGATGTTCCCACGGCTATCGCCGACCGATTCCGGTTTACAGGACTTGTATCTGTGGCTATATCCGTTGATAGAGTATACTGCGTAAAAAGTATAGACGACTGTAGGTAAATTGAAGATAGACAGTGTCTTTAAGTACATCCGATTGTATTATTTTCGTATTCAATAAAGTTTCCGTCGGTGTCCAAGATCACATGAGAATCGTCGCAACAGATAATAATTAGGGGATTTTGCGAAAATGCGAAAATGATGGTGAATATAGTTTATTGGTTTTAATAAGCAACTGCTGGTTCAGAGTTACGAAAAGGATGATTTTACATAGATTATGGACTATAATGCGGTGAGAATATATTGTTTCGCGATACTGCAAATGTCCCCAAGTTCGGGCTACAGGACGTACGGGAAGGAAGCAAGGAAGGCATGTGCACTCACCTGGACTCCCGCTGAGCGGCTTCGTGCGTCCCGCGGCCACGCTACGTGTTGGTTGGACGACGGCTGTCTTCACACATACACTTTTTTTTATCTTTTTTTTATAGGAGAGGGGGCAAACGAGCATGCGGCTCACCTGATGGTAAGTGACTACCGCCACCCATGAACAACTGCAACACCAGGGAGAGAATTTTAGATGCGTTGCCGGCCTTTTAAAAAGGAGTAGGCTCTTTTTTTGAAGGTCCCTAAGTCGTATCGGTCTGGAAAATTCGCTGATGGTAATCGATTCCACAAGGAAGTCGTGCGAGGAAGAAAACATCTTCTAAATCGCACAGTGGTGGACCGCCAATCATCCAGATGGTGTGGATGGTATCAGCAGTTCTGCCGCGATGTGCGTTCGTGAAATTTTGCGGCTGGAATTAATCCGAACAATTCCTCAGAGCACTCCCCGTGGTAGATGTGAAAGAAAATGCAAAGGGAAGCAACATCTCTTCGCAGTGCCAATGAATCGAGCCGATCGGAAAGGACTCGGTCGTCGACGATTCGAGCCGCTCTGCGCTGGATGCGGTCAAGTGGAAGGAGCTGGCACTGGGGAGCCCCTGCCCAGAGATGGGAACAGTATTCCATGTGAGGCCGAACCTGCGTCTTGTAAAATTGCAGGCGGTGTGCCGGCATGAAATACTGTCCCACTCTGCTGAGCACGCCAAGCTTTTTAGAGGCCAACTTGGCCTTCTCTTCCAAGTGACCACGAAACTGCACGTCACTCGATATGTCGACTCCAAGGATTCCGATACTCGCTGAGGCAAGACGGGGAGTACCTTGAAAGTGAGGAGATACGACAAAAGGGTTCTTTTTAGCGGTAAACCTGTGTCTTCTGAGGATTAAACTGGACTAGATTTAGTCGTCCCCAATCCGAGACTTTGTTCAGCAAAGACTCGACTTCAGACACAAGTTTGTTCCGGTACTCGGCGACGTTTTCCCGAGAAATATTGGCACGGCCGGTGTATAGAGCATCACCAGTGCTGTCATCCGCATAGCAATGAATGTTACCAGTTAGCAACATATCATTGATATGCAGAAGAAACAGCGTTGGTGATAGCACACAGCCTTGTGGAACACCAGCGTTAATAGGCTTGTAGTCGGAGCATGCACCGTCTACAATGACCTTGATGCACCGATCTGCAAGGAAGCTGGTGATCCAATTGCACAACTTCTCGGGAAGCCCATAGGAAGGGAGCTTCGAAAAAAGCGCTTTGTGCCAAACCCGATCAAAGGCCTTCGCAATGTCCAAACTAACGGCCAACGCCTCCCCCTTGGACTCTACTGCCTCCGCCCATCTATGAGTCAGGTAGACCAGAAGATCACCAGCTGATCGACCCCGACGAAAACCGTATTGGCGGTCACTAATCAGCTGGTGATCCTCAAGGTACCGCATGAGCTGGCAGTTAATAATGGATTCCATTATTTTGGAGAACAAAGGGGTGATGGCTATAGGCCTATAGTTGGATGGGTCTGAGCGGTCGCCTTTTTTGGGGATCGGGTGGACAAAAGCTGTCTTCCATGATTTCGGGACTACGCCTTGGGAGTAGGAGTACCGGAAAAGACGCGTTAGGACCGGTGCCAACTCCGGAGCACACGTACTCAGCACAATTGGGGGGATTCCGTCAGGCCCACTCGACTTCAGGATTTCCAGGGGGAGGAGTGCTTTGCGAACCGTGCACTGTGAGAACAGCACATCCGGCATGGAGCACTCACACCGCGGGATGGTCGGCGGTGTTTTCCTCCCGTCATCAAGAGTCGAGTTGGACGCAAAAAGGGAGTCTAAAAGGTCGGCTTTGTCTTTTGCGGCACGGGCCAATGAATCGTCCTCCCTGTGCAGAGATGATAGTGATGGCTTACAGAAATTCCCTTGGACAGCCTTGGCGAGAGACCAGAATGCACGGGTTCCCGAAGGAAGGCGAACTAGTTTCTCGCCAAATCTGCCTACGTGCTCTGACTTTGCCCTGGCAATAACTCTTTTGAATGACCTGGAGGCAAAGTTATACTTCTTTTTAAGTGTGCTGGTGTTTACATCCCGAGTCGCCGAAGCCGCAGCCGAGGCTTGATAACACTCCTGCTTACTACGTAATGCAGTCTTACAGGAGCGACCAAACCAAGGCTGAGATCTGCCGCCGCCGATGGGTACCACAGATGATGGAATAAATAGTTCCATTCCCTGTAGCACGAGAGTCAGCAACAGCGCTGGGATCATCCGGCGAGAAGCAAACCCGCCCCCATGGGTAGGATGCAAAGAAAGACCGCATTCCGTCCCAATCCGCCGACCTGTAATGCCAAACACGGCGGCAACCTGCAGAACGCAACCGCGAGGGGAGCGTGAGTGGCACCACTACTTTTTTCTAAAATACAATGAATGGGGGCTAATCATTTTCTGCTCACCAGATGTCGCTGGTTGCCACTGAGGTAAAGTTTTTAGTTACACAATGTCATTTAATTGAGAAATTGGTTTTAATAAAAGTTTATCAGTTTCTAGAGTATTATATTAATACACAAAACAATGCGTCAATGGTTTGCTCTTTAATTTTTTGCGCATTTCTAACTTTTTTTTTTATTGACGTGACAACGTCTTATAATTCGATGAAGCTGGATGCACGCACGAAAAAACATGACTCATGCGGCGTTACCTCGCTCTGAGGCGTTCCATTTAAGGCTTGTAGTGCAAGCGAGAGCGCGGAATGAGCGACAAAGAGGCACAATCGGCCTCTGCGTTCGGCAGCGTTCGACATCTGTCTCTCTCCTACTTGAGTGAGCGATGCATCCGCATGGACAGCTGCTATACAATAATACATTTACATGTTTTCGTCAAGTATGAAGTGCAGTGAAAATTGAATGTGGTGTCAATTGTTTATAGCAACATTTTCTTATGACGTTGTCACGTTCAACTATCGTCAGTAAACCGACTTTACAGACAACCGATTTTTTTCTATTTTTATAAATATTTGTAGTTTGGTTTATTTATTTTTAATCTTATTAATATAAAATATAGCTAATGGTACAAAAGAAAACGTTTAACACTTCAACCTCTACATTTTTCGACTTACCCTTAACTTACCCGCTATGAAATCTGTCAAAAATATTATATCTCACTTTCTAGTGGCGCCGCCCTGATGGCAGAAAAGTCACCCTTTAAAAAAAACAAACGTTGAAAACAAGCATTCAGATGCAGACTATTTATTTTACAGCATAGCAACACTTGTTCAGTGCGGGAACGAAGCCTCGGTCCTGCAATGCCTCAGCTAAACGCTTAGCCACTGCGCTACGAAGTCATCATTTATTTTTTATTAATTAATTAATTACTAGTATAATAGTGCGTTTTTTTATTTTATATTTTCTTTATACATATTTTTGTACCTAATTGTAGAGATATAATTACAAATTGCTGTATGTAAAATACATTGATTTCTTATCCTCATCGGAATTTTTACTCAATCCCCACGTTAAAAAATTTATTTCATAAATAATTCAGTATAGAGATCAAACTTTTATTATGTAAAAATATCGATAAACAATATATCGATAAATGTTATATCGATAAAATTATATAGACATTTACAACACTATTGTAATTTGTCAATGTTGTCAACACTGCTTGTCAAAACTAAATGTCATATGTTGATGTTGGTTTCATGCATTTACTTTTACTATGGAAGTTTCAACTCTTAAACGTAGTGGTTATATTCTCCACAGAGTATCTTTTTATACCAAGGAATATTCTCTTTGGAGCTCATATACGCCCTCTCCCAAAAATGCCTAATCCTGAACTACCTAATCACTATCGTCCAATTTCTATTCTTTAATATTATTATTTAATATTATAATATATATTTATAACCTACTGGATATCTTTCAGTCAAGGTTTCGCTCTGGTCACAGTACCACCACTGCACTGATTTAGATCACGGATGACATTAGAAAAGGGATGGATGAATGAAAAGTTACAGTGGTGGCGCTTGTTGACTTTTCAAATGCTTTTAACACAGTCGGCCACGATATCCTCGTATCCATTTTTACTTATCTCAGATTCTCATCTCCAGTCTTGGAGTGGTTCTCATCATATCTTCACGGTCGTCAGCAGCTGGATAGGTCAGGGAAGCAGTTTTCTGCTTGGGCTGACATTGAAAGTGGCATATCGCAAGGCGGTATATTATCTCCAATATTGTTTTCGCTATTAAAATAATAAACTCAATATCTAATGATTTCAGTTGCTCATACCATCTGTATGCTGATGATCTTCAGCTATATGTACAATGCAGTATCGATGATATAAATAATGGAATCAGGAAACTAAAGACGAACTTAGAGGCCATCCGAGTCTGGTCTTATAAATTTGGTGTTTCAGTAAATCCGTCAAAATGTAAAACAATGGTCGTCGGTAGCTCCAGAATGCTGAATATGATTGACTATGGAAACCTTGACCCAGTTTTGTACAATATAATTTCAATTCCATTTTCTGATTCTGTAGTTAATTTGGGTTTGCACATAGATTAATCTATGAACTGGCGAGCACAGATCTCGGAAGTTAGTCATAAAGTTGTTGCCACTCTACGTTCCTTTTATCGTTTTAAAAATTTCTTACCCTTTAAAACCAAGCTTTTGCTGGTTAATTCCCTTAATGCAGATGTTTGCTATCCAGACCTATCGCAAAATCTTCTTTTAACAAGTTAGAGCGCCTTCTCAACAACAGTATATGATTTATCTTCAAATTACGAAAACACGACCACATCACTGCGTTACGTTCCAAGCTTAAATGGCTTTCTATTCGTCAGAGGCGTTGCTACAGAATCTTACTAACCCTTTTTTCTATACCTATTAAATGATCCAACGTCTCCTTCTTATCTTAAATATAACTTCCACTTTCGGTATTCAACTCTTGAGCGTTCCACTAACGTCCTTAAGATTCATATACCTCAGCATAGTATTGGTCCTGCCCGTTGATATAAGAAAAGCACCGAAAAAGCATGCGTTTATGAGACCGGTTCGACAACATTATCTTAAGGAAAACTGCATTTGACCGTCGATTTTTATTTTTATTTTTAGTTATTTTAAATATTATATATGTAATGTTTATTATATTATTTACTATATATATTATTATTTAATATTTCATAATTTATATTATTTTTCTATATGTATATATATATTAAAAAATAATATAAATTTTTATTACGAGTATGTGATTATACGAATATGCAAAATAAGCCAATAAGCTAATAGATAGTGCTCTGTGGTGATACCTTGTGGTGCTGGCGTAAGAGAATCCATCGTCTGATTTTTAGGAAAACTGCGAGAATACTTTAAAATAACTAAAAAGAAAATATAGATAGAAAGTTAATGGCCTCTTCTGCCTAGGCTCAAAAAGATTTAATCCGGACTGGAACTAATAAAAACAATATTTTTAGCATTATAATGGCATAAGAAGGACATCTGTTCCCCCGAGAAATGGCACAAAACACATATCAACTTTCTGCATCTCTCACTAGTTCGTCATTCAATGTAGTAAGGGGCTGCCTTACACTTCGCTTACCGGTACGAATAATAAAATATAATAAATATAATCGAGTAGGTACTTATCGAGAACCTTTCTTCCTCATAGGTAGCAGCATCGAGCTATATTTTATATATCTCATACTTTAAAAAGTGTATGATCGGCATATGTAAAAACATATTTTACTTTATTGATAACTGCCGAAAGCACTTTACGTTACTGCTTTTTTTTTAAATTTTAATTAGAATTATCTTATTCAAAGCGTCGACTGCCATTAATTCAATCTGTATACACTGTGTAGTTATTTGAACTACACAGTGTATTTATACAGATTCTTTTCTAGGAGTCCATCTGGATAGGATAGGACCACCCTTTTAACTATTTCTGCCGCCGAACGTGCGTTGTGCTGTGTGAAAGTTAAAGAGAGCCAATACGATTAGAGGCTGTGCGACATTACATCCGTGGTTTCAGGTGTTCATGGACTGTAGTTGTCACTTACTGTCAGGTAGACAGTAAGTTCGTTTGTCGCATTAGTTGTTGGTAGTGGAGATCCGAATCGATGGTTTGGCCCGGCGGTAAAAGCTCATAATAAACTATTCGCTTATTTCCAATGCCACCATACACACAGCATCACCTTATTGCGTGTTAATCCGTGTTTCGCTACAGTCTGTGGAGCTTGACTACCCTGTTCTTGTCGTAGCTGATCCACTTTTCATCGTCAGTGATCAATCTTTCAAAAATGGTTCGGTTACATTACATCTCAATATAGAATCGCAAAGGAGTACACGATTCATTAAGTTTCTTTCGGTGAGCTCGAAAATATCCCAAATATTAAGATTTTTTGTATAGCCAGACTTTTTCCAAATGTGTCAAAACTGTTTTATAGTCAAAACTTAATTCCTCGGCTATGTCTTAACTACTAATCGTACCGACTTTTTCCGTATGAGAGCAACCAGGGCGAGCTGCATCTTTGACATTAAAATTGCCGGACTGAAAACGCTTGAACCAATTTTGTGCTACTCTTACTGACACTGCATTAGGTCCATAAAGTCACACAATTTTGCCTTTTTCGTAATAAAACTTTAGAAAATATCGAATTTCGTTACATTCACTCATTTTGGCGGACAGAAATACAATTGAAAATGGCGGGAGTGTTTTTTTTATCTTTATTTTTATTTTTCTTAATATTCTATATTTATTGATATTAAAACCAGCCAGATACAAACATTACAAACAAAGAGATTTTTCTTCAATTTTATACAAACAAAATACGAAGGAACTTTTCCCCGACTTATTATTATCCGTCCAAAGCCATTTTTGTGAGAATGCCTGAACTTTTGTTAGCTTTGTTTTGTTTCTAATAGTTTAACTGTTATTCTTTGGCATTTTTTTTTTACATTTTGTATATTTCTTTCCAATACTCTTTAGCAGCTTTGTCGTCTCCCTCTGTGAATTTTACTCCGCATAACATGTTTTAAATAACTGGTGGTGCAGTGGCTAATCTAATGTTGCGGCGCAGTGGGTTGCAGGTTCAAATTCTGCACGAAACAAGGTCTATAAATAAATGGTCTGGATGTTTGTCCGTTCCGTATCGTACTCGCGATAATTGGGACAAAACAAGTGCTAGAGTAACATTTTTTAAAGTACAAATAATATAGTTATATACATGCACTTAAGATTCGACTTGACCATTCTATAGTTTTAGGTTTTGTACAAATCAAACTATGTAATGCCATGTCATAGTACTAATATTTATTCTGTGGTAATCTTATAACGTATTTCTCAAGTCTTAAGAAATAAGTAATAAAATTTAAAAAGAAAAGCGACATCTTTTGAACGCCCACTGCAGGGCACACGTAAGAGGCCTAGTTATAGGATAGGTAATGGAAATAGATGCAGCATTTTCAGCAGAGTTAGATGTAGTTGTTTCAGAACCGTGTTTTGTGATTTACTTCCTATATTCAGCAGTAGAGTTGAAAGGAGCTATAATAATGATATTAAGGAAGGAATTGAGAAGACTTCACCACGCTGTGACAGTGCATGTTGATGAACTTTACACAGCCACTAATGTCTCAGGACTAATTTATTCGGACAGGTTTATACTCTTACCTATACTAAACCAAAATAATATATAAATTGTTACAACTGAAAATCCACGCATCAAAAGCTTGTCAGAATTTCATTTTATTTCCTAAATTTCTCCTGTGTCGTGAAGTCGTTTAATATTAATAATTTACTCATAGAGGACATCCAGATCCCGAACAGTTATTTATAGTTCAAAGAAACACTTTTTCCTTACGGTATACGATTCTGCTTCTTTAAACGCTGTAGCCAAATTTTCAAGTCAAGTTGCCTAACTAAAAAACCAAAAGTATTTTCTTTCTAGCATTGGACTGTATAGGCTAAGTTACTAAGGTAACTTAGGGTTGGCAAATGTAAGGAAAGAAAATATCAATTTCGTAAGATTTTATTACATTTATTTAGGTAATAATTTAACACTCTTAACCTAAAATATAGTCGCTAATCACCAATGTACATCCATATCTTCATATCAAGTAAAATATATTTGATTAGAGAAGTATAGTTTTGGGCTAAATTGAATACAACAATGCGAATAGAATACGTAGGTATTTATTAAGGATGTCTAAGGCCAGTTTTCAGGGCTAATTGCGAGTCTAAACGTAAGCTTCACAATGTCAAAATTTTAGTGATCAAAAGGGTCCATCTAGACTACAAGCTTACTCCCTAAGTTGATTTTTAATTCGATTCAGTTTTCGATTCAAACTGACGTTGTTTTGAAGCTAAAACGATCAAGTGTTATGAGCGCCGTTAGACATTTTTCATCCCGAGAATAATTTTATTTTTAATATATTAAAAACTCACTTATTAAATATTTTTATCACTTATTATGACAAAGTTAACGAGATAAAGCATTCTCGTCGCTCGCAATTAGAGCGCTATCTAGGGGTGGACAGCTAAATATTTCTCAGTGGGGTAGCGTGCCGTAGAGGGGGCTCTGTATCAAAATTTGTCGGGAGGCCCAAATAAAGGGTAAAGATTTTTCACAAAAGGAGCAAAAACTCTCGCATTGAATTAAAATAATTATATATTGATTATAAGTTATTACTTACAATTAATACTCCTAGGAACTAAGCTAGCCAAACAATTCAAACCAACATCCTGTCCCATAGAAGTCCTTAGAATTTTTGCTTACACATGTTCGGGGCCTCTGTAGCCCGGGGGCCCCGTATCATTGCTACGGCTGATACGGCGGTAGCAACGCCCCTGGATCTGATCAAAAATTCAATCTGAGCTACTATTCGATCGTGCGCTAAACTCGATTAAACCAGAACTCGATTCTGACGGTGTCGACGGGATTAGGCTCGATATCTTTGTAGACCAGCTGGTTTAGATCTTATTAATGTTTACCAATTTCAAATTCTATTTACTGAAGAGTATTAAATCACTACGTGCTACTACAATAATTTTTAACATTCTGACAGATAGATAAATCTTATTGTTAAGTTTGTGTTTAGGCTCGAGTGATTGAGAGAGATCTTTTTTTGGTATAATTTATAATTTATTACTTTATTTTGCTTGACAAATTAAGAACTTGCGTTGCGTTAGCGCTTTGGAATACGTTCTGTTAGGTGTTAGCCACATGGCCAAATAAATAATTAAAAATAATAAAATATAACTAAACTATAATATTTTACTGGCAGCCCTGAATATAGTGTCATTAGGGATGGACAAGGGAAAAATATATCGATATATAGCGAATCGATATTTTTAAACAGTAAATGTATCGCGTGATAAATATTGATATATCGATATATCGTCATAATTTGCATGATGTAAAGATAAGGTGCAAAATTTTATATTACTGCGTGTTGGACGACGAAAAAAAATCAACAACCAACCACACATGAATACTTTTCCACCTCCTTTTGTTGTTACATGTTTTGTCATTAATACGCTTAAAATATAGCGAAATTGATACGAATTCGATACTCGTAAATAAATATTGATATATCGAAATAACGCGTTTTAAATATCGGCGATATATATCGATATTTTTATTTAAAAATATCGATGTTTCGATACATCGATATTTTTTGCCCATGCCTACGTGACATAATTTACGTCAAATCAATTGTTCAAAATGTCATGTCAAAAATCAAAATAAATTAATAAACGTATTATATATTTGGTACTCTTTGAATCAAATCAAAAATAAATAATAAATAAATATCAATCCTCAAATTCAAAAATCCGAGAATTCAATAGTTTGCAAACATTTTTTATGGTACATAACCATACTAGAGTTCAATAACTGTCCCATTTATGTGTTTATTATTCTTTTACTAAATTTTGTTAAAAATATTTAATAATGGATGAAGGCAACTCAATTATTTATGGCTTAGAACATCAGGTAATCCAACAAAAAAATAAGTAGGTAACTTAGATCAGATTAATTTCATACTAAAGTTGTATTCAATTATTTCAATAATTAAAATTTGAATATTTTTTTTTTCATAGTCAACAATGACTATTCCAATTTTCTAGAATTTCCAGAGATTTAATAATGTTAACTGGACATGTTAAAGTCATAATCTTAAAAATGTTATTTGCCACCAGACTTAGTTTAATTATATTAAATTGAATGGTATTTTTCAAAAACAAAATCATATTTTTATCGCACATTACAAAATTAAAGAAACTAACACAAAATTAAACCAGTTCTATTGTGTATTATATGTAAAATTTCCTATATTTTTCAGACCAGAGCTTTATCACCACAATATGAAAGTGATGCCATTCGCTTTCTTATTGGCACACAGAGCTTAAAACCACATTCCAATCAAGTGCATGTTGTTGAACTTGAAGAAGACACTGGGGCATTGCATACTAAGGTATTTAAATAATGGAATGTAACATTCATAACCAACTAATTACTTTTTATTATTAAGTGTGCAGTACAGGATATTAATGCATGAGTGTGGGAACAAAAACCAGTGTATTCTCTATTCACTCACTCTTATGTCTGATGGGAAGGCTATCTGACATATCTGGAGAGAGATTAGGTGCTATACCAACAACATTACATGCTTTCCGAGAAACATCGCCAACTACCCCACTCTGGGCAGCTATTAAGAATTTCTTAACAGAAAACCCCAAATAACCGATTTTTGTCCTACCCGTGTTCTAACCTCTGACTTCATGACTGGCAGTTGCATTTCCGACCCCTAGACCAATGAGACAGCCAACACAATACGATGCTGTATATAATAACTCAAATAAAATTTTGTATTAGAATTGAATGTGTATATAAATTTATTTGTGTTTTTTTTTAATTATAATTACTAATATCAAAGCCATGGTAACTCAGATGGTTAGCGCTCGCTGTAAGATTCTCAGTACACGAGCAACCCGGGTTCGATCTCCACCGGCACTAATGAAATTGTTAATTCCAATTTTAAGTGCTGATTTACCACTGTTGGTGGGAAAGGAAAACATCGTGAGCAAACCTACATGTCTGAGAAATAAGAAAAAAAATATTTCAAAGATGTGAAGTTCGCCAACATGCATTGGGGCAGTGCTGCACGGACATTTCCTTGCCCTAAAACCCTCTCAGAAATGTGAGGAGGCCTGTGTCCAACAGTGGGACATAAATAGGCTGCAACTTTACTTTACTTTTATCAAATATATAAAACACAGTGATTCTCAGGTCTTTAAACATGACATTGGTGAGATATGGCATCTCCGCTGCTCTCCGCATGATGTGGCAACCCTACTCACAACTCACAATTCTTATGATCCTGAAACTTCTCAATGCACCATGGGTGTTTCTATTTTTAAACTGCCTACTGTTGAGGTAATATTATTTTATTATTATTTTGAATTCAGTTATTTTTGTTTTGATATCTCTAATCAATTCTTTGTAATTTAAACAGGTTATACCTAAAGATTTAGATGACTTAAGTGCAATACAAGGTAGAAATGCAGAGGAAATGGAGCACCTAAAAACTATTTCACCCGAGGTATGAGAAAATACTTTATTCTTATAATAAAAAAAAAACTATCTTTTACAGAAGTATAGTTTTAATAGAATAAAATGTACCTCATTTAATTCTCTACTAATCGATTTTGTTTAATAGTGTTTCATGCCAAAATTAGTAAAACAAATAAGAGAGAACTATTAGAATTGTTTTTTAAATAATTTTTACATAGACAATGGAAATTTGGTAAGGCATGGTTATAATATGAACTTAACCCAATACTTTAATAGTTTTGATAGGTAAAATGGGTAGATAATTGTTTTTCATTGCTGTGTGGGGTTGTGAATATTTCAATTTGAAGCACCATTACAAAAATATACAATTAATTATTATGTCAAGATATTAGTGTAGTGGGGTGTAAGAATATCCACTAACCCATATCATCTCGTGGGTGCCGTAATATGCAACCGAGGGAAACAAATCAGGGTATGGGCAGTGGTGTCTTCCTAATAAATAGAATGAAAAACTGCAGTTGCCAAGTTGTCTGCCTAGTTTGGCAAGAATGCAAACATCCTACTTATAAGGCAATCTAAGGGAGGCTCATGTTCAGCAGTAGACTTTGATAGGCTGTAATGATGATGATGACGGTGATTACTAAGTTTTCAATGGTCTCATTTTGCTTTATGTGAAAAAATCATTAAAATATTGCTTCCAATTAGAAACCTGAAGAAGAGATCCGATGTGCTGAATGGCATCCAACTGACGTGAACCGTATCGGGATTGTGTACGAAAACAGTGTGATTGTTCACGACGTAAACACAGGGGCTGCACTAGCTTCCGCCTCTCCTGAGGGCAAGTCCAGGTTAAAGTTTACAGGAGGAAAGTGGAACCCACATCAGGGACATTGTCAGGTAAATCATAACAGCGAAATTTTTAATTTATTGCAACAAAAGATACATTTTTCATCTATAGATAGTTCAATTCACATATACATAATATCAATTAGTCATACAAAATAGTTTGGTGCTTTTTGATTATTGAAATAGAGCAATCATCGCATATGCACATATCTCCTAACTAGTGCCTTTACATTCGTTTATAGAATATTGAAGTAAGCGTGAGAAACGAGCACACATTCCACCTGATAGCACAGAATAATTAATAGTACAAGAACAGAAGGATCACTATCTGATAGCAAACTTGCGACTTTAAACGTAGTTACAACGTCGCTGATGTTAATAATACTTTGCACGTCTCAGGCACGATCTTCGTCAAATTAACCTACCGATTAATTCGTCGAAAAAAACTAATGCGGGGCGCGTATTAAATCAAAATGCACCTTACGTCCGCGTGCGAGAGTCTGTATCACTTAGCCCGTTACGCGCCTTTGTTAGGGCCGCACCTACTGTAGGGTTAGGTGTTGTGAGAAAACAAATTGAATATATATTTGATTTAGATCTGACCAGTAGTTTTGGAGTTATCCTTAATAATGAGTATTAATATTGACGTCGGTTGTACAAAATGTTTAATTTCATTACTTGTCTCTCTTCATCTCTTTTTAAAAAATGTTAACTCCACACTAAGATTTTCTCCTGTATCGCGGGGACAGTTTACATACATAGATTCCACAAGGACAAACATCCAGACCCAGAACAATTACTTATACAAATATTTGTTCCATGCGAGATTCGAACCCGTGGCAAAGCCACTGCGCCACGGAGCCGTCACTTATCAGTTTCACAGTTTTTGCTGTCGTATGTCACATATTCTATTTAAGAACATGTAAAACGCGACGGCATTATTAATGAAAGAGTGGCAAAGAGAAGTGCTGCTATTTTCAATCTCTTTTATCGACCAAATTTTAAACTAAAAACCAGTATGTGCTGATCTTGCATTAGTAGGCAGTCACTCGTACTGGAAGGTTTACTTACACTGAATATTTTTAAGGTCATTGGCATTATACGCGAAAAAATCGAAAACTGGGGGGAAGCTGTGGTCGGGTCGCTGATCAAATAATAAAACTGTAACTAACTATGGCGTCAGTAACTAGGTACCTAATTATCTATATCTACCTACAAAAAATATGTTACCTTTCAGTATCCTTAGGAACAGTAAAGAATGAAAGTCAACATTCCTATTGTTATTTAAGCACCCGTATGCTCTGCAGTACCTTTTGGCTTTTTGAGAGGCCATACTTGAATAAAAACTCAAAAATAAATATCAAAAGTGCCTAAATACTTATAAGAAAAAAATACTATTTTGTTAACGTAAGGCGCGCGTCAGCTCGAGCGCGCACGTGACAACCTCACGGAACTAGTCACTCGTAGGCGGCCGCGCAGTGTAGGTATATTTTTATGCTTAAAGCGCTGTGTGAGACAGACCTGCTAATAGTAAGTGAATGCTAAGTCCCACAGACACCTACATCTAATCTATCTCTAGTTAAGAATAAAAATGCAGATGCGTTGTCAGCCCTGAGTAATAAGATAGAATGTCTCATTAGGAAAAGGTCTCCCCTTTCATACACTTGCTGTTCGGGAGTATAAGGAAATTTTAAAATAGTGCAACTAGAATGTGGTCTTGAACGATTGTATTGATCTTACAGCAGTTGAGAGGGTAATAAAATATTGCAAGGAATAGGGAACCTGTGTAAAATTAACGTTATGTACTGACGTAATTACTACGAGTATGTTGTTTAACTCCTTGCTCAGAAAGAAGGCGCAGGCGCCTCAACATGCCCTCGGGCATGTTGAGGCGCCTGCGCCTTCTTTCAAGCAAATCCCGTTAAATGCCATCTTCATAATCCCAGTAGAAGTTCTGATGTCTGCAACTCGAACAATGCTATCGGCTCCTGGGTGAATTGCAACAACTCTTCCCAGCTTCCACATTTCAGCGGAGGAAGGTTGTCCTCCTTGACTACCACCAAATCGTTTATCTTTAAACTATCTTTGAAAGAAAGCCTCAACACTCGCCATACGAAACACAACATCATCATGCTACTATTTTAAGCTGATATTCTGTCCTTTTCTAGTCAAGCCGACTCATTAATACACTGCAGAGTGGCTCTACCATGTAAATTTGACATGGAGGTGAATCGTTTGCCGACAAGCATGACGGAATAATTCGTTTAGTTAGGGAAAGTTTCGTGATTTATATTATAAAGTAGAAGATTAAAATTTTTCTTCTCTTTCTTTTGTTTCAATATACAAGCTAGCCTAGCAGACATTCTGTTCTTTCGGTAAGTGACGCGATGAGTTTCACTCCGATCGTTTTAGAGTGTAAACAAAATTGTTTTCAATAAAGCAACCGGAGCGCCATGGTCTACGGTCTACGTGTTTTGGTTTTTTTTTGGCATTTAATTAACATATATTGTGAATGGGAGATATTTTGGTCTTCTGCGCTACCAATCGGATCTGATCTGTATTATCTCGATAAAACAAATATATTGTTTATGACTCCAATCAGTCAAGTTGTTTAGAAGTAGCATGATTACACAATTTATAATTAAAAAGATTATTTTACATGACACATTAGACTTTGACATGACTATTTAGAAGAGCATCCACCAGATGAGATTCCACATTAGAACTGTATATTGTGTAATACAGAAATAATATTTGATTTACAGTTTGCGGTTCTGCAAGACATGCATATAAAGTGCTATGATACGAGAACTGACTGCAGCAAGCCAGCCTGGAGTATAGACAATGCTCATAGGCAGCTTGCTAGGGACTTGGACTTTAACCCCAATAGGTTAGTTGTAGTAAACAAGTATCTTTATATCCTGGGCACGTAGCCATTGTAAAGTGTAACTTATTGTAAAGTGTAAACTTATTTAAAAGGCAAATTACGATATAAGCATAAGGGTCTTTCAACAAGTTTGACAAGTCTCACTTATAAGTGTTTTGAGACAGTCCTTACTCTTTAGTGCACGCTAGAGAGCGTCGACGTACACTCGTACAGTGCTGTGACATAAAATAGACATAAATTTAATAAATAAAATAACATTATTTTTTTATATTGCCCATGACTTTTACTACATTATTTTTATTAATCATTATAACCTTGATACATTTGTTTAATTTCTTTCTCACGTTTTTATATTCAGGGTCCCAAAATATTCAAAGCAGACTTTTCTTTTTTCACTACCGTACAAACATTTATCTTCTTCACGAAAATTTTCTCATATATTATTTTTTTTGAATATACACACTATCAAGTTTAAAACAACCAGACACCCAGGACACAATGTGCCAGAACATGTACGTAACGCGCCAGCTCGCACTCCAGAGAAGTTCAAACTTGTCGACTATTTTGTCGTGCGCTGAGGACTCCATATATGCGATGCGCCGTCAGCCGTCACTAAGAGTACTGTGACACTTAAGATCATCTGCCACTAAACTTACTCTGTCAGTTACTAAATAGGCCTGTAGAAATTTTGATATAATATTTGATAAAATATAATAAAATGAATAACATGCGAAAAGACATGGGAGTACAAGTTTATATTTCAATGTGAGCAGATATATTTTACTGAAATTCATTAGTACTGCCGTCTGTGTAAACGTAAAAAGTTGGGCTAAATGAGTTAACTTGAGAGAGTCCGCAATATAATATGTTATGTACTCTTTCTTCCAGATGTGGCCCCACAGGAAGTGGACCTGTTCGAGCCCCAAAGGTTCGACAAAAAATGAGATTGACTTCATTATGACGACCAGACGACAACTGTTCAGTGATGTCTCCGTGATCGCGGGTGAAAACTGGTAGCGATCACCGAATGGTTAGAGGCACACTGAACCTAAACGTTAAGTTGGAGAGGTCTCGTCTAATGAAGTCAACGCTCCGTCCCCCTCGTGCTCTGTACCAAAGTCCCGAAACCTTTCAGCTCGAGTTACAAAACCGTTTTCAGTGCCTAGAAGACTGCAATGAAGTGGACGATATGAATGACAAGCTCGTGGAAACTGTCCATGCGGTCGGAGCTAAGTTCTGCAAGACCCGCCGCAGAAGAACACAAAAACTCTCCGATCACACTCTTAATCTCATGGCAGTTAGACGGGAGATGAAGCTACATTCTTCAACAGATTTGACAGCATACAGGCAACTGAACAGACAGATATCCAAATGCATGCGGCGGGACTTACGCAACTTCAATACAGCTTGTATTGAAGAAGCGATCG
The DNA here is from genome assembly GCA_963668995.1 of Parnassius mnemosyne. Classification (NCBI taxonomy): domain Eukaryota; kingdom Metazoa; phylum Arthropoda; class Insecta; order Lepidoptera; family Papilionidae; genus Parnassius; species Parnassius mnemosyne. The sequence goes on from CAVLGL010000086.1 coordinate 14,538,027, forward strand.
AGCGGAACCAAGGTGGAGTCTTTGCCAGAGATCTGTCTGCCAGAAAGAGCCAACTGTCAAAGCTGAAGACCGAGTGTGGCAGCATCCTTTCCGGGGCACCTGAGATTTTGAGTGAGATTGAGAGGTTCTATGGATAGCTGTACACGTCATCGTTGGAGCCACACGCAAGTGTGAGTAACGATCCAAGAGCTAGTCTTATTCGACACTATTCCGAAGATATCCTGGACGTCAGTCTGAGCGAAAAGAGAATGGCTCTCCAGCATCTTAAAAACGGCAAGGCCCCAGGCGAGGATGGAATTATAGCGGAGCTTCTGAAAGCGGGTGGAAAACCGGTACTGGAAGTCCTTCAGAGGCTCTTTAATTCCGTCCTCCGTGGTGGCATTACACCGGAGGCGTGGAGCAGAAGTGCGGTGGTCTTGTTCTTCAAGAAAGGTGACAACGCTCTCTTGAAGAACTACAGACCGATTTCCCTTCTGAGCCGCGTCTACGTGCTGTTTTCGAGAGTCATTACGAATCGTCTCGCGCGCAGACTTGACGACTTCCAGCCTCCCGAACAAGCCGGTTTCCGAAAGGGCTTTAGCACCATAGATCACATACATACCCTTCGGCAAGTTGTACAGAAGTCCGAGGAGTACAATTTGCCACTATGCCTGGCGTATGTGGACTATGAGAAAGCCTTTGATTCCGTCGAAATTTGGGTGGTGCTGCAGTCCCTTCAGCGGTGCCAAGGTGACTGTCGGTATATCGAAGTGCTGAAGTACTTGCACAGTAGAGCTACGATGGCTATCCGAGTACAGAACCAGAGTACGAAACCTATCCAATTGCAGAGAGGTGTAAGACAGGGTGACGTTATATCCCTGAAACTCTTCATCGCTGCATTGGAAGACGTTTTCAAGCTTCTGGACTGGAAAGGATACGGCATTAACATCAATGGCGAGTACATCACTCACCTTCGATTTGCCGACGATATAGTCCTTATGGCAGAATCGCTGGAAGACCTAAGCACTATGCTCAATGACCTCAATAGTGTCTCCCAACGGATAGGTCTTGAGATGAACATGGACAAAACAAAGATTATGTTTAATGTCCATGTCACACCTATGCCGGTAGTTATTGGGAGCACTAAGCTCGAAGTTGTTGACGAGTATGTTTACCTGGGACAAATAGTCTGACTAGGTAAGTCCAACTTCGACCGAGAGGTCAATCGACGGATTCAACTCGGCTGGGCAGCGTTCGGGAAACTACGACACATCTTCTCGTCAGACATGCCTCAAAACCTTAAAACGAAATTGTACAACCAATGCGTGTTGCCAGTGATGACTTACGGATTTGAGACGTGGTCCTTCACTGCTGGCCGTATGAGGAAGCTCAAGGTCGCTCAACGAGCTATGGAGAGGACTATACTCGGGGTTTCTCTGCGTGATAAACTTAGAAATGAGTATATCCACAGTAGAACCAGAGTAACCGACATAGCCCAACGGATTAGTAAGCTGAAGTGGCAGTGGGCCGGCCATATAGCTCGAAGAACCGACAACCGATGGGGAAGAAAGGTTCTTGAGTGGCAGGCTCGTACCGGTAGGCGAAGTGTAGGGCGACCCCCCACAAGATAGAGTGACGACCTGGTAAGACATGCAGGAAGTCGATGGATGCAGGTGGCTCAGGACCGTGCTTTGTGGCATTCCTTGGGGGAGGCCTATGTTCAGCAGTGGACTTATGAAAGGCTGTAATGAAAAAATGTACTCTTTTCAGACAATTCCATTTAGCTAGTGCAGGCGATGACGCCGCACTAAACATTTGGGACTACAGAAATGGAAAGGAACCTATCTTCAGTCGGACAGATCACTCACATTGGTAAGATTACTACTTGAGAATCATTGCAAGCATCATTTGCATTTGCATTGCAGCAAGCATTGAGTTTTTTCTGTACAAAAATTACGAGTATGATAATAGTACAAGTTACTATTATAAATGAAAGAATATTTTAATCTGGTTAGTAAAACAAATCAACATGTGTACAATATTTTTGTTATTTTTTCCCTTTCCTATGTATAATAAATGAACATTTTGATTGTTTAACACAAAGACGTATTAAAAAAGATAGACAGGTTACACACTAATACGAGTATTATTGTATTTTAAAGTGGCGCAGGTAGTTACTATATCTACGTACAGTTATTTATTATGACACTTTGCTAACAAAAAGAGACAAATGATACGGCATACCTATCGTTAGAAAAAGATGAATATACATCATTAGTTGTGTATTGATTGCTGCCGAGCGCTCATTGGCGCGAGCGCGTGTCATACCGATATGGAAAATGAATACACTAGCAACCGTCAAAGTTTACACTAGCGGTTAGTGTTGAAATAATAAAACCAATTATGAACAAAACATCTATATTTAAAATATTAATGAGACGTTTTTCTACTCTCTAACAGTTGCCGTGTAATTTGTGCACCACTTAAAAACACAGGAAGGTAATTTTGCCACGAATAACTAGAAGATTTACAAGCTGTAGCGAAGGTATAGGCCGCGTCGCGAGAGCGTGCCCGACTGAATGCGAGTCGGGCAATTGCCTGACTTTCGTATTGCCATTTTAGAGCGAGTATGACGTATCTATACTTTAAAAAACATCTTAGGTTTAACAGGGAAACTGTTAACAACGTAATAAATGTGGCAGGGTTATGCTACAGCTGTATTATGGTTGCAGCACGAATGGATCGGCTCGAAGGACCACACCTTCCACAGCAATAGCATCCTAATGCTACTGTTTTGAAACAAGAAGTGGAGACCTATTTTATTAATAACTAGCTGTTCCCCGCGACCGCGTCCGCGTGAATTTATTACGATTGGATTTCATGGGTTTTAATTTTTATGCGCGATGCCTTAATTCTTTTTCTAAAATAAAAGTAGCTTAAGTTTTCCTTATAACATTAGCTATCTACCAGTGAATGTCCCGTCAAAATCGGTAAAACCATTTCAAACCAGCCGGAACAAACAGACAGACAGACAGAAAAACACTGACAAAAATTTAAAATAATGTTTTTGTTATGTACAAGTACCGTATATACTTTCATATGAATTAAAAAGAACTGTTATTTTGACATTACAAACTGATACTTCAAGGTTATTTATTTGTATAGATGTCGCACTTCATCTTACTTCTGAAGCCTGACAACGAATCTATATTTAGTTTCATGGATAGACATAGGTGTCTACGGGTCTTCCATCACTTTCCAACAAGTGAACTGTATGCTCTTTTGTCACCCTTTTATATGAAAAAAAAATATAATTCTATAACAAATTATGCTTTAGCAACAAACGATCACACAGTCCACATTTTACGCTGGTATTCTGTGAGAGTGTGGTCCTTCCCTGATCGAGCAGTCATTCGGGCTTTAAATATAACATAGCGGCAGCATGGCTCTACTGTTCTACAGCTTATTAAAGTCCACTGCTGAACATAGGCCTCCCCAATAGATTGATTCATAGGGGGATTTTTGCCATGCTTACCCGCTTGGCTAGCGGGTTGGCAACCGCAGTTAATTTTTTATTTTTAGTCGTTATTAGGAAGCCGCTGCTGCGATTTGTTTCCCCTCTGTCCCCCCTAAGGTTACCCACGGGATGATATGGGGTAGTGGATATTCTTACACCGCCACTACACAGACCCTCTCATAATGGGAGACCTGGAAATCCTTTACCTAGCAGCGGGATGTTTGTGAGTTGTTAGTTGATTTCGTTTCCAGGGTGTGGACAGTCAGATATAATACGTACCACGAACAGTTGCTGCTAACGGGTAGTTCAGACGCACGAGCCCTGCTCACAGCAGCAGCCAGCATATGCGATATGGACGAAGATGGCCGTCGGCTCAGTCAAGTGTAAGTTTTATTTTTTATTTCATAATTATAAACCTTCTCTACGCGGTACAACCATCTCCAGACGTAAAATCCCAGACCCGCGTCGCGCAGCAGCGTTAAAGATGCCGATATTTTTTTTTTAGTTTAAGTCGAGGGGTCCACCAGGGCCTACGTGGTGTTGTAGTTTTACCTTACTTTTTTATCAATCAAGCAAGCACGTACTTGTTTCGCTAGTATACCATTAAAGTAAAGATGCTTAGGCGGTGTAAAAATATCCAGTACCTAAGGGAAACAAATCAGGGGATGGGCAGCAGCGTCTAACTTAAAACTTTAATTAATATTAATTAACTCTTCCTCCTTTTTTAAGAAATCCTTTACTGTAACTGATGTGCGTTTGTGGAACTCTTTACCTCTCCACATTCGTCGTGCTCAATCTTTTCATTCTTTCAAAAGTCTCGTTAAATCGTATTACTTAGAACACCATTAGATAAATTACTATCCTTATAATTATTATCCTTTTTCGTACTCTTTTCATTTAATCTATTATATGATATTATACATAATCTTCACTTATTTTTATTTGTATTTATTTTCATATTTTTTATTTTTATTTTGTACGCCCCCTTCTATTTTTAACTATTATTTGCATCAGTTCTCTACACTAAGGTTGTCTGGAAGAGATCACTTTCAGAGTGATAAGACCGCCTGTTGTACTTATTCTATTTTAGATTTAACTGTACTCGTTATTTTGTATTTTGGTGTACAATAAAGAGTAAATAAATTAATTAATTAATAAAAACTGTGGTATCCAACCCCCTTGTCAAGTGTGACAACTATGGCAAATATATAATAGTAAATACCTCTTTGAGGCAATCAATGGGCCTCGCCCATGTTCAGAAATGTACTTTTGATAGGCTCTTCTTCTATCTATCTCTTCTTCTAAGGTAAAGGTTAGTTTAAAGTTTAGTTGGTTACATTAGATTTAGTTGGTTACAAGTTTTCACAGGCTGTAGTAACCAGTAATCACCTTCTGTACTCTAAGCTCATTTGTGTACTTTTTTTTCAGATTGGAGGATGGTGTACTCCAGTCATACGAACAACACGAGGACTCCGTATACTGCGCCGAATGGAGTGCAGCGGAGCCGTGGACCTTTGCCTCGCTCAGCTACGACGCGAGATTGGTACTGTCGAGAGTACCTCGGCATTTTAAATATAAGATTTTACTATAGAAAAACCAATAGACAAGCAATGGATGGTTAATTTTAAGAATTTTAGTATGTAACACTGATATGTATTTAATAATATATTATGATGATAATTAATAGAATTTGTTTCTGCATGTAGTTTTTAGATTTAAATATTTTGGTGTACTTTTAAGTTTTATGGTTATGTTACACATTTAATTACACTATTTGCCTCTTCTTAAACCAGGGAATCAATCTGAAATATTCTTATACTTCTATTAAATACATTCAAGACTAAAAAGAATTTAGTTAAGAATATCGGCGTAAAGTATCCATCACAGTATCTCAGGGCTTCCGATAGATGGCGGTGTATCCATCAGATTAGGGATGGCAAGTGAAAAAAATATATCGATATTTTAAACAGTATCGAACCAGTGGCGAAGCTAGGGCTCCAACTTAGGGCAAGCCCAAGATATGGTTTTGTTGTTTTAGCAGTTTTATAAAAATACACCAATATTGATCTGTCTCCAGTCTTCAGTTTCATGTTCAGTGCTGTCGAGGACGTATTTAACAAAGCACACAAAAGGCATACTACTGCTCGATAGATTGTATGACTTGAAAAAAGCCGTTTCGGTTTGCTTGAGCAAAAGAAAAAGATATTTACATACAATACACTTCATGAACAAAAGAAAGGCATGAACAAAGTACAAACAATGTATAAAATTAAAAAAAATATATTTATATGCTAAATCGCATCGTCTCTTTCTTAAGGAAAGATTTGATTACGTCGTTGGTGAAAACATATGCATATATATTTCTCAACAAAGTTTAAATATTTTACCTTTTCCTCGTCGATTAGCACTTTAACACACTTCAATTGATGAATTGAAAATGGAGGATAATAGTGTTCCTTGTGATGACAAGGAACACTATTATCCTCCATTTTCACTAAAAATCCTTAAAGAAAGATAAATCTTCAACTAAACAAATAAACACACAGAGTAAACATTGAAATGTGAAGTTGCAAATGTATCGCTATCGCCCGGACGCCCCCGCGCTCGACTAACTTTACACCAAAATCCGGGCTTTTGGCTCCATACTAATTGCTATATAAATAATCGTAGTTATATTTCATTATAGAACATTTTGCCACAGGTTAGAAAAGGAGCGATCGTCTTCTCGAAAGCCCAGTAAAAAGCCCACGCGTGCGAGGGAGACGACTAATCGCTCAACTCAACTCCTTTTTTATGACAGCGGTATTGTGCAGTAAAGCAATCTGCCAAGTGTTGACGTTACATAATAAGACTACGAGGTCACGACCTGTGTAGAACAGAGGAGCGCTTTGAAACAATTTACGAGTTATTTTATTAGTTGATTGAGCCAGTTTGTTAGGGCAAGCCTGGCTTCTCGGCTTCTATGGAAGCTTCGCTGCCGTATCGAACAGTAGATATATCGTCATGTTTTGCATGATGTAGTAGGATGAGGGCCAAAATTTATTAACATAAAACATAATAAACACTCACGCCTGTCACCCAGAGGGGTAGGCAGAGATTATGGACTTCCATTTGGCACGATCCTGACACACCTCTCTCGCTTCCTCCACATCCATATACCTACGCATACACGCTCGTCGGTTAAAGGTACTTTGGATATGGCCCATTTTTAATATATCGCCAATTTGGTCGATAAACTTTCGCCTAGGGCGACCCTTCCCGACTATGCCGTTCACCTCTGCAACATAGATTTGCTTTGTCACTCTTTCCTCATTCATTCTTTCTACATGGCCAAACCACCGAAGCATTCCTTTCTTAATCCTGGTCACAACATCATCTTGCAAACCACACTCTTCTCTTATTAAACAATTTCTCACTCTGTCATTCAGCTTCATCCCTAACATACTCCTTAATGACCGCATTTCTACAGCATTTATTCTACTCTCATGCTTCTTCTGCCACACCCAACTTTCACTACCATACATTAAAGTAGGTACTAACACAGCATTGTGAATTGCCATACGTGCCTTTTTGGACACATTCTGACTTTTCACAATAGAGTGTAGAGCCCCATTCACTCTATTTCCTGCATTCACTCGTCGTTCTTTGAAAATTTATTACTTTGTTTTTTGACGTTTTGACGACGAAAAAAACAGCAATGAATGCTTTTGTAGTTGCTTTTGTTATTTAATTGTTTTGTCTGATAATATATCGAAATTGATACGAATACTCTAAAGTAAATATAATTTTTAAACAAAACATCGATATTTCCATATATCGATATTTTTTACCCAAACTTACATCAGATTAAATAGAGAATGCCGTGCAGTGTCGGCATAAGAGAATCTCTCACAACATTCTATGGTGGTGTAACCACCTCGTTCACGCTAGGCGTAATTTACGCAGATCAGGTACGGGATTTTTACGTGGAACAGGGTCTAACGTGCAAGTCCACTGCTAAGATCGAAAGTGCGCCTTCCAAGCGCGGCGATAGTGGCAATTGCTTTCTACTACATGAAAGGCCTTTGCCTAACAGTGGACTCTTATAACCAATATATTATGACAAAGAAGGTGAAGGGTAAAACGTTGTTTGTGTCTATGCACCATAAACATCCCAGAATTGAAAGCTATAGCTTCAGCAAACGGCTTTTGACCCATCTATAAACTGATACTTTATTTTTTATATTTATGAACAGGCACTTACTTAACAAATATAGAAATCAAGGGTAGTCCTTTGAGTTGATGAATATTTACAGACACGACATCTGTAATTGCCTCTTCTCTGTCTTCTTTTCTTTCCTCTATCTTCACACTGTCAGTGATAATTACATCAACAGCCATTTTTCACTCAATTGATGAAACGCACAAACGCACTTGAAGTAAACCTCTCCAAGAATTTGCCAGGTGTTGCAATGGAATTAAATATTGTGAATTCTCGATGGTGGATCTATAACTTCTAAATGCGTATTTTGCATATGAGCATAAATTAAATATTCTAGCCACATGATCTCTAGGAATCTTAGTATTAATATTAACAATCACCTTAGAGGAAGACTTCAGTGATCCAAGGTACTTAGCTCTTCAGCAATCAAGTGTAATATGGGCTGTCATTTCCTAGTGCCTCATGAAGGATCTACACAAAGGGTTGTTTTTAACACCTTAACACTTTTGCTGTTCGATTTGCAGACAATAGCAATGACCCATATGTGGGTCACAGGACAGTGTGTTAAATAAAAAGATGTTTATTAAAGGAGCCCAGTCCTTTATAGCACTTGTGACCAGCTTTATTTGACGTTTATTGAACTGATGATGACGATAAGTTCTGAGTGTAATTAGATTGTAAGAAACTCATTTGCATTTGAGTTGCTTATTATTTTTAGTATATATTAACGACTTACCTAACAGCGCAAACTTTCCTATAACTCTATTAGCAGATGATAGCGAGACACTTCGATTCGGTGCTATAAGCAAATTTTTCTTCTAAGTTTACGTGGGCTAGAAACCTTGCAATTTGATGTGGTTGTGGAAGATTGTAAAGAAACATTATTTGAGTCACACCATTTTGTCCATCGTTTTATAGATGGATAGTAAGTACCTAATGTTGATGGCCTCTGTTATGTATGCATAAATATCTATGTGCGCGTGGCTGCGCCCCTACATCCCGCGCCTCCCCCGGAGCACCTGTTTCTTATTAAAGACAGTGCGTTGCCAGCTCGAAAGTGTTTTACTCGTTTCCCTACGTCCGATACTTAACACTGGCGACGATTTCGCGGTTTACCCTCTCGCGTGAAACACAAAATTAAGATTTCCTGTGCACATTTTGGAATTTGGAATAGTTTTGACCATAACCTGCAGACCTGGAAAACCTACAAAGGAGGGCTTATACAGATTTTTTTGTGGCTAACGACATTGGCAAGGAAAGGGATCCACCGGGAAAAAAACAAAAGGCCATCTTGCTCAGCGCACTCGCCGAAGGGACCTACAGTCTTGTAACAGACCTAGCACTGCCCAAGGACATTGATTTAGTGCTCTATGAAGACATTTTGCAACTTCTAGACAGTCATTTCACTCCGAAGCGTGTGGGGGTCGGGAAGCGTCACAATTTTTATGGCAGGTGAATCGCACTCGTAATGGTCTGCTATATAACGGGGGTTGACAGCGCATTGTGGGTTTTTAAACATAGAAAAAACGCTTCGTGACAAGTTCATCGTAGGAATGCCGCCGGGCCTGGAGAAGGACAAGCTTTACGCGCAAGACCTTTCCGATCTCTCGATGGCCAAGGCCCTGGAGCTCGCAGAAAACTGGAGCAGCGCGCGCCAGCGGAGCGCCCGCACCCTCCAGCTGTACGGCATCTCGAAGAGCGGCAACAGTGGAAGTGTAGGAAAAGTGAAGTGCAAATTATGCGGGTATACAAATCACAAAACATCCGAATGTAAATTCGCTAAATATGTGTGGCGAAAGAGTCACGTCAAGGGCCACTTGCGTAGAATGTGCTCGAAAGTTAACTACATCGAAGTGGACGGCGGTGACAAGGGTGAGGATGATGATGACGGTAAGCTTTTTTTACATTCGATCGGTGAGAGGTGGACCCATGGTAGAAATAATTAATTTGAGTGATGAGCCCTTTAAATTTGAAATAGATAGCGGATCTGCTGTATCAGTAATTTCAGAGCGGTGCTACAAAACGAATTTTCAGGATGTGCAATTATCACGCGCGCGTACTTAGGTGATGTCATATACCGCTAAAAGTATTACGTGTTTAGGTACAATCCGATTGCCCGCATCTTACTCGGGACAAAAACACGAACTCCTCCAAAATTAGACCTGTCTATGGCCTATAATCAGTGTGTTATGGATGAGGAGTCACAGGCGTTAACATACATTACGCACCGCGGACTTTTTAAATATACGCGTCTAGTGTTTGGTTTAGCCAGCGCACCGGCTGTTTTTCAACGGGCCATTGAAATTGTGTTATCAGAAATTGACGGGGTTGTATGCCTGTTACATGATATTTTAGTCACAGCTGGAAGTAGGGAACTTCATTTAGAAAGGTTAACTGAAGTACTTAAGCGTTTGCGAAACGCGGGGCTGAGTACAAAGAGAGAAGTGTTCATTATCACGAAAGAGGGCTTAAAAAAGCCCCAGAAAAGTCAAAGCAATGACGGACGCAGCGGTTCCAACTAACGTGGTGGAATTACAATCGTTTCTAGGCCTTGTTTTAGTTTCTATAGGAATTTTGTACCAAACGCTTCAATTATCCTTAGTCCTTTATATGACCTATTGACAAAGGATTGTAAATGGGAATGGACTGAAAATCATAACTCAGCATTTGAGAAAATTAAAGAGATGTTAACCTCAGAACAGGTGTTAACTCATTTTAATTCATTCCAAATTGATAGTAACAGTTGACGCTTCGCCTACAGGTTTAGGCGCGGTTTTATCTCAAGTTAATTCGGACGGAGTCGAAAGACCTATTTCGTATGCCTCAAGAACATTGAATGCAGCTGAGAAAAGGTACGCACAAATCCAAAAGGAGGCAACCGCTATCATTTACGGCGTGCGACGTTTTCATCAGTATCTTTATGGTAGATCGGAACCGTTTGTTTTACGTACAGATCATAAGCCATTAATATCTATTTTTCGGCCACACAAGGGTGTACTTGAAGTATCTGCAAATAGGTTACAACGGTACGCATTATTTCTTGGCAGTAACAACTACGTAATGGAATACACACGAAGTCGCGATAGTAGTGCGAATTATTTATAGCGAGTGAGCCTGCCCGGTCCCGGCACGAGCGCAGCCCGCCCCCTCCCGCGCGCACGAGCCGAATTGTGACCGCGCCACCTATATTTGCGTTGTATCCGATGGTAGTATGCCAGTGACCCTGGATAAATTGCGGGAAGAAACAAACAAAGATAAGATTTTAAAAAGCGTAATTAGTTTTATAGCTAACTGTTGGCCATCGAAAGTAAGCGATGTAAAATTAAAACCATTTTTATGTAGGTATCAGCTGTTTTTCGAAAGTGGATGTGTTAAGAAAGGTCATATAATCATTTTACCGGAGATTTTGTACCCTCCGATTCTAAAGGAACTACATATTTCTCATTTGGGTGTAGTAAAGACAAAAGCCGAAGCGCGTTCGAAGTTTTGGTTTCCGTGGATATTCCGTGGACCAAACTATAAAAAAATCATAGGCGCATGTGAGGTCTGTGTCCAGCTGCGGCCGTCCCCCCCCCCCCCCCCTCATTACTGGGAGTTTCCTTCTTGTCCCTTTCGGCGCATACACATCGACTTTTTAGGTCCAATCAATAGTTGTGTATATTTAGTGATAGTGGACGCACATAGTAAATGGGTCGAAGCGTATAATATGAATCATTTTACATCTACTGCTCTAATAGAAAAGCTATGTGATTCCATATTGAGGTTTGGTGTTCCAAGAACGGTTGCGAGTGATAATGGCACAGCGTTTTGTTTACACGATTTTGAGTCTTTCTGTTCGAGTAACGGAATTACATATATTACTTCGCCGGTGTATCGCCCGGCGAGCAATGGCCAACTGGAGTTTTGTCAAAGTAGTGAAAAAGGGTACAAAATCTTGCCTTTTGTCAAGCCATAATGCGAAAGACGCTAATATTAAATTACTTAAATATTTAATGGACTATCGTAATTCTGTTCACTCTGCCACGGGGGTGTCGCCTGCTCAAATGGTATTTGGCCGTAAATTACAATCGCGTTTGGATTTGATTGATCCGAAACCACCTTCACCCTCGTCACCGGCCGTCGCTAATCGTGTAAAAATAAACAGTGTACGCAAATTAAGATAAGTAAAGAAAGAAGAAAGTTTAACGAAAACGAACATATATTGTTTAAAAACTTTATTAACAAAAACTCATTCAAATGGTGTAAAGGAATAACACTAACGAAAATAGGAAAAGTCATGTACCAGATTAAGGATATGCACACTTCACAATGCTACAAAAGACATAAAGATCAGTTAGTATTGGATAAAGGATCACGTAACGAACAAACTACAGATATAGACTAACCTGGTCCATGCTCTCCGCAGTCTTCTCAACTGTCTCTGCCGCCGACTCAGCCTGCCCCGCTGCCGACGCCGACGTCTTTAGTCCAAAGTCTGCCGACTACATCTACAACTCAACTCAACCCGTTACAGCTATCTCCAGATCTACGCAGGACTGATAGGGGGAGAAGAGTAGTTATATGAGGCAAACGGCTCAACTTCTTCAGAAGTCTGTGACCAATTAGTACAACATGCTGAACGTACAACCTTTGGAAGAGATCTAGTTTTTAGAAGCAATTCGGAATCCAACGAAGAATTTGTAAAGGCTGAGAAGATGAGTTGCGATGACCAGATGTCTGCGCAATCAGAGGCGCTCAATACTGCATCTAAAACATTGTTACGTGATCCTCTTGTAGTCGATTATAGAAAGTTTTTCTAGTACGTTCCACTGTAGCTCTAAATCTTAATTTGTATAACATTAAGGAGTGTTGTTTAAATATTGTTGGGAGTGGATGTTATGTATGCATATTTATGTATGTGCGCGCGGCTGCGCCCCCGCACCCCGCGCCTTCCCCGGCGCACCTGTGTCGTATTAAAGACAGTGCGTTGCCAGCTAGCAAGTGTTTTACTCGGGTCCTTACGTCCATACTTAACAGCCTCAAACTAGAATTTATAAGTGTTTTTCTAATTCTGACCATCTACTTATTGAATTTGCCCACCTCAAACTAACCAGGCCTGATGGTTCAGTTGGTCTGCTTGTGGTGGAGGAAGTCTATAAAATTCTCCGAAATTTTATCTATTGTCACTGGTGGTTCCAGCGCCCGATTTTTGAGATCTACTAGCCAAAAGGTCTTTTCCCATAGAGGAGCTATTAATATGTAATGACCCTTGGCACGGTTCAATTGACCTACTCGAAGGATCAAGTGGAGAGGAGGAAATATCCACCAGAGCCGAAATTTCCAATTCTGACTGTCTTTGCAGTCTAAAGAGACGTATCTGCTGACCACGGCTGTTTCTGCAGACGCGAAAAGATCGACGTCTGGGGTTCCCCAACGATGGGACAATTCGTTTGTTACAGTGGGCAGCAGATGTTATTCTGACAGTCGCTGTCCCCGTGTTATGTGATCGGCTGTGCAGTTGTACCTCCTCGGGAGGTAATAGGTAGGTCATCTTCAACAACTTGCACGTCAGATTGAGTAAACTCATTGAGTAGGGACCTACTCACGTCGTTCCGAATATACGCCACAAGGGTTCGATTGTCCCGACTGGACTAGAATATGAGCATTCTGTGGGCAGTGTGATTGTTTCTGGATTGATGCATATACTGCGAACAGCTCTTTCCAGTTCGAGTGCCATTTCATCTGATATTTTGTCCAGACTCCTGACATTATCATCTCATTCAACTGGGCACCCCAGTCGGTGACTACCACTTCGATTGTGAGGAAGTGGGTGTATGGTCCCTGATTTAGAACTGCCTTGCCCACTAATGGGTGACTCCACCACCTAAGGTCCTTTCGTACTTGTGGTGGCACGACTTTTTTGTTTTTTAAATTTCGCTTGAAGCGTTTTAGTCAGGGCTCGGAAACCGGTTCAAATTCTAAACCGGTTTCGGCCATTGACCCCAAAACCGGTTTTTGCGAAATACCGGTTTTTCACAAATTTCGGTTTAGGTAGTAAGAATTAACCGGTTAAAACCAAGTTTTGTAATGTCCCCCTCTCCCTTACCCCGCTTGCATCCATCTTTGTACGGCTGCCAATGTTTAATTCCCGAGGTTTTTAGACACATGCACGATATATTCATTGCATCAACGCGACTGCCTTGTGACGTAACTCCGTCATATTTTTTCATCTTTCAGCAACGATCGTATTATAAATAACAGATGTAAATTCTGTTTCAATTAATTATGCGTTATCTTCACTTTAAAATTAAGTTTTGATATCAAGTTTAATTTGACATTATATATTTAAATTGACTTTAATTATATTTAACGTATTCTATTAAAATTACGCTATGCATCTTTATTTCAATGTAATTAGTTTTTAGTAATATATCGCAATTAATGATGAACTTTCTTAACAGAACACAATATTTTTAAAAGTTTATGAAATTATATGTTATAGTATTTTTCTTCTTTTTAGGACTAAAGTGAGGCAGATTAACAGATTTTTTAAATTCAGAAGCTCGTAATTACGACCAACCTCTATCTCAGTCTTTGCAAAATTAATAATGACCACTTCTGAGGTGTAAAGTTTAACTAGAAGTTATGTCTAAACACGATAAAAATTGTTTGTTATGTTCAGAGAATTCTAACAAAAGAACCATTTTTCACATCTCATTAAAGCTGAATTGGAGCAAATTTTATCATGTTGTGTACGTACAAGATGCTACTAAAAATATTAGTTTTTCTAAATAAAGTGCAAGGTAACCACATAGACGAAATTAAATTAACTGATACTGAAATTAATAAAGAAAAATAGTTTGAATCTAACAAATCATTATGATTAAATTCGGCTATACTTTGCTGTCGACTGTAACCAAATACATACACTAAAAATCCTGTCTTTTATTTAAAGTAATTATTAATAACTCTCAATTAACTACATCATCAGTATAAATCACACTGATATCTACAATCATGTATTGAATTATAAAAGAGAATTATTAAAAGTGCAGCCAAGTTTTCTGACGCCTCAAGATCAAAATAATATAGTAATCACTTTCGAATTTTTTACAAACTTTTATACTTTACGCATACGAAACTATTAGAATAAATAAAATTGAAGTGTCTTTTCGTAACGTCAAAATAACAGATTTTTACTAAATACATATCATGAAAGTATATAATTTTGTCTGTCTGTATGTGGTTACTAGCGCGACTGTGAATCATGATTTGGTCCTGGGTTTAAATCGTGTCCCAGGTCGTGCCAAGTACCGTTATTGGATTAATTTGGGTATAATGAGTGTTCTAGAAACCACCCTGATAGTCGTATTCAGCCCTCAATCAAGCACTTAGATTTTTGGGTTTTTTCGTCGTACGTTTGCTTATAGAAAAGGGGGCAAACGAGCATGCGCGTCACGTGATGGTAAGTGACTACTGCCACCCATGAACTACCGCAACACCAGGGGAATTGCAGGTGCGTTGCCAGCCTTTAAGAAAGGAGTGAGCTCTTTTCTTGAAGGTCCCTAAGTCGTATCGGGCCGGAAAAATCGCCGGTGGTTAACAATTCCACAGAGAAGTTGTACGAGGAAGAAAACTCCTAGTAAAACGCAGTGGTGGCCCGTCAAACATCCAGATGGTATCGTGAAATTTGGCGCGATGTGCGTTCGTGAAATTTGGCGGCTGGAATTAAACCGAACAATTCCTCAGAGCATTCCCCGTGGTAAATTCGATAGAAAATGTAAAAGGATGCAACATCCCTAAGCAGTGCCAGTCAATCGAGCCGACCAGAAAGAATTCACACGTCGACGACTCGAACCGCTCTGCGATGGATGCGGTCAAGTGGAAGGAGCTGACACTGGCGTGCCCCGGCCCAGAGATGAGAGGCCGAATTTGCGCTTTGTAAAGTTGCAAGCGATGTGCCGACATGAAATACTGCCTCGCTCTGCTGAGCACGCCAAGCTACTTATAGGCCAATTTGGCATTCCCTTCCAAGTGACCCCAAAACTGCACACTATTCGATATGTCGACGCCGAGGATTCCGATGCTAGCTAAGGCAGCAAGGGGAGTGCCTTTAAACTGAGGAGATACGACAAAGGGGTTCTTTTTAGCGGTATACGTGCAAATTTGAGTCTTCTGGGGATTGAAATGGACTAGATTTAGCCGCCCTCAATCCGAGACTTTGTTCAGCAAAGAATCGACATCAGACACAAGTTTGTTCCGGTAGCGCCGTGGTAGCTCAGATGGTTAGCGCTCGCTGTAAATCTCACAGTACGCGAGAAACTCGGGTTTGATTCCCGCCGGCACCAATGAAATGGTTAATTGCAATTTTAAGTGCCGATTTACCACGTGCTCGACAGTGAAGGAAAATATCGTGAGGAAACCTGCATGTCTGAGAAATAAACAAAAATATATCTCGAACACATGTGAAGCCGTTTAGTGGCGGTTAAGAATAACCTCTACCCCATATCTTCCCGTGGGTGTCGTAAAAGGCGACAAAGGGAAACAGGCAGGAGATGGGCAGCAGCATCTTCCTGATAACAGCAAAAGTACAATAAAAAAAACTGCGGTTGCCAACCCGCTCGCCAAGCGTGGCAACTATGGCAAATACCCCCCAATGAAGAGAGCAACATAGAGACGGCCCCCTACGGTGGCGACCATGGTAACGGCAGGGCAGGGGGTGCTAAGAATCTCCGGTGGAGGTTCGGTTGCCACCTAAAACGACTCGATCTGGCAACATATAACGCACGAACCCTGAGGACTAATGAGAAGATCGTGGAGCTGGAAGAAGAGATAGACAAGTTACACTGGCATATTATTGGATTATTCGAGGTCCGAAGAGAGGGGAAGGACAGGGTAAATCCTCGAATCTGGCAACTTGTTCTATCACCGGGAGGGCGACCATCTGTCCCAAGGAGGTGTCGGATTTGTCCACAAGTCTCTCGTTAACAACGTTGTAAAGATTGAGGGTGTGTCGACGAGGGTTGCGTAACTTATACTCAGAATCACCAAACGGTATTCGCTGAAGGTCATACAGGCTTACGCACCAACCTCGGCACACCCCGATCAGGAGGTGGAGGAAATGAATGAGGATATCTCTAGAGCCATGCATTCCTCCAAAACCCACTATACAGTGTTAATGGGAGACTTCAATGCAAAACTAAGCACAAGAGAGAACGGTGAGCTGAAAGTAGGGAAATTTGGAATAAGGCAACGGAACCCAAGGGCAGCTGGCCGACTTCATGGAGAAAGAGGGACGTGATAGCACGCAGCCTTGTGGAACACCAGCGTTAATAGGCTTGTAATCAGAGCATGCACCGTCTACTACGACCTTGATGCTCCGATCAGCAACGAAACTGGTGATCCAATTGCACAATTTCTCGAGAAGCCTATAGGAAGGGAGCTTCGAAAGAAGCGCTTTGTGCCACTCCGATTGAAGACCTTCGCAATGTCCAAACTAACGGTCAATGCCTACCCCTTAGACTCTACTGCCTCCGCCCATCTATGAGTTAGATAGACCAGAAGATCATCAACTGATCAACCCCGACGAAAACTGTTTATAATGGATTCTATTATTTTGGAGAACATGGAGGTGATGGCGATAGGCCTGTAGTTTGACGGGTCTGAGCGGTCGCCTTTTTTAGGGATCGGGTGAACCAAAGCTGTCTTCCATGAATTTGGGATAACGCCTTAGGAGTAAAAGTACCAGAAAAGACGCTTTAAAACAGGTGTCAACTTCGGAGCACACGTCTTCAGCACAATGGAAGGGAACCGAGCGCTGTGTAAGCCGCACATCTGGCATGGAGCACTCAAACCGCGGGATGGTCGGCGGTGTAATCCTCCGTCATCGAGAGTCGAGTTGCACGCAAAAAGAGAGATTAAAAGATCGGCTTTCTCCTTTGCGGCATGGACTCAGTGAGTCGCTCTCTCTTTGCAGAGAGGGCTGACAGAAGTTCCCTTGGACAGCCTTAGCAAGAGACCAGAATGAACGGGTTACCGAAGGAAGGCGAACTAGCCTCTCACCAACTCCGCCGATGTGCTCTGACCTTGCCTTGGCAATTAATTTTGAAGAACCTGGAGGCGGAATTATACTTCTTTTGAAGAGCGCTGAAGTTTACATCTCGATACATCAATGTCTCGGAATGTAAAGATGTCGTCAGCCCAGTGCTAGTAGTACTCTTGCTTATAGTGTGATGCTATTTTACATGAGCGACCAAACTATGGCTGGAATCTGCCTCCGATGGGCACCACAGAAGATGGAATAAAAAGTTCCATATCCTCAAGTACCATATCAGTGACAGAATCAGCAACATTGCTGGGATTGTCCAGCGAGAAGCAAATTCGCCCTCAAGGGTAGAATGCAAAAAAAGACCGCATCCTTTCCCAATCGGCCGATCTATAGTGCCAAACACGGCGGCTGCATGCAGAATGCAACCGCGAAGATAGTGTGAGTGACACCACCCTCCGGACAAGACAATGGCCCTAGGAGTCGTGAGGGGTGTCAACGGAAACCTGATATCCGTCCGGATAAGAGGTCAGCAGAAGTTCCAACAGGGAAGACGCATGATCCTCCACATCTGGAATCCGCGTAGGCGTGTAGGTAGTAACCAGCTGTGCAACCATATGCCAAGGCAAAGTCATAAACAAATTTCCCCACATGATCGGTTAAATGTGAACCGAGCCATTCGGCGTGATGGTCGTTAAAATCGCCAAGGATCACGATCTCTGAGGATACCCCCCTAACCCCACTCCCCTGTATACCAGAATACGCGGGGCAGCTTGAGCACACATGCTCAGGAATATTTGGGTAGCTTGGGCGTGGGTGCTCAGCAAAGGATTCTCCGTCACCAGGATTCTGGTACCCTCCTGGGGTAGTTTTTTATTTGATGCCGCTACCATGCTTTAAGGGGGGGGGGGGGGGGAATTGGGCCTCCGACCACCTATACCTATCAAGCGAAACGCAGAAGTAAACTTCTACTTCACGCTGGTATTCTGTGAGGTCGTGGTACTACCCTGGTTCGAGCTGGCCCATCCATGCGGTAGCAAAAGCTGCCGCGTGGCTCTATCACTGTTAAAACGTAAACATGGAATAAATTCTATTTAATTTTTTTCTGTCCATCATAAATAAACAACCGATACACAAGAATAAATTATTTTCTTCATTATGAGACAAGTCCAGTCTTAACGAATAAACCAAACACAATAACTGCCTTTCTTTCTTCAAAACTTCTCCAATACTTTCAGGTTTTTCGTAAACGCCAAACTCCCACTACACACCCTGATCGCGAGTAAAACAATGTATCGCTTAAAGGCAGTGTGCCCGCATGCGGCGATGCCGCATAAGCACCTCGCAACGTGAATCTATCTGTCCTATTCATAACTGCCTTTATGTTTTACGGAATTAACCGGTTAATTTGGGTGTCGAAACCGTTAAGTAACCGGTAACCTTTTTCGTTTAGGTTTAATAAAAACCGGTTAATTTTTTAACCGGTAATTGCAGGAGCGATAAATTTACCGGTAATTAATCGAAATTAACCGCTCTTTTTAAACCGGTTCCGAGCCCTGGTTTTAGTAGCGACAATGCAGGCGACCCCCTTCTTATGACAAAACTGGCGAAGTTTAGTTGTCCTAGAATTTTTTGCACCTGTTTTAGATTGCATGACTTTCTGCTTAATAATTTTGTTATTGCTGTTTTTATATTTTTTTCTCTGAGAGATACATTGTGTCTGTCTTGGTGTTCCAAGTTATTCCTAGATACTCTAATTGTTGCAGTGGCTTGAGCACACACTTCAGGTAATTTATTTGCCAACTCATAGACTCCAAGAGGTTCACGACTTCCGCAGTCTGAGACCAGATTGGCTTGGTCCTGGTGAACCAAAAGGAAATCGTCTAGATAGACTAGAACCAGAATTTCCTCGTTTCACAGGATCTCCGCGATCCAATTTGTAACTGCTGCAAAAGTGCGAGGAGCAGATGCCAGGCAAAGGGAAGAAAAATCAATTATTTTAATATTTCGTTGTTGTATATCATCCGGAGATAGCGACGATGGGACTCTGTAATTGGTATGTGAAAATAGGCATTGGATATGTATATTTCACCATCCAATCCCCCTTAAGCATGGGAAGCATGGGATATCAGTTGAAAATGTGTGGTATGGACATACATGTTGAGTCCTCACAGGTCGAAGACTGATCGGATACCTCCATATTCTTTGGTATTATAAACATCTTCGTAAGGAAGCTTGGACTTGGAGAATTTGGTCTCTCCAACACTTGTTGCTTCTTTATGTCTATTATTATTTTTGTCATTTTCTGTGACTCTTTGGTCTTGTATAGCCTTTTCATAGTAATTGAAGAGTAATTTCGAGGGGTTTTCTTTGAGAAAGGGATACGAGCTCCAGAAATTATTTATTATAAAATTGGTTGCTCCCAGTGATTAGTCATTTTTTATCTTTGAGACGAATGGAACTGTTACTACCTCGTTTGTTCTTTCTTAAAGTTTTATTAATAACTTTCTTGTTACCATGGTACAGTTACCTTGTGAAGATGGGATTGTAAAAATTTATATTGAAGTTGCCATTATATGTTCATATTGTCGTTTCTTTGGGATTTTATTTTCTTTGAAATAAGTTGGCATATTAAGCCACACACTTGTCCCTCCTAGATATTGTATCACCGAAAAATAAACTATTGTGATCAAAAAAATGTTCTGCACCTGGAGGACAGTTTTCTGAGAGTAGCTTGTAGGTTTTTATTTGAAATCTAATATAATGCGTTCTGGTCTTATTTCTATGCACTCTGTTCTCTTCCCACAGGCAACTTGTACAATGTGTACCATATTCTTATGATATTGAGTGTTAGGTCCAAACACTGTCATAATATTACTAAACAGATTTTCTGGGGTCAAATCACTTGACGAGGCATTTGACCAATTTACAATATCTTGTAAATTGCTCCGTACAATGTTCTAGCAAGCCATTTGTTAGACCAGCCAAAGTTTTTTCTATGTTCACTAAGTATCTTTTCCCTTATTCATGTGACACAATTCATCATTAATCTTTATTTCAATAAAACCTGGTTTGGCTAAAAAGTTTTGAAAGACCTTAAAATATTTTACCTCTTTCCGCTCCTCAGTGCCAAAGTGATGTAATTTTACTAATGATTCCAAACTACTTTGCGCTGCATTCTTTATTAATTTGTTATAGTCGGTAACAGTGAAGACCTCACCGAAATTGAGCTGAATGAATTTAGTTTTACTAAGAATTCGAAAGAGTCAGTAGGACATGCCTTTGACGTAGAAGGCAATAATGTATTTGATGTAGAAGGCAATGCTGTATTTATAGTAAAGATGGGACGGGTACCCGGTGTGGATCCGGTACCCGGCGGAACTGGCACTTTTTTAGGATCCGGCCTGGTATCGGGTAATGACCCCGGATACCCGGCACTGCCGGGTAATTAGGTTTAAGATAAAATTTAAAAAAAGTTATTTCAAAAAGCGGACATTTATTTCAATTAAACATGAATCAGTAGAAGAAACAATATTCATAATTCAAAAGAGGTAAATTATGATGAAGAAATACAAGCTGTTCAGCACGATCTGGGTCAAGTCTGTTGTGCTTTTTCTCATAGATGTTACCAGCCTCCGAAAAGAGGCGTTCACTATATACGGAGCTGGAGGGAGTGGTTAAATATCTAATCGCGAGACACTTTATAATAGGGTAGTGACATATTATCGGCCCACCACTTATAGGGGTTTATATATCTACGAGCCCTTGCTGAGTTGAGATAGTGAGGTAATATGTCGAATTCCACCTGGTCTGAACATCTCGGTGCAACTTACGCAGGGTAGGTTCAGCTCAGCTTGAATTTCATGTAACTTGGTATAACCAGAATGGTTAAAGTGCGTCACTATTCTTCGAGCAGCTGTAAGAGTTTCCACTACTGATGGCTGGGCTTTCATAGAATCAGTAATGACTAATTGAAGCGTGTGAATGAAACATCGCACTGAAAAGAAATCAGTATCTGTCAGGCATTTCGTCATGTTGGCAGCATTGTCATGAACAACGGCACAAACTTTTGTTGCAGCGATGACCCAATCAGTTGTACATTCGTGTAGTATCATCATTATGTTTTGCGCAGTATGAGATGGATGGAAAGTGTCTAATGT
This sequence comes from Parnassius mnemosyne, assembly GCA_963668995.1. Taxonomy (NCBI): domain Eukaryota; kingdom Metazoa; phylum Arthropoda; class Insecta; order Lepidoptera; family Papilionidae; genus Parnassius; species Parnassius mnemosyne. The sequence continues at coordinate 14,559,908 of CAVLGL010000086.1, forward strand.
TGAGAACTACATGATTTAACGTGAAGTCCTGTGATAACCAATGCCCAGTGCAGCTTATAAAGACGAGGTTGTTAATTGAGCTCGTCCACAAGTCTGTAGTAAATGCGATGTGTTCAGCAGTTTCCAAACTAGATTTTATTTTAGTGACAACCTTTTCGTATATTTTTGGAATTATTTTTTCGTTGAAATAATTTCTGTAAGGTATTTGGATACTGTGGCAAAATGTTATTAATTAAACGCCGAAACCGCCGAACCATTGTGACTGGCTCATTGTCGACGGCTATCATTTCTCCAATAAGATAATGGTAATGTTTTGTTCGGGAATCATTTATGTCCCAAAGCTTTTTCTTGTCTAGGACTTCTTCCAAAGATGATTGTTTTGTATCACGGCGTATTTGTGAATTTTGTAACACGTTTAAGTCAGAGCCCGATTCACATTGAGAAGGAGAGTTACTTATAGAACGATAAAGTTATTCATACTCCACTTTATGCTTCAATTGCAAATGCTTTTTAAGGGAAGAAGTTCCAATCTTTCTTCCTAGTCCTCCACTAGATACATTTCATCATCATCATCATCATTACAGCCCTTCACAAGTCCACTGCTGAACATAGGCCTCCCCCAAAGAATGCCACAAAGCACGGTCCTGAGCCACCTGCATCCATCGACTTCCTGCATGTCTTACCAGGTCGTCACTCCATCTCGTGGGGGGACGCCCTACACTTCGCCTACCGGTACGAGGCTGCCACTCGAGAACCTTTCTTCCCCATCGGTTGTCGGTTCTTCGAGCTATATGGCCGGCCCACTGCCACTTTAGCTTACTAATCCGTTGGGCTATGTCGGTTACTCTGGTTCTACTGCGGATATCCTCATTCCTAAGTTTATCACGCAGAGAAACTCCGAGCATAGCCCTCTCCATAGCTCGCTGAGCGACCTTGAGCTTCCTCATACGGCCAGCAGTGAAGGACCACGTCTCAGTTCCATAAGTCATCACTGGCAACACGCACTGGTTGTACAATTTCGTTTTCAGGTTTTGAGGTATGTCTGACGAGAAGATGTGTCGTAGCTTCCCGAACGCTGCCCAGCCGAGTTGAATCCGTCGATTGACCTCTCGGTCGAAGTTGGACTTACCTAGTCGGACTATTTGTCCCAGGTAAACATACTCGTCAACAACTTCGAGCTTAGTGCTTCTAACAACTACCGGCATAGGTGTGACATGGACATTGAACATGATCTTTGTTTTGTCCATGTTCAGCTTAAGACCTATCCGTTGGGAAACACTATCGAGGTCATTGAGCATAGTGCTTAGGTCCTCCAGCGATTCTGCCATAAGGACTATATCGTCGGCAAATCGAAGGTGAGTGATGTACTCGCCATTGATGTTGATACCATATCCTTTCCAGTCCAGAAGCTTGAAAACGTCTTCCAATGCAGCGGTGAAGAGTTTCGGGGATATGACGTCACCCTGTCTTACACCTCTCTGCAATTGGATAGGTTTCGTACTCTGGTTCTGTACTCGGATAGCCATCGTAGCCCTACTGTACAAGCACTTCAACACTTCGATATACCGACAGTCAACTTGGCACCGCTGAAGGGATTGCAGCACCGCCCAAATTTCGACGGAATCAAAGGCTTTCTCATAGTCCACATACGCCAGACATAGTGGCAAATTGTAGTCTTCGGACTTCTGTACAATTTGCCGAAGGGTATGTATGTGGTCTATGGTGCTAAAGCCCTTTCGGAAACCGGCTTGTTCGGGAGGCTGGAAGTCGTCAAGTCTGCGCGCGAGACGATTCGTAATGACTCTCGAAAACAGCACGTAGACGCGGCTCAGAAGGGAAATCGGTCTGTAGTTCTTCAAGAGAGCGTTGTCACCTTTCTTGAAGAACAAGACCACCGCACTTCTGCTCCACGCCTCCGGTGTAATGCCACCATGGAGGACGGAATTAAAGAGCTTCTGAAGGACTTCAAGTACCGATCTTCCCCCCGCTTTCAGAAGCTCCGCTGTAATTCTATCCTCGCCTGGGGCCTTACCGTTTTTAAGGTGCTGGAGAGCCATTCTAATCTCGCTCAGACTGACGCATTTACACATAGACACATTTACTTGACACAAATTGCACTTAGCACTTTTTTCATCTTTGCTAAAATAGGTCCAAATTGGTGACTTTTTCGAAGCAGTTGCCATAATTGGTTTTCACTCAAGTAAAATAACTGTTTATTCACGTTTTTGACAACTTCATTGTATGAATAATAGTTAATTTACACACTTTTTGAGGTTATATTGTACTAAATCAAAGTTATCATTCCAAGCGCGTAAACAAATAGTGGCAAAATGGCAGCCTGTGGGAAGGTACATCCCCTCTCCTCCCTAACTACTGAGCGTTCGCCGGCCGGCACGAACGCGCGAGGCGCGCCGGCGAACAGCTTGACTTGACCGTCATAGCTTGTTACGTATATATTTATCTATGGACCAAAGAGAATATAATCACTACGTTTAAGAGGCGGGACTTCCATAGTAAAAATAATTGCATGAAATTACGCCAAGTTACTCTACCAACATCAAGATATGACATTTAGTTTTGAGAAACAGTGCTGACAAAATTGACGAATTACAATAGTGCTGTAAATGTCTATCCTCGAATAATTTTATCGATATGACCTTTATCGATATATTGTTTATCGATATTTTTACATAAAAAAAAGTTAGATCTCTATACTGAATTATTTATGAGAAATAAAATTTTTAACGTGTGGATTGAGTAAAAATGCCGATGAGGATAAGAAATCAATGTATTTTACACATAGAAATTTGTATTTATATCTCTACAATTAGGTACAAAAGTATGTATAAAGAAAATATACAATAAAAACGCACTTTTATACTAGTAATTAATTAAGGAAAAAATAAATGACGACTCCGTAGCGCAGTGGCTAAGCGTTTGGCTGCGGCATTGCAGGACCGAGGCTTCCTTCCCGCACTGAACAATTGTTGCTATGCTGTAAAATAAATAGTCTGCGTCTGGATGCTTGTTTTCAACGTTAGTTTTTTAAGGGTAAAAATATTGGGTTTTTAATACTGATTGGATTAAATTGCTTTTATGTGTAACAAATACTATGTACAAATCGCTAGACTTCTTCACAGAGGCACATATGTACATACTATTCGCAGAGATCGTTTACTAATTGTCGCTTTCAAAATAAGTGCTCATTATAGCTAATGTTTATTGATGAATAAAATAATGATTTAGTTATATAATCTAATTCTTGCCAAAATGTGACTTTAGAGGGATATTATCTTTTGCTACATGTAAATGAAACCTAATTAACATACACATAAATTGTGGAAGTTTAAAGTAAGTCCACTAAAGAAATAACAGTTCGTTTTAGTTGGGTTCATGTGCAATGTTTGTCACAAATATGTCTTAACATGTGAATCTTTTCAATTGGTGCATGTGCCAGCTATTTCACCCATTGCTTGCATCTGAAAAAATAATATAAATAAAATGACATTATTATTGAACAAATAGAATGTTAGCAGTCAGAATTGACTTGTAGTTTCTAAGTATATTTCGTTTCGGATTGCCAAACCATCGAACTATCAGATTTAGGAAATAGTGTGTTTGTATTTGTGCACACAATCGTACACTATAAAAACCTGTCCTACATAGATAGCTAGTCCAAAAATGTATTCGCGTTGAATATCATATTACTATTAAAGTTGAAATCACCACATACCTTTCATCATCTAAGGGAAATATTGTTACGAATAGCCTTTTCTTGTTATCATTTTTTCCGCTTCTTGCACCATTTAATTGGAAAGTTTTAAAATGCATATTTAATTTCTTAACAATTCTGTAAATGAACAACGGCTCCTATAGCAAAATTAAAAGCAATCTTAATTAATAAAATATACACAAATATAATTGTTTGATTTGACATTTGAACCTATTTCATTTGACAATGTCGTTAATAGACATATCACGAAAAGCAGAAAGAAGAGTAACCGTCATTAAAATTTGACCCCTGTAGTACATATAATTTTTACTATGGAAGTTGCACCAGCCTGCTATGGACCATCAGTCGCGCCCAAACAGGGAAGTGGAATGTAAGTACATCTTTTAATGCCGGTTACCCGGCATAAGCTTGCACTGGGTACTCGGCAAAAGTAGGATCCGGTGCATCTCTAATTTATAGGCAAATAATATTGTAGACAATTAGTAAGGTGACTTACTTGGTGTATTAGCGCTTCGAACGAAAATTTACGTCACTGGTTTTAGAGGATTTGGAGGACGTGAGGACTCACTTTCAGACTCCGGGTCTGATTCTCCACTGTCTCCCTCCGACGACAGATCTCGATTATCTCCGCGAGAAGACGAGTTCTGATGCGGAGACTCTTCACTGATTTTCTATTAAATAATCGTCTACTTTTTCCATCTCACTATAAAACTTTCCTTCGGATCTACTTCCGAGTAATTATAAACGTTAAATTCCGTAATTTACTCACTTTAACTCTTAACTCGCTCACTTTTTTAGAAAGAGATTTTTTTTAAAGTATTAAACGCGGGAAAATCACAGAACGCTATGACTAGTTGGCAGTTCTACAGTGGTGCCGTACTTTCACAAGAACACTTATGGTGAAGAAAGTGGCGCCCTCCCCAGTGACAAACAGGTACTCTAAATCAAGTTACCAACATTGTCGGATCAAAAAGTATTTTCACATAACATTCTTCATATCGCTGTGTGTTTTTAAGTAAACACAATGAAATAATTTAATTGTGGAAATGTAATAGATATAATTATAACTATAATATTTGTATACTAATGCAGCGAACATCATTTTTTTAAAGATCTATTCTGTGTCATTACGTATTCACCAATAAATAAAATTTAGAATTCTGATGTCAGAAAAAGAAATCTGTTTTTTTGCATGTATAATATGCTTCATAAAAACTAAGTACATAATTCATTATTGTATCAAGTTCATTGTATTAGTTAAAAGCCCTTAGATACCTAATATCACCATGTAGTGGCGGTGCGGTGTAAGAATATCCACTACCCCATATCATCCCGTGAGTGTCTTAAGAGGCGACAGAGAAAAACAAATCAGGAGATGGCCAGCAGTGTCTTCCTAAAGACTAAAAATAAAAAATTGCAGTTGCCAACCCGCATACCAAGAATGATTTTTTATTCACTATTGATTATTACATAATACTTATTGAAATTCATTTTTTTATTTACCACTGGTTTGGAAAATACCTCTGTCCGGGGAAGAACCAGCAAGAAACTTTTTTTTTAAACATTTTTCACTTAACAATAATTTTGTTTATACAATTTTTAAATGAATTTTCATAGAACAAGCATGGTGGCGATCACCTAATTCCCAGGGGTTATTTTCATTCATGTATTCCTTGATATTATAATAACCCTTTTTGTACAGTTTTTCTTTAATAAAACTTTAAAACCTGTTTATTGACAAACTTTGAACATGTTCTGTGATTTTGTTGTAAAAACGTATACATTGCCCCATAAATGAATTACTGATTCTGTGGAGTCTAGTAACTGGCATTACAAGCTTATGTTTATTCCTAGTGTTTAAGGTGTGAACATTCTTATTCTTATTAAAGCTATTTATGTTTTTATGTACATACATTACATTTTCATAAATATATTGCGATGCCAAATTTAATATGTTTATTTCTTTAAATTTAAGTCTGAGGGACTCTTTACAATTTAGGTTATAAATCGCCCGTACGGCTCTCTTTTGCAAAACAAATATAGCTTCAATATCAGTCGCATTACCCCATAGCAAAATTCCATAAGACATTACGCTATGAAAGTAACTAAAATACACTAATCTACTTGTCTCAACATCTGTGAAACTTCTAATTTTCCTTACAGCATATGCTGCAGAACTAATTCTGCTTGCTAATTTAGATATATGGGGTACCACTGAAGTTTCGCGTCAATAGTAATACCAAGAAAAACAGTGATATCCATAAGACTCAACTCCTCCCCATTTAAGAGTACATTGGTATTCGAATGTTTTACATTAGGTATTGTAAATTTAATACATTTTGTCTTTATTGCCGTTTAAGAACAAATTGTTGGCGTTAAACCAATGTACTAATTTCGATAGAGCATTATTTACATCGTCATAATTAATTGACTGTCGTTTGAGTTTGAAAATTAAAGAGGTATCGTCAGCAAATAATACTATATCGTGATTGTCCCCTACAAGATAAGGTAAGTCATTAATATAGATTAATAACAAGAATGGGCCATGAATCGAGCCCTGAGGAACGCCCATTGATACTACCGAGCCGGAGGAACCTTTACCATTGATCACGACTTTTTGAGTTCTGTTATTTAAATATGAAGTAATAAGTCTAAGCGCCAAATTTTTATAATGTTGTAGTTTCCTGATTGTCTTGTCATGATGAACACAATCGAAAGCCTTGGAAAGATCACAGAAAATACCTAAGGCATCTTATGAATTCTCCCAGGCATTAAAAATATATTTCATAAGCTCAACACCGGCTTCAGACGTCGTGTGACCCCTTGTAAAACCAAATTGGTTTTTATGAAGTAATTTATTTGTATTAAAAAAAATTAACAATTGATCCAAAATTATTTTTTCAAAAATTTTACTGAGTTGGTAGTACAGAAATAGGTATAAATTTAGCGGGGTCCAATTTACTACCAGATTTAAATAATGGTATTATTTTACTATACTTCATTAAATCAGGAAACACACCAGAATCGATACAAGTATTAAAAATAATAGAAAGATGAGGTGCAATAAAATCTATTATGGACGCAATAACTGTAACGGAAAGCCCCCACAAATCTGCGGTTTTCTTTACATCAATGGTTTTGAAGTATTTTATAATATTTTACGGTAATATTTTTTCAAATCTAAATTCTCTCATTCTGTTTGAGTAATTACTCTGCGACGGAGAAGTACTCAATGACTATTGTCAAGATAGAAACATTAGTGAAATATTTCTCAAACACCGCTGTGACTTCTTGATTTGATTTAAAAGTTGTAAAGTTGCAGCCTATTTACGTCCCACTGCTGGGCACAGGCCTCCTCTCATTTCTGAGGGTTTTAGAGCAAGGAAATGTCCGCCGCGCTGCCCCAATGCGTGTTGGCGAACTTCACGTCTTCGAAATATTATATATAATAACTAATACTATCAGCACTTAAAATTGCAATTAACAATTTCATTGGTGCCGGCAGGGATCGAACCCAGGGTTGCTCTTGTACTGTGAAGCTAACAGCGAGCGCTAACCATCTGAGCTACCACGGCTAGATGCTTTGATTTAGTCAATTCATTGTTAATTTTTAATTGATAGTTTGAGTTACGAGGTTTGTCTTTACCGGTTTTGCTGTTAATTACACTCCACGTCATTTTAAATTTATTCTTAGCCATCTTAAGTTTATTGCTAATATGTAACAATTAGGCTGTGGAGCAAACTCTTTTAAACATTTTAGAATAACTTTTGACATATTTTTTAAAAGCATTGGAAAGATTATATGATCTTTCATGGTAAAGGTCATATAACCTTTGTCTGCTTTTATGAATTCCTACTGTCGCCCACTCATTAAATGTCTTGCGACTGTTTAACTACAATGCCAAGCGTGGCAACTATGGCAAATATCCTCCCTACAAGGCAATCTATGGGGAGACCTATGTTCCGTAGTGGACTTTTAATAGGATGTAACGGTAACAGGAAGAACATCATTGTTCAAACATTAACAATATTTTTTGTGGTGTAACAATATGTCAGTATTGTACATGTGTCAACATGATGTGTTAAAAAGTAGTTAAATTATAGCCTATACAAATCCCACACCTATGCACAGGCCTCGTTATTTCTGAGAGAGTTATAGTTCTATTTATTATTATTTTGGGGTATCTATAAAGTTTTCTCATCTGGTTGGGCAGTATAAATATATAATTGTAAATGAAAATGGTAAACATACATAAATATCAATAAAATAAAATAAATACATAAAAAATACATAAATATATAAAAACCCAACCAGATGGAAGCCCTCGGCAGGGGAGACCAGACGGCCGAGGGTTAGGGGGAAAGGGAAAGAAACCGGCGGACTATGCGGGCGGTATCGATTATTATTATTATTATTATTTTACTAGCTGACCCGGCGAATTTTGTACCGCCCTACAGTCGATTCTTTAATTATTTTTTTTAATACTTATTCTTCTAGTCGGGCAACCGGTCAGCTACTAAGATAAAAAAGAAAAACGAAAGTTGATAAGTCGACAATTACATTAAGTCAAATAATTAAAATTATAAAACACTATTGACAAGTATTGACATTAATATTGTAGTGTTATGCTACTTACATATCATTTTACACTATTTTAAATTCATTTTTCCGTTCTGTTTTGATTTTCGTTTTGATATTTTGTATCATCTTTATTTCCATAGGATCCTGTAACGTTTTTAAACCATAAGAACACAATAACAAATCATTTTCACTTCGTATTTTCACGCTATCAGCATTTTTTAATTTGGTGTCGATGGAGTCTACCTTTTTCGATCTTTTATTTAGTTCTCCGTAACTCTGCAATTTCGGGCTTTGTGCGCGCTGGTGCGCTACCTTTTTTCCTATAGCAATAATATCTCATTTTTCACTTAAATCTTGCCGTTTCTCTATTACGAGCCTAAAACCAAAATTTGACATGTTTTGACATCGTTGTTTATCTGGCTGTCATGGCAATTTTTATTCAAATTCGCTTCCGGTCTGTTGTTTCTACTTCGATGATTCCACATAAATACTCTTTCCTCTTGGCCATTTACAAAAAATTTGCTTTTAATTTAAATAATTTTCCGTTCTCTTTAAAAAGGTATAAAAGCCGAACAATCGGTCAAGAAACTCAGTCTCGCTTCAGCTTTCTAACTCGAAGCATCTCCTAAAGGCCTTATCCCGGGGCCGCACTGCCCCGGGATCCTGCAAGCCTCTGTCCTGCCTGAAGTCGCCGGGACCCTGCAAGCCTCTGCCCTGCCTGAAGTCGCCGGATCCTGCAAGCTTCTGTCATGTCTGAAGTCGCCGGATCCTGCCAGCCTCTGTCCTGCCTGAAGTCGCCGGATCCTTCAAGCCTCTGTCCTGCCTGAAGTCGCCGGATCCTACAAGCCTCTGTCCTGCCTGAAGTCGCCGGATCCTGCAGGCCACTGTCCTGCCTGAAGTCGCTGGGATCCTGCAAGCCTCTGTCTTGCCTGAAGTCGCCGAATCTTGCAAACCTCTGCATTCACCTGAACTCGTCGCCTAGACACGCCCACGCCTTCACCTATGCTGTGCGTGCTCGCTCCAGGCGCTGCGAGCGCTTATTCCAGGCGCTGTGGGCCTACCACCAGCACAGCCTGTGTATATTCTGTGGGCAGCGAATACCACCACCAAAAGCAGTGTACCACTTGGATCTTCGGCCTCAGCTTCAATACTCATCATTTTTATTCTTTTTTTTTAGAAATAATTGTAAATCACGTCACCCATCTTCACCCTAATACATCAATTTTTTTTTATATAAATCTGTAAACATCTTTTTTTTATATTTTAAATAGATTATTTGTTTTGCCCTACTTTTGTTGTTTTGTTGTTGCTAGGTTAGGTTCTTTTTTGTTTTAAATTGTCGTTTCACGACAATATTTGTACGATACTAACGTCACTAAATTGTTTTGCCTTCCCGGAACCCCTCCACTAACACTTAAACTTTATGGTATGGTATTAAAGTTCAAATTGACTTTTAAGTATTATTACCAATCTTTTGTATGAGAATATAGAAAAGTGTTGCTTTTAGACATTTACAGGCAATTTTTTAAATTTTTCTCTCCGAGAGAACCATCTTCGTACTTCAAGGAATATTATAAAAGAAGAATTAGCGAAATCGGTTTAGTTGCTCTCGAGATTTGCGCTTAGCAACACATTCAGCAATTCATTTTTATGTTATAGATGATATAGCTATAATTAAAAAGCATGTAATAAATAAAAATTTATTAACAACTAAAATCTTTCAGCAACTCTATTAGCAACATTCCTCAAATTGCCATACACCTTTGATGGAGGTGATCCCATAATAAGATTACATATGGCTCTCCTTGCCAGTGCAATATTCTGGTAACTACCTAGAATGTGAATTTTTGAGTCTGCCAAAACTATTCTAGTTTTCGTAACATTCTCTATGGTAAACTTTGTTCTGCCTGCTTTTCCTGCTAATCGACCAATAGCACGACCCAAGTGATCTCCTTGAAGTGTCTTTACATCTTTTACTTCAAAAGATTCTACAAATAAATCATCTAGCCGTAGCAAAGCTAATGCATCTTCAACATCAAAGCCATATATAAACGCCTGAAACAAATATAATTAAATCTTTATAAAATATTACTAACTATACTGGAAGACTGATAAATAACAATATCATTGTTAGATAGTTTATATACTTTAAAAATAATTTTGACTAAATAATCAAAAAAAAATTACCTTCACAAAGTCTGCAGCCTTTTGTAAATTTGCTATATCTTTAGTCTCTGGTCCAACTCTTATTTCTACATTTCGTGTTTTTGTGTTAAACCGTACCTGTAGCAAAAGATGTTCAACTATTGGTGTAAATATCTTGAGCCAGTTCTCTTTTAATGGTGTATATCTGTAAATATATTTATATTTATTAAATTCATAATTAATAGATGCGAGAGATCATTACAATCATGCCAAATGGAAGTCCATAGTGCAAACTACAGATTTGCCATCAAGATGATTGTAGTAGTAGTAATAGTATTTTATCGGATCCATTATCAGATGATGCCTAAAACTGTATTTGTTCATCAATGACAAAGCCCTTTATCTATGAATAAAAAAAAGTAGTTAAATATGTACACTGACAATGGAGGGCAGCATCAACAACTTTACTTTAAAATCCACTTTCCAAATGTGGCAGTAATTGTTTTAATTCAAGATTACTAGCAGTGCTATTATAACTACTAAAAATATTATCGTTAACAACATCACTTAGCTTAAAATACATGGGTTAGAAGTGTTTCATGGCAATAGTCAAATGGCCGATTCCTACCCACTATCTTTATGTTTCACAGTTTTACCTTTAACCAGTAGACTGCTACCACTTTAAAGTTAAAATAAGAGCAATCACTGCTCATCCTTTCCATGGAAGATACAAATTAACTAAACTAAAATAGGAATGGGCAACAGCATCTGATAAAACTTAAAAATAAAAGTAAAAAAACTGTAGTTACCTACCAGATTGGCAACTATGGCAAGTATATAATAAGTTACATAGTAGTAGGCTATAAGAATGAAAATAATAACCTCCCACTAGATGGAGTGACAACTAGCAGTGGGTAGTAGCAGTTTTTTTGAGTAACAAAACGAAACTATCTATTGAATATCAATAGCGGCTTTTGAAACACCTTGTTTTTTTTTTAATTTTGGCCTCAATAGTGTTTCACAACAAGTTTAATTGAAAATGTAGCAAATGAAATGATGATTGATCACGAGAAAGCTTGATTAGCTTGTTTTGTGTTCCCGTTTCGTTAAAGATTAGGTACTGTTATTGAGATTTTAGTGTTAAGATTTATATTGCAATGAAATTTCCTTCACGCTTTATGCAGGCTTAGGACTGGCTGGTGACAAGTTAATTAAGTAACAATTAATACTTAAATATTGAATAAAAAATAATACATTTTATATATACAATTGTATTTTCTTCTTATCTTACTACTAATATTATTATTGTTGCACAAAACAAAATCTACTGTTTTAGTAATCACATCTAAAAACAAACCGTGTCATCAAACACAAAACAAATTTAGACTGGATCAAGGCAATGCAAATTCAAGCAATTCGAAAATATTTTTTATTTAAAAACATGCACACTTACTGTCACAATTCCAAATATCACATTTATCCGAATGTAATAGAAAAGAGGTTCTTAGTATGGCAATTGCCAATGGATCGACTGTGTGCAACTTTCATAACATACACACTGGCAGTGTCAGGTGCGTTATAAAAATCACACAATGGTACATTTTACTTAAAATTACAGAATTAAATCATTATAATAGTGTAACATTATGTAGTGTTACAGCCTTAATCCCATTGCTGTTATAATTAATGGTTAAAAAATCAAATAGCTTTGGTACAATCAAGTGAAAAAGAGTAGTTTTGAGGTTATACCTGTGTGCTGGGACTGCAACTTTTCTCATATTGACTTTACTTTCATTAGGTTCTACATTCTTTTTCGTCCTCTTAACTTTCGGTTTTGCTAGTTTAGCTCTTCCTTGAATTCCATTGTGCTCTTCTACTTCCATTCCATCACCCGATTCAGAGACTGCCCGCCGTTTCACATTCTTCAACTTTATAGTCTTTTTTGCGGGCAAAAAGTCATCGACATTTATATTTTCCACTTCCATTTTTAAAAAGCTTACAACACTATATTATTAGATAAAGATATTGCATTAATTGTGAAATATTTTGTTTTTAAATAAATCGCACATGGTCAACATTACAAATGCACACATAAAGAGGATGTGTCAGCTGTCAGTGTCACTTATCCTTCTTCTTCTTAATAACTGGCTTTACGGCTCTGGGATCCTAGCCCTTCTGAGCCTGAAGTTACAATATATTTTAATAATTATCCTTCATAGTATACTGCTTCACAATATGCTGATGCGTCACATTGTGCAGCCTTTGGGAGATTTTGACGGCAACTTGAGCCAGCAGACAGCTGACGGTTGGCGATGGTATCTCAAGGCGCCTAAGCAGACAGACACTATATTTTGAGAATCACATCACCATCAGAGCACTAGTTTCACAGTTTCCACTAATAGTTCACATGCGCAGACACTTAATACACAAAATCGCACCACTTTTACATATCAAAGTCCACTTCAAATCATTACTTAAACAATAATACATTAGCAGCAAACCGCCGCCGGTCAAGTTCCCGCCAAAACCTGTCACCATGGGGGTGCAACTTAGAACATTATTTTACGAACAAAATGATACGTTTTATGTGCTTCCATCTACACTCCGAAGCGCTAGGCTAGACTTATTTTAATCTCACTAGAGGGCACTTTTATATTAAGTCTATACATACGCAATAATCCACGCGCACTACGCAGTTAGTAGCGGTCACTGGTTACGCTTAAATTGTTATTAATATTTATTGAACATTATTTATCTGTATTTTCAGACAATGTAAAACTGCTAAAATATTATTAGAATACGAAAGTGAATTTCGCCACAACGCAGAAGGTTATAATAGCTCAGGTGGATAATCGGGCAGTCCCGAAATCTAAAGACCCCGGATCGCGTCCAGCAGATATGTTTATTTTTTCCCTTTTTGTCAAGTTCCTTCTTTTGTAAGCGCCGTCTGTTATGCAAAGCACGACACTAAAGAAAATTAAATTTGAGTCGCGCATCTATCTCTAGTATATATACAGTAATCTATGCCTGTCGCTTATCCTTATCACCATGGAGGTTAGAGTATCTCTATGGGTTAGAGAGATCATCCATGCCATGGAGTATAGAGTAGAAGGAGAACCATCTCATATGGGGGCAAAGTTGAAAAAGTGTCCAACTGTATACTGAAAATAGAGGTTCCAAAACCTACCACAATAGCGCTGGCGTCTGAAAAACTACGATATAAACATAGCTGTTGTAGAAGGAGTGAAGTCAGCTGAATTCAAATATTTAAAAAATTTCATGACTAGAGTAGTGAGTAAAATGCCATTATACAAAACCTCAACTATTTACGTGATACAGAACCAAGCGGATTTGTCGGTCCTTGTTTATTTCTCCATCTTATTCTAATTACTTTTGGCGCTTTTTTTTTTAATTTCTACTATGCTACCGCAGCGCTACCCTTATTGGGCGCGTTTTTACGGACATTTATTCATATAAAGAGATGGTCCTCCTTCTACTCTGTACTCCATGCTCCATGCTTATCACTGTCATCTGTCACCTGTCAGTGTGTCAGTTGTTTCATATATGGAGTGTAGAGTAGAAAGAGGACCATCTCTATATATGAGAAGTGTCCCTAAAAACGTGTCCAATAAGGGTGGCGCTGCAGTAGCATAGGATAAATTTAAAAAAAGCGCCAAAAGTAATTAAAATAAGATGGAGAAATAAACAAGGACCGACCAATCCGCTTGTTTTTGTACTACGTAAATAGTTCAGATTTTGTATACTGACATTTTACTAACTTCTCCAATCATGAAAGGAGACGGTCCAAATTTGTATGAAGCGTAGGCCTAGTTTTGTACTAGTATAGAAATAAATTAAAATAAAATATTAAACCACTTTTGATCATTAAAATCCACGAATTTGCCTTAATTTCAGTGGTATTAATATTTTATTCTCACCAAAAAATGCAACACTAATGGCGGATTGATGTCATATTGACGTTAGCTGTCATCTCTGAAATATACTCATATCACCTATAGCCTATCAGGTCGATTTATTATGTAAAATAGCTAAAATGTCTCAAAACTAGTAGGAAAGTAGGGTGAAAAACTTGTATTTTTTGATAAAAACATGAATAAAGTGTATTATAGATTGTGTATGTGCTTTTTTGGTCTTAAAACAACTATTTCGTTCTTGTTGATATTTGCATATCATAAATGCAGTTCAGGAGAAAACAAATGTAAAATGTACTACCTACTTCCAGACAAGAAGATTGTTGAGATAAATCAACGGTGGAGCATCCAGGACTTTTTTTGTTTTACATGGGAAAATGAGGCCTAGGAGTTTTGTTAGTTATACAAAAATTTAGTGCCAGATAGCTCAAAGCCGAGATTATATGTGAATAGCGAGTGACTCCCTTTCTCTACCCTAAAAAATCCACCCTGAGACACTACTTTATTGCACTAATAATAAAGAATATATTTCACTAATTTTACCTTAGAGTGCCTGTTTTAAGGTGGATAAACAGAATAAACCTGAATACTAATTTCTGTTCAGGTATATGTGTCTATCTGGGCTGCTGAAGTGCTAGGGTACAATTATAGATAATATAATTTAGTTGTTATAATATGGTACATTACAGTTGTTACTTTTGTAACAATTCTTTTAATTTTTTTTTTCAAATACAATTCTTTTAAATTCGCATCCTAAATATTCTGCCGTTTCCGGCGTACAATTTCATATAACATGTCCTCAGCGTGTCAGAGTATGCCTTGAGCCTTGACAGACATTTAAAGCCTGGATAATGTCAGAAAAAAGGTGAAAAGTCCTATGAATTATAGAAAGTGAAACATTAGGTCAATCATGTTTTGGATACTTAAGATAATATAAATAAAACAGCTTATTTTTTTATTTTTTATTTATTTATTCAACTTCAAAATCCTCTCTTACTAAAATGCCATCCAGAATTGAGGCCGGTATGGTTATAGAATTTTGATACCGAGCCCAACACAAATACCAGACAACGGTCATTATGTGGGCACAGCAACCCACTATCTGTTGTCCAGAAGTGCAACTGCAATAATAACCTGCAATCATCTCATCCCAACTTGTCCCTTGTCTCGCCAACAGTATATATTATGTATAATAAGCTCTGCCCGAGTGATGGCGAGATTTTATACGGCCTCTTATTAAAACAGAGTCTTGTTGAGATGATATTAATTGGGTCACTACTTATCTGCTACCCAGTCTTCGTTGACACCAAACATACAATATATTGATAGTATTGGCATTAGGGTGCTGGAGCTCATTTTCAAGATTTGAGCCGACAGATAATTCTTGTAATACGTTTGCAAAACATTGTGAACATATTGGTGCATTTTCATCCATCTAGAACAAAACAATCTTATTTTAATAAACTATCTACTATATTGCAGTAGCGCATTTTAAACAGTGCAACATGTTTTAACAGGTGTGTAAAAAATAATAATTATTAATAGACTACAGAGCATGTCATTCAAATACGTTTAATAGCTTAAGAAACATCTTTCTTTAGTACATACCTGCTTACTGATTCAAAATGTGATTCTGTAGAATACAGATGTCCGATATCAACGAAATCAAAATCTCACGTAAATCATTAAGTGCATAAAACAAAAGCAGAGTCCAACAAGTAGTGATCCAAAGTCCAAACAAAAAACCAAATCGCCAAAGAAATCCACAATTAAACGCATTCAGGAGTTCAAAACTTTACAACAGAAACAGAAACAGAAACTTTTTTATTCAATATAGATTAAAAATAATACTTATTGAAATCACTCTTTTGTATAATTACCACTAGTTCGAAAAAAACTCTGTCCTGGGAAGAACCATAAAGAATCCCAGCGGGACTTTTTTTTTAAATAACAGCTTACAATCATATATGTTAGACAAATTAACAACACAACAAATTAGAAATACCTTGCTAGCGATTACCTTAATTCCAGGGGTTATTATCATCTATAAATTCTTTAATATTATAATAACCCCTTTTATACAAACTTAGTTTAATAAATTTTTTGAACTTTGAGCAGGTCATATTTTGTATATTTTCTGGAATTTTGTTGTAAAAGCGTATACATCGCCCCAAGAATAAATTACTGGACTCCAACTTCTAATCTTTTTTACGGCATATGCTGCAGAAACAACCAAGGTCGGAATAAATATAAATATCATTTCACAGAAATGACATTTGACAAATAACCGTGTCTTTTTTACTTTTTCGTGAATGGAAGGGCATCATCTTGTAAAACCATCAAAAACTTGGGATTGCATTTTTATTTTTAGCAAGTTATTTAGTTTGATTTATTCTCTCATTTTATTTTTAACAAGATCCTAGAATTTTTCTCTTTTTTACGGTATACTGTACATAGAGTGGGCCAAAAATGGACCGTCTCCTTTTTTAAATATTTGAATTCAGCTGACTTCACTCCGTTTACAACAGCTATCTTCATATCGTAGTTTTTCAGACGCCAGCGCTATTGTGGTAGGTTTTGGAATCTCTATTTTCAGTAAATAGTAGGACACTTTTTCAACTTTCGCCCCTTATAAAATGGTTCTCCTTGTACTCTACACTCCATAGTTTCATAGTTTGTGGCTTGGAGTATAGAGTAGAAGGAGAACTATCCCATTTGGGGGCAAAGTTGAAAAAATGTTCAACTGTATACTGAAAATACAGTTTCCAAAACCTACCACAATAGTGCTGGCGTTTGAAAACCTACGATATGAATATAGCTGTTGTAGACGGAGTGAAGTCAGCTGAATTCAAATATTTAAAAATTTTCATGACTAGACCGCGCACACTAAAACCGCTTCTCTATGAATTTGTCCAATATCAGGCCTGCGGGAAGAAATTTCAATATGAAATAAGCAGTGCTTTTGTACAAAATATATTTTTTATTTTTCATTAATTATTGTTAAAGAAATAAATAAGTACATATGCCTTATTTACAAAGTATATCTTTTGATAGCGAACATAAACTGCAAACACTTCGTTCGCTTTCTGTAATTCCGACTCCTAATTATCCTCCGTTCGTTTTTAGTCAGTTCACTCAATGTGAGGTTAAGAAGACCATATTATCCATCTCCTCAAATGCTGCCGGTAGCGACAACATTAGCCGTAATATGATTGTTCCTCTCCTTGATGTTATTACTCCCATTATCACTTATTTACTCAATGCTTGTGTCTCTTCCTCTAAATTCCCTCAAGCCTGGAAGAGTGCTCATATTATACCCCTTCGAAAGAAATTTAATGCCGTCAACCTCTCTGATTTCCGTCCCATCTCGATCTTACCTTTCCTTTCTAAAGTCCTTGAAAAACTTATTTGCCAACAGCTGACCCTTTTCCTTAATAAGCATAATTTATTGAATTCCTTACAATCCGGTTTCCGTCCAGGTCATAGTACGGCTACTGCCTTAATCAAAGTTACTGATGACATACGGTGGGGTATGGATAATAAACAACTCACAGTCATGACCTTTCTGGATTTCAGTAATGCGTTCAATACTGTTGACTTCGATATACTGTTGAGTCTGTTATGTTCCCTTAACATATATCCATCAGTAATTGACTGGTTTCAAAGTTATCTCTGTGGCCGTCGGCAGTGTATTCGTGTCGATGAAACTCACTCATCTTGGTGTGATATAACTGCAGGCGTGCCGCAGGGCGGCGTGTTGTCACCTTTACTCTTTTCCATTTTCATTAATTCAATCACTTATAAAATATCCTCTCTCTACCACATGTATGCGGATGATGTCCAGATTTACACCCAGTCAACTCTTGAGAATTTGCCGAATGCAATCGCTACATTAAATAAGGATCTAAATTTTATACACGAGTGGAGTAAATCATATGGCCTAAATGTCAATCCTAAAAAGTCTCAGGCTATCATTATTGGTAGCCAGAGCTTTATCTCAAGAATTGACTGGTTCTCTGTACCACCTATCGTATTCGATGGAGTTGTTATCCCTTACTTTGACAATGTCAAAAATCTTGGTATTTATATTGATAATTTCTTAAATTGGATACGCCAACTGAATGAGGTAAGTAAGAAAACTTTTGTCGCTCTTTGTTCACTGCGTCGCCTTCGATCATTTCTTCCCATTCCTACAAAAATTATGCTTGCACAGTCTCTTCTCCTTCCGATTCTCGACTATGCTGCCGCAAGCTATGTAGACATAACTGAGGACCAGCTAAATAAGCTTGAGAGACTTCAAAATACTAGTATTCGGTTCATATTTGGATTGCGCAAATTTGACCATATTTCCCAATTTTGCTCACGTCTCAAGTGGTTACCTATCGGACTTCGCCGGAACATGCATATACTTTCTATTCTGTACTGTGTATTATTTCACCCTTCTACTCCTCCCTATCTAAAGGAGAAGTTTAATTTTGTGGGGCTACCGGGGGAACCTTTACGCTCTTCTAGAAAATTCATTTTAACTGTGCCAACTCACAATACATCATTTTTCAATAAATCTTTTTCTGTCCAGTCTATTAAGCTCTGGAATGCCCTACCTTTGCATATACGTGAGGCACAAACTATTGTTATCTTTAAGCGATTACTTAAAGAGCATTACTTGTCTCAATCGTTCGGACACCGTTAGGATAGATTGTGTGATTATGTATTTATTGTATCTATCAGCTTTATATTATTGTTTGAGGAATTTTGTATATATATATATATATATATATATATATATATATATATATATATATATATATATACAAAGTGACGATGAAGTTATCACGTTAAATGAAAAGACGTATTCTATACAAAGTTCTTTAAACATACACAACTAAAAAAATATATAACAATTAACATTCTGGGCGCGGTAGCCTTTTTTTTGTTTTAATATTAAACAACATCATGTAAATGCATCAGATATCACCTGATAAATACTAGAAGTTCAAAGACCCATGGCCCGTGAAGGCCAAGAGACCTATATTGTATTATAGTGCAACGTTGCCAATTTTAAATAATCAAATAAAGTAATAAATTAAGCAAAAAATGTACTTATATGTAACAAAATAAGGCATAATTCTTATGCGCGATGCGACAAGAATTGGGACGGGGTGTTGGGAGGGTGGGATGTGGTCGATTGGCGCGTGCGACGATAAAGTAAGACAGTAAGTCACTTAGTCCGACGCCGGCGTCCTTGGGAACGGTTCATTAATCGCTTGACCTAATTTTAGTTTTTCGCGTACACGTCCTTTTAATTTAAAGTTTTTTTTTTGTGGATATTTTCATAAGTTTCTTGATTTGTTTGTGATAGGACACGTTAATACTATAATAATAATTGTGTTGAGGAGGTGGTGTGACTATTTGTGCGAAATTTGACGCTTTCTTTTACTGTCTTGTATTTTTTATTTGTGATAGGACTCGTTAATAATAGATAAGTGATATTTAATAACTTAGTGGTGTGTCAGCCCGTGCGCAATTGGACGCTTTTATTTTTTTAAACGTATAACTTTTTTTATTTTAAAATGCCTCGTATCAATTTTACGTCATTGGAATACACCGATATGGTTTTAATTTATGGAGAATGCCACCAAAACGCGTCCCTGGCATTACGAACATACCGAGAGAGGTATAATACCACACGTGTATGTCCTACAGACTCACGGATTTTTATACGGGCAGTCCAAAGATTACGTGACGGCGAAAATTTGATTCCACGTCAGGTTGAAATTCCTCCGCGAGTCGCCGTGGCTCAGGAAGAACGAATATTAAATTATTTCGCTCGTAATCCAACATCAAGTCTCCGTAGAGCAGCTCGCCAATTCTGTGTACACCACAAGTCTGTTCACAGAATATTAAAAAAAAACAAGCAACGGCCGTTCAAATACGTAAAGGTACAGGCTTTATTAGATAGAGATAAGCCAGTTAGGGAAGCCTACTGTGAATGGCTCCTGAGCAAAGTAGCTAATGACTCTAACTTTTTAGCAAACGTAATGTGGACTGACGAGAGCACATTCACGCGTAACGGAATATGGAATCGGCAGAACTTACGATACTGGAGTCAAGAAAATCCGCAACTGTGTCGAGAGTCTATGCACCAATATAGATTTGCCGTTAATGTTTGGGCTGGAATACACGGAGATCAAATAATTGGTCCCGTGTTTATCGAAGGCAACCTTAATGGGCCTAAATTTTTGGAACTGCTTGACGACACAGTGGCGGATTACGTTGATGGACTATCGTTGGGGGCCAATAGCCGGTTATGGTACCAGCTTGATGGAGCACCTGCTCATTCAGTGGTGGCTGCCAGGCAGCGCCTCACTGAGATGTTCGGAGAGAACTGGATTGGCAGATACGGACCTTCTCGGTGGCCAGCACGGTCTCCGGATCTAACACCGTTAGATTTCTTTTTATGGGGTTACATAAAAAATGAGGTGTACTCTACTGAAGTAACGACTGTCGAGGACTTAAAAATAAGAATAATGCGGGCTTTCGACAAAATAAAAAATTTTGCAGCCAATGGTGCCCTCTTTCGAAAAGTCCGAAATAATATCATGCGACGATGTCAATTATGCATTCGGGTACACGGCGGACATTTTGAAAATTTAAAAATTTGATTTGTTTCATAAACTTGAGTGATTTCAAGGTTAAAGTGATTATTTGGATAAAAAATACCATGAAATTTGTGATTTGTTGATAACATCGGATTAGCATCGCCCTACGCGTGCCTAATTACCTATGTATGGGCAAGTCCTAGGACCTAGGTATTATAATATAATTACCTATATCGATGTCGCATGAGCAATGAACCGCTGGCTGCGACGTTGCCGCTTCTACAAGTCATTTCAGGTCAGTTAAGTAATATTATCAAGGATGATTTATTTTATGTGATTTTTTACCCTATTTATTTTGTTTGAAAGATGCATTTTTTATTAGTTTTTATTATTGTTTATTTTATTATTTTAACAGACATATATCAACTTGTATTAACTGTTGTGCTATTTAACGTGATAACCTGGGCGCCACCCAGTATATATATATATTGATATATACGTGTTGTGTGTATATTTATGTATGTATATGTATATATTATATGTGTTACCTTATCTTTTATTATTTGTATATTTATATTGCACCACCTACCACCTACCTATTCATTGTTTGTATTACTTTACACCTTTGGTTGCCTGGAAGAGATCGCTATGTAGCGATAAGGCCGCCAAATTGTACATATTATAATCTGATTTTGTTATGACATTTGTATATTTGTTCGTGGTGTACAATAAAAGTATATTCATTCATTCATTCATATATCTAATACAGATTATTGGAAATTGTTTACTTTGTTATTAAATATGTCGATGTTTTTACTGTTATTAATCAATAAGTCCTTGTATAGGCGACACATTCTTACTAGAGGATTATAATAGGATGTATTATTTCTATAAACTTACAAAACGAAAGTGTTTAGGAAAGTATAGCGACGATGGGGCTTAGTATTAATCTTGACAAATGAAAGGAGGGTGGAGAATTAATAAGGGAATGAATAATTTTGTAAAGTTAAGTCATATCCTGATATTTGCACCGGGTTTGTAGTGACATAATGTTAAACTTTTTAAATTTCTCTTCATACGAGGGTAGACTTCAATTTAAACCATACTTATAGCACAGGATTGATAGAAATTTCTTTTGAACACGTTAAATACGATCTATGTGGACAGCGTAGTATGGAAACCAAATAATTATGTTGTACTCTAAAATACTGCGTACTAGAGAACAGTACAAAATGAAAATATTCGCTGGATTTTAAAAGTCATGACAATTCTGAATAGAAAAGAAAGACTGTACTTTTAGATACCACATGATCGCAATAATCGCGAAACGTAAGCTTTTCATCAAACAGTATTCCAAAATCCTTAACTACAGATTTTACAAGATATTGGACACGCAAACATTAAACAAGTTTTATAAAGATTTACCTATGATCAGTGAAGTGAAATAATATTTTTAAATAACAATTCGTCTAATAAGAGCAAAAAACAATTTATGTAAAAGGAACAAGGCATTTTAATATCAATGATGATAATGAACAGTTTATAAGTTTGTTGAAACGAGAAGTGAAAAGGGACCACATTACATCACATCCGCTCCAAGCAATCCCACTTGGACATGGGATCACACAAGAAAAGAAAAATGACGTGAACAAAATGCTAACTTGTATGTTCGGTGATTAGCAATCATTGAACGAGGAATGCGTCCTATGGTATAAACATATAATTTTGGATACTCCTACGGTGGAAGATCCTACTCAAGTTTTCTGTGATTGCCTGGAAAAAGAAATTGCAATTCATATTTGTCTATTTTTTTTTAATAAAGAATATTATAAAGAAAAATAATTTTTTAATTTAATATATGTTACTTAGAATAAACTTATCTTAGTAAAATTATCTTTTTTCTATAGAATCATAAAGCAAAACGTGATTTCTCCATACCTATTCATTCCAAACACGATTTGTCCAAATTGTTTAAAAAAAACCAATCTAATTTTGTATGGTACAATATTTAAAACTTATTTGTAAAATGAAATATGTCTAAGAACTACCAGAAAGAGGTCATAATTAATTTTTTAAATTATTAATATAAAGTTTTTTTTGGATTCCCAACAATCTGATAACAAACTGATGACAAATCACGTTTTGAATTTTAGATCTTCAATTACATGCTTTAATTCTTCCTCTCCTTTCCACCATCGGACACCCAGGCAGTTCTGGTGGGTCTTCCCACCTTTTTTTCGATAATCTACTCATTAGAACCAAACGGTATGTTACGTCTTTTGTAATGCGTACATCAAAGGAGTGGAATAATTTGCTGGCATCTGTCTTTCCGTCAGAATACAATCTTTCGTCTTCAAAGTAAGAGTGAATAAGCGTTTTTACGCTAATACCTACAGTGCAATATACCTACTGGAGCTTAATCACAAATTATCATCAAGTGGGGTTATGGTCAAGCACTGGCTAAAAATAAATATTTTTTTTAAACAGAAGTGTAAAAGAGTGTTTTAGACGATAATTCATCAATTAATATTGATAAAGAATTTATTTATTTAAACATCACTAAGCCAGAGTAAACAATACCGATACAATGATATAAAAAAATAATACTATTAACGCTATTACTTTTAACATTACTAATATTCTCAACACTTAAAGTAAGTTTGAAATACTTATGTTATGAAACTGAACTCATGACTTTCTGAATTTGCAGTCTATCACACTTAACAATTTTACTATACTGTCGTTTCCAAAGAGTATCATAACTGTCCTATACTGGTCGTTTCCTTTTCATGTTATATTACTGTACCTGCTATTGCTCTTTGGTTTGGCCTATACATAATCATGCGTTACTTTGCAGAAAACCATTATATTAAAGTTGGTAAAAATTACCTCGCATAAAATAAAATTATGTGTCTTACCTAGTTTCAAAAGCACCTCCTGCCCTTCCTCAATTGCGTGCACTATCCCCGTCACCACTAATCCCAACATACAGCCTCTACACGAGGCATCTTCAGGTAATGTAGACTTTTTATTTTATCGAGCGGATGTACGCGAGGTAATTTTTTACCAACTTTAATTGGTCTATACTTATTATTTATTTATCAATGGGTCTACTCCCTCTAGTACATATACGTATCCTCTTTGGCGGGAACTTAACCGGCGGCGGATTGCTGCACCCGTATACAATTAAATAATGGTTTTATTAAATAATAATTTGAAGTGAAATTTGAAGTGTAAAAGCGGTGCGATTTTGTGTATTAATTGTCTGCGCAGGTGAACTTTTAGCGGAAACGGTGAAACAAGTGCTTTGATGGTGATGTGATTCTCAAGATAAGGTATCCGTCTGCTTAGGCGCCTTGAGATACCATCGCCAACTGTCAGCTGTCTGCTGGCTCAAGTTGCCGTCAAAATCTCCCAATGGCTGCACAATATTACGCATCAACATATTGTGAAGCAGTGAACTATGAAAGATTAATTATACACTGTAACTTCAGGCTCAGAAGGGCTAGGACCCAGAGCCGTAAAGCCAGTTAGAAAAAAAGTGGTCTACTGTCTAGTCTAGTGTCTACTCTTTATCTATAACTTCATGCTACTCTACTCATAACATAGACATAGTATCTTATTCTCTATCTACGACTCATAAAGAGTAATTGTGTCTTATGTTCTGTGGTCTACTCTTTTTTTTTTGGAGTTTATGGCCTGGTATCTAGACCTTTAGGCCAAGTCTTAAGTATTTTTATTCGGTTTATTGTAATTTCCCCACTCCTTCATAGTATACTGCTTCACAATATGTTGATGCGTCACATTGTGCAGTTCTTGGGAGATTTTGGCGACAACTTGATCCAGCAGACAGCTGATAGTTGGCGATGGTATCTAAAGGTGCCTATGCAAACAAACAGCTTATCTTGAGAATCGATCACCATCAGAGCACTTGTTTCACTGTTTCCACTAATAGTTCACATGCGTAGACACTTAATACACAAAATCGCAACACTTTTACATATTAAAGTCCACTTCAAACCATTATTTAAACAATAATACAGGAGCAGCAAACCGCCGCCGGTCAATTTCCCGCCAAAACTCTGTGGTCTACTCTATTGCAAATACACCATAGATAAATATATATGTAACAAGCTAAAATACTGCGATTCCATTGTTGTTGTGTTATTCTTACTAGGTGCATCTTCTTATCACACTAAGCTTGCAATATAGTCAATATTATGTAAAAAGATCTATTTATCCAGGGATATTTTTTAAATATTTATGTATGTAAATTCTTTCGACGAATTATTAAATAAAATTAGATGAAAGGTTACGAAAAGCTATACACCTACAAGATTAAATGTAAAAACATACATAAATACACCTACTTGCTTCGGTCGTGCGACGAACACTGAGCGCATTCCGTACGGAATTTACATATGTGTGTTGCGACTCGTACAAAATCTATGGAAGACGTGCGTTCGGAGCGGCTTTTTTCCGTTCGGGATCCCGAACGCACAGGCGGTCATACGGAATCTCGAATCGGAGAAATTCCGTACGGAAAAATAACGTACATGTGTGGCGGGTCATAGATTTTATATGGACTTACTGCGTTCGGGATTCCGAATCGGAATATCGAAACGGAATCCCGAAACGGAATTCCGTATGTATGGGGCCGGCCTTAGGCCCGCCATATACATACGGAATTCCGTTTCGAGATTCCGTTTCGGAATTTCGAACGGTCGGCCACACTCAAACGGAATCCCGTTTTGCCCGCAAAATATCGAACGGAAAACTACCGTACGTGTGTGGCGGGTCATAGATTTTATATGGACTAGCTGCGTTCGGGATTCCGAATCGGAATTCCGTATGTATGAGGCCGGCCTTAGAAGTGCTAGCTCTTATCTATGATTGCAAATGCAAAATTGGCAATGGTGGTGATTATGTCACAATTTTAGAAGATTTTTGTTATTATGAATTGATTGAATAAGGCAAGTTTTAAAATATTAATGAATCTATTCTTATTTTTGTAAATAACTTTTAATGTAATACAGTACATAATATTTTAATTTCGTAGGGCTAGATTATAATGGCGACCCTAATTCGTACGACATTTGTTAAAATTTTATCTCCTGCTCAAGGCGGTAAAATAGCAGTATGCGGCCTTATACAGAACAGGAGTATAATGGGCAAGGCTCTCCGTGAATCTCTGCCACCGCCGCCTCCTAAACCAGCACCCTTTGATTATGTCAATAAGGACTATACTTGGATAAGAAGCCTCTTTGATCGAACTACTCATAGGTTTGATGAAAATACCAAGGTGATCATAGTTGAAGGACCCGTAGCTGCATCGAAGACGGAGTTCGCGAAATGTCTTGCTGCGGACCTGGGTATGAAACATTACCCAGAAGCCAATATGGACATCCATTACATCAGGCCCAATGGCTGTGACCTGCGCATGTTCGATTCCCAAATTCCAGAGGATACCAGAACTTTTGATCATGTTGACTTTAACCGTAACCCAAATCATCGCCTGGCAGGCAATTTCCAAATCATGATGTACACAGCACGGTACCAACAGTATATTGATGCTTTGGCCCATTTACTTAACACTGGCCAGGGTGTGGTGCTAGAGAGGTCTCCTTATTCTGACTTTGTCTTTCTTGAGGCCATGTTCCATCAAAAGTACATAAGTAAGGGAGTTCGTTCTGTTTATTATGAACTAAGGAATAACACCATAGAAGAGTTGATGAGACCTCATTTGGTTATATACCTTGATGTTCCTGTCCCAAAGGTTAGTCATTTAGTATATTATATTTTTTTAAATTCAAAGCCAGTGACTAGCAGACTGACAGTGTAGTTTTACCAATTTTGTCATGCCATATATGAGCTTGGGACATACAGTGAAGTTTACATACAGTATTATTTAAGTTTTTAGTATGTGGTAGAGCCATGCTACAGCTATATATAATAGTACAGTTGTGGCACAAATGGGTCAGTGTGACTGGGGAAGGACCACACTCTTACAGATACCAATGTAAAATAGCAGCTTAATGCTGCTGTGTTTTGTTTGGTGAGTGTAGAGAACTGGAGACCCTTTTTACTGAAAAAGAGTCATTCCATCTTAGTCCTCATGACTGATAATACATCTGCATTTTATTCACAAACGAGGATAGATGTAGATGTCTATGGGCCACAGCAACCACTTAACCATCATGTGGACTGTGTGTTCGCTTGTCATCCTTACCCTATAAAAAAAAGTTTATGTATTATTGTAAATATTTGCATGTTTATATAAATAATTAGTTACTTTAAAATAACACAGTTGCAGATTTCTTGCATTTATGTATTATTTAAAAAAATTACACTTTATACTTAGATACCCATTTTATGTATGGCAGATATGGCATATATGAGATGGGGTTGATGGATGATGTAATGTTGTGACTGGAGAAAATATAATACTTAAATCACATAAAGCACTGGTAGTTAATCGGCAGTACTTGATTGTTAGATAGGTGGTAAAATAAAACACAATATATACAATAATATCTTATTTCTTTACTGCAAAAATTATTTGGTTTGTTTTGCTATTAAACAATGTACTATTTACCATTCTTTTAATGGTCTGCTACCAAAGTAATGATTATATAAAATAAGACTTTAAATTAAAAGTAAAAAGCTGAAGTTATTGTTGACACACTATGAAAGTCCTGACTTCAGGAGCTGTTGTGTGGAAATTGTGTTTTAGACTTTAGTGTTTTAAAATCTGCTTTTTACTTTTTATTAAAAGTGGACGTGTCGCAGGTATAGCCTAGTTATATAACACAGGTTGACATTACTTTGAACACAATAAATTAAAACTTGGTCATTACTAGTTTGATATTGTATTTTAAAATAGTTAATTTTGTTCTTACGTCAAAATCAAAAAAGGTGAATTTTGAAATAAAATAAATATTTTCTAATAAAAAATTAAACATGCGTTAACCTTCCAAGTTCCGAAATCTGTATGGCGATCTACTTGTCAAAGTTATAGAACCCGCCAAAGAGTATAGTAATATTTTGAAGGGACCCCTTAGAACAATAGATAAGAGTGTTCAGAACTTAGGGTACAAATAAGCAAGGTATAGAGCATGCGTATCGCTCAATACCCGTTATGCCAAGCGTAACCAGATGTTCTATAGATACTGACACATAGCTGAGTGGTTGAATAGTGATGTGCCAAGATTGAAGCCTATATGTTATTGTACTTAAGTTATTAATTTGATTATATAAGTACTTGTAAATATTAGGTAAGCGATAATTATAAGGTATGTTTTAGCTCAATAAAAAATAGGTATGAATTTATGAAACAATGTTTATTAATCAATCACAAAAATCTAATTAATTTACACCCCAGTAAAAACCATGTTATACAGGGCTACTGGGAACTTGACAACTTCCTGGCGGGATATGATAGGGGAGTCAAAATGCTACAAATTAGATCCCCCATATGTATGGCAGAAAATGAACAGTTCTTGAGATATACGGATTTTAAAGTTTTTCAATAATGACCCAGAATTTCGTATTAATTTCTAAATAAAAATAAAACATTCTTTTGTATGCTTTCATTTGAGTTTATTTATTTTCTTGAAGCTTCAACCAAGAAGTACAAAAAGTATTCACAGTAATAAGTTATTGTTTTTAATAAAAAAAACTCTTGAAAAAATTATTCTTTTCAATCGTTATTGTTATTATTGCTGTTACCGTTATCTGTTACTGACTGATCAATCATAAATATTTTGATTTATGTTTAGTTTTGTACTCATATTGGTATTTTTGCATAATATATACCATTCATTCTGTCAGATTTTACTGTCTCGGATGTTGCACATCAATACATTTTATTAAAAAAAATGAGTTACCTATTCATCTAACTTATATCTATGTTGTTACGGTATACTGACTGATCGTCTAAGTTAGGTGAAATTCTTATATTTCAGAAATAATTATTAGAAAGGTACTTATAACATAGCCACGTAGCTTAGGTAAGGAAGGTAATAAAAAATCGACTACTGAAATAAAACCTAACATTAAATTTAAAATGCATAATATAAAGTCAGGTTATAGGTCGTTCTAATATTCTAAGTAGTTATTCAACTTCATCAATGAGACAAAGTCACAATGATATTTCATTGTGACTTTTTGGTAACAGGAACGTCGGTCACGGTAATTTAAAAATAACACTTTTCTGTCACTCTAGTTGCCTTTTACGAGACCTACGGGATGCGCCACTACACGGTAATTGATAACTTCTCAAAACATTTTACTTAAGGAAAACGTCTTGCAACCGTCGTTTCTCTAGCGCTCACTTGACATTCATACAAATAATGTGATATTTTAATTATTGATAATTTTTTTTTATTTTTGGATAAGAACACAACATACTCTTAAGTTGTATTTACCTTCATTTAAAAAATTGTCTTTGGCTTCACCTACTATACTCTTTTGCTTGACCATAGGCTTGTCTTAGTTAGTGGTGGTTAATGTCAAGGCCTGAGTGGTTAAAGTACTTACCTTTAAGAGCAGCTAAGTCGTGATTGTTTGCTTGTTTGTCTCTATCATGGTTATATTCCATACCAAGTAAGGTAAGTCATTACTATAAACTAAGAACAGAAAGGGACCAAGAACTGAGTCCTAAGGAACACCCATAGATACTACCGATCTGGAAGAACTGCATCCATTAATAATAGCTGTTTGCATTCTATTATTTAGATAAGACATAATAAGTTTAAGCGCTATGTTTTTTACACCATAATGATGTAGCTTCCTGAATAATGTCTCACGGTGAACACAGTCGAAAGCCTTGGAAAGATCACAAAGCATCTTCTGAATTTTCCCATGCTCAGTAAATATCGAAATCTGTATGATTAGCTCAACACCGGGGTCAGTTGTCGAGTGCTCCTTTGTAAATCCAAACTGATTGTTATGGAGTAATTTATTTACATTAAAAAATAAAAAAACTTAACATTTGATCTAGAATAATTTTTTCAAAAACTTAACTGAACATTGGCAGTACAGAAATAGGTCTAAAGTTAGTGGGGTCCAATGTAGTGCCAGATTTAAATAAAGGTATAACTTTATTATGTTTCATTAAATCAGAAAACACACCAGATTCGATACTAGCATTAAAAATAATAGCAAGTGCAATCGCTTCAATTAGAGACGCAATAACTTTAACAGAAATCCCCCATAGATCTGCTGTTTTCTTAACATTAATAGTTTTGAAATATTTGACAACCTGATAATATTCCTTGAAATGCAAATTATTTTTTATAGACATTTACATTTTGTTTGAGTAATGACTCTGCAACATCAGGGGAGGATTTGAGTCACTTTGTAGTCAAGATCGGAATTTCGGTAAAATATTGTTACTTATAAGCCGTTGCACCGTCTTGATCTGATTTTGTCAAATTATTGTTAAAATTTAATTGAAAGTATGAGTTGTTTAGTTTCATCTTGCCAGTTTCACTATTGATTATACTACCAAGTCATTTTAATTTTATTAGAGGCATTCTTAATTTTGTTTCTTAAATATAAAGACTAGATTTTGGAATATTATTTTTACTAATAATAACTTTTGTCTACTCCTATGGATTCCTACTGTCGCCCACTCATTAAACGATTTCCGACTTTTTAAAGAGAGTGTTTTAGAAGTAAATGTTTTATTAAATTCAAGACTTATTAGTTTAAATAATGATCCATATAAATAATTAGTATTGTTTTTATATGGAAGAAAAGGCAGTTTTTTCACTATACTACTTCTAAATCTCTAAGTGATGTTCATTTATTGGAACAAGCACAACTGTCTTAACTTTATGTTTTTTGTGCATGTAAGGTAGCGAAACTAACTGTCTACAGTGATCAGAACCTAAATTTTTGATAATTAATTTATGTAAAATTTATGTATTTTTACTGGGCTCAACATCAGTAAAAATATTATCTAAACCTAAATTTTTGATAATTAATTTATGTAAAATTTATGTATTTTTACTGGGCTCAACATCAGTAAAAATATTATCTATACAAGTTGCACTAGGCCCTGCAATACGTGTTGGCCCAAAGAACAAATTAACAAGCTTGTATGATTTGAGCAATGATCTAAACTTAAAATTCATGGAAGAAGTTTCAAGGAGATTGATATTAGTCTCCACATACAACAACAGATTTATTCTGTTTATTAAGATTACTATTACAAAACTTCCTACATAATTTTTTCAAAACAATCATATATAGAATGTGGGGTTCTGTAAACACTGACAACAATGAAGTGCTCGAACTCAACACATGACATTTCTACTGTTCGCTCAACTGAGAGGCTCGCAATGTCCTTACGTTCTTTACTAATTTATTAGCTAATATTAAGGAACCACCGCGTAATTTTTTTCTCTGTTAAAACAACTGACCACCTGGTGTTTACTGAAATTAAACATACTATAGTTATAATCTTTTAACCAATGTTCAGTTATACAAAAAATATATATGTTGTTATTATTTAAAAACAGTTCAATTTCTAATTCTTTGCTCAACATGTCTTGCATATTTTAATGCACCAGGTGTATACAATTTTTATGATTGTTTTTATGAGAGATTATACAATTAGCTATTTGTGGGCTACATTCTAGATAATTTAAATAGTTACTATGATTGCTGGAGGTTACCTCTAGTGTCTCATTTTCTAATTTAAATTACTTGGATGTGATTCCAAATTCAATATAAAGTCATTATGCTGCTCAATAGAAGCAGATGTCTGTGTAGCCAAATCCTTGGCTAAGTTAAAATATAAATAATAAGATAGTACATTTGCTATATATATATATATATATATATATATATATATATATATATATATATATATATAGGTAATACCTATCTCTTGTCAAAAACTTCTTAATTAAATTATTAATATCAATCAAATGAAATTTATCATTATTATTCTTACAATTAAATGTCAAATTTAAATTATTATTACGAGTCAAATTTTGCATCAATAAATTTAAATTATATTATCTATGTATATATTATATTATATTTTATCAACTTTAATATATCTTAGTTTATTTTCCTGTGGCCACCCGTCTATGTAAGTCTGGATAGAACATTAAATAGAAATGTCTTTTTCTTTATTTTGCTTTTGGCACAATTTATTGATCCCCTGTTGACATTCCACTCCTGAAAAATGATTTATTTGCATTGTGTTCAAAATTACTAAACTGAAATATATTTCTTGCGGGTAAAACTACTGAATATATTCAATCAATTTTTTTTATACGATAAGTAAACGCTACATAGAGTTGACTGTGTCATTTATAGTGTTTAACGTAGCGTCAACCTTTATAATTTACCATTATTTGGCAGTAACATTTGAGAATCTATTGAATAATGGAAAATCCTCTTAGTTTTAGCAAGCACCAGAATAACCATTTCTGAAATACCCAGACTGGTGAGTAAAGCTAAAGCACCAGCTTCTTAAATGTGCGGTGCCTGGATATATTCGCCAATTTGTCTGTTGATGGACGTGTAGGAAAAATCTCAGATGTCACGGAAATTGCTTGTTGCTTTTATATCTGTTGGAAGACTGCAGGTTAATTTCTGTCTTCCGGTACGAGGTAGACACTCGAGAACTTTTCTACAATTATATACCCCTCATGGCGAGAGTTACAATTATAGTAATAGTGATGTAATTTTATTTCAGGTAATGGAAGCGATTAAGTGCCGCAATTTGGAACATGAGGTGAACGGTAAAGCTCTGACCCCAGAGTTTCTGACAGAGGTTGAACGTCAGTATAAGACAAAGTATCTACGTGATATCTCCACCCATGCTGAGCTATTGGTGTATGACTGGAGTGGTGGTGGTGAGGTTGAAGTGGTATGTCTTTGTTAAAAGTCAGTTTACATTTAGATTAATATATTATCAAGAACTTATTGGTATATTATTTATTGCTGATTACTGACAAATCTATATTGAGTATAGGCCGGCAAAGCTTATCCAATGCTGTGCATATTGGTTGATAGTATGTACAAGGAATTTTTTAACATGGCCTAAAGGAATTGTTTTCGGTTTAATGTGGCGTGTCTTGAGCAACAATCACCATGCTACATCTAAATATCTGCGACTGATTCAGCAACGGTGTTTGTATCATTCGAAAATCCGCCAATAAAATAAAAGAAGGATTGTATGTCGTAAAAAAGTTTCAACTCGTACGTGTGTACACAATGAGGGCATCCACGACTTTTTCTGCCACCAGGGCGGCGCCATTAGAAAGTGAGGTATAATATTTGACAGATTTCATAGTAGGGAAGTTAATTTGTTCGGAAAGTCTAAAATTTATTGTTTCTTTTTGTACTATTAGCTATATTTTATATTAATAACATTGAATATAAATAAACCAAACCACAGATATTCATAAAAGTAGAAAAATTAAAAAAAAAGTTAAAGATGTGCAAAAAATTAAAGAGCAAACCATAGATGCATTGTTATGTGCATTAACTCTAGATCTAGAAACTGATAAACTTTTATTAAAAAACAACTTCTCAATTAAATTACACTGTGTAACAAAATCTTTACCTCAGTGTCAACTAGCGACATCTAGTGAGCAGAAAATTATTAGCCCTCATTATGCACACAATTTTTTTACTGTTAGTTAGCTAATGAAGCCTTTCGTCTTAATCCTTAGGGGTGGCAGCAAATTTACTTTTTGATTCTTAATCGGAGATTGATCTAGGAGGCCTTGAGCTACGGCATTCACTTACCTAAGTGGACTTTACTTGCATGATAAATAATGTTCCTATATAATTACAGGTTGTAGAGGACATTGAGCGCCTGAACTTTGAACAGTACACGGAGCGCGAAGAACCCAAGATGAAAGATTGGAGGATTCCTCGTGAAGCTGAGTGGGCGGACCAGAGAAAGCTGTACACCAACAGCAAGCACTACCTCATGAACCTGTTCGGAATTCCACGTCTCGACGTACCGGAGCTGATTACCAGTGCTGAAGACGCTTATGCGAGGGAGCAGGTATTTTCATATTATTTTATATTTTTTGCTATTTTGACTGAGTAGTGGCGGTGTGGGAATATTCACTATCTTATACCGTCGCGTGGGTGCCATAAGAGGTGACCGAGGGAAACAAATCAAGAGATGACCAGCAGCATCTTCCTAATAACTAAAATATAAAACGTCTGTTGTGAACCAACCTACCAAGTGTGGCAACTTTGGCAAATATCCCCCGATAGTTTTTTTTTTTTCACTTAATATAACTGTCGTGGTACATGAGCTAGCAACGCTCCAACAATGTAACAATATCTTCCTTTCTTTTTTATCAGTCTGTAATAATCCACTCCTGGGCATGGGCATCTCCCATTGTAGGAAGGATTTGTCTTAATACTCAAGTTTTGCAACAGTAGGCAGATTGACAATAGTTGTACCAGACATTCCACACATTTGACTCTGCTGGCCGTCTCTTCTTTTCTTTTTTATAGAATAAGGGTGACGAATGAGCACACCTGATGGTAAGTGTATGCTGTGGCCCATACACATCTACATCTGTCCTCGATTAAGAATCACCCCTGAGGACTAATAGATAGATGAAATGCCTTTTTCCAGTAAAACAAGTCTCCAGTTCTCTACACTCACCATACAAAACACAGCAGCATTGAGCTGCTACTTTACGCTGGTATTCTAATAATAATAATGTCCTCCAGACCGAATTTCGGTCACGGCGGCCAGTCTCAACTCAGGACAGGATTATAGTGCACAAGTGTATGCGCAAGCACAGGTGCACTCTATTCCCTCACTGACACGACCGGAGAGAGATCAGGGTCAGGACCAACGGCTTTACGTGCTTTCCGAGGCACGGGGGTGAGACACCGCCAATTTCCTGACCCGGGGCAGCTACTGAGAATTTCTTGATGGAAAAACTCAATAACTGATTTTTTTGGCCCGACTCGGGATTCGAACCCAGGACCTCATGATCAGCAGTCGCACTACTACAACCACTAGACCAACGAGACAGTCAACTGTGCTGGTATTATGTGATAGTGTGATCCTTTCCCGGTTGAGTCGACACATTTGTGCTACAACCATAATATAACTGCATTTTGCATGGGCACAGATTAACTAATAGTACAGTTTAAAGACAGTATAACAATTTAGACACGCCTTTGATGTCAGCCGATGCCGCCGTCCGTGTAGTACTTACTATTTATGCCGTCCTGCGCAAATATGCTAGGGTTGTCACAAAATTGGGAAAAAATAATT
The DNA here is from genome assembly GCA_963668995.1 of Parnassius mnemosyne. NCBI lineage: Eukaryota > Metazoa > Arthropoda > Insecta > Lepidoptera > Papilionidae > Parnassius > Parnassius mnemosyne. The sequence continues at coordinate 14,595,180 of CAVLGL010000086.1, forward strand.
TTGTTATACTCGTCATCATTTATTTACGTACGTAACGTATTATTATGTACGTACTTATAGGTTAAATTACATTTACTGGTGTTGCCTTGCCAAATATTTCCGTGACAATTTCCTTTTATTGATGTAGATGTTTTCAGTTTTCGATTGTTAAAATTTATTATGTAATGTACTCAAATTAGGATGATCAATTTCAAATATAAATAATTTAGAGAAACAAAATAATGGCCGTGATTTGAATTCATCTTTATTTAATGAAGGCGCGTTCCGAAGTGGAGGGTCACATGGGACCATGACCCCCTTCCCCAAAATCGTACACGTCAAATTGAAAAATCTTTTAAAAATTACTGACAGACTTCATGATAATTACCAAGGAAATGATAATATTTTCGGAGGACTGCTTATATTCCACTGATAGATAGCATAATGACTGACCTGCAGGACCGACTTTCTGCGGATACAAGGCACATGCTTAAGGCTCGATGACACTGGGCTAGTTTACAAGCTACAAGCCATCGAGTTCGCGAGTAGCTTGTAAACTCTCTCTGTGTCATTGAGCTTTTTTACAATATGGTTTTGAGAATCCGATTGTAAAAAAGCTGCTTGAAAAATAGAAAGCCGGGCTAATTTACTCGCCATTCGCTGACGTGTTGGCCTGTAAGCTAGTTAACTAGCTGTGTGTCATCATCGTTGCTGTTGAACTAGTTGGGAGCATCTTTTCGTTTTGGCAGTTTAAGCTAAAATGTCAAAGGAAGTAGTTCACGTGTGAGTAGTTCTTTTATCTCATGTTATCAAGAACGATTTACAACGAAAACTAAAGAAAAACTTGAAATAGAAAAGAAAATGGGTAAGACTGTGGATAGAAAAACGCGATGAATATGGTGCTTCCAGTGGTTTATTGAGAGTTGAAGGACCAAGATCCTTTGGCCTATAAAAATATGTTGAGGCTGAAGAGTTCCAAATTTGATATTAGCTAGCTAGCTAGTTCGCTACTGAGAGAGTGGAAAGCTTTTTGTGTCATTGACACTCGCTTACTCGCTCACTCGCTAGCTCTTAAACTCACCGACTAGCCGCTCGTAAACTAGCCCACTGTCATCGAGCCTTTAAGCATTTTTACGCCAAAATCTGAATATACAGAAGAAGATCTTCTTAAAGTGAAGAAAGTATCAGAATGTTATTCCCATTTCTTGAGTGTTCCTGCTGCCACTCTCGTTACAGACTATCAGCTATAGATTTCAAACTGGAAACGGGAGCTCAAACAAAATACTGATACAAAATTTCCTGTGTGGTTTCTACAATTGGAGTTTGCGACGATGTTCTCTACCCAAATATAAAGACCTTGCTGAAAATTCTGGCAACTCTTCCTTTAAGCGGTGCGACATCAGAGAGATCATTTTCTACGCTAAGGCGTGTAAAAACTTGGTTGAGAGCAAACATGTTAGGAAGAGAGGCTGACATGTTTAGCTCATGTAAATATTCATCCAGAGATAGCGACCAGACGTCTCAAATATTATCACCCGATTTGCCATAAAAATAGAAGACTTCAATCTTTTTTATAATGTATGCAATAAAATTGTATATTGTGCAATAAAGTCTAATTTACGCAACATATTTTATTATTAATGACCTCCTCCAAAATTTCAAGCTGCGACCGCGCCTCATTTAATGACTCATAAATATATTAGTAATTCATCATATATTTTATATTTTACGAAAACTGCACTTAAACTAAGTTAAATAAATACTTTAAAATACGCTCGCGTCAATAGTATGTATTGATGCAGAAGACTAAGTTAAGTAATGAAGTTCCTGCCCCACAAGGCCCCATTGCTCTGCACAAGTACATTCGTTTCACAACTGTTATACTTTCTTTAAACTGTGCTAAGTTACTACGTAACAGTTACTTCACTCCTTTATAAAACGAAAATGCTTACGCTATAATAGTAGGCTATTATTATTAAGTTAGAATATAAATTAAAAAAAAAAAACAGTTAAATGTCATTTGTTCAGTTTCGAGAAATGAACCATAGACACACATACCTACTGTTGACATAGCATAGTAACCTTTCTACTACCGCGTGTCGAACAAATGCGTTAGGGTTGTAATTACAAGACATGTATAAAATAAAATATGTACTTGAGACTGAAATTTAATTTAATTATATATTTCTTTCTTAAAACTTTGTTATTTATTAAACTTTATGGTTAAAAATATTCGACATCGTATAAATATTTTTAATAAATAGAGGGAAATAAAGAGCAAGTGACCGAGCCCTCGTATGGACTATTAATTATTAACACTCAATTAATATTTTCAGGTTATCTATGGGCATCCCGAATTTGAATTCATGGAAGGTTACACCAAGAAAGAATCTGGACTTTTTACCAAGAACAAGATCCCCAAGTACTATGAATATGTTTAGAAAGGAAGAACAACCTTGTAGATTGTTACAGTTGAGAATATTTAAATAAAAATCTTAATATAACACACTCATTTTTATTATAAAAATAAGTTGACCATAGTTACTATAATCTTATTCTACGCAATTGGCTAGTCTCCGGAATTTCGGTATGGAGAACATTATTATTAGTACATTTAATAGCAAAACATTGATTCAAATAAAATAAAAAATTACCATTTCTTTAATAACTTATATGGTTTATATTATGGGTTTGATTTCCACCTGCACCACTCATATTGTTAATTGCAATTTCAAGTACTGATTTACTTCGTTCTCGGCGGTAATGGAAATACTTAGTCAAAAAATCTTCGCCTGAAAAAAAATATGGATATTTAATTTGAAGCACAGTGCGGCGGACACTTTATTACTTTTATTGTATACATATATGTAATATTTCTAATAACTTGTCTTGTTTACCGCGGGGAGGTAGGGTAAGAGAACCCATCGCCCCATTTTATCCCATGAATGTAATGACAATAGATAAATTCTGAAGGTGAAAAAAGGTAGACATTGATTCATTTCTAGTGACCCGATCATTCAAGTATTGATTGATTAGTCTTACGAACCGGGTCATTTGGGTCGATCGTTCAAATGGATCATTTAGTTTCTATACTCTGTGATCTGAGCCCCGCCCGATAATATCGGGAGTATGGTGTAGAGTAGAAGGAGAACCATCTTATAAGGTGCGAAAGTTGAAAAAGTGTCCCAATATATACTGAAAATAGAGGTTCCAAAACCTACCACAATAGCGCTGTCGTCTGAAAAACTACGATATGAATATAGCTGTTGTAGACGGAGTGAAGTCAGCTGAATTAAAATATTTATAAAATTTCATGACTAGAGTAGTTAGTAAAATGTCAGTATACAAAACCTCAACTATTTACGTAGTACAAAACCAAGCGTATTGGTCGGTCCTTGTTTATTTCTCCATCTTATTCTAATTACTTTTGGCGCTTTTTTTAAAATTTATCCTATGCTACCGCAGCGCCACCCTTATTGGACTCGTTTTTACGGACACTTTTCATATACAGAGATGGTCCTCCTTCTACTCTATACTCCATGATCGGGAGTTTTGGCAGGAACTTGACCGGTGGCGGTTTGCTGCTCCTGTATTATTGTTTAAATAATGGTTTGAAGTGGATTTTAATATGTAAAAGTGGTGCGATTTTGTGTAAGTGTCTGCGCATGTGAACTATTAGGGGAAACGGTGAAACAAGTGCTCTGATGATGATGTGGTTCTCAAGATAAGGTTTCTGTCTGCTTAGGCGCATTGAGATACCATCGCCGACTGTCAGCTGTCTGCTGGTTCAAGTTACCGTCAAAATCTCCCAGGGGCTGCACATTGTGACGCATCAACAGATTGTGAAGCAGTGTACTATGAAGAATAATTATACATTGTAACTTCAGGCTCAGAAGGGCTAGAACCCAGAGCCGTAAAGCCAGTTAAAAAAACCGATAATGACTGTTACGGCCTACAGCTGCCCCTGCAAAGGTCGTCTTGGCTGGGGCCCATAGCAGCTTCTTCGACGGGCAGACGCGGGTCGGGCCCAATGGCCATATGGAAGAATTTCTATAATACTAAGCTATATGGGAGAAGACTAGGGAAATATAGTACGTACCTGTTTCCGACTCTTAGGTCGCCCCAAGGCTCGGTCAGGCCGTAAGTGGGTGTGAGGTGCATGGCAAGTAGTGTTTAGTGATGTGTAAATGTCTGAGACCTGGACCAGCTTAGGCGACCAGCAGCGGCCGAGTTCCAGGCTGCCCCACAATGCTGCATCGCTCCAGCAGGCTCCACCGCTGGACCATTTCTTTCTTCATTGTCACTATTTCAGTCTATTAGCTTCATTGTACATTTAACTAACTTAAACTCGCCTAATTCCACATTCATCGTAGAATCGAACACAGTAAGGACAGTAGTTCAAAATTCGACATTCAATGTCCCGGATTCACTTATCACAAAATTATAAACGATCTCTTAATGAGTCATACGGTTCAGCGTTAAACACAACTAAGTTCCTTCATTCGACACCAAAACACCACGTCGCGAAAATAATTCAAAATACGCCTCGTTGACACGTAAACTAACAAACCAACCAACACACAAAACTTACACTTAACGCGACGGCACAATTATAATGATTTCCAGACAATCAACTGGGAGACGCTCTCGACCAAGGAATGCGCGGTTCGAATCCTAGATCGTATATCTACTCGACGTAGCGAAGTAACACGCACTAAAAACACTATCTGGACCCTACACGATAGCGTCAACTTCGGCCGCGATAACCTAGATAGGCGGCTTCACCGCATCGCGGCCAGCAAACTACTCCTTCTTCGCCCACGCGTCGAGCCACACAAGCCGCCCTACCTGGCGGCGTTTATCTCACCTACATACCATCGGGTGACGCGCCAGCTCGAACGCAATTGGATGGCATTCAAAATGACCAAATTTGGGCATAAACATGACGGTCGTCGGAAATTACTACTTATACTCTATCGTCGTAGGTCCTGTTAAGTTTGACCCGGAACGCTTGCAATCATCAATACTTTGATGCGACCCGTGGCACATGAACGAATCATTCACGATTGACACATGTCTACTATAAAGGATTGTAAATAATAAAACAACATTTTAGTTTCTCCATTTTTTTCAGAAAGTAAAAAACCATCATGATATACCAAACATTATACAGTACCTCTGTAATAATTTTAGGAGTACACAGATTAAAAATCGCTTAGAAACTTTTATGTATAATCATTTTTAACAATAACAAAGTATCAGTTTAAAGAAAAAAAAAAACGTTATTAGTAGATGCAAAAAACAACAACATAAAGAAAGCGGCACGGTTTAGATCAGAACTCTGTTATACAGTAAATGTTTCAGGCTCGTTTTGGGGGTGATACATATATTTTACTTTTAAGTTAATTCGTTGCAAGTTCAGCCAATGGTACAAACACCACTATATTTTGAAGTATGGCTCGATTGGTTAAAAAACGAATACGCACGATTTAGCCCCAATAAACTGTCCAGCGTTCAAAACTCATGCCGATGTCTATATTAATTAGGAATTATTAAAGTGGAATGTAAAAAAAATAAATATACATTTAATTATTACCGACAACAAGCAATACACCATAATTTCACAATCAAATTGATTTGCAACATTCGACTAAAGAGAAACATTATTTATAAATAAAAATAAAATTGTAACTAAATAACAACTAACTAATAACAAACAAGATGGCGTTATTTATAATTCACTGGTAAAAAGGTATACATTTAAAAATATTTTGTGCTTAGTTTCACCTTTTTATTTAGAATCGCCAGATTGAACCGTAGCATTTACAAGATTTAAGAACTAAAATTATTACATATACAAACTTTTAACATTTTTATATATCTAATACCAAGTCCTTTAATCACGGTCGGATAGACAAACAGAAAATTTAATTGTCAAGTAAATAAAAATGGCGCCAATAATATAAAGAATCTAAAATAGCAGCACCTCTTCCTTCTTTATTCTAACACGTTAATCACTATTCTATTTATTGCTATAATTTAAATTAAATTAATAATTATTCCTGTTGCTTTTTTTAATCGTTATCAATAAATTTTATTTTCTACCTTTCGGATTTTTAGTTACGCTGTTAAAATACAAGCACGAAAATAAAATCTTCTGAAAGGTGTAAAGGAACGTATTGAGGACCTACAGACAGAAGTAAAAAAATATATGCATAGGTTACCTAAAAACATTAAATTATAAAAATATGATAAATTAACATTTTCGCTGGCCGTCTGACTTGCAGGGTTCGAAAAGTTCACTTTCTACAATATTAATGTTAGAAGAAAACTATAAAATGAATAACATTTGAGATATTATGTGTCATTGCTATTTTTTAACCCCCAATGCAGAGGGGTGTTGTATGTTTAACATGTGTATGTGTGCCTGTGTGTGGCATCGGAGCTCTCAAACTGGACGAACCGATTTAGATTTAGTTTTTTTTTGTTTGAAATGTGACTTGATGGAGAATGTTCTTAGCTACGATTCAAGAAAAACTTTTCAGACTTTTAAAGATCGGCTTTCTTTGTTTCGGGGGTTTTTAAAATTTTCAATTTAAGTCATTTTACCACGTTAGATTGACTTTAAACTAGCTTCATATTCAGCTAAATACCTTAAATTTTGGACATAGGTCAGAATCGGATGACAAGTAAGAATATGAAAAAACGTGGTATATTAAAAACAATGTTATTGCTAGTTATTGTTTTCTAGTAGCGTTAATAATTGTAGAAAGTCAACTTGACTAACCCCACCGTTTGTTTCTTTATTGGCGCAGATATAATAAAACGGAAATTAATAATTAATAAATTGAAATAAAAAAGATAAAATTGCAATTTTTACTGTTTAGTTAACCAATAAAATGTAAAATATTATACTAAACATACTAGAGATAAACCGATTTAAAAAATAGCGTAAACATACAAATTATGTCATTAGGGGCAAGATTAGTGGAGTTATTTGCACTGTTATTATTATAATTTATTGATTTTGTCTTAAAAGTAAAAGGTTGGTTTAACATTACTCCATAACATATATATAAAATAGAAGTTTATAAAAACTTTCGTTTTAAAATGTTTAATTTCTAAATAATTGCTATATGATATAAATTAAAGAACGATAGAAATTTAATGCAAAATTCATGAGCCATTTTCAAGCAATAAATGAATAATTCTCTGTAATTTTCTAATTTCAAGTCTAGCGTCTTTTAAGTGTTAAGTTCTAGTGTTAGCACACCAATCGATCGATCGTCGGTCGATGCACTTGATCGACGTCGATCGATGTCGATCGATTGGTGTGGTAGCTTTAGCTAGCATCGATCGACGTTGATTAACAATTAATCGATGTGGTCGTGGGTTATCAGTATCTTTCAAAATGCGGTCAGTGAAGCGGGACAGATTTACGAACAATCAAGCAGCTTGAACGACGTCGACTAATTCATTCTATCATCGATCGATTGGTGTGGTCAATTCTTCAATTACAAATATATATAATTTTAATTAACAAATTTTATATAAAAATACTCTTTCCCTCAGATATTTTTCAATTAGTTTGACAGCTTAAAAAGTCAAATAGACTCATTTTAAACTGACAAATTAATTTAAGGGATTTATGTGTATTGTTTGGACAAGTTGTGGCTACAAATCTAGCATGTAGGGCGAGTCCAAAGCCCCTAGGCCGGCGGCGACTCCGCCCTCGTTGGCGTCTGCAAGTTTGGTCCTCAGCATGTGACCCACTTGTCGATTGCAGTGGATTTTATCTTTTGTCCTAAATAGAGAAATAGAACAATCACTTGTTTAGTAAGATAAACAATGTAAGAGTCCATTATTACTGTAAACCAGGGATTTCCAAAGTGGTCAATATCGACCCCTTGGGGTCGAAATCGGTTACCCAGGGGTCAACATAAACGAAAATCTATTTTGGAAGTCGACGAGGTTTAAAATCGACCCCTATTAATTAACAAAGTTCTTATATGAAACTGAAGATACTGTATAAGTTGTGTTACATGTATCTATTTAAGTACTTTTACGTAATTTTTATTAATAATTATTAATTGCACTTGATATTTACTGGATTTTATGTCTATTTATTTTGTTAAATTTTGATATGAAAATGATGTCAAGTTTACTCACAAGTTTACTTTAACCTACCGTAAAGTTTTTAAAGTACTTTGGGGGTCTGAAGTATCAGTTCATTTTGGAAAAGGGGCCTCTTTCCCAAAAATAGTTTGGGGATCCCTGCTGTAGACCATGGACTCCTGCAAGTAACTTCTAATAGAGAACGCTACAGATGCGCTGTCACCTCTAAATAAAATGTCTTAATGTTTGATTTGATTACTTAAGGTGTACTAAGATGAAATGTCTCACAACTTGTAATTATACTGGTTATATTTCCCTTCGTACTGGAATACAGCAGTTGATGTGTTGTTGTTTGGCAGCAGAAATAGGTAACATACATAAATAGGCGCAAACAAAATTGTTAATGCAAAATTAACATAAACATTTTTTAACCCAAATCATTTTGTGTCTTGAACGACGGCGGTATACTGAAAGAGGAGATGGGCGGCAGCATTTTCGTTGATAATAACACAAAAAAAAAACTTGTATAGCCAAGCGTGGAACTATGACATATATCCCCACTTTGAGATCTATGTTGGCATGACTATGTTCGTCCGTGTACTTTCATAAGCTGTTAGTTATAACCGTTGACTTGTGAGGGACTGTAATGATGGTGATGACGATGATGATGAAAATATTATGTAAAAATAATAAAAAAGGGTTTGATAGACAAACTTACCCAATAATAACTCCAAAGATTCCCAGCTCAGAAACAAGGTCACTTACGGGTGGCGGCACTGGAGCGCCCGGACGTACCACGTAGCCGGAAACCTGAAAGACGACACTTCGTACTTTGTTGCAAGTGGAGAATTTCGTCGGTATATTGTTCGCTTATTTATCATACCATAGGGAGGTGGGGGGGGGGAGGGGTCCAGTGATGAGAGTCTCACCAGCGGCGGTAGTAGCCGCTCCATGAGTCCCTAGATCAGTGTGTGGGGGGTGTCAGTGGTGGGGGCTTAACAGCGGCGGCAGTATGCGCTCCACGAGTCCCTAGTTGTGTGTGTGTGTGGGGGGGGGGGGGGATGTCAGTGGTGGGGGCTTACCAGCGGCGGCAGTATGCGCTCCACGAGTCCCTAGCTCAGTATGAGTGGGGATGTCAGTGAGTGTGTGGGCGGGTCAGTGGGGGGGGGGGGGCTTACCAGCGGCGGCAATATGCGCTCCATGAGACGCTAGCCCTGTTGGGGGGGTGTCAGTGTGTATGTGGGGGGGGGGGGGGGGGTCAGTGGTGGGGGCTTACCAGCGGCGGCAGTATGCGCTCCATAAGTCCTTAGCCCTGTTGGGGGGGTGGGGTGTCAGTGTGTGTGTGTGTGTGTGGGGGGTCGGTGGTAGGGGGCTTACCAGCAACGGCAGTATGCGCTCCATGAGTCCCTAGCCCTGTTGGGGGGGGGGGGTGTCAGTGTGTGTGTGTGGGGGGTCAGTGGTAGGGGGCTTACCAGCGGCGGCAGTATGCGCTCCATAAGTCCCTAGCCCTGTTGGGGGGGGGGTGTTAGTGTGTGTGTGTGTGTGTGGGGGGTCAGTGGTGGGGGCTTACCAGCGGCGGCAGTATGCGCTCCATGAGTATGTAGGCGGCGCGCTCGCGGCTGTGGCGCATGCGCAGCAGCGCCTCGCGCACCTCCGCGCCGTACAAGTTGTTGCCCCCGCCCTCACGCTGAGGCTTCAGAACGAACCTACAAATGTCATACATGCTAAAGTCACACTACAGTTATATTGTGGTTTTAGCACGAATGAGTTAGCTCGACCGAGGTATGACCACGATCTCACAGAATACCAGCGTAAAATAGCAGCTTAATGCTGCTGTGTTTCATACGGTGAGTGTAAAAAACCGGAGAGCCTTTTTACTGGAAACGAGGCACTCCATCTCAGTCCTCAGGGGGTGACAACTCATCTGAATTTTAATTCTTAATTGAGGATAAAAATGAAGATGTATATGGGCCACAGCATTCATTTACCATCAGGCGGACTGTGTACTCGTTTGTCACACTTATTTAAAGAAATGTATTATCCATATACTCGTAAAGTGGACGCCCTGTGGTGACAGCACAAGAGACCTATCGATCTATTTCATCCCGTGTCTTGTCCACAATAAAAGCCACAAAGATCTCATGGTTTCCAATAGATGGCGGGCAGTAACGTCAAAAGTGTGAGAAGTCTGGTACCGCGATTATATATTCACCTGATAAGGAGGACGTCTATGAGACACAGCATCTACTTACCATCAGGTGAACTGTGTGCTCGTTTATTAGCCTTATTCTATAAAAAAGGACGATTATGGGAAACCCTCTTCTTTTTTTCGAGCTGCCATAATCTATTTTAGCAATAAAAATGCCATTGCTGCATATGGGGCTTTATAGAAGAGTCCTATAGTATATACAGCTGGATATTGCTACTCAGTTTAGTGTTGAATATAGCTGACAACGGTTAAAGAAACAGATTATCCAACAGTGCATCCTAGCCTGCTATTAAGTAACTGTAGTACTTGCTTTATTAGTAGTTTAGACTCCAACAATGTTCATAGGTTGTCGTGAAGATCCAAATCCACTATTACATCATTATTTATTAATGAGCTAAGTTAAATGAATGTAACATAAATATCCAGAATCTCGTAGCACGTAAAATATTATCGCCGCCAATAGACGGCAGAATCATCATCATCATTATTACAGCCCTTAACAAGCCCACTACCGAACATAGGCCTCCCCCAAGGAATGCCACAAAGCACGGTCCTGAGCCACCTCCTGCATCCATTGACTTCATGCATATCTTATCAGGTCGTCACTCCATCTAGTGGGGGAACTCCCTACACTTCGTCCGCCGGTACAAGGCCGCCACTCGAGAAAATTTTTCCCCATCGATTGTCGGTTCTTTGAGCTATATGGCCGGCCCATTGCCCCTTCAGCTTACTAATCCGTTGGGCTATGTCGGTCACTCTGGTTCTACGGCGGATATCCCAATTTCTAAGTTTATTACGCAGAGAAACCCCGTGCATAGCTCTTTCCATAGCTCGCTTATCGTCCTCGAGCTTCCTCATACGGCCTCATAGGACCACGTCTCAGTTCCATAGGTCATCACTGGCAACACGCACTGGTTGTACAGTATAGTTTTCAAGTTTTGAGATATACCTGACGAGAAGATGTACCGTAATTTCCCGAACGCTGCCCAGCTGAGTTGAATCCGTCCATTGACCTCTCGGTCGAAGTTGGACTTACCTAGTTGGACTATTTGTCCCAGGTAAACATACTCGTCAACAACTTCGAGCGTAGTGCTCCCAACAACTACCGGCATAGGTGTGACATGGACATTAAACATGATCTTTGTTTTGTCCATGTTCATCCTAAGACCTATTCGTTGGGAGACACTATTGAGGTCATTGAGCATGGTGCTTAAGTCCTCCAGCGATTCTGCCATAAGGACTAAATAGTCGGCAAATTGAAGGTGAGTGATGTACTCGCCATTGATGTTAATACCGTATCCTTTCCAGTTCAGTAGCTTGGAAACGTCTCCCAATGCAGCGATGAAGAGTTTTGGGGATATAACGTCACCCTGTCTTACATCTTTCTGCAGTTGGATAGGTTTCGTACTCTGGTTCTGTACTCGGATAGCCATTGTAGCCCTACTGTACAAACACCACAGCACTTCGATATACCGACAGCCAACTTAGCACCGCTGAAGGGACTGCAGTACCGCTCAAATTTCGATGGAATCAAATACTTTCTCATAGTCCACATATGCCAGACATAACCGGCTTGTTTGGGAGGGTAGAAATCGTCGAATCTGCATGCGAGACGATTCGTAATGACTCTCGAAAACAGCACGTAGACGCGGCTCAGGAGAAAAATTGGTTTGTAGTTCTTCAAGAGAGTGTTGTCTCTTTTCTTGAAGAACAAGACCACTGCACTTTTACTCCACGCCTATGGTGTGGTGCCACCATGGAGTACGGAATTAGAGCTTCTGAAGGACTTGAAGTACCGGTTTTCCACCCGCTTTCAGAAGCTCCGCTGCAATTTCACTCTCGCCCGGGGACTTGCCGTTTTTAAGGTGCTGGAGAGCCATTCTAATCTCGCTCAGACTCACGTCCGGAATATCATCGAAATAGTGTCGGATAAGATCGTTGCTCTTGGATCGTTACTCGCACTTGCGTGTGGCTCCAACGATGACGTGTACAGCTGCCCATAGAACCTCTCAATCTCACTCAAAATCTCAGGTGTCCCAGAAAGACGCTGCCATACTCGGTCTTCTTCGTCAGTTGGCTCTTTCTGTTGGCTCTATCTGGCAGACAGATCTTTAACAAAGACTTTGGAGCTCTGGTTTCGCTCGATCACTTCTTCAATAAGAGCTGTATTGAAGTTGCGTAAGTCTCGCCGCATATGTTTGGAGATCTGTCTGTTCAGTTGCCTGTATGCTGTCAAATCTATTGAAGACTGCAGCTTTATTTCCCGTCTAACAGCCATGAAATTAAGAGTGTGATCGGAGAGTTTTTGTGTTCTTCTGCGGCGGGTTTTGCAGAACTTAGCTCGCATGTAGACTGGCAGATATTTATAGTTGTAACACAAAGGGATCGTCTTGTCCGGGAAAGGAAGGATAACGTTTTCACAGAATACCAGCGTAAAATAGCGCCTTAATGCTGCTGTGCCGGAGACCCTTTTTAGATGTCTATGGGTCACAGCAACCAATTACCATCAGGTGGACTATATGCTAGTTTATCACCCTATCCTATAAGTGAAATAGTTGGGAGCTTCGTCCAGATGTCAGCCCCACTGGGTAAGGGGATAAGTCTCTAAAAAAGTCTAATTAAAAATGTCAAACCCAAATACCACAAAGTGGTGCTGTAGCGCAGCATTAGCAGTACTAAGGTAAGGTAAGGCTCTGCATTTTACAAAACCGTCTGTCCACTGTGATATAAGCAAAAAGTCTAGTCCAGTAATGGGCGAAAAATTCTCACTATTATAATCGTGGTGAGAAGAAATTGTTGCTTTTCGCAGTCGCAGCCTAGGAATGAGTCTAGTTAGATAACAACCTCTTACCTATTTCTGTCACCAAGCAACTGTGTACATTGTGCTTCAACTTAAAAGATAAAAAGCCAGTGTGATCACAAACTGTAAAGCATTCCATCTCTGTCTTTAGAAGTAACAACGCATGTGTAGCTTTTTTTATTTGAGAGCTGTATGTGATTATGGTATGCCATATCCAATTACTAGGTAGCCTGTTATTATTATAATTATTATTAAATAAATATACTCTTATTAAATAAATTAGTCTAATATCAAAAAAGTAGGCTGATTCTCACCTCTCGGCTTCAGCGAGCGCCATATCCACAGCTCTTTCTCCACTCTCATCGAAGTCCAATGAGTAGAGTCCAGTGAAGATGTCCCGAACTTTCTTTGTCGCTTCACTACTGCCCATGAACTTTTCTAAGACGCCGGGAGCAGCAAGAGTCTGTTGAACCTTCTTCGTTCCAGCGAGTTGGTAGTGGATTGAGGGGCATTTAATAGCGCTGTTAATGGAAAAAAAGTTTTGTCGCAATCAATAACTTGTTACCAGCGTCCAATAATGGTACAACAAACAGGTCCACTATGACGATATTGAGACTTCAAGCTATCTATCACGCAGATGTATATATTGAAGTTTCTAAGGTGGATGTATTGTACTGCAAACTACACGAGGCCAGCGATATAAGTAAGACCAATTTAAGAACGTTAATATTAAACTACTGCCAATCTAAGAAGGATCGGTCCTACGTCATCTTTGGACTGTTATAGCGGTTTGGTCTCGAAATACGTTATTTCATACGTGGTAGAGCCATGCTGCATCTATATTAGTAGTATAGTTGTAGCACGAATGGGTCGGCTCGACCGGGGAAGGACCACGCTCTCACAGAATACCAGCGTAAAATAGCAGTTTAATACTGCTGTGTTTCGTATGGTTAATGTAGAGAACCGGAGACCCATTTTACTGGTAAAGAGACATTCTATCTTAGTCCTCACTAGTGACAACGCATCTGCATTTTGATTCGCAAACGAGGATAAATGTAGATGTCTATGGGCCACAGCAACCACTTACCATCAGGTGGACTGTGTGCTCGTTTGTCACCCGATCCTATAAAAAAAATTCTTACTTGTCGGCCAAATAGCTCAACAAGTTTAGAACTACTGTCTTCAGCAATAGGGATAAGTTTTGCAAAGAAGACATCAGAAAGTGGCTAACAACTGACCTTACTCGACTACGAAAAGATATTAAGTAGGCGCATTACTATACTATAATAATATAAACATGATTCTCACAAGTTTAAAGGCTAAGGGCCTTATTGATCATAGAAAAACTTAGGTACTGTCTCACAATAATGTAAGACATCGATTTGAATGTAACCAAAGCATTATCTGCATAAAGATATTATCAAAAGTAACGGTACTGTCTCACAATAGTGCAAGACATCGAGCTGAATGTAACAAAAGCTTTATCTGGATGAAGATATTATCAAAAGTAACGTAATATGTAAAAATTGCACGTTTTCATGAAACCTTATGCTGTGTTTTTCTTAAAATAGTGTTTTTAGTTTTACACACTTAGTTTTAGGAAGCTACGATATGATGAAAGAAAAACAAAAATTCGGCGATGTTCCATATTTGAATGATGATAATATAATGGTTTACTTAGGTTAATTTGAACAAATACAATGTGGTTGTCTTCAAGGCAAGAGTTAAAAGGCTTTTGTTTAGCTAAGTCAGTGTGCTTTACCATCTTCAGCTGCATCGCCATTTACCATCAAGTGGGATAGAAGTCAAGCACTAGCTTATAATCGTTAACGAAAGATACTTACGTCGATCTTTCAACCCGCAGTCTTGCGTCCCACTCGCGAGTAGACGGGTACTGAGCTGGTTCATACCCTGATCTGTAGTACACAACCGCTACTGGCCGACCATCACTGAATTGGAAAAATAACATTTACAATCTTTACAATAAATTATAATAATTTCTCTTCAATATAAATTAGTAATTACATAATACTCATTGAAAGTCAATTTTTTATTTACCACTGGTTCGGATAATACTTCTGTCCTGATAAGAACCAGTAACAAACTAAAATACATTTTCAAACTTGTTGATTGACAAATGTTAAACTTCTGGGATTTTGTTATAAAAACGTATACATTACTAAACAAATTACTAATTCTGTGGAGTCTAGTAACTGGATTTACAAGTGTGTGTTCCTAGTATTTAACAAATACCATATACAAATACCCTCCCAAGAAGTATACGCTAGCTGTATACGAGCTGTATTGAGTTCGTTTTTATACTGGAGGCTGTATTGTCTGGATGTACAAAAGCTGTATAAGCACTTATACAGTTCATATAAGTAAAAAATTGGTACAAATTATGCAGCTTTATGCGTTAGTAGAGCTGTACAAGCATAAGAGGCTGTATTACAGCTGTTATTCGGTGTGCAAGGAAAATATATAACTTATAAATAGAAACGTTCTAAATTGGTTTTTAAACGGAATTATAAATGAATATAAAACAAAAAAAAAATGTTTATTGAATGATAGCGGTATTTAATGTCTTAACATAATATATTTAACATGTTAATATTATATTCGGATTGGAGTTGAGTTTTGACGGTGATAATTGGTGAATTGAAAGTGCAAAATTAGATTTACGGTAAACTTGTATATGTTTTCTATCAAAAAATTGGCGCGCCAGCAAAATAACAAAATAATATAAGGACAAAATACTAAATACGGTAAATATCGGTTGTATGGGTAAGAATAAAAAAATATTAAATTAATGAATATGAAGGCACATTGGGGCTCAGTTATCATTAGTCATTTGCCGTGTAGTGGCGGTTAAGAATATCCACTACCCCATATCTTCCCGTTGGTGTCGTAAAAGGCGACAAAGGGAAACAGGCAGGAGATGGGCAGCAGTATCTTCCTGATAACAACAAACTTACAATAAAAATACTGCGGTTGCCGACTCGCTCGCCAAGCGTGGCAACTATGGCAAATACCCCCCCCCCCCCCTATGATGAGAGTAACAAAGAAACGGCCTCCAGTCCCCGGCGGCCCCGCTATTCCTGGCTACGGTGGCGACCATGGTAACGGCGGGGCAGGGGGTGCTAAGAATCTCCGGTGGAGGTTCGGTTGCCACCTAAGTCCGGCAATTTGCTCTATCACCGGGAGGGCGACCATCTGTCCCAAGGAGGTGTCGGATTTATCGTCCACAAGTCTCTCGTTAACAACGTTGTAAAGATTGAGAGTGTGTCAAAGAGGGTTGCGTACCTTATACTCAGAATCACCAAACGGTATTCGCTGAAGGTCATACAGGTTTACGCACCAACCTCGGCACACCCCGATGAGGAGGTGGAGGAAATATATGAGGATATCTCTAGAGCCATGCATTCCTCCAAAACCCACTATACAGTGTTAATGGGAGATTTCAACGCAAAACTAGGCACAAGAGAGAACGGTGAGCTGAAAGTAGGGAAATTCGGAATAGGGCAACGAAACCCAAGGGGCCAGCAGCTGGCCGACTTCATGGAGAAAGAGGGAATCTTTATGATGAACTCTTTCTCCCAGAAGCGGCCCCACAGGAAGTGGACCTGGTCGAGCCCCGACGGTTCCACAAAAAAATGAGATTGACTTCATTATGACGACCAGACGATAACTGTTCAGTGATGTCTCCGTGATCGCGAGGGTGAAAACTGGTAGCGATCACCGAATGGTTAGAGGCACACTGAACCTAAACGTTAAGTTTGAGAGGTCTCGTCTAATGAAGAACGCTCCGTCCCCCTCGTGCTCTAATCCAAAGTCAGAGCCAACTGTCAAAGCTGAAGACCGAATGTGGCAGCATCGTTTCCGGGGCACCTGAGATTTTGAGTGAGATTGAGAAGTTATATGGGCAGCTGTACACGTCATCGTTGGAGCCACACGCAAGTGTGAGTAACGATCAAAGAGCGAGTCTTATCCGACACTATTCCGAAGATATCCCGGACGTCAGTCTGAGCGAGATTAGAATGGCTCTTCAGCACCTTAAAAACGGCAAGGCCCCAGGCGAGGATGGAATTACAAAGAAGCTTCTGAAAGCGGGTGGAAGACCGATACTTGAAGTCCTTCAGAAGCTCTTTAATTCCGTCCTCCATGGTGGCGTTACACCGGAGGCTTGGAGCAGAAGTGCGGTGGTCTTGGTCTTCAAGAAAGGTGACAACACTCTCTTGAAGAACTACAGACCGATTTCCCTTCTGAGCCGCGTCTACGTGCTGTTTTTGAGACTCATTACGAATCGTCTCGCGCGCAGACTTGACGACTTCCAGCCTCCCGAACAAGCCGGTTTCCGAAAGGGCTTTAGCACCATAGACCACATACATACCCTTAGGCAAATTGTACAGAGGTCCGAGGAGTACAATTTGCCAATTTGGAGTATGTAGACTATGAGAAAGCCTTTGATTCCGTCGAAATTTGGGCGGTGCTGCAGTCCCTTCAGCGGTGCCAAGTTGACTGTCGGTATATCGAAGTGCTGAAGTGTTTGTACAGTAGAGCTACGATGGCTATCCGAGTACAGAACCAGAGTACGAAACCTATTCAATTGCAGAGAGGTGTAAGACAGGGTCCTTCACTGCTGGCCGTATGAGGAAGCTCAAGGTCGCTCAACGAGTTATGGAGAGGGCTATGCTCGGGGTTTCTCTGCGTGATAAACTTAGAAATTAGTATATCCGCAGTAGAACCAGAGTAACCGACATAGCCCAACGGATTAATAAGCTGAAGTGGCAGTGGGCCGGCCATATAGCTCGAAGAACCGACAACCGATGGGGAAGAAAGGTTCTTGAGTGGCAGGCTCGTACCGGTAGGCGAAGTGTAGGGCGACCCCCCACGAGATGGAGTGACGACCTGGTAAGACATGCAGGAAGTCGATGGATGCAGGTGGCTCAGGACCGTGCTTTGTGGCATTCCTTGGGGGAGGCCTATGTTAAGCAGTGGACTTATGAAAGGCTGTAATGATATCATTAGTCAAACTGAATGTAATAGTATAGGCTTAGACTAATATCTAATATTCCCAAAATTATAGTTTATAATTTGTTTTTTATAAAAACTTTATTAAACAAAGTTTGTATAAAAAGGGTTATTATAATATTAAGGAATTTATGAATGATAATAACCCCTGGGAATGAGGTGATCGCTATCAAGCTATGTCTATTCTGTTTCGTGTGGTTAATTGTGATTACATGATTGTAAGCTCTTATTTTTAAAAAAAGTCCCGCTGGGTTTCTTGCTGGTTCTTACCAGGACAGAGGCTTTTTTGGAACCAGTGGTAATTAAACAAAAGAGTGACTTTCAATAAGTAATATTTACAATCTATATTGAATAAAAAAAGTTTCTGTTTCTGTTTTTATGGGTCTTAAAATGGCGACAATTTGCTAAACAGCCTAAACGGTATTTCGAGGGTGTTATAGTCTTAGTAGCTATACTATGTATGTTATGGATTCTATCATGCAGCCATTAGTTTTTAATCAGTTCTATAATAGGATTTTTTATTACTTACATAGCAGATTTTTCAACACAACATATAATCCCCTTTAGAGACACGTGTTGGATAAATATAATTTAGATTTAACATGAGCTTTTTACTACAGTAAATCTTTTTCTTTTTACATAATCTTTTTTTGACGCAACGCATGCAAAAAGGTGATATTCGGTCACTCATACAGATTTACATTGTACTATGACTGTTATTTTTTTGTAGTTTTATATATCATAGACAGAAGTCATAAAACTACTGCATTTACAAAAGTGCACAAGTTTTAGAAGAGAGTTTGTTTGTAGTGTTATTATATAACACTTAGAGCCGTATAAGCAAGAGAGCATGTAAAAAAAACAGCTTCTGTACAACTTTAATGATAAAATCTGATTAAAATTATAAAAAATACTTAAAGTTGTATACTAGAGTTTTCATATTCTGATTAAGAACCCTAAGCTTACTTAGATCTCATTATACAGACTTTATACAGCTTGAGCTGTATAATAAACGACTCTTATAAGTATACAACCTCTTTTCTACACTCTTATACGCTTTTAAAAGAACTCTAAGCTGTATGTGGGCTGGAATATTGATGTTCATAACTCTTGTGTGTTGGTTGGGTTTGTTCTTATCAAAGCTATTTTTTTTTTTGAAAATACATATTTATGCCTTGCTAAAACCAATAAATGTATTTGTAAATGTATTAACTTTTCTGTGAGGGACTCTTTACAATATAAGTCATAAATTGCTCTTTTGCAAAACAAATATAGTTTTAATGTCAATCGCGTTACCCCACAGAAAAATTTCAAAGACTGAACTAAACTGCATTAACTGTATATAATTATTTATACAGGGCTGTTTTTCAAGGAGTAAATAAATTTTAAACTGAAGTTCAAGTATATAAATAATGATAAACCGTTATTGCAGTTTTTTTGAAAATACGAGTAAATAAGGCTTCTACTTTTATTTGAAATTATTCTAAATTGAATGTGATTTATGGGCAACAACGTGTTTGCCTACCGATCGATCCTTACGAGTGTGTGCGCAATAAAATCAGTTAAAATAATGCATTACTACGCATTTTGAATTTAAAAGATAAAAAGAACTTCTGTATTGTATCGCACGCGGACGTCTGTACGTTACTATTCGTTTGGGTCAACTGAAAACCAGCGCTGTTGTATCGGCGACAGCTTCTTTCTTTCTATCTTTAAATTAAATGTAAAAATGTAAGAATCTGCGGCTGCCACTTACAAGATCAGTTGTTTTTTATCATTGAGCGTCGTCTCTTCATAGATTTCATTTAATGTCTTCCTGTAGATCTGTAAATAAGAATACAACTACATAAATAAATAGGTAAGTTTTTTTTATAGTACAAGGGTGACAAACGAGTACACAGTCCACCTGATAGTAAGTAGTTGTTGTGGCCCATAGACATCTACATCTATCTACGTTTGCGGATCAAAATGCAGATGCTCTGCCACCCCCGAGGACCAAAATGGAATGCCTCGTTTCCAATAAACCTAAGATAAAGACTACATTTTTTTTTGAAAAAACAAAAAGTTGATAAAATCTATTTCTTTCTTTGGCCTTTGATTATCTTGACTCCAAATAACGCCAGATTAATATATCCTCTCCAGGCAAAACCGGGGCGGGTCGCTAGTATTAAATTAAATACTAAGGTATTATTTATATGCTATATTATTATCATTGTTACCTGAATATCTGGCCTCTTCTCCGATATTTCAAACTCATGGAATCTCTGGTCGCAGATGTTGTAAGACACCTCCTCAACCACGAAGAGAACAACCGCAGTAGGGACACCGAATAAATCGTACGCCTCGGTAATTCCTGAACAAAGCCCTGAAAGTGCGTGGTTTTCTGGCATCTGTAAGCGAAGATTGTTTTGTATGAGTCTAAATTAACAAAAAAAAAAATGTAACAGGACATCGTCCTCAAAACAATTCAACTTTAAAAAAAAAACTGCAGTTACTAAGCCAGTGTGGCAACTATGGCAAATATACTCCCTTGAGGCAATCTATGAGGATCTATATTCAGCAGTGGTCTTTTAATAGTCTCTAATGGAAATGTAATAATAGAAAGAAACCGAGATTACTAACGTATTCTTCACAGTACGTGAGCAGCCCAGTTCGACACCCGCCGGCACCATTGAAATTGTTAATTGCAATAATTTTAAGTGCTGATTTACCACGTGCTCGCAAGTGAAAAAACCTCGAAAACCTGCACATGTGACAAATAAATAAAAAACATGTTTTCACTTTCACTTTTAACTCATAGGGAAATTACTTTAAAATCACTTTGCAATTGCAAATTTTGTACTTAACAGAAAAATAAAAAGCGGCCAAGTGCGAGTCGGACTCGCCCATGAAGGGTTCCGTAGCAGCAAGTAACATAATATAAAAGTTCTTGTAGTTCGTTGTAACTTTGATCGATGTTTTAATAATAGTGTATTTTTTTATTTTTATATTTGAGTTGATTAAATGAAAGGTAAAAAAAAGGTGTGGTTTACGATTTATGACGTAAAAAAAAAAACTACTTACTAGATCTCGTTGAAACCAATTTTCGGTGGAAGTTTACATGGTAATGTACATCATATATTTTTTTTTTAGTTTTATCATTCTCTTATTTTGGAAGTTACAAGGGCGGGGACGCATTTTACCACTTGGGAAGTGTCTTTCGCGCAAACTATTCAGTTTAGAAAAAAATGGTATCAGATATCATTTTTGAAGACCTATCCAAAGATACCCCACACGTATGGTTTTGATGAAAAAATTTTTGACTTTCAGTTCTAAATATGGGGAACCCCCAAAATTTATTGTTTTTTTTTTCTATTTTTGTGTGAAAATCTTAATGCAGTTCACAGAATACATCTACATACCAAGTTTCAACAGCATAGTTCTTATAGTTTCGGAACTTTTTTCCGATATACGGACGGACAGACAGGCAGACAGACATGACGAATCCATAAGGGTTCCGTTTTTTGCCATTTGGCTACGGAACCCTAAAAACATAGGAGAAAGAGAGTTAATAAAAACGTGATAAAATACTTACATTTTTAATGAGATCTCCATGTCCCAACTGCCGCAAGATGTAGCTGAAATTGAATAATAATTAATAATTTCTTCTTCAAAATTCTAATTTTATTTAAAAACAATACAACACATAAACATTGATGGCAAATGGACAAAAGCAGTGAATGATTATCTTACAGAAAGCAATCACATATGGGTATGACAGAATGAGACAACATGATAGCGAATTTATTGTGACAAGCTTACTCACTCTAACCCTTAAAGATGCTGCTTTCAGTGACATATGCTTTAAAACTACGAAAGAAATATCAAATTGAAATAAGCCAACATTTTAAATAAAGAACAAACAAACTAAACGCTTGTTGTTAAGAGTAACACTACAAATTAAATTTTTCTCCTCTATTCTTAAATATGATAACAACCTATATAACTGGATCATTAAGTAATTAAATTATAGTTTAAAAAAACTAAAGAAACACGCTGAAGATAAAATTATTTAACTTTCTCCTGGTGATCCTGCTCAGGATACTAGGTTAAAGTTATTAAATTATTGCATTGTCATCGGTCCATGCAAAATTTCAAGTCAATCGGCCATCTACAAGTTGGTGAAAATTGCATTAAAAGATACACACATTACATAGATATATACATACATACATACACGCAAAGCTAATAAATGCGTGTTAAAAATATAGGTCAATTCATCTGCTTTAAATTGATGTCGATGAGACAATTTGAATGCATATTCTGTCGCTACAATATTCATCAGACATCGTCGTCTATTGCCTGCTTCCGACCCGGGTTGTCGACAACCGCTAGCCATGCATTTATACAATATTAATGAACGCCATGTTGTCAAGGATACTTCGAGGACTTTTTAAAGTAAAATGAGTCCAGAACAAGCAATAATAGAGTACTTCGTTAAAAATCTAATAAAAATAAGTCTCTCCCGCTTTATTAAATACCGAATGGCGCGTCACTGGCACTAAGCCGGTGTAAAGTCGTCGACGGTGTTGTTCGTCTAAAAGTGATTTATTAGGGCATTCAAAAAAGGAACCACACCATTCACAACCTATCAAGTTTTACCCGACTGAATCAGAAAGATGGTTATGTTTTCGAGTGTAATTATTTATGTATGTCTTTATGTATAAATGTATGTATATTTGTTTCTTTGGCACGCTATGTAATCTAAACGCTTAGTTGTGGAAGTAACATAGGGTATCAATTTTTTCTCTTTTTAGTAAACATTTTTACTTTTTAATTACTGTATCTCCCTTGTTGAACCCTACCACAGTCTTTAAGTACCGTTAGTTGTTTTATCTCATTAAAGTTAATAAGAATGGAGGAGATCACAACATTTACCATACTAAAGACTACACAGTGCAATAAATATTAATCTAATAATATGATACCATTGATATTCGTAGACTCATCCTCCACCTGCACATACACAAAAGCGTCTTTTCAATATATGGAAGTCATACTAGTTTGAACACGATTCCTTGATATACTTATATGTTATTATAACACAGGTGGTAAGATTAAGGGTGAACGAATAACACCAACCATCTACGCTCTACTAAAATAGTAACGATGTAAAATGTGAGAAATGTACAATAATACATATTCAAACACAGATACATGCAGGTTATTTAAATATAGTTAAGTCTTGGATTATTCTGACACTGTTCTTTGATTTGACGGCACGACTATTATACAGGGTTATTTTGCAATAATCGGTCAAATTTGCAGAGAAGGTTCAGAATAAGTAATATAGGCAAATGGTAAAGAAAAATTTATTAACAAAAATCTCAAAAATTCTGTCCTTTTTATTTTTTAAATTCAAAATGCGTGGTAATGCATTATTTTAAATGATTGTTTACTATTTTACTACGCACGCACACATTCGTAAGGGTCGATCGGTCGGCAAAAACGTTGTGAATTAAATCGCACACAGAGGAGCGCGCGTACGAGTTTTTGTTGCCCATGAATCACGTTCAATTTGGGATAATTTTAAATAAAAGTAGAAGCCTTATTTAGTCGTATTTTCAAAGATTGCAATAACGTTGTATCATTATTTATATATTTGAACTTAAATATAAAATTTGGGTAGTCTTTGAAAAATAACCCTGTATAGCTACATCTTACGTATTTTTAACATTTATTAAATGAGTGTTATAAATATTTGTACAATTTTTTATTATATTATGTTATTGTGGAAAAAAAGTCCCATGGGTCAGACTGGGTCAAAAGTCTAGCTGATTCTTCACAGTTTAATAAAGAATTATTTATAATCCATATTGTATAAAATTATATAGTCTTATTGTCTCAGTGTCTTAAGATTTGGTCGATTTTCCATTCCAAATTAAATTAGATTTTTGATATTTAAAGATATACAAATAAGATGATTAATTGACTACGAAATCAACGACGATTATACTGTTTTCTCTTCCAATTTCAATATACATGTTCGTTTTGACAACTCTTAAAAATCTATCTTGTATTTGAATTTATTTAAGTTGAAGACGATAGTATCGAAATTTGAACCATTAAAAAGGAAATAGTCATTATTTAAAACCTGGTGAATTTTTGAATAGCCTGTTTTTAGAAGTGAAAAATCGAAATTAATTTAACATTATAATGCACCTCGGTATGGCGGTATCAACATGGTTGCGCGGAAAAACATGCGAACAGGCGCGGCCGCCGGTAGCTGTTTTTAATGTCTCATAACATCCACATTAAACGTATAGCGTAAGCGTATAACCGTTCTAGGCTGTCGAGAATTCGCTTTTCACAAAAACGTTAAATATAAAAAAGCAGTTTTATATAAAAATAATTTTTTTTGATCGTCTAGTGTTCAGAAGCGCGACTGCATGATCATGTGGTCTCGAGTTCGAAGCCTAACGCCGGTCATAATCAGTAATTGGGTTTCCTGTTAAAAAATTCTTCAATAGCATCCTGGAGTAAGAAAGTTGATGGTATTCACCCATGGGAGTTGGAAAAGCCCTTGGAAAGCACGTAAAGCCGTTGGAAATGGCCTTCGACAAATGACGTAACATTTTAACGCTTTTTAATAGGTACATTTTTACTAGATATGGAGGTCTCTTTTTGCTTAGATACTCTTTATTCTTTTCTTTTTTTTTTGGAGAGAGTTGTGTGAATGTCTCTGGTGTGAATCGTTTGCCGGTGCGATTCACTCTGCAACTAACGCAGTTGCGTTTTTTTTTAAACTTAATTGGCAAACAAACTTAGAATCCACCTGATGGTAAGTGGCTACTGCAGTCCATGGACACCTGCAACCAACTTCAAACAAAGCCGGCTACAGATGCGTTACCACCTCTGAGGACTAAGATGGAATGCCTTTCAACCTGTAACTGGCTATCTCTACCCTTCCGTCGCATTCTGTGAAAGAGAAAAAGCACCAGCTTCACAAAAAAGTGCAAACAACTGAGAAAACGGTTATTGATGCGTTGTCACCCGTAAGGACCAAGATTTTAATTGCATTAAATTGAATTTTAATTGAAACAAAAAGTTATGAAACCTCCATGAATAATGATACCGTAATGAAATGTCAATGTACCTACCACCCGTGCACGTGTATGTGTGTGAATTAGGACAAGCTTACACTGAACTGTTGAAAGATGTGTACCCTAAGCCGAAATCAGCAATGAGTGGACAAACAACACGATACAATAACAATAACCACGCGGAACACACCATTTTGTTTACCGACAATGCAGGCCTCAGGTAACATCTCTCAAGTGAACACTACTGAAGCTATGCGTTTAAAATACACTCAACGTTCTAAATCTAAAAACAAATGTTTTTTTTTGTAACATTGCAAACGTGCCAGTTACCAAAATTTACAATACAGTGCAAAAAAAAAAGCGTAAGCAGTGCATACAGATAAAAAAAAACAAAACAAGCAATATTCATAGTGACGTGAAAAATGGTTGCATAGCGTGCAAAGATAGAGCAGTCACATGAGAGATGTTGACTGAATCGCCGTTTGTGTGTGGAGTTAAGACGTCGAAACTATATTTCGGTCAAGGTAACTTACGTCATAATCGGATATATAGTATTTTCATTTTCTTTTATTCTAGCTTAACTAGTCATTACTCCACACACTAAACGGCAGCACAAAACATGTCGGTACCGAGACATGGCAGGAAGATTGGACGTGATGGCGCCAAAACTCGCCGCGATCGTGTTAAATTCCACTTGCTTTATTAGGTTCGCCTCTGTGCACTGCATCAGGTAGTCGGAGCGGAAGAGGCCAAGGCTGATTGACTGTAAAATTTAATCGTTTTAAACACTTTCCACGTTTTAACACTGTTAAGATATTTAAGGCGGCCAACTTTATGATGGACCAATACGTGCATTTCTTATTCGTATTTTTATAGAAGCACAAAGGTGACAAACGAGCACACAGTCCACCTGATGCTTACTGGATGTTGTGGGCCATAGACACATTTATCCTGATAAAGAATGAAAACGCAGATGAATTGTCACCCCTGAGAACGAGAACTAAGATGGAATGCCCCGGGTACAAGTAAAATGGGTCGCCGGTAATCGCAACTCACGATACGAAACACAGCAGCATTGTGTTGTTATTTCACGCTGGTATTCTGTGTGGGCGTGGTCCTTCCCTAGTCGAGGCGTAATACGCTGGGGCTTGGCTCTACCACATATAAATATACAACATTTTTCATATAAATTTTGATAAAAGTATTGTGCATAAGGTTTTAACTTTATGTGTCTATTTTTAAATATCCACAGAGTATTATTGAACAAAATAAGCACACAGCTGTTTCTTCTTTGGTATAGGATTTAAGAAACTAGCGAATGCTCGCAACTTCGCTCGTATGACACTCGCACACATACACACGCACACACACACACACACACACACGCACACGCACTCACACACACACACACACACACACACACACACACACACACACACACACACACAACCCCCCATCCCACATACACACACACAACACTCCCCATCCCCCATACACACACCAACCCCCACGCACACACACATACCCAATTGACTGAAATAAAACAACAATGTATGTGAATATAAGCTATATATATACCTAGTCAGGTCATAAATTCTGTCACATGTTTAATATAAAATAATTGAAACAAGTTTATTCATTATGTAACCATTTATATACCAAAATGAACTTAACAAAACATAGATTCTTATGACACTAAAGTTTATTCAAAATGGCCTCCGTGATTTTGAATTCAGGCCTTCAATCTGCGCGGCCAGTCGTCTATCGCAGCACGAACGAGGTCCATGTCAATATCGGCGGCTGCCTTAATCAAGGATGTCTTGAGTGACTACAAATTGGGATGAGGCTTTGAGCACGCCTTTTCCTCCAAGTGTTGCCATATCTTGTAATCTAATGGATTCAATTCTGGACTGGAGGAGGGACAGTCTTCGTGCCGGATGAAGTCGATTTCACGCGCCGCCAACCAGTCTTGTGTGCTCTTCGCTCTATGAGCTGGCGCTGAATCTTGTTGGAATACCCAGTGCCTGTTATTGAACATGGTATGAGAAACAGGTTCCACAAGATTCGTCAGGACTGTATTTTGATACACAACTGCATTCGTTTTTACACCTTTCTCACAAAAATGTACCTCTGTTAAGCCCCAATAAGAAACTCCCAACCATACCATGAGCGAGGATGGAAAATGATCTCGTTGGACACGCGGAATACGGTTGCTCGCTTCTTCACTACAGTGTGCGTACACCTTATCATTTTGTTTGATGTAGCTCTCTTCAACGGTAAAATTTTTTTCATTCGAAAAAATAATGTCCTGATATTTTTTTCCCGCGTACCGCTTCAACAAAGTGCGGCATCTCTTCAGTCTCAGGTCCATTAGACGAGCATTCAAACGATGTCCTGTTTTTCTTCGATATGCCCGAAGCCCTAAGTCTTCATTTAACACCCTTTTCACCGTGGTTCTGCTTAACCCCATCTGAAGGGCCAACAGTTTCTGCTTACGTTTGGGATTTCTTTGAATTCGCGCCTTCACAGCTTTTATCACTGCTGGAGTCCTAACAGACCGAGGGCGACCACTTCTTGACCTGTCATCTACACTAGAGTCTTCATTGTATCGTTTGATGGTACGATAAACGAATCTTTTGGTTATATTCAAATTTTTCAGTATGTCAAAAATTTGAATTGGCGCGTAACCGCAACGATGCAACGCAATAACTGCAATACGGTCTTCTTTAAGCGTCCACTCCATATTTAAAAATGAGTAAAATTCTAAAAAGTATACAGTTTTATTTTCATGAACAATTCGAAATTCGAATTCAATAAACTTTTTTGTGGCCAGCATTCTAAAAGAAAAGTTTATACTGTGTGACAATACTTATGACCTGATTAGGTATAATAAAATCAAGACAATGCCATGGCGGCCATGAATATTCGCATGATGCGCGCGCAAACAGTCACAAACGAAAGCACCGTAAAACCGTTGCTCCTGCGTCTGATATCTTTCGGTTCGTGTCGGATTGCCGCCCCATCACACTGTGAATGTGGGGAATAGAGTGCATCTGTGATTGCTCACACACACGTACACTATTATTCTATCCGCAAGAGGCTAGTCTCCGTTGAGGTTGGCCGCAGAAACCGAAAGAACAATGGCAGAAAAATAGTTGACAAAAATTATTGCGTCTAGAAATAAGTTATATACAAAATGAGTTTTATTATTTTTCTACGATTTTTCAAATAAAAAGTTTCAAACAAACATTTTTGGGAATATCAAATGACTTGAATCATTTTACTCTGTTCAAGTGTTGCCATTTACTATAATCATACTATTTTCGTATACACTTTTTAAGACTACCAACACCACACACAAACAAAAAATATTTTTATATTAAGTTATTATTAGTAATAACTATACTATCAGTAATAATAAAAATAAAAGTGATATGGTTGAAAATGAGTCTCTTAAAAAGAACTTCCTAAAATAATACATTATCTCAATCATAGTACTATGTAACAATTCCATTTAACGTTATAGCAACACTAGCTAAAATAAAATGTCACTGGTTTTTTTACTGGCTATACGGCTGTGGGTGCTAGTCCTTCTGAGAATGTCACTGTGTGACACAAAGGCTCTGAAGCCAAGCCAGAAATATACATTTATAGTATGCAAATATATAATAGAGATACAATAATCTAAAAACTCTCAATTATGTAGGTTATATATACATAGGTAGGTTGGTAACATCAAACAACCACAGGACGCATGACTTTTTTTAAGTGACATAAGACCTTAAAAAGGTTCAAACTAAATATCTTTTTTTTGACGCCTTCTCAGGACAAAATACTTTGACAGAGTTATTAAGGGACTGACGCTTAACATTTTAAGATATTTCTTATATATAAACGCTACCATTCCTTCTCAACTAATTTTATGTATGAATGTCTGTCATTGTTCTTTGATTTGGAGGGCATTATTACTCCTAACGCAAATGTTCTACATTTAATCCTTTACTGTTTTATTTTATGCATATAGATTCGAGATATACTGGAGGAATTAGACATTATACGGGACTAGGTCAAATTATAACAAAACATAATTACGTACTGTCATAGACAGTTATGGATAAGGCAGTTGGCCTTGTTGCCCTGTCTCAAATTTCCATCCTGTATAATCGAGAATTTTTAAGAGGATTTATAAGCGATATTTTCCTCTTGACCATCACACGACCATAATTTTGTTACGACAGCCAGTTGCATATTGCGTCACATTGCACGAGAATGTTCTCGACGATAAGGGCCAGTGGTCTTTGTCGAGTAATAAAATGTGTAGGCATAAAAATACGCTCGAACTATTGATGCAAACAAGACGCAACCTTATGTATACGTATATAAAGTTTCTTCTTCCTCGGACATTGTTATTATTTTGTAATCGCGAGTATTCTAGTACTTTCCGTTTGAAAGAGTGGAATGTCCTGGATTGGCCTAGAAAGTTCTATATTCATTTTATCGCGTTTAAAATCGGGTTTTCATTTAATCAGCATTCATACTCACCGTGCACGTAACAATATCAATAATATGGGTATCACAGAACATGTGACTGCAAACTCAACAATGCACGTTTCTGTCTTAGGTGCTATTTTTTTTAATTAAAAAAAACATTATCTAGAAATTTCATGGTTATTGTGGATTAACAAAATGTCAAACTAATTTAGAGTTTATAAAAAATGGATAACACGTTAGGTGTTAAAATCAAATATGAACGTTTAGTTAGAAATGATGTTAATAACCGAACTGTTACACTATCATATAGCCAGAATATCTCTTTTTTTAACGTATATTATATGTATATGATATGAAGCATAGATTAGCTTTGTTTAAAAAGCTTTATAACCTTTTTTAATCATTAATTTTAATATCAAATATACTATTAGCATATTCTAAAGAGAACACTATTTTTGTAGTAATAAACGAAAAATGTTTTTGTTATTTAATTTTAATCGGTTTTATCCTGATATTTTATAGTAGTTTAGAATAAATATTTTAAATATGTGTTACTACTAAAAACACAAATAAATGCAACAAAACAGCCCAAAAACAGAACTTTCGAAAAATTTGCACATATATTTGTTTTAATGTAGCAATTTTATTGATAAAACGCTGGTTAAATTTAAAAAAAAAATTGTACATTAGTTAATAATCATAGCAATACAATGTTACAGTCACTGGACTTCTTTCGTGAAATAGATTTTAGTTTAAACCTGAGACCATAGAGCAACACGGGCCACCGGCGGACCGGAGGAGAGTAGGCATAACGTTATTTCCCGATACAGAACTGTCTGTCTTTTGAGTAGGGAAATCAGCGCACACAAAAACTATCGTGTGTCAGTCACTTCGAAACTCACACATAAAAAACAAAAAACTAACAATTTCACACACAAATAGATACATTATAACCTTATCGCTCAATGACAGCGACAATTCAGATACAGACTCGAATCAGTCGCTCGACCGATCTGCATATTGTATCAGGATGAGCGGCCTGTGTCGGTAAACAAATCAGAAACAACACGACCTTTATTATAGTAATTGTTAACTTTAAAAAGAAGTAAATAACAATAATGTGACTAAAAATTAATTACATACGAAAAGTAACGCCATGTTTTTGTAAATGACGTGGCAGTTCTCTTTTTTGCAGCAAACAACTGAACAATTCGGTATTTAGTAGGAAGTCGATTCAGCCGCGCAACTAGATTTAGTCTAGTGAGCAGCGCGGCTGCAACTAGTTTATTGCACGCATACGTTCGCGTGGACTTGTACTTTGACAGAGGGAACGCCTACGTATGGCTACTCCCCTCCGATCCGCCGGTGGCCCGTGTTGCTCTATGCCTGAGACTGAATATAAACTACTTTTTATAATAAGCATAAATTTAAGTTTCGTTTTTTGAATAAGGTTTGATCAATTATGAATAAACAAGTTGTAACCTTGTGTGAACGATACGTACACAACGGACACACGTTTATACGAATGTATTTTTATATAACGCGTCAGCATTATTTTTATATTGGCTTTTTATTACTAAATTACCAACGTTTTGACTGTAAACTTGCTTCGATTGAAAACATAATGCAAATTTTTCGAAAATAATAACTCAGTTTTTTCACTTTACATACAGTTCTAAATCTAGAAAGTTAGAATGAGACAACACTACTCTACATTTCAAGGCAAATTGTTCATAGCGTAACAGGACAGTAGGGTGACGTTTATATACATATGTACCGATCGGCTACCTCTGTATGTCCCTCGAAATCGGTCCAAGATGGCCGAATCCGGAGGCTATGCTGTTGATTTCCACTTGCTTCCAAGAGCAATAGGGCGTGTGTTTCGCACACTGGTTCACTGTGTGCGGACACCTGGACTCCAGCATTATGTCAGATCGCAGCATGCCAAGAGTTATGGGCTACACCAGACATACCAAACATAACTAAGAATCTAAAGCATTTTATAATATAACAATGAGGACTAATAATCTATCGCTCACTAGATGTCGCTGTTTGGGACTCAGGTGAAGTTTTTTTGTTACACCATGCCATTTAATTGAGAAGTTAGTTTTAAATAAATGTTTATCAATTTCTACACAAGATAGAGAATTATTGGTTTGCTCTTAATTGTTTTGTACATCTTTAACTCTTATTTTACTTTTTCTACTTCTAGGAAAAATTCGTAGTTTGGTTTATTAATTTCTAATCTAATTACACAAAGAAACATTAACCATTACATTTTCCTAACAAATTAACCTTCTCGCTATGAAATCTGTCAAATATTTCACCTCATTCCAAAATGGCGCCGCCCTGGTGGCAATACGTCGTAGCATGCATTAATGCGATTCCTTAACCGCTTTTTAAACAAAAGTGGCAAAATTAAAAAAAATTATACAACCGACTTCAATAAAAATATAATTTTTTGTTAATTTTTTTGAAACATCTCGACCGATTTCGATAAAATTTAAATGGGACCACCTGGGAAGTATACCCAATGAAACAAAAAAAAAAAAGAATTTTCCAAATCGGTTCAGGCGTCTTCGAGTAATCGGTGTATTTACATAAAAAACAGATCCCTACGAATTGTAAACCTCCCTCCTTTTTGAAGTCGGTTTATAAATTGTACCTTATTCTTTATTTGTAGCCACATGTCTATATGCGTAAACTGTCTTTAGGTCCAGTTTATACTCACTACACTGCGTAGGACAATTAATATTTTAACTGTATGATGAAGCAAAAATATTTTTAAAATTAACAAAAATGATATATTGTTAATGAATATGCTACTTGTATAATTTACTTTCGAACGTATCGCCGTAATGTTAAAGGGAAATATTGCATCACCTACCAATCATGGACAGTCACAGGAAATAACAAAAGATAAAAAATAGAATTTTCAGATCTATATAAGCTTACTATGACAGAGTAGAAAGTAAATTAATATCGAAATACTTAGCATACTATGACAAAGTAATATTAACAGTGTAGCAAAGTGATTTCCATCAGTTACCTGTGTAATACCTTCTTGTCGAACTTTTATCCATATATCATACAGGTTAGCTGTAAACTCATCCACTTGCAGGGCATTTTGTAACGTGTGCTCTAGAAATTCGTCATCATGAGCTACCTAAAAATTAAAAAAAAAAACTAAGTTAGTTTATAATAATAAAATTGATATTATACTGTTCTTATATTATAAAGACAACGCTTCTTACATGAATCATCCTTGTTT
Organism: Parnassius mnemosyne; assembly: GCA_963668995.1. Taxonomy (NCBI): domain Eukaryota; kingdom Metazoa; phylum Arthropoda; class Insecta; order Lepidoptera; family Papilionidae; genus Parnassius; species Parnassius mnemosyne. Next base: position 14,628,158 of record CAVLGL010000086.1, read on the forward strand.
GAATAAATAAACTATATTAACTTATATGTATATGTTAATATCAAAAATCGTTTATTGCGTTTCAAAAGGTAGTAACAAACAAGTGGCAAGGGTTCCTGTACTGGGTTGGTAAAACCTGTGTTACGGGGTACCCCGCTCTTCCAACAGACAAATTTTAACAATTTGAAACATAGGATATTACATATTATATTATCTGCTTTAATAATCCTTTAGACATGAATTGATGAAATTTTAAATACTTAAGAAAGAATGAAAGTGTATGTATATTTGCGTGCGTGCGTGTGCGTGTGCGTGCGTGCGTGTGCGTGCGTGTGTGTGTGTGTGTGTGTGTGTGTGTGTGTGTGTGTGTGCGCGCGCGCGTGTGTATTTAGCAAATAAGCAGTTCTGTTTCTTCATAATTGAGGCTAAGCAGAGTTGTTGTTAACAAATTTTTCAATTTAACACAATACATATTTAGCCTACTATTTAATTTGTTATATAGATGTTTTGATTTACAGGCAAATTGTTTTTTCTTAAATTTGTTTTTACAATATGAAATATTGAAAACGGGTAGAATTCTACATTATAGTGTGTGAAGGGCAGTGTATGGTAAAGTGCTGTGGGTTCGTATAACACTCTTTAAAATGTACATTTGGCGGGTCGTAAAGATTTTGTAAGATTTGTGTAGTTCGTGAGTTAAGAAACGGATTGGTTTAAAGAACATCACTTTCAGTAATGCTCTCTGAGCCCTTTCAAGAGTTATTAAATATGACTTACCTGCTCCACCCCATGCTGTAATTCAGTAGCTTAAGACAGATTGGGCTAGAGCTTTATACGTACATATAAGGATTTTATTATCTGCGACATGTCTGAGTCTTCTAAAAACCCACATAAGCTTTCTTATCTTGTCAATGGTACACTCAATTTGTTTGTTGCATATAAGATGCTGGTAGATAGTGATGCCTAGATATTTAATAGTAGACGATCTAGCAATATCAACACATTGACAATTTTGCACCTGGTGGTGGGAGGAGCTATGAATTTTAAGAGCAAAGTCAGAGTCTCGTGAGGTAGATTTTCGTATCGCACAAGGAACAAAAAACGTGAAGATTTTTTTTTTGAGAACACGAAAAATTTATAGATAAACTAGCTGTGCCTCGCGACTTCGCCCGCGTGTTATTGGGGTTTTAATTTTTTTGCGCGGAACCCTAATTATTTTTCTAAAATAAAAGTAGCCTAAGTTACTCCTTGTGACATCAGCTATCTGCCAGTGAAAATCTCGTCAAAATCGGTCTAGCCGTTACGGAGATTAGCCAGAACAAACAGACAGACAGACGAACAGACAGACAAAAACTTTAAAGTTGTATTTTTGTTATTAGTACCGTATATACTTTCATATGCATTTAGTAAAAAGATGTTATTTTGACATTACAAACAGACACTTCAATTTTATTTATTTGTGTAGATAATAAAATGATCTTTGATTAACGTAAATCTAAATAATGCCACATTAATAGTTGCAGGCGAAGCTGTGGCTGTTTACTAGTAAATAATAAAGATGAAGGAATCTGAAAATATTTACAGTCATCGATATTATATGTACTACGCACTAGATTTCGCATTCCGAACATTGACTATGTTCAACTGAACTGTACTGCAATCCGTACAAACTAAATATTGCGCAAATTGAAGTTTTCTGAATTCCATAAGATATTTTATATTAAATTCTGATATTTATTTTATATTAATATCTTATTTTATATCAAATTAAAGACTTCGCGCATGCGCGGGAGTAGTAGTCACGACATAGAGTAGGACACAATTCTTGTTTGGAATGGCTTCTCTAGTACGTAGTACATATAACTCAATGTTTACAGTAAAATCAATATCTCTTTTTCTCTTGTCCAACACACACACACACACAATTCTATTATATTCTCTTTTCTACAGACTTCAAAAAGGAGACGGTGCTCAATTCGACTGTATGTTTTTTTTTTGTGTTACCTCATAACTTTTTCACAAGTTTTCACCAGTATCGTACAGGCAGGTTTACATACATACAATTCACAAAGACAGACATTCAGACCCGGTACAATTATTTATAAGCCATACAAATACTTCTTTATTTTTTATTTTAATTTTATTTAATGATACATAAAACATATTACAATAGTACATAGTTACTATTCAGCACCATTAAACCGCAAAGCGGTTTGTATTGGTGCTTGCAGACGTCTATACGCATAAATATGTTATTTTTAATAACTACCATCGTATAATTGATAAAGTTAAGTATGATAACAACTAACAACCTATTCATTGTATTAGCGACATGACGACATACAGGTTTCGCTTGTTTATCGCGATGAGTGTGTACGGTATACTATACATATACAGGCTGATTTCTATAGCAATTTTTCTTTTTTTAAATTATTTAATAAACTAATATATATATATATATATATATATATATATATATATATATATATATATATATATATATATATATATATAGATTTAATATCATTTGAGAATTTATAATGAAGGCTGAAGGTTTTCTGGAAGATCATTTAGAATAGAAGCTAATATATTAACAGTTCTCCTGTCTCCATAAAAGTTATTTGACTTTATTTTTGCTACAGATTTTTTATTACTTTGTCGTGTTCTATCAGAATATTTTACCATTTTTAATGAAGGAATCGTATTAAAATCTTCAATCATGATATGATATTCAAGTTTTTTATTTATAGGTATGACGTTACAGTATTTAAAAATACCAATATAGTTATTTTCTTTATATTTTTGTTTTACCTTGTCATCTACAATGAGCTTTAAGAATTTTAGTTGTAAATTAAAGATTCTTCTTATATATGTTTCGAATGTACGACCATAACTTGTTATTCCATATGATATTATCGAATCTACTAGTACTTACATGCGGGATGCAGCGCTGAGGACCGTTGGTTGGAAACCAGTGGTCCTCAACGCTGCATCTCATTACTAAGTCATTGCGCCACGGAACCATCACATATAATTATTGTGGTTCTCTATGCAAGCACTGCTACTTGCCGGCAGAAACAGGTAGGCTACGTGGTATTTGTCACAAACAAGTATGTAAACACTAGACTTTTGACGAATATCTAACTGATATTTATTATTACAGATATTCCTAAGAGAATTGTTTGTTTTGAATAAGTACCTACTCAGACAGTTTATCAGTTAACGCTGATAAAACTGTTATAATAAGAGCCTGGCGCGGTTATTTTCGAGCACGGCTTCCGGCATTTACTTATAATAAGGCAGTTTTGCGATCCACGAGACCGTATTCAGAGCGAGCTCCTGGTGTAGAATCCTGGCTACTAGTCAGAGGCGTAGTGTGAACTAATATAGACGTGGGCGAAGTCGCATCAGCGAGGCCGTTTTTCTTTTGTTCCCAAGATCTACCTACCCAATAGACCTATCCCACCAAACATGCTTTGACACAACATACCTACTCACAGCTATTAATTCCTGACAAGTCTTGTATTCCGTCAATCTAGCGGTCGCAGTCTTTGAAGGTAATTACACCGGCCTCTACCTAAGTGCGTCCCAGGTAGTTATAACGGTCCCACCTAAGAGGGGCTTCTTGCGAGGCCCTCCTAAGTGCGACCTACTTTTTCGACCGTAAAATTGATCAAATTAATTAGTTATCTGTGGTAAAGTCTGGGGGCATCGCATTTTAAGGCGTCTCGCGAGGCCCCCTAAAATGCGGTTGTGTCTGAGTATATATTCAGAGTTAGAAAGCGCCGAACAATCAGAGATGACATGCCTAAGGGCGCGTTCCCACAACACGCACCCGCTACGCGCACGCCACGCGCCTCCGCACTTGCGTCTAACTCGCTTTGAAATTTTTTGCATATAATTTGAATCTTATGACAAATCAATAAATCTGAAATTGTATAAAAAGCGCGTGAGCACGGGATAAGCGCGGAGCGGGAACGAGGCGGGCAATTATATGCAACAAATTTCAAAGCGAGTTAGACGCGGGTGCTAACGCGCGTGACGTGCGCGTATCGGTTGCGTGTCGTCGGAACGCGCCCTTAGTGATGGGATGGCGACAAGCTCGAAAGATGTCGACGACGCCATCCTTTAGGATGTATCTCCGATAGTTGTTCATCTTAATAACTTGATCCTGTATCGCACAGACAAAAACCCTCGGTTTTCCCAAAGAGGTCACCGAAACGTAGCCAGTCGTGAGAATGCCTTATTATTATCATATCAATTTTACATCTTATTATTATTATTATTATATGAATTTGGGGCGTTTCCCATTTATTCCAAAGCCTACGTCGAAGCACATTTTTGACCTATCGGTACACCATATAAGGCTACCGACCTCACAGATAACCTGTCCATTCAGCCAGTCTTTTTCTGGAGGATAGTTTCACTATGTGCTTTTTATTAAAATTGTATAGTGGACGCATGATATCTGAGATCATGCATAAAATCGGTGTTTCCTTCATTGAGTCGAGCAAGGATCTCAATCTGAAGGAAAGCAAGCTCAAACCTGGGCGTTAATACTATACAAACTAGCCCTTGCCTCCTTGTCTAAACAAAGATAAAGGGGCGTTAGACATAGAAGTACATTAAGCGCCACTCCAGGCGATGATCACATCCCTCCAGTTGCCATTAAACAGGCAGTCCTTTGTAGCCATATTACATCAAACAGGCGTAGGTAACAATCGGCCTCACTATGCTATTGTACAGCCATAGGATCATACTGGGAGGCAAGCCCCAGTTGTTCACAACCATACGACTGTGCTACTTACTTACATACGTTGCTAAGGTGAGAGTTCCACGTTAGTTTTTGGTCGATTGTTACGCCCAAATACTTAACTTCAGCGGAATATGGTAGTACTTTACCATTAAGCTTTGGTGTAATTAATTTGTCCAACTGTCTCCTTTGGTAAAAGGTATTATAACAGTTTTATCAGCATTAATTGATAACTGTTATTCCAATAACAATTATGGATGGTGTTTAGAGCCTTTTGTACGATTGATGATAAGGCACTTTGATAAAAACTCCTCGCAATGACCACAAGGTCATCAGCATTACCCAGTGTGTCAATGTGAAGGTCTACCAATTTGTACAATAATTGGTCAACTGCAAGAGTCCAAAGAGGGAGTGACAACACACCTCAAGCTCAATTCAATTTCAATGAGGTTGCAAGTTCAATTGAAGTATGAAACAGCAGTATTTTTGTCTTTCTGTTTGAGAGCATTGACTGAACCCACCTGGTGGATATGGTTATATATAAAAATGTTGTCGAAGGCCCCCTTAATATCTAGAAAGGTACAAAGAGATATTTCTTTATCCTCCAGCGTTTTTTTGACCCTGTTAATAAGACTGATCAGGCTGTTTCCACAGATTTGCCTCTGCGGTAAGCATGCTAGTATGGGCCTCATAGCTAGTGCTACATCCGTCATATAGCTAGCTATAATCTTTTCCAATGGTTATTGCTATAAGTAGCATTTTATTATTGAGTACTTTATATAATTAATAAAAGTAGCACACAACTCTATAAAGACACAGCAATAGTAGTTAATTTTACCTTATGCATAAGTTCATTCAACACTGGTTGGAGTTCAATTGCTTTGTCAAACTCTGTCCTTGGAAATGGAGATGGCAGCAACACAAAGGGTGCAATCTATTGAAAAAAAAAGACAATCATATTATGGTATTGATGTATTAACTGAGTAGTTGCAAGGGATTAATTTTGTTCTGTGAGTAATAGCTCCTGAAACTGTTTGCAAATATGTTTTAAAGGTTTGAAGAATCATTACAGCCAGTTATGAAACTTTAATATCAATAAATCAGGCAGATTCACAAGCAATTGATTTCACAGTAAGCGAACAACCCCGGTTCGATAGCCACCGGCACCGATGAAATTGTTAATTACAATTTTATGTGCTGATTTACCACACGCTTGGCGATGAAGGAACTCATCGTGAGGAATCCTGCATGTAAGAGAATAATAAAAAATATTTCGTAGATGTGTGAAGTTCACCAACAAGCATTGGGGTAGCACTGCGAACATTTCCTGGCCCTAAAACCCTCTCAGACCCTATAACCCTCTCTCCCAATTTTGTGTCTCATTGGGAGGAGGCCCTTGCCCAGCAGTGGGACGTATATAGGCTGTAACTAACTAATTGTTTTAGTCACATAGTATCATTACATCTCACTCCACAGAGGACAAAACATCTAGCCAGCTTTGTCTGAAATTAGTTTACCATCATATGGACTATTTTTTTTAAATATTAAACAAGTTTAAAACATATTTTAATGAAGTTAAATAATGCATCTGTAGCCGTCTTCGTTTAATGTTTGTTTCAGGTATCAATGGGCCGTAGCCATGGCAGTATCCACTTAATATCTTTATGAAATATTTTAAAAGAAATATATAAAGACTAATCAATTTTCAAGGGGAAGGATTAATGTAATTTGAGCAAAAAATATATAAACGTAAGCATTTCCTATTACCATGCTGTGTGAAAGGATGAGGAAAGGAGTAAGGTGTGGAGAGCACACCCTGTAAAGAGAATAAATTTCCAATTTGGCTTACTTTCATTGATATGTTTTTTTTTAATTTTATAGAATAAGGTTGACAAGCGAGCAAACAGTCTACCTGATGGTAAGTGATTTCTGTGGCCCACAGATACTACTATACTACTACCCAAAGATCTACATATATCCTCATTTACGAAACAAAAAGCAAATGCGTTGTCAGCCATGAGGACTAAGATGGAATGCCTCTTTTTCAGTGAAAAGGGTCTCCAGTTACAGTTATACATTCACCATATGAAACACAGCAGCATTAAGCTGCTATTTTAAGCTGGTATTCTGTGGGAGTGTAGTCCTTCCCCAGTTGAGCTGACCCATTCGTGCTGCAACTATACAATATAGCTGCAGCAAGGCACTACCATGTATAAAAAAAGAGTGCTTTCGTGCTTTTGACAGAAGTCATAGCTATTTGAATTTTCGCAATATAACTTTAAAAAACTAGACTAAAAGGCTCAGTCTTGAGCCCGTTGTCTCTTGGGCTTGTCCCTTGTCTCTACACTCATAATCTAGACAGATCTGTGAATTACCTAGATAATATCCTGCAATATGCAGATGACCTAGCCTTATTTGTAACTGATGCCTCTATTGCCAATGCTACTTCCCATTTATCCCAAGCTGTCAACTTTGTCCTTCTCTGCATGTCCTTTGAAATGCAGTACTGTGGTTTTCCCTAGGCGAAGGTATATTTATATACGAGAAGTGTCCATATTTATTGAAAATATCCTAATCCCTACTGAAAATCAGGTGAAATTTTTTGAAGTTATTCTAGATAACAAAATGACAGGAATTCCTCATCTATTGCTCATATATTGCTTCTAAATGTGAAAAAAAATCTCGATGTAATCCGATCCCTATCAGGTGCTTGGTAGGGTTGCCATCCCTACTCCCAAAAGCTTTTATACAATGCTCTAATTAGAAATAATTTTGACTACGGTTGTGTTTTACTAGAGCCATGTAGCAAAATGGCCCTTAATACCTTGGACAAAATTCAGTCAAAATGTCTATGGATAATAACAGGTGGCATGAAATCTACCCCCATTTCCACTCTTCAAGTTGAATGTGTTGAGCTTCCCTTATTTCTATGCTACTAGTTATTTACACCATCCTCTCCTCTCCAAACTTCGTTCCTCATATTAATTGGTCAGGGACTCTCCATATTGGTTCCACAAGGATTTGCAATGTATTATAAAAAGTTATATTAAATTAGTCAATGTTCACTAACTCCAGTTTATCAATCCCTTAGTAATCCACTTTTCAATATCCCATATGAGGCTCTAATTTTCAATTCAGACATTATTCTAAATTTCGGAATAGATAAGAATACTATTGAAACAAATTACAAATTAAATATGCTCCTCCTCCAAAATTGGCATGATTGGTTAATTATGTACACTGTGCTTCAAAGCTAAGTGACAAAGGATTAGTTGGGTCTGCAGCGTGGATCCCTAATTATAAGATTACTTTGACCCTGACTTATCTGTATTCACAGGTGAGTCTATACCTATCTTAGAGTCAGTCTTATATGCGGAATCACACAGTCTGGAAAGGACTCATTTTCTCAGACTCCTTTAGTTGCCTTCAAAGCATTGTATCCAGTCCTTTTCAGTCTAAGATAAGATACCCCCTAATTTTAAATATTAGAAAGTCTCTGTACAGATGCTATAAAAATGGCTGAAAATTGTCTTGGCATGGATCGCTAGCCACTGGGGGATTCAGGGTGATAAAATGCAGATCATTTAGCTAAAGAAGTTACCAAATCTAGCTCACTCCCTAAACAATGCCTCTACACATTAGATATACCAAAAGCTATTTCCAGCCTTGTCTTCATGATAATGTAATTGGCATCAGTCTAAACTTTTAAAATGTAAATACTATTCCAAAGTTCAAATTAATATCCCATCAAAACCCTGGTTTTTTTAGTATCGCCACTTTAGTAAAACAATCACCTCTCCTGTTTGTCCTGTTAGCTAAACTAAGGATTAGGGACAGCTCAATCTGTGAATGTGGGCTAGATGAGGGATCCGCAAATCATCTGTTAATGGAGTGTCCTAATCTTTCTCACTCAATATGATATCCTGCCCAATTACATCCCACATCCTGTAAATTTCCAGTATTTGCTGTCCCTAGTGTATACTCCTTTAGTAAATATTTCGTGTGATTTTATTCGTATTAATAATATTAAACTGTAAAATTACTAATCAATTTTGGTGATGGTATTTAAAAATGTGACGTTTTTAGTTGTAATTGTAAATCCACTCGTAAAATTGAGAACTCTGTAATAATTATTTGTCACTCCCATGACTGAATTGACACCGGCAGAATTCTATCAAGAGAAGCCATAATTTAAAAGAAGAAGAACTAGACTAACAAACATAAGATAAAAATTAACCTTAAACTCGATTGTAGGTTTTTTACAGCCTAACTTTGTGCATTTGCAGCATATTTCTAGAACTTTAATGCTCACAAGAATGAATTATCGAGATGATAAGTGATTTTGATTGAGTACAGTATAGAAAATACCTGTATAGAGTCTTTTGTAAAATGTTTCTTGTCTCGCATTCCAACACCGTGCATGAGTGCCCAATCTTTAGCTTTTTCGATTACTGTTACTAATAATTTATGTTCCAAAGGCAATGGGATACACGATGCAAGCCGAGCTTGAGACATGATGCTATAATACTGAAGAATTATAAATATTTAAAGCTTGTTGAAATTGAAATTATGAAAACGGAAATATTTAAGTAAAACATTCAATATAAAAGCAGATGATTGTCAAATTTTGCAAATCCCTAAATTTTAAACTATATTTTTGCGCCAAATCAAAGGAAACAGCAAACTTAAGAGTTAATAAAATAAACACAAATTTATAGTTGTCACGAAATATTTGTTTTGCTCCTTGAACCAAAACCCAAAGAGCCTCTAGTATATATACAGTAATCTATGTTAGCTTGCTACATATTTATTTATCTATGATCTATGCAAAGAGCTAAATTAGATTTCTTCACATTTATCATTTACATTATTTAAAAAAAATTACCAAAGGGTAGTAATGGGTCAACTCGAGTTATCGAGTTGCGCTTAACTCGAGTTAACTCGGGTTGGATTTCCCTAACACGAGTTTGGGCTGCTGTACATGATTGCCAGATTCGTTCGTTGTGTATGTGCATTGTGTTTCAAAGAGTATTTAACTAAAACCGAAACAATTTGTTATTTAGAATTTTATAATAGCTAAGTTATGTAATTTAATATTTTTTATAATTTTGATTAATTATGATATAGTTATGTAAGTCATAGACCTATTAGTGTAATACCCGAAAAGGATAGTTAAGTTCAGTGATCTAATAACAAAGGCGGCAAAGTCCCATATAATGCCAAACGTTGATTTTAATTTTATTGGGTGTGGCTATCTATCTTACTAGATCACTTTGAGAAATTTGAACAAATCCGGTAAAATCCAATAGATTTCTGTGCATAAACAAAACGTTTTATAACAAATTCGGGAAAATCCCTGACTAACATGACAAAATTAGTAATGTCCATTTCGACCAATCAGAGACGAGTTGTTTCAAAGGCTGTTTTTAACGAAACTGCATTATTTATGTCCTTATTTCCTTTAATTATAAGTTATTTAAAAAATATGTATAAAAGTGAAGATGGACTGCCGACCTAAAGTTGTGCCTAAAAATAAAGCCAGGAAAGAGCCATCAATTCCGAAAACTGGAAGCAAATTAAGTCAAAAAAACTAAGGTCAGTAGCTACTTTCTTTATTGTTGTACGCTCGAATAAATTTTTTAACTACAAAATAATAATTATAATTTTTTATTAAATATATTCATATTTTTATAATATTAAATAAAATTGTTCCTCTGTAATACGTTTTGAGTTTTATCCTTTTCCTTTATGTATAATAATATTGTACCTATCATACTAATACATGTTATAAGTGCGAAAGTTTGGTGGATGTATGGATGTTTGTCTTGACTATTTCGAAAATAGTTTGCCATTTGTGTCTTTTTTCAGACGTTGTTCTGCCCTTTTCGACGACCCTTCATATAAAAAATCCTTGTATTTGTAATAAAAAATATTGAGTGTCACTTATCAGTATAAAATTATCCTATCTCTTAAGTTGGACCAAACTGCACAGAGTGTGCAAAATTTCATTGAAATCGGTTCAGTAGTTTAGGAGTTCATCGCGGACAAACAACGTGACACGTAATTTTTATATATAAAGATATATTATAACAGTAATATATAATATCTTTTAAATGTTATTGGTTTTTTGTAAAAGACTTAAAATTACTATAACTGGACTTTGCCGCCTTTGATATTAGACCCCTGAGTTATAAGATAAATCATATTTTTAATTAACGCCAAATTTAACACTTAACTGACAATAAATATTTTGAATTACAATTTATTTAAGAATATTTGGACAGTGATAATTAGATTATTAATAGCTTATGTACCTATATTTTAAACCTAGACTAATATTTTCGTAAAGACTGCTATATAGCTAGTTTTGTTGTTAAATACAAGTACTTACTATAAATATGATTAAAACCAAAAATACATAAGTATGTGATATAAAATAAATATACCTTTTTATTTCAATAACATAATAAGTTTGGTAATTTTAGTTATCCCAACCCACCAAAGAGCTAGATAGAAAAACAAATTTAGGCCCGCCACATACATACGGAATTCCGTTTCGGGATCCCGTTTCGATATTCCAATTCGGAATCTCGAATGCAGCAAGTCCATATAAAATCTATGACACACGTACGGAATTTTTCCGTACGAAATTTCTCCGATTCGAGATTCCGTATGACCGCCTGTGCGTTCGGAATCCCGAACGGAATAAAGCCACTCCGAACGCAAGTTTTTCATAGATTTTGTACGAGTCGCAATACTTATATATATACTTATACTTATAAATTCCATACGGAACGCGCTCAGTGTTCGTCACACGATCGAAGCGAGTAGGTGTGTTTATGTATGTTTTTACATTCAATCTTATAGATGTATAGCTTTTCGTAACCTTTCATCTTATTTTATTTAATAATTTGTCGAAAGAATTTACAGACATCCATATTTAAAAAATATCTCTGGATAGATAGATCTTTTTACATAATATTGACTATATTACAAGTTTAGGGTGATAAGGGCATGCACCCAGTAAGAATAATACAGCAACAATGGAATCGCAATTAGAAAATTGTCGTAATTTTTCGCTGGCAGAACGTCTGACTCAATGACTAACGTCTCTTGACTGACCCTAGTTATTCCAAACGGAATAAAAAACGTATGTGTGTGATGTATTCACGGAATATCGATTCGGAATCTCGAAACGGAATTCCGTAAATGGCGTATAATTATCTACTATCGGAAATTAAACGATATCACTTTTGGTGACATCTACCCTATACCGCAAATATCCGAAATTTTAGATCAGCTAGAACAGATCAAATACTTCTCAACCCTTGATCTTGCGTCAGGATTTCACCAGATTTTGATCAATGAGGAAGACGCTCCTAAAACGGCCTTTAGTGTACCACAAGGACACTACCAATTTATAAGAATGCCATTTAGTTTAAAAAACGCGCCTACCACTTTCCAACGATTAATGAATACCGCTTTCACAGGCCTCCAAGGCATACGGTGTTTCATCTACCTTGATAACATCGTCATATATTCTCATGATTTGAATTCTGATATCGATAACCTTTCGTCAGTATTCCAAAGGCTTCGAAATTACAATTTAAAACTCCAACCTGACAAGTGTGAGTATCTCCGACGTGAAGTCGCATATCTTGGCCATCAAATAACTAAAGATGGTGTAAAACCTAATCCTGAAAAGTTAAAAGCGGTAACTCAATTTCCTACTCCCAAATCCCCGAAAGACATTAAGTCCGTCTTCGGTCTTGTATCCTATTATCGCCATTTCATTGCCAACTTCTCAAAAATTGCCAAACCTTTAACTCAACTTCTAAAAAAGGATGTCCCCTTTCTATGGGAAAACCAACGACAAGTCGCCTTCGACGAACTCAAGCACAAACTTACCTCTGCTCCCATCCTCATTTATCCAGATTTTTCCATCCCTTTCATCCTAACATGTGATGCCTCTAATTATGCTATTGGTGCTTTACTCAGTCAAGGTCCAATTGGCAAAGATAGGTCAATAGCCTTTGCCTCTCGGACTCTCAACAAAAGCGAATGTAACTATAATACCACCGAAAAGGAACTCCTTGCTATTTTGTTCGGTTGTGAAACCTTTCGCCCATATCTCTATGGACGAAAATTCAAGATCATTACTGACCATAGACCACTAAAGTGGTTGTTTAATCATAAAGATCCTAGTAGCAAGTTACAAAGATGGCGCCTAAAACTAATGGAATACGGGTATGAGATCGAATATCAGAAAGGAAAACTTAAAACCGCTGCTGACGCCTTATCCCGATATCCTGTAAACCCAGTTCAACTATCAGACTCTGATCCTGTTCCATCCAATTTTAATCAAAATGAAGATAACTCCACACCTCAATTCAGCCCTCTTACTCTTGACGACATCCAACTACCCCCTGATTCCTTAGACCTCGACGATAAACTACCTTCTGTAGACCTCTTGGAAAACGATGATTCACTACCAGGTATCGACGATCCTCCTACACCGACCACACCTAACAAATCCCCAGATCCTATACCAAATCCTTCTCGTGACGATAATTATAGCAAATTTCTAAAAACAATGAGCAACAAAGACTTTAATAGTAACGCTAACATCCTAGAACACAACGAAAGCATCCTGAAAACTAACTGCGAAATCATTGTCATACCTACTTCCATCGATCTCGATGACTCCAACCCTCACGTAGAAGAAATTCTAAGTAACCTCGAAAACTCTAAAGAACTCTTAGATAGGGAAAAAACTCTTTATTCCTTCATCTTATTCGATCACAAGAGAAAAACAATATATTTCCTATTCACCAAAGTATACAACTTTCATAACAGTTCTTATGAAGACATTTATAAAAGCCTAATAAATCTTCGATGCGATATATTACGCAATTCCACTGATTCCAACCTAAATATAGCCATAACTGAATTCCAAAATCCTTTCGACAAACACATCTGGACAAAAATATACAACATGTTCTGCTATATCTTTAACAATACTCAAATATCAGTTCATATTTATCACAATACTATAATTTACCCTACACCCTCCGAGATACCCAGAATACTCCGCGAAAACCACGACATTCCAATTGCCGGACATTTAGGATCTATGCGAATGTATAATCGAGTAAAAGAGAGGTATTTCTGGAAAAATATGCGGACAGACATCGAAACATACGTGAAGAATTGCTCCCAATGCCAAAGTAATAAAGCCTTAAGACAAGTTAATAAATCACCAATGCAAATAACTACCACTTCCACCAAACCATTTGAACGAATCAGCCTCGAGCTTGTAGGACCACTTCCAGAAGCTGGACTTAATAAACTCAAATTTATTGTTACGTTGCAGGACGACCTCACCAAATATTCCCTCGCTTACGCTATCGCTAATACGACTACAGAAAAGACATGTGAGTGTCTAGTGCACTTTATTTCTGTCTTCGGCATCCCAAAGTCTATTTTAACCGATCAAGGCACAAACTTCACCGCAGACCTATTTAAAAGAACCTGCAGCTTCCTGAAAATTAAACAAATTTGGTCTTCTCCATACCATCCTCAAACGCAAGGTGCACTTGAGCGCAGTCACTCCACGCTTAAGGAGTACTTTAAATTTTATGTCAACGAAAATCATTCTGATTTGCATAAGTATGTTTATATCGCTATGTTGGCATATAACACATCTACTCATTCCACTACTAATTTCACACCATACGAACTCCTCTTCGGTCAGAAGCCTTTTATCCCGGACTCAATCTACGAATTACAATTGGACCTTATATATCCAGAATATCTCAAATCCTTACACCATCGTCTAAAACTTTCATGCGAAAAAGCCTTAGAAAACATACAAAGATCTAAGGAAAGATCTAAACAGTATTACGACACCCGGTTACGGCCCGTTCAGTATAAAGTTGGAGATAACGTATATCTCAAGAATCATGTGCGTTTGCGCAAAGCCCTTTCGTCTATTTGAAAAGGACCGTATAAGGTGGTAAAAATCAATGGCAGAAACACTTTGACATTACTCATAAGTAGACGTCATGTGACACATCACTATGACGAAGTTAAATTAGCTCCTAGATCTGAAACGTAACCCTAGTTATATACATAACACTAATTTTAATTATATTCTATTACAGTAATTCCGCGCTGAGTCAAGAATTCATTACGTCTTTGACGAACAGTCCTGGTATCTAATTCGACCCTTTAGGTTCCTTAAGTTTAGTTGATTTTAAATGTATCAGAAATATCTAGTTACTTCAATAAAGAAAAAGTAGTATTTACATTAAAAATCCCTCTCATTAACCCTATACACTTAAACATATATCATAACTTACCTTCACTGGTCCCTCATGACAAAAATAATCCAGAGTCATATTCGACCATCATTCCATCCTCCAAATATATTGGTATAAGCAAAGATAGATCAATGTATTGTAAGTTAGATAACCTAGATTATAGTAAAGTGATAAAAAATTATTATTACCTTTGTCAAACACCAATACTGTATTCCTCTTCCGCGATGCCCTCCTGTGAAAGCGAAATTATTACAAAAGTACTTACCTCAATCCCTTCGATTTGTGAAACTAAATTTATTCATGGTCACGTTAGCATCTGGCAGCCACTACGCTATAATAGATGGTTATTTGTAATGTCTGAAAAAACTAAAATAAGTATTGAATGTAATTACTTCCAAGTTACTGAAATAGAATTTAGTGGAAATGGTATATTGTACTTACCTCCTGAATGTGTCGCCTACTGTAAAGACACTCGTTTAACACCGCACGAAAATCGTGAAATTCAACTGAAAACCATTGTAATTAATTTTAACATTTTTAAATGATTCCTGTTGTAATATTGTAGCGTATAATAACATTGTATCAAACTTACCGGTAGTTAATCTTAAGAATGTCAACTTAGATTCCTTAGCTTATAATTGTAATAGTATAATTGAAAAACCACATATTGTTTTATATCAAAAATATTAATCAGGTATCACAATTGTAATTATAGTTTTTATTATGTGATTTATTATTTATAAGATGTATAAAACTGGTATACACAAGAAAATAATGAAATCTAAAGAAAATAAAACTCCTGAAAATAAGGACATTGAATTAGATGACAGTAACCCCTCAAACATTAACACGGGACCTTCTCTTCGAAACGGCTAATTTATATTTCATTTACTATAACATAAACTCCACTTTTAAGGGTGTAGTTTACTCTAAATCGGGGGGCTGTTACGGTTTCCCAATGCTAGGGAAAACCCTTAATCATAGGTAATAACTGATTATATAGATTTCCTCTAAATATTCTTGTCATCATTTAAAGGCAGCTCTGCTTCCCGCTCCCGGGAACGAGTCAGTCTCTGCCCGACCGCTGAATCCTCAACACCTCTGTATCATCTCGTGTCTGCCAGTTTCGACTCCGGGCTAATTAAGATTTGTAACCATTTCTATTTCTAAATTATACTATTTCCGTTGTGTAATAAAAGTGCTTTTTTTTTAAAACCTAGTTTACGAGGTCCCGTATAAGAGTACGACACTATTTCACTGCTTTTTTGACCTACCTCACTCTCGACTCTATTCTCTCTCTACTCTATTCTCGTTGATTTTGTTGTATTTGGCGAATCAAATGATGAAAGAAGGCCAATCGGCACGCGGGACATGATGTCTCTGTCCACACATATGAAGAGGTTCAATAAAGGCATTAAATATCTATGAATAAATACAAAATAGGCGTTCATTTTGAAAAGCCCTCTCTAGCGAATGCATTTATAAATAATATTACTTTTCTTAATGAATACAAAATGAAGGCATCTATCCCAGCTGTAGGGACAGAAATAACAGGAGTCATAACCAATGTTCCCACTAATCTTTCTAATTCAAGATTTTTTGGTATGTTAACGACTTACAGGAAGATAATATGTGTTAAAAGGATAATGAGGAAACATAAGAATGATGCAGGACGCAGTTTGCTGCAGCCGACGGGCACCGTGGCCATCACATTCGCTTCTAATGTTTTGCCGGACCACGTCGATCTTCATGGTTGGCGGTTCGTGGTAAATCAGTATATTCCACCAGTGAAGCAGTGCTACAATTGTCTGAGGTATGGTCACTTAGCAAAGTATAGTAAAAACTCTGTGAAATGCTCAATTTGTACTGAAAATCACAGCTACAAAGATTGCAAAGTCTCTACAGATATTTCATTATTTAACATTTAATCTCTACACATATTTCATTATTTAACATTTAATATTTTATGGATCAGTTTAACATTTTACAATGGAATGCACAAAGTTTAATTAAAAATCGCTTTCAATTTACACACTTTTTATATGAGAACACCATAGATGTTGCTCTCATATGTGAAACTTGGCTTAAACCTAGGCACAATTTTAGAGTAAAAGGTTATAATATTATACGATTAGATTCAGGTAATGATCATAATGGAGTAGCAAGACTTCTACATAACAAAATTGGATTTCGTGTTACAAATACAATACAATGATAAATTATTAACTTTAGTTAGTGTTTACTGTCCCCCTAATTCACCAATTAATTATAATAAATCCAAATTAGATAATTTAATCCAAAGTTTGTCACAGCCAGTCTTTATAGCTGGTGATTTCAACGCCCATCACAAGTTATGGGGATGTACTGAATTAGATTCACGAGGTAGGGACGTTCTTGCAAGTATAGATGACAACAATCTTGTAATCTTGAATGATGGTCAAATGACTACAGTAGGATCTCATAGATGGAGGCAGAACGCATTAGACTTAACACTTGTTTCATCTTCACTGGCTCTGTCTTGTGAGTGGCAAGTATGTGATGATGATTCTCTAGGCAGCTATCATTTTCCTGTAAAGACAAAAATTACGGTCAATAATCAAAATTTTCAAGAAACAGCTGTATCAAATAACATAAACTTAAAATTGGTAGATTGGTAAAAATATCCAAATTTAATAGATAATTTAATTAAAAATTATAGTTTTGATTATAGTAATCCTTTACAATGTTATACAGACTTAATAGAACTAATTAAACAAGCCATGCATGAATCCACACCATCCAATCAGTCTTCTAATCGAAATGTTAACATCAACTTTCTTTTAAAAGAATTTAAAAAAATCTCTATCTTGGTGGAATTTAAAATGCAAAGAGGCAGTATTAAATTGTAAAAATGCATATTTAGTATTTAAGAATGATCCCACAGAACGAAATTATATTAATTTTAAAAGACTACAAGCTGTTAAAAAACTTACTTTGAAGACTGAAAGACAGCTTAGCTGGAAAACACTATGTGAAACTTTTAATAGATCTACTCCATTGACTAGAGTATGGAATTACATTAAAAAGTTTAACAAAACTTTTGTTCATAATAACACATTTAACGGTGGTAGAGCCTTGCAGCAGCTTTTGCTGTTGCACGTATGGGCCGGCTCGAGCCGGGTTGGTACCACGACCTCACATAATACCGGCGTGAAGTGGAAGCTCTGCTTCCGCGTTTCGTCTGGTGAGTGCAGGTGACCGGATGCCCAATTCCCCCCCCCCCCATCAACATGGTAGCGGAATTACGTCATAAACTACCCCAGGAGGGTACCAGTACCCCTGGAGAATCCCTCGCTGAGCATCCACGACCATGCTATTCCACTCCTGAGCGTGGGTGCTCAGGCTGCCCCGCGTATTCTGGGGGGGGGGCAAAATTCCGCTCAACACAATAACTGCTCGGGGCAAACTGAGCAACAAGACCAAGGCGACCTCTGCCACGCTATCCGTGAATTTCTGCAACATCAGGGGACTTCACTCGAACCTAAACGCCGTCCACTACCATCTTGAGACGGCGAAGCCGGCCTTGCTCTTTCTGACCGAGACGCAGGTGTCCTCTCCGGCTGATACTTCGTATCTCTCCTACCCGGGGTACAAATTGGAGCACTCCTTTGTGCCTCGGGCTGGAGTTTGCGTGTATGTCAGAGAGGACATCTGTTCTCGACGCCTCGGCAGTCTTGAAGGTTCGGACCTGTCCATCCTTTGGCTACGCGTAGACAGCGACGGCCATCCGCGCGTCTACGTGTGCCTCTATAGGTCCCATAGCGGTAATGCCGAAACAGACCGACTCATCGACCACGTCCAAATGGCTACAGATTCCTTGCTACAACAGGTCCCATCCGCAGAGATCGTGATCCTTGGCGATTTTAACGCCCACCACGCCGAATGGCTCGGTTCACGTTTAACCGATCATGCGGGAAGATCTGTTTATGACTTTGCCTTGGCATATGGTCTGACACAACTGGTTACATCGCCTACGCGGATTCCAGATGTTGAGGATCATACACCTTCCCTGTTGGACCTTCTGCTGACCTCTCATCCGGACGGATATCAGGTTTCCGTCGATGCCCCTCTTGGCTCTTCGGACCATTGTCTGATCCGGAGTGTGGTGCCACTCACGCTCGCCTCGCGGTTGCGTTCTGCAGGTTGCCGCCGTGTTTGGCATTACAGGTCGGTGGATTGGGACGGAATGCGGTCTTTCTTTGCTTCCTACCCATGGGGGCGGATTTGCTTCTCGCCGGATGATCCCAGCGCTGTTGCTGACTCTGTCACTGATGTAGTGCTACAGGGAATGGAACTATTTATTCCATCATCTGTGGTACCCATCGGAGGCAGATCTCAGCCTTGGTTTGGTCGCTCCTGTAAGACTGCATTACGCAGTAAGCAGGAGTGTTATCAAGCCTGGGCTGCGGCTTCGGTGACTCGGGATGTAAACACCAGCACACTCAAAAAGAAGTATAACTTCGCCTCCAGGTCCTTCAAAAGAGTTATTGCCAAGGCAAAGTCAGAGCACATAGGCAGAATTGGCGAGAAACTAGTTCGCCTTCCTTCGGGAATCCGTGCATTCTGGTCTCTCGCCAAGGCTGTCCAAGGGAATTTCTGTAAGCCATCACTACCATCTCTGCACAGGGAGGACGACTCACTGGCCCACGACGCAAAGGAGAAGGCTGACCTTTTAGGCTCCCTTTTTGCGTCCAACTCGACTGTTGATGACGGGGGGAACACACCGCCGACCATCCCGCGGTGTGAGTGCTCCATGCCGGATGTGCGATTCTCACAGCGCTCGGTTCGCAGAGCACTCCTCTCCCTTGACATCCACAAGTCGAGTGGGCCTGACGGAATCCCCCCAATTGTGCTGAGGACGTGTGCTCCGGAGTTGGCACCGGTTCTAACGCGTCTTTTCCGGTACTCCTACTCCCTAGGCGTAGTCCCGAAATCATGGAAGACAGCTTTTGTCCACCCGATCCCTAAAAAAGGCGACCGCTCAGATCCGTCCAACTACAGGCCTATCGCCATCACCCCCTTGTTCTCCAAAATAATGGAATCCGTTGTAAACTGCCACCTCATGCGGTACCTTGAGGATCACCAGCTGATTAGTGACCGCCAGTACGGTTTTCGTCGGGGTCGATCAGCTGGTGATCTTCTGGTCTACTTAACTCATAGATGGGCGTTGGCAGTAGAGTCCAAGGGGGAGGCATTGGCCGTTAGTTTGGACATTGCGAAGGCCTTCGATCGGGTTTGGCACAAAACGCTTCTTTCGAAGCTACCTTCCTATGGGCTTCCCGAGAAATTATGCAATTGGATCACCAGCTTTCTTGCAGATCGGAGCATCAAGGTCGTTGTAGACGGTGCATGCTCCGACTACAAGCCTATTAACGCTGGTGTTCCACAAGGCTGCGTGCTATCACCAACGCTGTTTCTTCTGCATATCAATGATATGTTGCAAGCTGGTAGCATTCATTGCTATGCAGATGACAGCACTGGTGATGCTCTATACACCGGCCGTGCCAATATTTCTCGGGAAAACGTCACCGAGTACCGGAACAAACTTGTGTCTGAAGTCGAGTCTTTGCTGGACAAAGTCTCGGATTGGGGGCGACTAAATCTAGTCCAGTTTAATCCTCAGAAGACACAAGTTTGCGCGTTTACCGCTAAAAAGAACCCCTTTGTCGTATCTCCTCAGTTTCAAGGTACTCCCCTTGTTGCCTCAGCCAGTATCGGAATCCTCGGTGTCGACATATCGAGTAGCGTGCAGTTTCGTGGTCACTTGGAAGCGAAGGCCAAATTGGCCTCTAAAAAGCTTGGCGTGCTCAGCAGAGCGGGACAGTATTTCATGCCGGCTCAACGCCTGCAACTTTACAAGGCGCAGGTTCGGCCTCACATGGAATACTGTTCCCATCTCTGGGCTGGGGCTCCCCAGTGCCAGCTTCTTCCACTTGACCGCATCCAGCGCAGAGCGGCTCGAATCGTCGACGACCAAGTCCTTTCCGATCGGCTCGACTCATTGGCACTGCGAAGAGATGTTGCATCTCTTAGCATTTTCTTTCGCATTTACCATGGGGAGTGCTCTGAGGAATTGTTCGGATTAATCCCAGCCGCCAAATTTCACGAACGCACATCGCGGCAGAACTCCCGATACCATCCATACCATCTGGATGATTGGCGGTCCACCACTGTGCGATTTAGAAGATGTTTTCTTCCTCGCACAACTTCCTTGTGGAATAGTTTACCACCAGCGATTTTTCCGGACCGATACGACTTAGGGACCTTCAAGAAAAGAGCCTACTCCTTTTTAAAAGGCCGGCAACGCATCTGCAATTCCCCTGGTGTTGCGGTTGTTCATGGGCGGCGGTAGTCACTTACCATCAGGTGAGCCGCATGCTCGTTTGCCCCCTCTCCTATAAAAAAAAAAAAAATCTGTCATAGATTCTAACTTTTAATAGATCTACTCCATTGACTAGAGTATGGAATTACATTAAAAAGTTTAACAAAACTTTTGTTCATAATAACACATCTGTCATAGATTCTAATTGGGCTAATAAATTTTTGAAAAAATATACTCCAGAAACAGATGAAACACCTCTAACCCCTCACTCCTCAAATGATAATCATTGTGATTATCTTACCAAACCTTTTACCTTGTCCGAATTCAATTCAGATGTTAACTCTAGAAAAGACACTACTTGAGGTTTAGATTCTGTTCCATATAAAGCTTTAAAAATATGAATACTGCGTGTAGAGAACTAGTTTTGAAAATATATAATATGTTATGGTTTCATTCACCTATTCCTAACGATTGGAAAGAACATTGTTTGATACCCATTTTAAAGCCTGGAAAAAACCTCACATTGCAGAATCTTACAGACCTATAGCACTTACATCTTGTATGGGTAAAATATTTGAGCAACTTATAAAATCTAGATTAGAATTTAATCTAGAAAAAAAATGTCTTTTACCATCAAATCAGTTTGGATTCAGACGCCGTAAGTCATCTAGAGAAAGTATTGCATTTCTACATTTAGACATCTATTTAACACTAGAATAATTTATAATAATACATTTTTACCAATAGAAAGTTGTGCAAAATTCTTAGGTGTAATTTTTACAAATAATTTATCTTAGACCAAATACGTGAATTCTATTTCAGACAGAGCTTCTAAGGCCTTTAATTTATTAAAAGCTTTGGCTAGTACTAACTGGGGAGCTGATCCAGAAATATTATTAATGTTGTATAAGTCTTTGGTGAGGAGCCATTTTAAGTACGGCTTTCTTTGTTTTGCATCAAATAAAAAACTAGTAAACAAATTAGAAAATATACAAAATAAGAATTTAAGACTTATTACCGGCTCTATGAGAACAACTCCTATTGTTTTTTACAGGCTGAATGTCTTACTCCTTCTATCTTACTTAGGTTTAAATACCTGAAATTTAGGTTTTTATTAAATACTAGCTGTTCCCCGCGACTTCGTTCGCGTGTTATTGGGGTTTTAATTTTTTTGCGCGGAACCCTAATTATTTTTCTAAAATAAAAGTAGCCTAAGTTACTCCTTGTGACATCAGCTATCTGCCAGTGAAAATCTCGTCAAAATCGGTCTAGCCGTTACGGATATTAGCCAGAACAAACAGACAGACGAACAGACAGACAGACATAAACTTTAAAGTTGTATTTTTGTTATTAGTACCGTATATACTTTCATATGCATTTAGTAAAAAGATGTTATTTTGACATTACAAACAGACACTTCAATTTTATTTATTTGTATAGATATAGATTAATTCTTTGTCTCATCATCCTCTTTTTCAAAAAGTATTATTTTACTATAATAGTATGTCTCCTATATCTAACTCAGCCCCATATATACTCCATGACTTGTGAGTAAGTGATACGATATGATGAACAATATAATATTCACAAAAGCACACATACTTGGCCTTATTATAAGGGGAATTATGAAAGTAAATTCAGTGATATACACATAAATATTGATGAAAAATTGAAAAGAAAAGAAGAGGTTTATGAACTTATATCTACATATGATGAATATCGTCAAATTTACACAGATGGTTCAAAAGTTGAAAATAAAGTAGCCTGTGCATTTTACATACCTCTTCTGAAAACTGGACGTGGCCTTTCCATTCCTGCATTAGCAAGCATATACACTGCAGAATGTTATGCTGTCTTAATCGCTCTTAAATATATAGAAGAACACCCACATGTATCTAATAAATGGTTACTGATCTCTGATAGCATGAGTGTCTTGAAAGCACTGAAGGCAAGAGCTGTAGATGCTAAAACGTCTTCCATCATATATGAAATCAAAAGTTTGTGGTGGATATTGAAAGAAAATAATTTGGAAGTAAAATTTTTATGGCCTCCGTCACATATTGGGGTTCAAGGAAATTAAAGAGCAGACCATTTAGTTAAAAGTATAGTTAAAGCTGATATTGACAGGATAACCGATGTTGCAATACCACATACAGATTTATATTCAATTTTAAAGCAAGAGTTAAAAGAAGAATGGAAAATGCAATGGAATGCTGTTTTAGAGGCAGGAAAAGGTCGTTGGTATACATCAATTAATTCAGAATAAAGTATTCCTTGGTTTTCTCGCAACGATATGAGAAGATATCATAGCAGAAAATTTTATACAATAATGTGCAGACTTAGATTTGGCCACTTTCGACTGAACGCTCATCTTTCCAGGATGAGAATAGTAGCATCTGCAACATGCAATTTCTGCGATACAAAAGCAGATCAGACTGCAGAACATATAATATTTAACTGCCCAGCGTACGCCATAGAAAGATTGCTACTCATTGAAAAACTTATACAAGTTTATGATAACTCAGAAAGCGTCCCGCGTGCCCTGCAAGATGTTCTTAGGAATACTAAGACATATTTAGCACTTTGCAATTTTATTTATAATACTGTAAAAGAAATATGAAATATGGTATCCCTGATTTTGAAAATATTGGATTGACAAATCTACATGGATTGAAACTTACAAAGAGTATAATATAAAGAAGACTTGGCTTTAGCCTTTAAGGGTTTTTAAAAATATGAAGAATCAAAGAAAATAAGACTTGACTACGGCCTTTATGGATTTTGAAGAGATGGAAAGAAGAAAAATAAGACTTGGTTCCGGCCTTTACACTCTAAAATTCTATATATTCAAAATAAAAAAGACAAGGCTGTATGGCTTAGTTCCTTTACCTGCTCTCTCGAGCGAATAATAAAAACAACAACAACAAGCCTAGCAACAACCACAGACTAATATGATACTAATACAACAACTAATTCCGTCAGGGTACATATATTCTGTGCAACCATAGATAAATATATATCTTGTGTGCAACTAATCTTCTAAACTTCTAATCATGCGTAAGCATCGTCCTTATACGTTTGGACTTTGGATAAACATTTTAGCTTTGTGCTTTCTTTCTCTTTCTCCATATAAACTTTAATTATGCCAAATATCACACTGCACACCATAGATAAGAGTGTATATACGGAAACACTCCTCTCCGCACGCATTAAGCTTAACTCTAGAGTGATAACTTTCGTCGAATCGAAGAATGAGATTGTAGAAAGATGATTTTATTCAGAAACGATGCGTATCCCTGTCCTGGCGTTTTTAGCTAACTCAGTGGACCCACAGAGGCTGGAGGAGTACAAATAGCTTATAAATTTATGGTAAGTACACTATTTTCGAAATTATAATATGCATCCCGTACGTCGAACCGACGACGTATGGTTATCTGTCGTGTTAGTTTTAAGCCGTTTTTTTTTATATTTTCGTAATATGTTTGCCGAAATTTATTTGCATTACTAAAATATTGTTATATATCATCATATATTATATTTTATATAAGACACAAAAGTGAATAGCGGTGAGTAGATATCTTAATTACAGCTAGAATGGAGCGTCAAAGAAATATTGAAATCACCCAATTAAATCGAGAACCACCCTTATAGAAGATGATGTTCAGAGTAACACAGGATATGAGAAGGTGAAGCTATTGAGTTTTAAAGACAGTCCTTTACTTTGGCGTCTCCATTCTCTGATCAAATGGAGTTGTAATATTCCGTACCTTTGAAGTTATCGTCCACCCCTCCAAATCCAATCATTACTTCACTACTGATTACGCTGGAAGAATAAATTACTGCTGGACAACTATCAAAGGAAAAACAAATAGCAGGACATCAGCTTCTAATATATTATGCTTTTATATAATGGTGAAAGACTAAATGTTGAAGAGATAAAGATGGGTATTATTTTAACAAAAAGAGGTACAGAATTCTTTTTGCAAGAAGATTGCTCTTTCCTGTAGAATGTTGTCTACGTATGGTATAATTTGTCCATCCAAAATAAAACGAAAGGCAAAGTCCACATCCAATAAGTTAGATACATAATAATAATAATAAGGTGGTTTGCTGATGGAAATTATTCCTGTTAATTCCGGCTAATCCTGGTCAGCCTCTCAGATCATTAGAGGCGACTGGGACTCTGTGAAGGACCGCTCCGCCCTCAAATGCAGAAGGTGGTGCTCTTCGATACTGCCCGCATCGTCCGCCGGTTTCTTTCCCTTTTCCCCTAACTCGGCCATTTGGTCTCCACTACCGAGGGTTTCCATCTGGTTGGATTTTTATTTATTTATGTATTTTTATGTATTAATTTTATTTTATTGATATTTATGTATATTTATCATACTCATTTACAATTATATATTTATACAGCCCAACCAGATGACAATAATTTAAAATTAAAAAATTTGTACAGCCGACTTCAATATAAGTTATTAAGAATAACTCAAATAACTCAAAAACTATTGGTCTGACCTTGATCAAATTCATATGGGACCACACGAGAAGTATCAGCATTCATATAAAAAAAGAATCATCGAATTCGGTCCACCCAGTAAAAAGTTATGAGGTAACACAAATTTAAAAAAAGTTTGCGTGTCGAATTGAGTACTGTCTCCTTTTTGGAAGTCGGCAGAAAAGATACCCCATAACAATAATTCTTTATTCATAAAAGTTAGCCTACAGTTACAATAATATGTGTGAATTCATATTCTAGATATGTGTAGGTATTTGTAACATATTGTTTAGTTTTGCAACAACAAATTAGACTTCTACCCCCCATACTATTACAAACTGTATGACGGGAGAGTAGTGAGGCTAGTTCATTGTATTCAATGCACTAATTAACTACCTGTTTGTACATAGTATAACCAAACCATTCACCTGAAGAAGATATTGTGTTTTTAGTTTTCAAGTGTATGATTACATTAACAAATATCAGATGTTCAAGTTATTAGTAAGTAAATGACAATAATTTTAGTATAAATGTTGGAGAGTGATAATATTTAATTACTAATAATATGTACTTATAGGTCTATATTGTATATTATGCAAAGTATTTTGTAGGCACTCTAGGATTATCTCATTTAAGTAATAAAGTTCAGCAATGATTACCACCACTCACATATAAATGACGAACTTAAAATATAAAGAAAACAAAAAAATCAACAACTCTTAAAATAAAAATATTGTATAGTAAGAAGTGAAAAATATGTGGTAAAGCCATGATGCAGCTATATTAGTAGTATAGTTGTAGCACGAATGGGTCGGCTCGGCCGGGGAAGGACCACACTCTCACAGAATACCAGCATAAAATAGCATCTTAACACTGCTGTGTTTCGTATGGTGAGTGTAGAGAACCGGAGACTCTTTTTACTGGAAATGAGGCATTCAATCTTAGTCCTCACAAGGGACAACGCATCTGCATTTTGATTTGTAATAGAGGATAGATGTAGATGTTTATGAGCCGCAGCAACCACTTACCATCAGGTGGACTGTGTGCTCGTTTGTCACCCTTATCATATAAAAAAAAATGGTAAAATTAAGAATTTTTACAACAACTTCAATATAAATATAATTTATTGTTGATTTTTTTAATAACCAGTGGATCGATTTCAATAAAATTTAAATGGGACCACCTGGCAAGTATCCTATTTGAAACAAAAATAGAATTTTGCAGATCGGATCAGGAGTCTTTGAGTAATTGGTGAACATAGATAAAAAAGATTCTGAAGAATTGTAAACCTCCTCCTTTTTTAAGTCGGTGAAATAGTTAAATAACACAAAAAGTTTAAAAATCATTTAACACTTAATAAGTTTTTAGTTAATTCATAGTCTATTTGAGATATTTATCTGTATATTTTTTACAAACTAATTTGTTGCATTTGGATATAGAGATCTTATTTAAATGTTTATTATTTTTTTATTGTGTATTTGTATTAAATGTAATAATAACACTTACGGCGAACACGAAATTAGTGCATAAGCACTAATTTCGTGTTTCCCATAAGTGCCTCCGATACAAAGTCCAATGGTTACTCTATTTTTTTTAATTAGAAGTCAGATCACCTAAATAACAAAATATTCATTTTATTATAGATTTTTATAAAATTAAAAATAAAATCAAGAGATCTCAATTTATGTTAATTTCATAAGTAGTATTTGCTATGTTTGTATGTGTCAATTTAGTTTTTTATTAATAAACAATATGCTAATTTTTATAATTTTTTTTATTATGATAACCTTACAAGTACTGCCAACCTCCAGTCATAAATAATACTTGTATGAAACGACAAACAATAAAAATGAAAACTATGATTCTGATTAAAAACCGAATAAAATTAAGAACTAATGAAATATGAAATAACTTGTACTGAAGTTTAGTAAATAAATGAAGAATAATATAGAGAATTAAAATAAAACTGAACTCATTACCACATTTAATTTAAAATATTAAATAAAACTGTATAAGGATTTAAATGCTAAATAATGAATAAAATTTTATAACTTAATATTATTTGAATCTAAATATTCCATAAGGCAATTGAAAACATTTTTACCATAGAATTATTACGCATAGAATACTAGTACGCGCACCGAAAGTGAAGCAAGTAAAACTAACGCGAAACCGCGTTAGTTGACTCAGCGACGCGTCAGTGCGCAACGTCACGTCTTACGGAGAAGAGCTCGCGAAGAATTGTAAAAATTACCGTTTGTGTTGTAAAATATTGTCACAACGGTGACGATAAACATAAAAGAAGTGATGGTATTACATTTCACATATAATTTTATACATTTAATTCATTATAAGTACGTAAACCTGAAAAAATACTTACCTAAGCTCTCATAATACATATGTTGCTAGTTGTGGGGAAAAAATCACAATTTTCTTTTAAAAATATTTATTTTCTATTTGTGTTTAAAACGTTTAATCGCAACGCTCTGTGTAAAAGTCAAATGTTTATATATAGATACCTACTTCTCTAAGTGTTAACATTATATTAACAATGGGTGCCTATTTAAAACTAATACGGAGTGATCAGCTAATCGCGATTCGTTGACGCCATTTTAACACAACTATTTTATTTTAATTGCTTTGTTTATTGACTAAGGCTAAGTTTTAGAGTATAGAATAAAAACTTTTTTATTTACAACATCAAGATATTATTAATAAGAACGCCTTTACTAACCAGATGTCACTTTACACCCAAACATTAACCAGATGTTACGTTAGACCCAAATATTTAGCCTATTTTAACCGACTCCCAAAAAGAAAGGTTATCAATATGTATGTACACTGATTTCTAAGCTTGATCAATTCGTATACATATGCTGAAATTTTAGTAGTTGTTGTCCCGCAGCCAAATTATACTGTCTCGATAGTAGAGTCAATTTATTAAATTAAAAAACATTATAATTAAAAAAGGGCAGATTTACAATAGTAATACATCACAAGTAGGGCGTCCCCCCACGAGATGGAGTGACGACCTGGTAAGACATGCAGGAAGTCGATGAATGCAGGTGGCTCAGGACCGTGCTTTGTGGCATTCTTTGGGGGAGGCCTATGTTCAGCAGTAGACTTGTGAAGGGCTGTAATGATGATGACATCACAAGCTAGTCGGGCGTCCAGACTAGTTTATGTCGTATCACTACGCTTGATAGTTCATGTTATGAACATTTATTAGTGGCCCTTCACTGTGTAGGAAGCGGTAGCGCGTGCGATAAACATAACACAACATTACGTCCAGTGAATTTTTTTTTCAGACTTTATTATAGTAATTCGGTATAAGCTAGCCTGCACGCCCGACCTACTTGCGAGATATTGCTATTGGTTTGTGATCGCATTCGAGTTTTGTTTTTCTCGATTGTAAATCTGCCATTTTTGCATCCTAATAATTTTTATTTTAACAAATCTATTGTACTACTAAGGCAAAATCATTTTACTTCGGGAAAACAACCATTAAAATTTCAGCGTGTATATCCTTTCAAATAAAAAATCTAAATCGGTTTAGAAATTGTAGAATTCTGAGGTAAAAAACAATAAAAAATACACCGAATTGATAACCTCCTCCCTTTTTGAAGTCGGTTAAAATTAAACATTACACGATGTGTTTATTATATATTTGAGCAAATTAATTGTGTTTAATAATATTCTTAAATTTTATTACATCTGCATTTTGTACCATTAATATATGTATAATAAAGTTATATTAGTACCATCATTATCGTGTTTATGTTATTCCATTTTATATTCTCATAAAATACATCTTCGTACGTAATACGTAATCTTTATTATATCGATTTTTTAAAATTAATCAAAAAATAGTGATTTGCACAATTTGATTGCAAACGCCAGAAACTGGTATCATTGAATGGCGTGTATGTGTGCGTGTGACGAGCGCAGGCACATTCGACTCGCGCCCACTAACATAATGACCTTGCATCATTTTAACGCTCGTGTTTTGTACTAGACTGCGTTTCTATGCGTAATAATTCTATGATTTTTACTTTTTTTTTAGAATAATTTAAAAGAGAACGAATTTCTGTAGGTAAAGGTATTTTAAGTTTTACCAAAGTGTTAAATAATGAAGTATGATCATAGGCAAGGGCAAGAGAAGAAAATATGGTTGAGGTCACGAATATCTAAACCACACACATATAGAAGAATTTTTAATATGCAGCCTAGCAAGGTGAGCCGAATTACAACACTGACCCAAGCGCATTCTACATAACATTGATGTATGTTTCTTATTTAAGGTTAATTTATGAAACCAAGGCTTAGAAGGAATGGTGGGTTGAATTTTGGCATATTGTCATTTTGGTTTTGTTCCAATGTTTAGACCACCTATCTCTATACAATAATTTCGTAGTCCTCATAAGGTCATAGCAATAATTTTTAAATAGAAAAGTATCCCCACAGACTATAGCTTGTTTAGCAAGTTTGTCGGCATATTCATTACCAGATATACCAATATGACTAGGAATCCAAACAAGAGAAATGTTGATGTTTTGAAATTGGTATAAAAATAGAAGTTTCTTAATTTCAACTATCAAAGGATTGCGGGCAATGCCATAGAAGGTATTGCATAACAATGCCTGTATAGAAGTAAGAAAATCTGAGAATATCACACTTGATTTTAATTTAAAACTATAGCCATATTTTATTGCTTGTAAAATGGCTAATATTTTTCCTGTTAAAACTGAAGATTCGGGACGACTAATCATTTTTTGAACTATTCTCCAATTTTGATGGTATATTGCGTAGCCAGTACAACCTTTAGAGTTAATTTTAGAAGCATCTGTAAAAATGTAATGATAACCTGGGAAATTCTTGTTAAACGCAAATACAAATTTTTTATTTGGTTCCATAGAAAATTTATTTAATCCTATATACCATTGGGTTTGAAAAGTGCAACATCAAACGAATTGGAGAAAAGAGGCAGAGTCACCGACCTATTAATAGGTTCTAGTAAGGAATTATATTGTTCATAGCTTTTTATTAGGTTAGGTGTTTCATTATTACACCAGTATTTTCCTAAATTAATTAAAATGTAATGAGAAAGTAAACGAATTGTAGGGATTAGTGGATGACTGGAAAATTGAAGAACCCGAAAAAAAAAAAAGCATCTGATAAATATTGTCATCTAATAAAAAGTGGAGGATCACCGCATTCAATCTGCAAGGCATTGATAGGCGATGAATTCATAACGCCTATAATTAATCTCAAATACTTGTGTTGTACGATATCTGAAATTTTCAATCCTTTTTTATTTGCAGTTTCAAGAAGAAATGAGGCATAATGTAATGGACTTCTTATAATTGCATTATAAATTAATTTTAAAGAATATGGATAGCCCCACCATACCCTGCACAAAGCTCTTAGAATGTTTATATTTTTTTTCGCATTTTTTTTTTGGGTAAAAATTATATGAGGCATACCGGATAATTTATTATCAATTATTATAAATAATTAAAAAGGCGAACCTGTATTTCAGGTAAAACTTTTGCGGGAAAAACTTACTGTATTACTTTTATTTGAGGAAAGTTCTAGTCCATGATCATCTAACTACCTGGACACAGAGAGAAGATCTTGTTCTATCGCATTAGCACAGGATTCTATACATTTATCATTTACATAAACTAAGACATTATTCCGATGATATCCCGGACGTCAGTCTGAGCGAGATTAGAATGGCTCTCCAGCACCTTAAAAACGGCAAGGCCCCAGGCGAGGATGGAATTACAGCAGAGCTTCTGAAAGCGGGTGGAAAACCGGTACTTGAAGTCCTTCAGAAGCTCTTTAATTCCGTCCTTCATGGTGGCATTACACCGGAGGCGTGGAGCAGAAGTGCGGTGGTCTTGTTCTTCAAGAAAGGCGACAACGCTCTCTTGAAGAACTACAGACCGATTTCCCTTCTAAGCCGCGTCTACGTGCTGTTTTCGAGAGTCATTACGAATCGTCTCGCGCGCAGACTTGACGACTTCCAGCCTCCCGAACAAACCGGTTTCCGAAAAGGCTTTAGCACCATAGACCACATACATACCCTTCGGCAAATTGTACAGAAGTCCGAGGAGTACAATTTGCCATTATGTCTGGCGTATGTGAACTATGAGAAAGCCTTTGATTCCGTCGAAATTTGGGCGGTGCTGCAGTCCCTTCAGCGATGCCAAGTTGACTGTCGGTATATCGAAGTGTTGAAGTGCTTGTACAGTAGGGCTACGATGGCTATCCGAGTACAGAACCAGAGTACGAAACCTATCCAATTGCAGAGAGGTGTAAGAAAGGGTGACGTCATATCCCCGAAACTCTTTACCGCTGCATTGGAAGATGTTTTCAAGCTTCTGGACTGGAAAGGATACGGTATCAACATCAATGGCGAGTACATCACTCACCTTCGATTTGACGACGATATAGTCCTTATGGCAGAATCGCTGGAGGACCTAAGCACTATGCTCAATGACCTCAATAGTGTTTCCCAACGGATAGGTCTTAAGATGAACATGGACAAAACAAAGATCATGTTTAATGTCCATGTCACACCTATGCCGGTAGTTGTTGGGAACACTAAGCTCGAAGTTGTTGACGAGTATGTTTACCTGGGACAAATAGTCCGACTAGGTAAGTCCAACTTCGACCGAGAGGTCAATCGACGGATTCAACTCGGTTGGGCAGCGTTCGGGAAATTACGGCACATCTTCTCGTCAGGTATACCTCAAAACTTGAAAACGAGACTGTACACCCAGTGCGTGTTGCCAGTGATGACATACGGAACTGAGACGTGGTCCTTCACTGCTGGCCGGATGAGGAAGCTCAAGGTCGCTCAGCGAGCTATGGAGAGGGCTATGCTCGGAGTTTCTCTGCGTGATAAACTCAGAAATGAGGATATCCGCAGTAGAACTAGAGTGACCGACATAGCCCAACGGATTAGTAAGCTGAAGTGGCAATGGGCCGGCCATATAGCTCGAAGAACCGACAACCGATGGGGAAGAAAGGTTCTCGAGTGGCAGCCTCGTACCGGCAGGCGAAGTGTAGGGCGTCCCCCCACTAGATGGAGTGACGACCTGTTAAGATATGCAGGAAGTCGATGGATGCAGGTGGCTCAGGACCGTGCTTTGTGGCATTCTTTGGGGGAGGCCTATGTTCAGCAGTGGACTTGTGAAGGGCTGTAATGATGATGATGATGATGAAGACATTATCAGCATATTGCAAAATTCTACACTTTGAAATGGACTGGTCTAAATCTGACGTATAAATATTGTATAATAAAGGACTTAAAACGGAGCCTTGCGGCAGGCCTTTGAAAACCTTGCGAGTATATTTTAAATCATCATCAATTTTAATATGTATATACCGATCTAGGAATAAATTGATAATCAAAGTTTTTTGACATATTAAGCTTAAACATCTTTTCTCTAAGGATGTTAACCCATTCGTTGCGGTGCACGCACTTCTTAGGCGTTAATTATTATATAGTTATTAATAAAAGTTAATTGTCATTCTTAGGCGGATGACACCGATCGGCGTAAATTATATTTTATCCATAACTAGGCCAATTTCTATTCTAAAGGGATATACTTTTTATATGTGCATGTTTTACATACATACAACATCATTATAGTTTCCGTTTCTATAAATAATGATTTTAGAAAAATAACAAAACTATCCTCAGGCGCTGAAAATGCCGAACGGCGTCTTCCAGAGGTTATAAACATTGAAAACATTTCGATTAAATATTTATATATTATTTATTTTAGCTAGGTATTTTATGTTATAGAATTAAAAAAACAGTAATAGGTTCAGCAATCTTCATTTTATAGTTGATAGTTAAACATTTTGCTGCGTTGATATGATTCGCTAGTTTTTTTTTTATATATTCTTCATCGTCTCTAGTGTAAAAAGGAAAAAAAGAGCACCCAGAAAATTAAAACGAAAACGGCTTATTAATAATATCCAACATCTTGGATTGTTAAAATCGTTCATATATGTAATCATTGTTTCGCATACTTGTGAGAGTAGGTACTTAAACAAAACTACAACTACGTAAGTGTTCATAATACTTATTTAATAATATCAACAATCATCAAACAACATGTAGGCTCACAGCGTACCTATGCCACAACATTATTCCGAGTTTTCTTAGTTGGGTAAATTTATGTCGTTCACATTCTATTGGTGACGTACTTTCCTCACAAGATTTATTATATTAACATATGTTACAGATCTTTTTTTCATTGGAACAAGATTTAATTCGTAAGCGATCAGTTGAGCAAACGCTTTGTTTCGGTGGTCAGTTGGTTCCCCGTTTTCAAAATTCAAAATTGGGTAATTGTGATACGTCACATTTATACTCATTAGATTCGAAAATGTTGCGTTTATATAAATTTACATCCTGAATGCCCTGTGACGATACCTGTGTCTCTTTATTTTGTCTAGATGTGACTTTTTTCGCATCAACATTATCAAGATGATAATGTTGATCATCACATGGCTTTCCTTTTAGCGAACCAAATTGTCTCACACCGTCACTCAATAAACTCGGTGACCATGGTTGAGCCTCACCTTCCAAGACCACCAAGATAAATTCATTATTAATTATTAAGTGAAACAAACGATGCACTAGAAATAGTATGTAACTGAAAACCCCTCTCTTCCTTTCAACTACTAATTAAAAACACTACTTTTTATACTTAATACATTTAAAATTGTAGACTAAATACTATTATTAAAAGTATTTTTAACTTAAAAAAAAACAGAAAAAAGGTTTGCAATCCCTGGTCATGTTTCAATAATATTAATATAAAAACCAATTTCGTTATTCAAAGTGTAATTAGAAATCTTTCTATAATGTGGAAAATATCCCTTACTGAATATATACTATATACTGAATAGAATAGAAACAAATTCACTCACTATTTCCAGCCATATTTATGGTAAATAGGAAATCGCTAATATTTTTAATAAAAATTCACTGTTTTAATAACAAAATAATTTATTATATACAAATGTAACTTGGCCACTGAATACGCAGTCACTTGATATGGCGTAGACTGATAAGCGTCAATAAAATTCTGTCTAAACAAGCAAGAATCATTTTCATGTGCGGGAAACGCCGATCGGTGTCAAAGTGTTTAAATATGAGATGCGTCCGACGCCTATCGAAGTTAGTTCTTTAAGCCCGCCCCTGCGTAATAAAGGCGATTTTTCGAGCCGCATTGAATGGGAGAAGAAATGTCAAGGAAAGCAGCAAGGACCGATTCGTTTCTCGAAAATGCTAGTCTAATATCTGTGGTGAAGATTGAAAGGCTGTCATATGTGCTTTTACCTTTTCTGAATCCATATTTAGTATTTGATAACAATCCATAACTTTTTACATACCATTCAAGACGATTCTTGATCATGTGTTCAAAGGTTTTAATTATAGTTGAGGATGGAGCAATCGGTCGATAGGAAGAACCATCGTTATGGTTTTTGTTAGGTTTTAAGATAGGAATAATTACTTCAGTCCGCCAAGAGTCAGGAACAAAACCTATGTCAAACAAAGTGTTAATGATATTTATTTATTTATTGCATTTACATGTGATTTTTTGTGACACATTACAGCACATGCACCCAGCAACGGTATAACAATATGGAATAAAGCTAGCCCTAATTTCTAATACCTTAATTGTAATATTAATATTTATATATTTTTATACATTACAGGTATTATTGTAGTATTTAGTATACGTTATATTACTATTTTTATTTATTTATTTCTATTTTACATAATATTCATCTATGGTAACATTTCTTAATCAAAAAGCTATTTAGTGCTCTAACAAATTTCTTATATTATTCCATCTCTCTTATATCTGTGGGTAATGTATTATATAATTTAACTGCCATGGAATATGGTCCAGAACTGTATAAAGATAAAGTGGTTTTATGCAATATTAATTTATTTCTCTTTCTTAGTTGTATATTATGTCTATTTATACTATTATCACCAGCTTTTTTAATTTTTTTTAAATAGTAGGTTAAAATTTGATCGTTATATTTGGCAAGTAATGAATATGGAATACCGTAGACCAGGTGCTGAATCGTAAACGTGAGAAAGGACAAGCTTTAATTCATATAGAGCACGTATGGACAACCTTTGACATGTTGAGGGCCAAACTTTAGCGTGCAAATTCGTTCGCGGGCCGCGTTTTAAAGTACTTAGTTAGATTTGCAATTGTTACAAACTACGAAAGTTAAATACACCGAAATCAATGAGACACTTGAGCTTGAATTTGGGAAACTAATCCATTGATATTTGGATTAATTCCACTGATACAAAGACGTAAAGAAATTTCCATTTATTAACTTTCATCAATGAAAAGAATTGTTCGCATTTATAAGTACTGCTAAACGCACAACCATGCGAATTTTCTAAGCTGCGGAAAATTGTCTATTTCTAGGTATTTTTTGTAGAAATCGCACAACGCTACGTCTTCAAATTTGGATTTTAGGAGTGAGTTTTCTTGAATCTCGATCAACTCCATTTGTAAGTGTATTGGAGCATTTTGTACATTATATTTTGTAGGAGTAGCAAATAAACTGAAACAGTTTCATCTTTTTGAAGTCGCTAAATCTGTTCGAATATTGTTCCGACAGTAACTTGAGTTCTTCAGCATACTGAGCATAAGCAATATTTTCATACGCAGAGAGCGCGTTGAAATGATAACTGTTACCAGACAGCATCTGTGACTCCCACAAGCGTAGTTTGATATGAAACGCTTTCAAATGGCTGTACAAATCATTTACTAACTGTCCTTGTTTTTGAAGTTTCAAATTTAAATCATTCAAATAGCCTGTAAGATCGACCAGAATTGCCAAGTCACATATCCATTTTGGATCATTTAATTCAGATAGTGGTTTATATTTTATTTTCATAAAGTCTGCTATCTCATTTCTAAACTTGTAAAACCGTTTCAACATATTTTTTGCACAGTCATCTGACTTCACAATAATATGTTACTTATATTCAGCTGATATTTCATCCAAAAACGCCTTGAACTGACGATGGTTAAGCCTTCGGGATCGAATAACGTTGATGGTTTTTATTACCACCTTCCTAACATTCTGGAGTCGAATGGACTTAGAACACAAGTTGGTGGATAATGCAATGAAGGACTATGAAATCATCTTTTTGTACGTATAAATCTGTTGCTTTTTCATTCAAAATTCCGATGAAACCTTTACGTAAGCCGACCATAGAAGGCGCACCATCAGTGCATACTCCAATTAATTTTGACCATGGCAAGCCAAAACTTGTGAATACCTTTTGAACTTCAATAAAAATAGTTCCTTTTAGCGACTGTAAAGCAAGCAATTCCTCAGTAACAGTAAACTCCTTATCAACACCTCGAATAAATATATATCATCTCCTGTAGTGGTTCCTTTTAGCGGTTGTAAAGCAAGTAATTCCTCAGTAACAGTGAACTCCTTATCAACACCTCGAATAAATAAAGCCAGTTGAGTTGTGTCAGACAAATCGGTGCCCTCGTCTAATGCTATGGAAAATGATTCAAAACCAGCCATACGGTCAGTCAATGTTGTCTTTATATCATAGCTATCATTTCTATATGTCGAAAAACATTTCGTCTTGACAAACTAATTTTTTCAAATTCATTTTTCTTTTCAGGACACAAAATACCGCAAACTTCTAACATACACTCCTTGATGAATTCTCCTTTGGCAAAAGGTTTTAATTTTAATGCCTTTGCCAATTTTGAGCTAAGTATAAAACTAGCTTTCACAACATTATCAAGTTGTGTTCTTTGTGTATGAAATATTTGTTGCTGTTTTTCCAAATTTGCGGTAAGCTTCTGGATTTCTTCTGCTCTTAAATGTGGCGTTCGAGTTCGAGTGAGTTCGAGTTAGTTTCGTTCGAGTTTGATGTTTGCCGCCTCACTGTCACTCCCGTGAGTATAAGTACCTAATGTAATATTTTTTTAATTGGGTTTTTTCAAAATTTCTCGCGGGCCAGATCATATCTTACAGCGGGCCGGATCCGCCCCGCGGGCCGGTTGTTGCTCATATATGATATAGTGAGAATGGACGTTCTATGGGATCAAAAAAGATTCACATCCTTACTATTATACTAATAATAATACTTTGAGGTAGCTCCTCTCTCGAAGGAGCTGAAGAGGGGGCAAGTTTGTCTAGAAAAGAATTTATTGATTGAGAGGGAAAGGCACCACTGTAAGAACAAGATGAAAAACAACAGCGAAATTTTCTTATATTGTGCCGACAACTGATGAATGAACTGAGGGAGATATTGAGAGAGGAAGGTCACTAAATAATAAAATATGTCGAGTAAATTAGACTTTATTGCACAGAAACAGAAACAAACTTTTATTCAATATAGATTATAAATAATACTTATTGGAAGTCACTCTTTTGTTTAATTACCACTGGTTCGAAAAAAACCTCTGTCCTGGGAGAGACTTAAATAACAGCTTACAATCATGTATGTTACACAATTAACGACACACCAAATTAGAAATAACTTGGTAGCGATCACCTTATTTTCAGGGGTTATTATCATCCATAAATTCCTTAATATTATAATAACACTTTTTATACAAACTTAGTTTAATAAAGTTTTTGAAATTTGAGCAGGTCAAATTTTGTATATTTTCTTGAATTTTGTTGTAAAAGCGTATACATCGCCCCAAGAATGAATTACTGACTCGATGGAGTCGAGTAACTGGTACTACTAACTTGTGTCTGTTCCTAGTATTTATGGTGAATGAATATCACTTATTTTTGGAAAACTATTTATATTTTTGTGGACGTACATTACATTTTCATAAATGTAATGTAGCTGTCAGCTGCGTGTCCCCATAGCAAAATACCATAAGACATTATGCTATGAAAATAGCTAAAGTAAACTAGTCTAGCTGTTTCAACTGGTAAGACTTCTAATCTTTTTTGCAGCATATGCTGCAGAACTAAGTCTGCTTGCTAATTTTGATATATGGGGGCTCCATTGAAGCTTGGCATCTAATGTGATTCCAAGAAAAATGGTGGTATCTACAAGACTCAGTTTCTCCCCATTTAAAATTACATTAGTCATAAATTGATATTTCGTTTTAGTGCCATTTAAATGCAAATTATTAATATTGAACCAATTTAATAATTTAGATATAGCATTATTTACTTCGTCATATTTTAGTAACTGTCGTCTTAATTTGAAAACTAAAGTAGTGTCATCAGCAAATAATACTATATCATGGTTATCCCTACTATGTAAGGTAAGTCATGAGTGTATAGAAGAAACATAAAGGGGCTGAGAATTGAGCCTTGAGGCACGCCCATTTGTACCATCGACCCGGAAGAGCTAATACTGTTAATGACAACTTTTTGCCTTCTCTTAAATATGAAATAATTTAAGAGCATCACTTCTTACACATTAGTATTTAAGTTTCCTGATTAATGTTTCACGGTGAACACAATCGAAGGCCTTGGATAGGTCACAGAATATAGCCAAAGCATCCTGTGAATTCTCCCATGCATTAAATATATATTTAATCAGCTCAACACCGGCATCAGTTGTTGAAAGATCCCCTGTGAAACCAAATTGATTTTTATGAAGTAAATTATTTATATTAAAGAAATTTAACATTTGATGAAGAATAATTTTTTCAAAAATCTTACTAAGTATTGGTAGTACAGAAATAGGTCTAAAATTGGTGGGGTCTAATGTACTACCAGATTTATAAAGGTATTACTTTACTATGCTTCATTAAATCAGGAAACACACCAGATTCGATACTAGTATTAAAAATAATAGCTAAATGATACACATTTTAAAGCAAAAGGAAGTCTTCTATTATTATTGGCAAATCGAGTGATAATATTTCAGACGTCTGGGGTTATCTCTGAATGAATATTTAGAAGAGCTAAACCTGTCAGCCTCTCATCTAAAATGTTTGCTCTCAATCAAGTTTTTACACGCCTTAGTGTAGAAAATGATCTCTCTGATGACGCACCGCTTATAGGAAGAGGTGCCAGAATTTTCAGCAAAGTTTTATATTTGGGTAGAGATCATCGTCGCAAACTTCGATTTTAGATACCACACACTTAGGGAATTTTGTATCACTATTTTCTTTAAGCTCCCGTTTCTACTTTGTAATCCATAGCTGATATTCTGTCACGAGAATGGCAGCAGGAACACTCAAGGAATGGGAATAGTATGCTGATACCTTCTTCATATTAAGAAGATCTTCTTCTGTATATCCAGATTTTGGCATAAAAATGGCTAATCTGAACAGGTTCATCGTATTAGCAGAAATTCGGTCCTGTAGTCCAGTCATTATGCTATCTATCAGTGGAATATAAACAGTTCTCCGAAAATATTCCTCGTCATTTCATTGATAATTATCGCGAAGAGTCTGCCGAGGCGGAGTATGAGGCCTCATAATACGAGGGTGGATTGAAAATTACTCGGCCTAACCAAGAAAATAAACAAATACTAAATCAGTTATATTTTTATTTTTCTACATAATCACCATCAAGTTCAATACACTTTTGCCACCTCCCCTTCCAAGCATTTAGACCGTTGAAAAAAAATGATTCTTCCTTAGAGTCAAAATATGCGTCTACAGCTGCTTTGACCTCGTCGTTTGTCGAAAATCTTTGACCTCCCAAGTGCTTTTTTAGGTTAGGGAACAGAAAGAAGTCTGATGGTGCCAGATCAGGTGAATACGGCGGATGCGGTAACAGTTCAAAGCCACAGTTGTGAATTTCAGCCATTGACTGTACTGACGTGTGAACACGGGCGTTATCTTGATGAAACAGGACTTTTCTTCTGAGCATTCCTCGACGTTTTTCTTTTATTTCCTCTCGTAAACGACGTAGTAAGGTGCAGTAGTAATCAGAGTTTATATTCTGACCCCTTTCAAGATAATCAATCATAATCACACCTTTCGAGTCCCAGAATACTGAAGCCATCACCTTTTTTGCCGACAAAATCGACTTAGCCTTTTTAGGGGGTGGTGAACCAGGTCTTCTCCACTGTTTTGATTGTTGTTTTGTTTCCGGTGTACAGTAATGAACCCATGTTTCGTCCATAGTAACAAAACGATTCAAAAAATCATCTGCATCGGCTTCAAATAACTCCAAACAGTCGCGTGAAATAGTCAATCGCGTCCTTTTTTGTTCAACTGAAAGCAGTCGCGGAACCCACCTCGCAGACACCTTGTGGAAACCCAACTCGTTGACAATGATGTTTTGAGTTCGTTCATAAGAGATGCCTATAATCTCGGCTATCTCTCTAATTTTTAATCTGCGGTCTCCCATTATTAAATCAAGTACTTTTTTAATATTTTCGTCAGTAGTTGACGTCGAAGGCCTTCCAGAGCGGGGTTCATCTTTCACACTCTCTCTACCACGCTTAAATTCTGCTATCCATTTTTTGACGGATGAATATGACAGAGCACAATCGCCTAATGTACTGACCATGTCATCATGGATGGCTTTTGATGATAGCCCCTTCTTATGGAGGTACTTAATGACGGCACGCTGCTCGATTTGCTCCATTCGCGGAAATTATGTCCGATTACTTTGTTAATAAATTTATAAAATCACAACTAATTATCGCACACGTTTCGAACTTCACACAATGAACTAGTCTGAACTGAACTAAATAATGTGGGTAGATTTGATTTTTAGAATTGAATGGATCTGTGTTAGGCCGAGTACTTTTCAATCCACCCTCGTAATTATATCCAGTTTTTCAGTTAGCTCTTGTGCCTCGACAGAGAAGTTGTGAAAATTTCCTTCGGCATTTTCCTGTTTACGTAGCATAACGTTAATTACATAAATTTTTGTTAGTGCATCACATATTTTCACCAATGAGTCGCCTTGCAATTGCAAATAACCGTCATGATGTTGTACCCATCGCGTGTCACATAAACTTCCCAGTTTGCTACCAAGAACGTTTTTAAAAACTCTGCTTCTCTTGGCTGAATCATTAGCAAATGCCACTAACTATTTCTTTGTTGCATTTCTGCAACTATTGACATTCGATGACTTTGCTAATGAGTTATTGAGGATATGATTATTACAAGGGCATTTTCGGGCATGGGTAGCAATTTTGGTTAGATCGCTTATAGCTTCTTTAACCTCAGAGGCCATAACCGCGCAACTATCTGTGCCGATTTCAACGCAGTTTGATAAATCCAAGCCAAATTTCTATGACAATATGCGGCAAAGCAACACCTGTAAGCATCGGCTCATCGTTATGCAGCACAACTTCTAATTTCTGAGTATGTCATCATCACAAAATAAAACAAAGTCCTCTCGTATGATATTATTTTTAAGATATCGAAGTGATAAACTGAGTTGTTCTGTCACTGAGATGTCGGTTGTTTCGTCGAATATAATAGCAAAATATTTAGCCTCTTTTACATTATTTATTATAGTTTCCTGTATTTCTTCATTACAGAATTCAATTATTTCATTTTGTATCCTCTTACTTATGTATGCAGCATTTGAAGAGCTTTTTAAATGTTGTTCTAACATTACATCACCTGCATCGATCCGAAACTTTAATAAAGCCCTAAAATTTCCTTCATTCACAGAACCACCAGTGTCATCTGAGTATGGCAAAGCGGGCCTGAATCACGATGACCTCGGGCAGGGAAGGGCAATGTTTTGTTGTCCACATACGAGGGCTGCACTAAAAGTATCGGGAATAGAATGTTTCCACTGTTCCTGTCATATTAAAATCTTTTTAATTGAAAAGTACTTGGTTTTATAAATCGAATACCATTTATTTATTTAAAAAAAGATTCTCGGTCTTGCCACAAGGTTTTATCAAACTTGTTTAGTCGTTGAGAAAATGGAATTGACTCGAGAAAAATTCAAGAGCGATGATTTATTATGACTTTCGAAGTGGATTAACACAAAAACAGTGTGTTAACCGGATGATTTCTGCATTTGGTGATGAAGCCCCATCCAAAACCACAATTTATCGCTGGTTTGCTGAATTTTAACGTGGACGTGTCAAGCTCAGTGATGATCCCCGTCAAGGTCGTCCAAAAACTGCAGTCACCCAAGAAAACGTTGATGCTGTGCCTAAGCTGATTGAGGAAGATCGACATGTGACATACCGCGAAATTCAGGCAACTTTAGACATTGGCATGAGTCAAATACAAATAATCTTGCATGAACAATTAGGTGTAAAAAAGTTGTTTTCCCGATGGATACCGCATTCGCTCTGTGAAGAGCAAAAAGCGGCTCGCGTTACTTGGTGCGTCAGAACTCGAAAGATTCCACGCAGGATCCTCAAATGCTGTATACAACATCGTATCAGGTGACGAATCCTGGATATACGCGTACGAACCCGAAACAAGAAACCAGTCACGAGTTTGGGTGTTCGAAAATGAGTTAAAGCCAACAAAAATTGTTCGTTCACGGAGTGTTGCAAAAAAAATGGTGGCCACGTTGTCTCCAAAACCGGCCATGTTACGACTATTCCTCTTGAGGGACAAAGAACGGTTAATGCAGAATGGTATGCTAGCATTTGTTTGTCACAGGTCGTTTCTGAACTCCGTAAAGAGAACTGCAACCGCCGCATCATCCTCCATCACAACAATGCGAGTTCTCACACCGCACACAGAACAAAAGAGTTTTTAGAGCAATAAAACATAGAATTATTAGACCATCCGCCGTACAGCCCCGACCTAAGCCCTAATGATTTCTATACTTTCCGTTCGTGTCGTGAAGTCGTTTAGTATTAATAATTTGCTCATAGAGGACATCCAGATTCCGAACAGTTATTTATAGGTCAAAGAAACACTTTTTCCGTTGTCTCCAAAACCGGCCATGTTACGACTATTCCTCTTGAGGGACAAAGAACGGTTAATGCAGAATGGTATTCTAGCATTTCTTTGCCACAGGTCGTTTCTGAACTCCGTAAAGAGAACTACAACCGCCGCATCATCCTCCATCACGACAATGCGAGTTCTCACACCGCCCACAGAACAAAAGAGTTTTTAGAGCAAGAAAACATAGAATTATTAGACCATCCGCCGTACAGCTCCGACCTAAGCCCTAATGATTTCTATACTTTCCCTAAAATAAAGAATAAATTGCGTGGACAGAGATTTTCATCACATGAAAAGGCTGTGGACGCCTACAAAACGGCCATTTTGGAGACCCCAACTTCCGAATGGAATGGTTGCTTCAATGATTGGTTCCATCGTATATAATAATGTGTCAAATTTCGCGGAGAATACTTCGAAAAGCAATAAATACATTTTTAAATAGTAATGTTGTGTCACTTCCTTGATTCCCGAAATTTTCAGTGCCGCCCTGTATATTATAGTTTTAATTATAGGTATCAAACGATCCCTATTCTCTTTTACTTGTTTTTCCCTTTGTGATGATATTTGATTTCTTATCTCGATTGAAGAATAATGGAAACCGAGCAGAAATATTTTTCCAGCTTCTACTGCTTTTTTGTGATACTGGTTTTTTCGTGGACTGCAAAAGCACCTTTAGCGCCCAAACGATCGTCAAAATGTTTTAACTGCTCTATAATTAATATTTTTAATGGCGCTTCCTTTTGGCGAGACCTTTTCTTGCAGTGGTGTTGGCAAATAACACACAGTACTTGCAAAACAGACCGCGGTCTTTATGTAAGAGAACCAACCAGTGATATTTATCAGAATGAGA
Source organism: Parnassius mnemosyne (assembly GCA_963668995.1). NCBI lineage: Eukaryota > Metazoa > Arthropoda > Insecta > Lepidoptera > Papilionidae > Parnassius > Parnassius mnemosyne. Next base: position 14,672,821 of record CAVLGL010000086.1, read on the forward strand.
CCGCTGAGCATACTTTTTTAAGTCCTTTCCTTTTTTACGCACTATACTTTATGGAAAACCATAATTTACAGATGTAATCCAATGTCTTTCCAGCAGTGCAGCTCTCGTAAAGTCTTCTAGAAGCTCGTTACAATTAAGATGATAGCCAATATCTTTCTCATGAGATGTTGAAAATGTTATTTCATTTATAGTACTATTATCGTTAGTAGAAACAATATGGAATATGTTAGGACAAGGAGATGCATTGGCATCATTTCCGGACAAAGCACATTCATTAGCAGGATTGATAAGATTGTTATTAGTGGTATCTGGGATAACATGCTCGTCTTTATCACTTGTTTTTAATTTTTTGTTAAAAAAGCTATGAATTGTTCTCAAAGTTCGTTTCGAACCACTCGCCAAAAAATCATCCTGCCACCAACAAAACAGAAAACATAAAATATTAGGGATATTTTACCAAAAAAGGATATAGTACCAAAATAAAATAAGCTTCTCCTACTCCGTGGTTCTGAAACCAGGGAGTTAGAGTAGGTAAGGTAATGGCACCTATAGATGACATATTAAGGATTTTTTTCTATATCTTGCACCGTGGAAACCACAAATTACAGAATTTCTCATGACTGTTAGTGCTCAAACAGGCTTTGAGTATTTGTCTATCAGCTAGAAAGTTTTCAGCGCCCTGCGTTTACATAGATGTAATGGAACTAATTTTTTTTTAATCACTCAATTGGCCCCTATAGATGACATTCAAAATTCGTTCGGTTCCTAAAGATGACAATGACGGCACCTAAAGAAAAAAATAAAAAGCCAAATTAGCAAAAATAATAACACATTTATTTTAATTAGAATAAAGAAATTAAAGATTTGCAACCTGGGGCACATCATAAATCTCCCTAGTTGAACTAAATTTGGTGGGCGTTTTTATTTTGCCCACAACATCGTCCCAAGCATAAAATAACCGATCCTCCCTTTGAGGCCATTTCCACAGTCGCCCATGACGCACCATGGCAGTCACGACGACTCCATCTTCTTTGACAACGATTATCCTACCAGGAAAAATCTTATTTTCGTATCTTACGGCAACATACTCCCCAACCTCCTTCCTTGGGGCTTGCAGCTCATTATCGGAGGATCCTGAGCTTTTTTCATCCCATTCACCTCCAGACGACGATTTCAAACTCCCAGCTTCGTCATTTGATGAAGCATCTGAATCTTCACTTTCTTTAGTTTTTCTAGAAGAGGTAAAGAGGCGCCTCGCGGCGTTTTTGCACTTCTCGTCCTCTTTTTCTTGCCTCTTTTTAAGCCTAGCCGCCAATCGTTTTTGTTTCTCCTCATCTTACTGTTTCTTCAGATTTAACTTTTTCTGGTGATACTCCTGCCACTGAGGGGATGAAATCACCGAAGGGATTTTTTCCTTCGACCTTCTCTTTTTCGGTACCGTACTTTCCTTTGGCCAGAAAAGGCATCTTTTAAAAGGCGACGGGATATAAGATGATGTAGAAGGAATAGGAGTTCCCGAAGCCTCTAAAGGATCAGAAACTTCCAAAGGAGCAGGAACTTCCATTCCGTCTTCAACAGTATCTAAAGGAACAGAAACTTCTAAAGGGACAGCAATTTCCATTCCATCTTCAACAGGATCTAAAGGAGCAGAAACTTCCAAAGGAGCAGGAACTTCCATTCCGTCTTCAACAGTATCTAAAGGAACAGAAACTTCTAAAGGGACAGGAATTTCCATTCCATCTTCAACAGGATCTAAAGGAGCAGAAACTTCCAAAGGAGCAGGAATTTCCATTCCGTCTTCAACAGGATCCTCTGCATTTGCTAAAGGGGCTTCCAAAATAGTCACAGTATTTTTTTCTAATCCTGTTGTCACCTTCTTCCATAGCTCGTACAGAGAATGGTCGGTAACAGGGATGGAATCTTTATTCCCACTAAAAGAAGCAATTTTTTCTGCCCTGATTACTGTCTTCAGCCACGGAATACAATTAGGACAGCACAAATTAGTTTCTGTATTGGGTTCAGTTGCCTTCGGTGGCGCAGCAGGCCTAACAGTGACTTCCAAAGGGTTCCAGGGCACTAACCCACATTTTTTGAACCCATTTGCCAAAATTTCTGGCCGATACACATCCAATAAAAGTTGATCAAGTAAGGCGCAAAAATTACTTTTTGACACTTCACCACCGCTTAATCGATGTTGTAAAGCTTTCTCCTTCCACGAAGCTTTAAGCGTATGAAATACGGAGACGTCCATCGGTTGCAGCAAATGGGTAGCGTTGGGGTATAAGGCCACTAAAACGATGTCATTTTGGCTGCAAAGCTGACTAACCTCCATAGATAGATGGGAGACGTGGCCATCGACAAAAAATAGTACTGGCCGCACTATCTTTTCTTTTTCCAGCCATGGAATGAACTGGTTTCCAATGTACTCATAAAAAATTGCGCAGGTCATCCATCCCTGCTCACTTTTTCCTATAGCCCATGATGTGGGCACATTTACGGTGATATGGAGCGGAATACGTGTATAACGGAAGACTACCAAGGGTGGTGCAAGATCTCCATTAGCATTGCCCGTAAAGAGAACTGTAATGCACTCTTTCTCGTCATTACCAACCGCTTGATAAATATTTTTACAACCGCGTTCAGCCATAACTTTTCCGGCTTTTGGTTGCAAGAAAAATGCTGTCTCATCAGCGTTAAATACGCGTTTGGGGTCATCCAAGACGCTCGCCAATCCGTTTCCCTCTAAATACGTATAAACGTCATTCTTCCAGCCGTCTAATTGTTCGTTTGTTATTGAGCTCCTGCTCTTTGTTAAATTTTGGGCAACGCGATTAGAAATCCGAGGGTGTCTACTCATAAAACTGCCATACCACTTTTTGGATGGAACCCTATCACGGAAAATGTCCTTCCCTAATTGAGCGGCTAATCTTTGCATGCTTATTAAAAAGGTTCCTTTCGAAACGGGAAATCCTTTTCTCGCTAATTCAAGGACCCATTCCTCAATTTTCAGTTCCTCATCGGCCGTAAAAGCCGTACGGGCTCCCATTTTTCTTGATATTGGGTTGATCCCTTTGACCTTGCTCCGAAGTGTAGAGCGGGGTATTTTGTACTTCTTAGCAGCCGCGTACACAGGAACCCCACGCATCACGTCATCCAGGGCTTTTGTCATAACTTCTTCATCATACTGCAGAATTTTTGTGGGAGGCATCGTCTTCATTCACCTAAAAAAATAAAAAGTTACTTAGGGTTACGTATGCATAACCTAAAGATGACACGCTAAGAACCTAAGGATGACATAGCTGTCAGCTTAAGGTTCCTGGACAACTATTGCACCGAAATAAAAATTCTACATATTCTTTTTATTTTTTAACTTCTATAGCACTGAAGCATCAATCGGGGCTAAAAAACTTTAAGATGACAATACGATCATCTTTAGGAAACTGCGCCTCTTAAGGAACCTAAACATGACACCGCCTTTGCAACCCCAACCCATAACCAAAATGACTGTGCAAAGCGCTTTGTTGTGAAATTAAGTCTAACAATGACAAAAACTTATTTAGGTAAGTATATCATTGCGATAAATATCGAGATAAAAAAACTTAAATAGTAAATACACTTACCTTAACCAAATCAATCAAAAAAACAGCAAATGATACAACCACAAACATAAACAAGACCGTATTATGGAAACCACAATGGCGTTTGATTGTTTTGTTATGTTGTCTCCAGGGAGAAGAATCAGTGTTGTCAGTGCAACAAATAAAATTCCCGCTACTTTTTTAAAACTCTTGTTTTTTGAAAGGTTATGAGACACTGTCATCTTTAGGTGGTATGTCATCTATAGGTGCCATTACCTTAAAGGGAGATAACACTGCTCAACTGATTTATGATGATGATTGTCATATTTTTTGCTATTGATAATTGTGGCCACTTTAGGCAATAGCAAAAAATATGACAAAAATATAAAATATAAGCAAGGTCGGTAAATCTCTAACAAACATTAATGCCCTTTTCTAGTGCATCAGGCTGCGTTTTTTTTACCCTACTCTTCACCTTAAGTTAGGGTTGGTAGGAGTTATCCTTTGGAATAGCAATATTAGTATGAGAATTATTAAGTATCATGAATTTCTGTGAGACTTATAAATGAAAGTATTTTTATGATTTTAGATAATTTTATGTAAATTTTTGAGATCTTCCATTACCAAGCACAGATCGCTTTTAGCCCTCGCATTTTTTTGTAAGAATTTGTGGACCTTTTTCATAGAACATATTAAAAAAAATTATCGGCTAAAAGCTAAGCTACCCACTGGTTATTTGGAGTAATATCACGTTAAATGAGTAACGAAACTATCAGTTATCACTATAACTACTTACCTACTAGCAATCAAACCCTAAAACAGTTTTCATGAACAATTTTAAAACTGTTTTACGAAAATTTAAGCAGTTATGGTTACAGTTAGGATTTATATTTTGTACTAAAATAAATGCATGAATTCCATGATCAAGTGGGAAATGGGCGATACACATGACATGATCTTACTCTGCCCTGCCAATCCAATACACTGTAACTTTTGAAAACCACATGTGAGATTTTAGACGACATATGTTTTTGATACTTGATTGCTTTTTTTATTGATTACTGTTCATTATTGTATTATTTTATGCATTCAATAGTAGGTATATATCTCTAACTCCATAGCCAAGTAGTGTTTTTTTCATAAATTTTGTAAGATAAAAAGATATTGCCATTAACTTGTATTGACAAGACAGAGTTGCCAAGTTTAAGTACAACTATAACAATGCAAAAAACTGTAAAACTAATTACAGTGTTTTGTCTTGTTTAAAAGTAGGTAAATAATTATGCCATAACACTGTATCCAATGATACAGTGTTTTAAAAATACCAACAAAATGTTTTAATGTAGGTAGATACTTTATTAGGCAGCTATTTGTCAAATTTTGTAAATAAAATCAAATACAGTTATATAACATAAACTTTAATGACGAATCATTAATTATAATGTCTTCTAATATTTTTATAAAATAAAACATTAACAGTCAAAAACATTTAGCGAAATATAACACAGTCTTCTATTTTTACGAACATATTATTTATACTTATTAATTAGTAACATTTGACGAAACATAACAATATTTTTTTTTATAAAATTAACATAATAGTAAAATTTTGCGAAACAACATATTCTTCTAATATTTTTTAAGAACTTACACAATATAAACACAACCATATATAGTCTTCTATGAGATCCATCATTTAATGAAAAAAAAAACAAGTATTGATTCTGATTTGTGATATGACTGAGTTACAAATCAGAATCAATATGTATATCGAGATCAGGCGCATCTGACTCCTCAAGGGCTTCATAAAAAGTTCGCCGCAATACAGACATAGATTTTGCAAGTGTTAGTAATTCCTTTATTTAACTTCATTCACACCTCTTGGCTTTTTTTTCTTTCTATCATATTTATAAGATCTAGCTCTTCACCCATTTTCTTTCTTAAATCTCTTTCAACCTTTTTCTTTAAAATATGTAGTTCTTGAAATTCCCCATTGTAATCATTTTTGGCAAACATGGAGAGTTTACCTCTTCGAAACTCAATAATTTTTAAATTTTGGATGTTCCAGTCTTTTGGAAGTGTAGTTTTACAGTCATTCGTAAAAAGTACCATATCTTTGTGCTGGAGCACGTCAACATCAAGGTTTTTTCTTGACTCCTTGATATTTGTAACGAAGTCTTCAATGTCATAAACATCACCTGATGTTTTTAATTTTTTTGTTATAGCAGCGTGAACTGCATCCGCAGCCATAAATGTATGGCCCGGTTCAAAATATTCTAATTTTAATGTTTGAATATCAGTTTTTCTATCGTTTACAACTCTGACTAATGCAGAAAAAGAATTTTGTTTTTATTTTGAGCATTGCAATTGTCCAAAAAGAAGTTTAAATGGTGTAGGTCCCTGCAATATTTTCTTATGAAATGAACATATGTCGTTGCTATGTTGTAAGCTTTCCTGCCGCTTTCGCCTTCATGCCACAGGATGCATACAGCATTTTTATTTTTACTAGGCGACACAAATGACTCGTTAAATAGAACAAGTTTTCTTAAAAAATAATAATCTTTTGTTCTAAGAAGTGGCATGCATATAGCTTTTTGCATGTCGACGGTGAACTCAGCTTCCTTTCCTTCCGAATTATTACTTCGATCTTCTGCTAAACTTAAATCTCTTCGTGAATTGCGTTTATTTTCTAAGTGCTGGTCTATCATTTTACACTCTTTACAGTTACAAGGAAGTGGCAGTATCTCATGAGCTATTTTATGATTTTTACATTTAGTGCATATATCTTGAGGTAATTCTGCTGTTGTATATCTTGAGGTAATTCTGCTGTTGAGAGATTCAATTTTTTTCTCATAGTATGAAAATGAGTCCAACCACAAATCGTCGTATTATTTTCTTGGCAATACCGTTTAAAATCCTTATATATAGTGGAAAAGTTTATACCTATAGGCAAATACTTTTGGTTCGGCGCATGGTTAATATTGTAATGTGATGGAACAGGGTTGTATTTCATAATAAATTCTTCTAATCGTTTTTCATACTCAGGTGGAAACTTGTTAGATGGTGCATATCGACGTCCTCGAAGATCGGGTGTAGCGCTTATCTTCGGATTTTTATTACTCTATAGATAGTTATTTTTCAAGACTGATTGCACAGCTTCATCGTTTGTATATCCCAAGTTCCTAAGAAAAAAAAAAACTTGCATACATTGACATAATTTAGGGACCATTTTAGTGTGTTATGTCTTCGAGAATTACCTTTTGTTTTAGTGCATGCGGTAGATAGCTTATCTTATTCTTGATATAAAGTTGCGGCGCCGTTGCCGGTCCAAGTTCCAAAATTGTGTCCAAATGGACTGCCATTCAGTCTCGGAAATCTTTTGAATGCATTGTTTTTTACATGAACAAGGTGGCAACAATGGATGTTTTAATCTTTGTGTCTCTAATATAGCTGCTGGGTCTCTATTGCGCTTAGGTTTCTTTGGTGTTTGACAGTTATCTTCGACGGCAGGTTTATCAATGGCGGTGGATTCTTCAAGGAAGCTACTTTTTTTTTCTTGTCAGCAGTTCTATTTCAATATGTGCAATAGGACTTACAGGAGCTAAGGAAGTAGACGGCTTTGGCGAAACTGAAGGTGGTGAAGAATGTGCTAAACAAGGTGCTGGTTGCATTTCAGTCGATAATTCAGTAGATATTATGTTTTGTGTCACAGTCAAAAGATTCAAAGTATCGAAATCATCTTCATCTAAATTATTTATCGATCCAGTAGCAATGTGTTCTTGGTTCTTTATTGACTGGATTTTTGTTTTAGACGTAAGATCAAAATATATATTAGATTGAACGCTATTAACATGAATATGCGAACTTGTGGATTGAAGAGTGAAGTGAAAATCTGTGGAAATATTTGAGACGTCTAAATTCTTATCAAAAATTAATGCAGGTACCAGTTGGGCGTAAACTCTTTCTCATAATTCTTCTGAAATGCATTCATTAAGTTGAGACTCACTTAATGGAATGATAGGACTTATAAAGTTTCTTGATCCTAAATCATCTTGAAGGTAATTTTCATACTCATTGTGATTATTGCGGTTTCTATTTTCTTTTTCTAGACAGTCACTTATCACATTGGACACAACAGTAACTGAGTCTGTGTTATTATAATGTTTAATATTTTGTTTTGACAGTCTAACTAGCATTTTACTTCGACTCGTATTCATCGTTAAATTAATACAAAATCACGGTAATTAAATAAAATACGACAGGCGATCACAGGGTAGGTACACAATAAATAACATAATCACCGATATCACTGCGCGTCACACGTAAACTGAACCGTCTTCAAACTTGACGAGAAGCCGGGGGGCCTCTATAACGATGCGAAAGAGCGAGATAGCATTCATGTTTATAGATCATATTACGCTGGCGGGACAATATCAACGTGCGAGTATACGCGTCAGTTTAAAACACTGTATCTCCAGCAGTGCGCGTAGTTTGTTACGTCCAATAGTGCTAAAATTTACTTCGTTACTTGAAATTAAGTTAAAAATATTGATTTCATAACTGTGGGATTTAATAATGAAGGAAAACGAGAGAAAATAACAATTTTAAAATATCGTTTTATTTAATTAAATTTTACAAAAGGTGTTCAAAGTGGCCACCATGGGCTCTAATACATGCTCTACACCTTCTAATGAATGATCGCTTTATTCTGCTTGCATGTCACATTTCAGTATTTTTTTTGTGCAGCCATTTGCACACGCTCCCGTAGCTGGTCCACTGAGGTAATAGGGTCTTTGTAGACCTTCTCTTTGAGGCATCCCTAGTAAAAAAAGTCGAGTGGGTTAAGGTCCGGTGATCGTGGGGGCCACAAAATTGTCCCTAATAGCCCGATCTATCTTCTGGGATACATTTCGTCGAGATAGTCTCGAACGCTACGGGCGTAATGGGCGGGGCAACCATCGTACTGAAGTCACATTCATCTTCTCTCTTCTAACGAAACGTTTTGCAATAAAGTGGGGAGATCGTGTCTTAAAAAATGTAAATAGCTCTCTGCGGTCAATGTTCCTGGTAATTCGAATGGACCCATGATGTTGCCGTTTAGGATCCCAGTCCAAAGGTTTATTTTTAATTGATACTGGGACCCATCTTCTCTCACCAAATGAGGGTTGGTGAGCTGCCAACTGTGCAGATTGTGCATATTTAAATATCCGTCTTTTTTGCACGTGGACTCGTCGCTCCACAGAATTTTATCAAAGAATTCAGGATCATTGTTCAATTTTCTTAGCATGTTTTCGCAGAATTCAACTCTTGCGGGATAGTCTTTTGGCAGCAAACATTGAACACGCTGATAACGAAATGGGTGTAAATTCTCTTGTTTTAATATCCTATGCACTGTTCTAGCCGATATGCCTGTGTGTCTTGCTATGGTGCGCACAGAGGTGGTCGTATCAGCTGCGATTTCATCATGTACATCCTCTTCATTATGTACTCGTGGCCTCCCGGAGCTTGTTCCGCCGATACCAGTTCTAGGTATTCTGCCTTCCATGAATGTATTATGCACGCGAGTAAACACTCGATAATCGGGATTGCGTGCATTAGGGAATCTTTCCCGATACAGTGCTGCAGCTCGATTGGCGTTACCACCACACTTGCCGTAGATGAACCCTCTATCACTCAAGAACGTGGATTTTTCAAATTTTTTGGATCTGGATTTTTAACGACAAAAAAATACACGTGTTTCGAAGTTAGTTTAGAAGTTATTTAAAAAAAGGGGAGTGTTGCTTTAAAGCAACACTGAACCATAAGACTAAAAATGTATGTTTGTCGACTATGAATTACTTTAGAAAGCTTTTTCAGAAAAAATTATGATAGGTGAAAATTTCTGAAACAATTCTTAGTTTTGGTATAACACAGTGCTACCCCACATTTCTCACACATGTTATACGTAAATCCAACGCACTTTGGAAGCTTGCATCTCATTTTTTTTTCAGACCATTGCGGCCAGTGGCCTATCTGGTCTTGGCGTACTGCCATTGGCGGTACGTATTGTGCAGGTCCTTTGCGCTTTTTGGCTTGAATCTCGGTGTCCAGCGAACGCCGGCCAGACATACCAGACTTTGTACCCATTTTACATAGGGTCACTGCAACCTCCTGACGAAAATCTGCTGATGATAAAATGCTTGATGCTGAATCGTTCTGAATTGTTCTGAATTGGCACCTGCCATCGTTTACTACGTAGCCGTATCTTATAGATGCCCATGATGCTGTCGATGAGGTCGACCCCACCCATGTGGCGATTGTACTCTCCAACTACATAGGGTCGCTTTATAGTCACATACTTTGACTTTTGCTTGTCCCATCTACGTACAACAGCTTCTGGTTTTTGACCAGCAAAAGTTGAAGGAAGGACGACTATTTTGTTGTCCTTCCAAGCAACAGTCGACACATCAATTCCGTTCACGTCAGCTACGTATTCTTCAGGATAATAAACGTTCGAAAATAACGTTCTTTTTTCATGATTTCCTTTTCTTGTTGCAATTTAGAATCTGGTATTCTATTTCTTCTTACTGTACCAAGACTGTGGATACCTTCTTTAGCCAAATACTCCAACAAACGAAGAGAGCTAAAATAATTATCAAAATAGACCTGGATTATGGTGTCTTGGAATAATGCGCGCTAGTCTTGTGACGATGTTGGATGATGCACCTAAATCAGGCTCTTCTTGTAGGACAACATTCTCCTTACCAGTTTCAATTTCAGTTTTATAGGCGAATCCAGAAACGCCACTCAACACGAAGATTTTGTAACCCCATTTGTGTGGTTTGTTGGAATTGTATCTCTTCAACGTATTTCGTGCTTTAGTGGAGCACATTTGTTCGTCAACGCATAGGTGCTCTTCCAATGGAACTTTCCTGTAGACCTCATTCAAAGAGTCCACCACCGGTCTTATTTTGAAAATTCGGTCATGTTCAGGGTTGTTTCTGGGAAGGTCCTTGCTGTTGTCATTGAAATGTAAAGTCTGGCGAATTTTCTCAAATTTTATTTAATGGCATAGTTTCTTGAATTAGTGTTGTACCTAGTATTGGGCTCCAATGATTGGTAACTCTAGGTAACTGGATAAGAGACATTACATATACCACACCTATGAATTGCCTGACATCCATTTCTGTCATACGCGAAGTGCTATTGAGATCCTTTTGAACTCGGTAAAGGTTTGTCTCTTCTGCAATCTTTTGTATGAGTTCTTGAGGAAACAGGTATAAAAAGAACTGTATGGGAGTATCAAGTTCTAGAAGATCAGGACCCAAGGTCTTATTTCCCTTGAACATGAGCTGCTCGGCATTCAACTCAAGATTTTTCTTCTTCCAGCGTAATATCAACTTGGTGGGCTTTTTCTTATATTGGGATTGTTCGTGCTCATTTGTTGGTTGTCTTGAGCTGGAGAAAGCTGAGGAACACTTACGTTTGATGGGGAAATTTCTGCGCTAGTCGATGGGTTTTCGTGGTCATCTTCTAAAGTTTCGATAAGAGAATCCATGTCAATGTCCAACGCCACATTGTCATCTTCGAATGTTTCCAGTTCGGGTACAAAATCAGGGTCCGCAAGGCTGTCATCGTCAAAATCTAGCCCATCCTCACTATCCGCACCATCTTCCAGCGCTGCAGCAATGTACTCGTCCGCAAGGGATTGCTTCCGAGCCCTCCTAGAACATAAAAAACTCCTATAAACACTTTTGCTCTCATACAGAACTACTTATAATAAATTCTCCTTTTCGATCAATGTTGCCTACGAGCAACAAACAAGAATTTTAAAAAATAAACAAAACAAGACAATAGTTTCGTAAAGATAACTTTAGATATTAAAATTCAGACACTTACCTATCCATGTTTCCAAAATAACACCAAAACACTTCCAAAAACGAATTATTTACTATTTTTCAAATCGAAGCACGGACGCACTTGTTCAAATTATCAACAACTGACAAATGAAGTTTGATTTGCGACTAGTAAAATTTATTAGTACTACTTCTTTACTTCGGTTTGTAGATCACGTACTACAGTGCAATATGACGACAAAAAATGAACCATTTTAATTTTATGGGAGGTCAAACGGTATGTTGCTTACAGTCTACAACATGCTACAGAGGGTTAAATGCATTTGGGCATAGTCAAAACTAGTGTATAGCTGAGGCATTGCAGAAAATAGAAAATCCAAATCACGAAGTAAATCAAGTCCGAAGTCGCAGCACAAAGTCGTTACACCAAATTAAAAAGTCCAAATCGATAGGCAAAATCAAGTCCAAGATCACAACACAAATCGATGAATTTCAATCTAAAGCAGGGTAAAACGATGTTGCACAGGATAGTAGTATGACAGCACACTGACTTAAAAAAATGCTTAGCCCACAAACCACAAATACGAGGGTGGATTGAAAAGTACTCGGCCTAACCAAGAAAATAAACACATACTAAATCAGTTATATTTTTATTTTTCTACATAATCACCATCAAGTTCAATACACTTTTGCCACCTCCCCTTCCAAGCATTTAGACCGTTGAAAAAAAATGATTCTTCCTTAGAGTCAAAATATGCGTCTACAGCTGCTTTGACCTCGTCGTTTGTCGAAAATCTTTGACCTCCCAAGTGCTTTTTTAGGTTAGGGAACAGAAAGAAATCTGATGGTGCCAGATCAGGTGAATACGGCGGATGCGGTAACAGTTCAAAGCCACAGTTGTGAATTTCAGCCATTGACTGTACTGACGTGTGAACACGGGTGTTATCTTGATGAAACAGGACTTTTCTTCTGAGCATTCCTCGACGTTTTTCTTTTATTTCCTCTCGTAAACGACGTAGTAAGGTGCAGTAGTAATCAGAGTTTATATTCTGACCCCTTTCATAATCAATCATAATCACACCTTTCGAGTCCCAGAATACTGAAGCCATCACCTTATTTGCCGACAAAATCGACTTAGCCTTTTTAGGGGGTGGTGAACTAGGTCTTCTCCACTGTTTTGATTGTTGTTTTGTTTCCGGTGTACAGTAATGAACCCATGTTTCGTCCATAGTAACAAAACGATTCAAAAAATCATCTGCATCGGCTTCAAATAACTCCAAACAGTCGCGTGAAATAGTCAATCGCGTCCTTTTTTGTTTAACTGAAAGCAGTCGCGGAACCCACCTCGCAGACACCTTGTGGAAACCCAACTCGTTGACAATGATGTTTTGAGTTCGTTCATAAGAGATGCCTATAATCTCGGCTATCTCTCTAATTTTTAATCTGCGGTCTCCCATTATTAAATCAAGTACTTTTTTAATATTTTCGTCAGTAGTTGACGTCGAAGGCCTTCCAGAGCGGGGTTCATCTTTCACACTCTCTCTACCACGCTTAAATTCTGCCTAATGTACTGACCATGTCATCATGGATGGCTTTTGATGATAGCCCCTTCTTATGGAGGTATTTAATGACGGCACGCTGCTCGATTTGCTCCATTCGCGGAAATTATGTCCGATTACTTTGTTAATAAATTTATAAAATCACAACTAATTATCGCACACGTTTCGAACTTCACACAATGAACTAGTCTGAACTGAACTAAATAATGTGGGTAGATTTGATTTTTAGAATTGAATGGATCTGTGTTAGGCCGAGTACTTTTCAATCCACCCAGGTATGAAAAGGAAAAGGATGTCTGTTACACGAGTGGATCACTAATTCGTCTTTCTTTTTCACTCATTGCATGAAAGATCAGGATAGATGTACCGTCGGTTTATTGTTGCTAGTGTAAGTAACCGATCTATTCCAAGAATTATATTCTCTACCTGGCAGAGGGGTCGTTTCTGCGAATTCAATGGGCTATGCAGGCCGTTGTTTCAAACAATTTTAAAAACAAGGTTTACATTAAACTACGTAGGCGGTCCCATAATGAATTGGCCTAACTATGAACCAATGAAGGAAATGAAACGAAACCAATTTTATTTTTCAATATAATCACAATGAATACTAACACACTTCTGACATCTGTGAATCAACATCTCTAAACCTTTATAAAAATAATCACATTTTTTATCCTCAAAATGACTGAAGACGGCCGCCTGCAACTCTTCATCGCTTGAAAATTTTCTTCCTCTTAAGTCCCGCTTTAAATTTGGAAATAAATAATAGTCGGACGGGGCCATGTCTGGACTGTAAGGTGGATGTTGAACTTCTGTGAACCCGCATTGACGAACTGCATCCTTCGAAATACCAGCGGTATGAACAGGGGCGTTTTCATGGAGCAACAGGACACCTTTAGACAGCTTGCCTCTTCGTTTTTCCTTTATCTTGTCTCGTAATTTATATATTAAAGAAGCATAATATTCGCCGTTCAAGACTGTATTACGTTCTTTAAAATCCACCATCAAAATGCCTTGAAAATCCCAAAATATTGTGCACATCAGTTTTTTAGTCGATTGTTGCACCTTTGCCTTTCTAGGGGGCTTTTCACCCTTATAACGCCATTCCATTGACTCGCGCTTGCTTTGTGGATCATAATACAAGATCATAGTTTCATCACCAGTCACTAGCCGCTCGATCACAGTCTTTGGATTTTCGCCACAAAGATCCAAAAACTCCGAAGCGCAGCGCACTCTTTCCTGTCTCTGTACCGCTGAAAGAAGTTTCGGTACCCATCTTGCACTCACTTTTTTCATGTGAAGATGTTCATGGATCGCGCGATGAACGGTACTCTTAGAGAGCCCAAGCCTTGCTGCAATTTCTCTAATCTTCAAACGGCGGTCACTCAGAACCTCCTCTTCGATAAGAGCAATCGTTTCAGGAGTGAGCACTTTCACAGGTCGACCGTCGTGGCCAAAGTCTTCGACGGTTTCTCTCCCGAGGCGAAACTCTTTCACCCAATTTTTCACTGTGCTATAGGAGGGGGCAGACTCCTTATACACGCCATCCAATCGTTCTTTTATTTGGGCAGGGGATAAACCTTCTTTAAACAGAAACTTTATGACACTTCGATACTCAGTTTTCGACATTTTGAAAAAATACGCGACTCTCGTTATTCAAATGCCTGTTAAACTAAGACTAAGCATTTCATGTCGATGCATGTTTCTTATATTAAGTGCACAATAAACGTACTATTTAATGCAACACAACATGTAGCGACATGTCGCGTTGAACTATATCAGGCCAGTTCATTATGGGACCGCCTGGTAGGCCGTTGAATTATTGTAATAGGAATTTCTTTTGTATTAAATGCTGGAAATACAGTGAGTTATACCATTTTGGAATCTCAATGAAACAGGCATGTTTTTTCTTAATTTGGCACTCAGGTGGCCGTATTTTTTTTACATCACGTTAGGTTAAACTTAGGAAAAAAATAAGCAAAACATGAAATTTGAGTTAAGTCTTTGTTTAAAAAAAAACTATGCATGCGCCTCAAAAATCATAGTTTACATTCGATAGCGCTTCTATCCAGGAATACTTTCCAAAGAACAGATACTCGTAGAAAAAATTCCTTCAATAATTTTTTGATGTCTATTTTGTCATAACCTATTTGTGTATGGTGACGGAATGATTAAGGAATAAATAATGATTTCTTATAAGAAGTTTTATTAGATGAAGCAGGGTGTGAAGGAAAATTATTATTATATCATTGTAGGATTAGTCGAAAGCGAAGAATTTATAGGGTTTTTTTTTGAGATCAGAACATCAGCATATGATTTTAATGAAACTTGGGGATATTTTTGTGATGCTTCTAGGTATGAGATTGAATTTTGTGCCATTTAGATTTTAATATTATTTTATCTTGTGTGCTCAGGGCATCTAGAATCCGTGGCTTTGTGGTTACCTGAGCAGAATAAGCAACGAAAGGTCCCATTATCTTTGTCGCAAGAAGAAGAAGAGTGATCACACTTTGAGCATCTTGGCTTGAAACGACATAAATCTTTAGTGTGTTCTAATCTGCAGCACTGAAAACATTGAATCGTTAGAAGCTTACAAATTTCAACAGGGATAGAATAATAGCAAAAATAAACCCTCGAGGGAAGAATTTGACCGTCAAATGTGATTACGACACTTTCAGAACTTTCATATCTAACTTTGTTTTCATTGCGTACTCGGTAATTTAATCTTCTTACTTTGAATACAGGTGTGGTGTTTGGATACGTAGATAATTCAGAAATAATCTTTTGTGGTGTCCAATCTTTTGGTACACCTTTTATTACACCCTTAGGGCGCGTTCCCACTATGTCGTAACGACTAATTTATCGTTCGACGACTGTCGTCTCTACCTGTTACCATTATAACGATTGTTTGTCGTCAACATTTTTTATCGTTTAGCGACTGTCGTATCTAGCTGTTCCCATTGGATCGCTCAGATCGCTCGCATCATCAGCAAGCTACAAATCTAGTCGCCTCTGCGTTCGCTTGGTGATTACTAGTGCGTTTACTCTCCTGAGTTCAATGGACGAAGATGAAATTTTAATAATGTATTACTTTTTGAAAAGAAGGAAAATGAAGCAAGAAATGAAAAGAAAGTACTGGGTACATCCAATGTTAATGAAAAGAATTCCATTAGGATTATGTCAGAGTTATATAGAAGATTTAAAAAGTGATGATGGAAAGTTTTATGAGTATTTAAGAATGACTGTCTCCACCTTTGATAGCCTACTGGCACGACTTGCAGACAATCTTAGAAGAGAAAACACACATTTCAGAAATTGTATAAGTGCCGAAGAAAGACTAGTGATAACTTTAAGGTAAGTAAATAAAATGAAAATTCTTTATTAATGTATACATTTATTTATTTAGAGATTTATTTTAGAGTTACACGTTTTACAAGTAAAGACATCTTTAAATTATATATTGTCAAAATTAAAAGAATCTTGTGTGCTATCAGACAAATTAGTATAGACTGAATTTGGTGATGCAGCCGGTTCCATAACTTGATTGCTAGTCGAAGTTGATGCACCTGGATCTTGTGTAAAATATCCTGTCGGTTGTGATAAATGGTTTTGGTAGTCACCATAGTTTGCATAAGTATCATATAAATTATTACGAAGGCGTTTCTTTTTAATTTTTTCAATCAGTTGCATAATACCCGTTTGGAATTCAAAATTGTCATCATTGTCGAATGATGCCAAAGATGGTAAAATTCCCGTTTAATACCCGTTTGGAATTCAAAATTGTCATCATTGTCGAATGATGCCAAAGATGGTAAAATTCCTTTAATAAAGGACACATGTGGGTGTTCTTGATTATTTAATTTATAATCTAGAAATTGTGACATTTCATCATCTAATGTGCCAGTCTTAGTTTTCTTTTGAGTAGAAGGTGCTGCATCACTTAATGTATCAGAGATAGAATTATTAGGCTCATTAGATGAATCAGAGGTCATACGGGGCTCAGTAACTTTTAATAAAAAAGACAGCTGATTCTTATAAACATACGGCCTAGTAGTTTTTGCGCCTGCACCAGATCGCTTTTTTTCTTTTTCATTTTTCAGGGATCTCATAAATGCATCTCGAATATGTGTCCACTTTGTAGATATCTGTGTAGCTGTAAAAGTAAAATAGACTTAAAATTAAAATTTGTTTGTGTATAGATTTAACATTATATGTATTAACATATAATCAGTCTAATACGTAGTCAAATTATTGTTCACGCAAACATCTGCACGTTTTTCAGAGTTTAAAAAACTATACTAAGATCGAGTTTTTCCACTAGTATCCCCGGATGTTTCCGTGAACAAGTAAGGGACTACGTATTAGACTGATTATATGTTTATACATAATTATAATGTTAGGGCATTGGTCCTCGAATATAAGCGTATTATAATAGCTGTTGTATTTATTTACAGATATTTGGCGTCGGGATGTTCGTTTAAACAACTGCATTATAATTTTAGAGTGGGAATGTCAACCATCAGCAAAATAATCAAAGAAACGTGTTCTGTTATTTGGAGCGTATTAAGTGCAGAATATTTAAAGTTGCCCAATACCGAAGAAGAATGGAAAGCGATCGCTGAAGCTTTTAAAACGAAAGCAAATTTTCCTCATTGCCTCGGTGCGCTGGACGGCAAGCACATAAGGATTACAAAGCCAATAAATAGTGGTTCTATGTTTTTTAACTATAAGGATTATTTTCTTTTATTTTATTTGCAATTGTTGATTCAGAATACCGTTTCATTTGCGTTAGTATTGGTTCATACGGAAAAGAGTGTGATTCATCTATCCTAAAACAATCCTATTTTTGGAAGAAACTAAATGATGGTACTTTAAATATACCAAGATCTACGCCATTACACGAAAATATGCAAGAAGAAATACCATATGTATTTGTTGGAGACGAAGCCTTTACATTGTCACAAAATTTATTGCGACCTTATGGCGGTACTCATTTAGACAATAAGAAAAAGATATTTAATTACCGTCTAAGCCGCGCGAGAAGATATGTTGAATGCACTTTTGGTATCTTATCCAATAAATGGAGGATCTTGCATAGACCATTGGATGTATGTGCAGAAACAGCTATTGAAGCTGTAAAGGTTTGTACGGTATTACATAATTTTTTAATAAAAAAAGACGCTATATACTTGGAGAATACCCCAACCGTTATGCCCCTGGTAAACATGCCTGCAACACAGCTGCGTTCAAACGAAGGTGGTGGAAACGCAGTGCGCTTACAATTTTCCGACTATTTTGTATCTGAAATAGGCTCCGTACCTTGGCAAAACATTACAGCACATGTATCATAATAAATAAAAAGTTTCAGAAACTTACCGAAATCTTTTCTTTCCTTTTCCTCCAACTTGTCAAAATTAGGTTCAAAAACGCAACAAATTTCTCTCCACGCGGCTAATTTCAAACCTTTGTCTTTATAAATGTCTAAAGTTTTGTCCCAAAGTACAGCCCTTTGTTCCACAAGTGGAATTAAAACTTCCGGTGTTATATTATTAGCCATTGTTATACGTCCACCATGCGCAGGAGTCTGACAAGTTCTAACACGCACAAAGCAAACCGAGTACAGACGCGAGGGGCGCGCGGGTGCGAGAGGGAAGGGAAAACACGTGTTCGTCTACATAGAGTTGCCGTCCACGATTTTATCGTTTTACGACCGTCGTGCTTGCCGTTCCCACTGTCACGACAAAGTGTCGTCACTGCTAAAACTGTCGTAGACGACAGTAAATTGTGTCGTTCTAAATGTGAACACCTCCATTTAAACATATAAGCCACGACACTTAAAACTACACGATTATCTGTCGTCACGACACGGTGGGAACGCGCCCTTACGAGATACGTGGAAGGATGGAATAAACGTTTTGTATTTATCATTTACAGATGGATTTTCTAAAAATAGATTTGCATCAACATATTTAGAGAATTCAATTCTATTCCTTGCGATACGTTTTAAGTGTCCATTAACTATATTTTGAATATATAATAATAATATAATATATAATAATATAATATAGTCATTCTGGTGCGTCTTTCTTACTCGAATCACGATCTCTGAATCTTTCGTCGATGGTTGAAACTATAATTGTATGTGTCACGAAATCTCGTGCACATTTATCGGCTTTAAGCCTTACAATGGCTTCACGCCACAAAGGCTGAGAAGTGCGTGCACTAGTGCTGGTTGTCAGCCATCTTATTGGGTCGGGAGCACCTCTCTTACTCAAAAGGTCATACATATCTGAGGCTATCTCAAATTTCTCTCTATCAGGATTTATATTTTGGTCAGCCGACCTAAGCCGCGATAATTGGTTCATATTCCCGAAGGTCCTGTTCATAAAGCTTGAAATCTCGATGCCAGGTAGTGAGCAAGCAACTGTCCTATCGATAAACTCACAAATCGCCTTTAATTGTTCACGTTGAAAATTATTAGGAGCTTTCAGCAGCATCGCCGCTTCGATGCCTATGATCCATTCTAATTTGCTATGCCATATTGAAGCCATTTATAAAATTGTTCGAAAATCGCTCCGTCTATAGTCCTATAACGAATCGAGAATCTTACTATACTGTGCTGTCAGTGTCAGTTTCTTTGACCGCGTCCAGCGATTTTTAAATTTTCAAATTAATATTTAACATATCTTGCAAATTTCATTTAAAGGCTACCTACAAATTATGCGGATGCAATTAAACTGTCTCATTTAAGATTTAAGACTGACGTTATATAATTTATTTGTACATTGTGTGATTTCTGGATCTCGACAACATTGCCACCAGATGCAATTGTGAATTTAAACCATCCAGGGACTCATACAAAAAAAATCATTAAAATCGGTCAAACCTTTTAGGAGTTCAGTGATAAACACACATACAGAAGAATTGTATTAAGTTACCGTATTTTCATGAATCTACACTGTGATATAGCAAACTTTTGACTGATTATTTGTTGACTGATTATTATTTGAGTTGTTTATTATATTTTAACCGACTGTTGTTTCGCGTTATTCATTAATATACTACTAGAGTTGAGCTCGCGCAGCATTTTTATCTATCTTACTAAATTTTGAATAACGGATTGCAACTTAACTGTTGTGTGGAGAATATGAGTACAAATATAAATAAGTCATTGTCAGAGACTGACATTGCCGAGCAAAGTAAGACAGTCACTCCACCTAACTTTGTCTCTCAACGTAGTAAAAGGAGAAGAGCAGATGATTTGGAGACAGAATTAGAAGCCTTTAAAGAAGAAATGAAATGCATGATTAAATCTTTGTTGACGAGGCACGAAAACGAACTTAAAAAAAATTCCCCCTCGCTTATGGAAATTAAACAAACTAATTGTAACATAGAGAGCTCCATTGCCTTTCTTGCAGCGCAAAATGAAGAACTTAAAAAAAAGTGGAGAGGTTTGAGATTCAAGCAAAGAAGGATAAAGAATATATTATTATTCTGGAAGATAAAATTGAGGACTTGCAGCGTAATAGTCGCAAAGCAAACCTAGAGATCAGAAACACCAAAGAAAACAAGGATGATCTAATAAACATTGTATTGTGTCTATCAAAAAATATAGGCTGCAAAGTCATGAAAACCGTCATTAAAGATGTTTACAGAGTACAAGGAAAAAAAAAGAGATCAAGTAAATACGCCTGTTATAGTTGAAATGACATCTACTATCCTGAAGACTGAATTCTTGAAGACATGCAAGACCTATAATATAAAACACAAAGAAAAACTATGTGTCAATCATTTAGGCTTTACAAAAAACGAAGATAGTCCCATATTCATTTCAGAACAACTGACTGCAAAAGGAGCTCGCTTGTACTTCTTAGCAAGAGAGTTGGCCAAGACGAAGGTTTATAAGTATTGCTGGACCGCATATGGTAAAGTATATGTCAGGAGAGACGATAAGTCACCAATCATTGTAATTAGAAATGAATCTCAAGTACATAGTTTGATGCAAGAAATATGACTCATATATGTATACCTATGTATGTTAAACCCATCATACTTTATTATAATAATTTTTGTGCATAAAACTGTTAGCATAAATTCATTTCTCATAATTTTTACACTGAAACAAATACATACACAACTTTTAACTTACAACAAATACAATTATACAGACATACTTTATTATAAATTACTTATTTTTTATATACACATTTTTATTTTTGCATCTTATAAGAAATGTCATAAAAACAATCAATTAGCTATTTCAGGCAAATATCACATTTCTATTATAATTAAAAATACATACCTGCAAACATTAAAATATCAATGCATTATTCGAATGATAAATGATAACTTGCAACTGTGCTATGAATTCACGTATAACAAATTATTGTTAATACTACGTAAATACTTACTGTTACCCGATCATGGAAAATAGCCCCTTAATGATTATGAAGGAAATAGACCGATTGGAAATTGCCCAAGCTCGCGAACTAGAACTAGATGAATTTTCTAAGCACATTCTCATAAATAATTCGGATCTCACCATAATTTCACAGAATATAAGGAGCATTTACAGTAACTTTGATGACTTTTTGCTAAATTTATCTTGTTTAAAAAACAACATTGACGTTATAGTTCTAAGTGAATGTAGAATAAACGCTAATAAACCTATTCCCCAAATATGTAACTACACATCCTTTTCTACAACAAATCACCTTAACCAATGTGATGGTGTTGTCGTTTATGTTAAAAGCTCTTGTAAATTTAGTGTCAAAGAAATAAAATTAATGCATGCTTCGTGCCTACAAATAAATATAAATAATATTGTTGTACTTGGAATTTATCGCTCACCCTCGATTAATAATGCGGAAAACTTTATTACTTCTTTAAATAAATGTTTGGATAACCTCAAATCGTTTAAAAATATCATCATAACAGGAGATATTAATATAAATATAATACCTAAATGCAACGAACAAGCATTTGAATATAAAAATAGACTGAGTTACTTGAATATGTTTGCAATGCAAGGGTTACTTCCGGGTCATATGACTCCTACAAGGGGTAACGCTTGTCTAGATCATTTTAATATAAAAATAGATAGAAAATTTAAATCTGTATCGATTGCTATATTAAATACACTATTACTGATCACAAAATGATATTTCTGAAGTTAACGAATGTGAGTAAGACGAGCCAAGGCTCTAAAACCAAAATGTTAATTAATTTTGAAAATGCTCTAACGTGTTTGAAAAATAATAATATTTTGGATCTCTTATCATATGATGACCCCAACACTATAACTGAACTTCTAATAGGCACAATAAGAAAATGCCTCCTAGATAACACTAAAATTACTTTGATCCCGTGTAATAAACGTTTAATCAAATCTTGGATGTCTCCTGGTATATTAAGGTGTATAAGAAATAGAAATAACATGCAAAGAAAGCTTAAGTGTGATCCTTATAATCAAATATTACAATTAACGTATCGAAGGTATAGAAATTATTGCAATAACTTAATTAAAAAACTAAAACGCAATTATGATCGTGAGCAATTATCTAAAGCTAATAACAATCCTAAAGCTATATGGAACGCAATAAATAAGATAACGTATCGTAAATGTAATAAAACCCAAAATTTAGAGCTGTTAAATTTAAAATTTGAACCTTCTGTATCTGTAAATTATGTAAATATTTTTTTTGCAAATATTGGCAAAACTTTACCTGATACTATTAACTCGAGTGCTACCTGGCTAGCGTCTACTGTTATCGATAGACGTGCAACCTCTCATCCTACATCCTTTGTATTATTGGAAACTCACTCTCAGGAAGTATACAGTATATTAATGCAGCTGAAATCTAGTAGTGCCCCCGGATGGGATAACATATCGGGCGAATTCCTTAAGATGGCACATGAGTTTGTTGTTCCAGTGATCACCCACTTGGCTAATCTGTGCTTTAATAAGGGAATCTTTCCAGATGCCCTTAAAAAAGCTGTTATAACTCCTGTGTACAAGGATGACGACAGGGATGACGTAGGTAGCTATCGACCCATTTCTGTTTTACCTACCATCTCCAAAATTCTTGAGAAGTTAATAAATGTAAGGTTAATAAATTATCTCCACAAATATAATATTTTATCTAATTTTCAATATGGCTTCAGACACGGACTTTCGACGGAAGATGCAGTCTTGGAATTAATTTCTTTTGTTGTAAATAAAGTTGACAATAGGAAAAAATGCTTAACCGTATTTTTAGATCTTAAGAAAGCATTCGATACCGAATCTGTTCCTATCCTTGTACACAGGCTTGAGGATTTGGGTATAAGGGGTATTCCCTTAGATTTGTTTAAAAACTATCTTAGGATCGCAAGCAGAAAGTAAAGATACTTAAGCGAGGAATCTGATATAACATTTGGAGTACCACAGGGCAGTGTTTTGGGTCCTACATTGTTTTTAGTCTACATAAATAATCTAACTAATATGCACATTAACGAAGGCCACATAATCTCCTATGCAGATGATACTGCAGTAATATTTACTGGTGACTCCTGGGATTCTGTACGTAGATCTGCTGAAGAAGGACTTGCGAGGATCGCCAAGTGGCTGAACTCTAACCTACTTACTTTAAATACTTTGAAAACCAGTTATATATGTTTTACAAATTATATTCGAACTCAACCTAACATCAATTTTCAAATTAAACTTCACACATGCAATGATCCCTTAAGTACTAGTTGCCGCTGTTCATTAATTTGTAAGGTCTCTGTGACCAAGTATCTAGGGGTCATAGTTGACCAACATTTGTCATGGCATAGGCATATTGAACTAATCATGAATAGACTTAGGAAATTTACTTGGACATTTAAAACACTACGAAACATTGCTACGAAAAATTTAGTTTACCAAATATATATTGCTTTGGCTCAGTCTATTTTAGTATATTGTATTCCTGTATGGGGTGGCGCTACTAAAACTAAGTTTTTAGAAGTTGAAAGGGCACAGAGAAATTTGTTAAAAATTATGCATTTTAAACCAAAAAGATTCCCAACAGAAGATCCCTATGCTATAAGTAATGTACTCACTGTTAGGAAACTGTACATTTTATATTCCGTTCTAAGACCGCATAAAGGTATAAAGTTTGACCGTTGTATTGTAGCCAAAAGAAGGAAAAACCTAGCAGCTACAGCTGTCACTGTTAAAACCGCTTTAGCTAGGAGGCAATATGTAAAACAGTCTGCGACTCTATACAACGTCATTAATAAAAACATAAATATTTACCACCTTAATTACCGAAATTGCAAATATGCTCTAACCAAATGGAAGAATGAAGAGCCTCAGTATCATCATAGCTCTTATTCAATAGAATAAGAGCTATGATGATACTGAGGCTCTTTTACGCATCATAAAATAATGTAATTTAATTGTAACACACACACACACACATACACACACACACACACACACACACACACACAGACACACATACACACACACACACACACACACACACACACACACACACACACACACACGCACGCACGCACGCACGCGTTTGCGCATAAACGCACCTTTGGCGTGAATGTAATTACTTTTATTATCATAATTTATATAGTCAATTATTATGTATAAAGGTCATGCAAGTAGTTAATGTAAGTGCTATGGAAGAGCGGAGTCTCCTCACACAATTTTTTATACTTAAAAGGAGACCCCGTCCCCGGTTATAATTAATGTATGATCATTTACTGAATAAACTATTTTTATTTTTTATTTTATTTATTTTTTATTATTGTTTTTATTATTGGTTATGTGATTTAACATCAATTCTTTACAACATAACATATTAAAAAAAATTAACTAGTGAAATATGTATTTATTAATGATGCCCTCACAATAAAGTTTTGATTTATTTCATTGCTGGGTTGTACTATAATTTCTTCCTCTACAATAGTTCATCAAGGATCATCCTCTTCAACTACTTCATCCTGCCTTGAACTAGCAATAATAGCTGGAATATTGATAGTCTTCAGCCATAACCCATAGTGAAGACAGGGAATTTTTTTTACCAAAGAGCCTTTCTATTGGATTTCTGGTTCTAATTTGTGAATGGTTATATGCTTCTTCAGTTGGTGTCCTTGGATTTAAAATTGGGGTTACCAAATAAGGGCTACATGGATAACCACTATCGCCCAGAAGTACCATAGGGGTAAAATTTCCTCTCTCTAATTGGGCACATAATGATGAGTCGTTAAAATTGTACTATCATGTACAGAACCTGGCCATCTTGCAATGATATTTCTTATGCGCGATTTCGCATCACATACCATTTGCACATTTAGAGAGAAGTAAACTGTTTTATTTCCGAATTGTTCAATCCGCAATCACAACTAAACTGATATATATATACAACGTGTCCCAAAATTCAACGATAAGCCAACACCGGAGGATAGACCTGCCCCGGACTAATCGGGTAAAAAAAGAAAAAAAAATATATCCCAATTATATTTTAAGTTATATAAAAAAAATGAAATTCTTCAGAAATTGAGACCGTTTATGATATTTTTCACTACCATGACCACAATTTTTTAAATATTTTTTTCTTTTTTTTTATAGGCAACCTGAATAGTACTGCTATCTACCACAATTCTTAAAAACTCCAGAATAACTCTTGTTTTATCACGAAAATTAATGAAACTTATTTTATTCCCTAAATTTTTTGAAGACTTTTACTTTTAACCAAATTTAACTTATCGTGGTGTAAAAAAAAAGTATGAACACTAGTATGGCAAGTTTTTTTAAAAATTGACGCAACTAACCAATATTCCAAAATGGTATAATACTCTAGGAAAACAAGTTATAAAAAAATATGGGCCTATTATTTCTTAACAGGGTTGGCCCCTGTTTAAACTTTTTACAAAATGACTTGCAAGAATTGTTAAACGACGTGCCCTTAAGTGATCTTCAAAACATGTGGTTCCAAAATGATGGTTGCCCAGCACATTATGCCCGTCCTGTGCGAGAATATTTAAATCAAGAGTATTCAGGGCGTTGGATCGGGCGACTTGGTCCTATCTTATGGCCACCCCGTTCACCCGATTTGAACCCCCTGGACTTCTTCTATTGGGGTTGTCTTAAAAACAGGGTCTACTCAAAACCCATTGTGACATTGGACGAGCTTCGTCGAAATATCACTCAGGCTGCTGATTACATTAATAGCAGAAGATATGCAAGACAAATAAAACGATCATTTTTAAGGCGATGTCGTGCATGTATTAATGGTGGTGGCAAACAGTTCGAACATTTGCTATAATGTTAATAACTTAATAAATTACACGTGAAACTGTTTGTACCATTTGTTTTGAAATATTAAACATTTTTCAAGAAATAATACTTTTATTACACCCAACCGTCATTTGGCCCCTGTTAAGAAATAATAGGCCCATATTTTTTTATAACTTGTTTTCCTAGAGTATTATACCATTTTGGAATATTGGTTAGTTGCGTCAATTTTTAAAAAAACTTGCCATACTAGTGTTCATACTTTTTTTTTACACCACGATAAGTTAAATTTGGTTAAAAGTAAAAGTCTTCAAAAAATTTAGGGAATAAAATAAGTTTCATTAATTTTCGTGATAAAACAAGAGTTATTCTGGAGTTTTTAAGAATTGTGGTAGATAGCAGTACTATTCAGGTTGCCTATAAAAAAAAAAGAAAAAAATATTTAAAAAATTGTGGTCATGGTAGTGAAAAATATCATAAACGGTCTCAATTTCTGAAGAATTTCATTTTTTTTATATAACTTAAAATATAATTGGGATATATTTTTTTTTCTTTTTTTACCCGATTAGTCCGGGGCAGGTCTATCCTCCGGTGTTGGCTTATCGTTGAATTTTGGGACACGTTGTATATATATAAATCACAACAGTTCAAAATAATATTGTCGACTTATACACAAAGAATTTTAAATTTCATAAAGTATCATCAAAAGATATTGTAAATAATTTTAAAACTATTGATGTTAAGAAAACTGCGGATCTGTGGGGGGTTTCCGTTAAAGTTATTGCGTCTATAATAGATACGATTGCGCCTCATTTAGGTATTATTTTTAATACTATTGTCGAATCTGGTGTGTTTCCTGATTTAATAAAGCATAGTAAAGTAATACCTATTTCTGTACTACCAACACTTAGTAAGATTTTTGAAAAAAATATTCTTGATCAAATGTAAATTTCCATAATATAAATAACTTACTTCATAAAAATCAATTTGGTTTCACAAGGGGTCGCTCGACAAATATATCTTTAATGCATGGGAGAATTCACAGGATGCTTTGCGTATATTTTGTGACCTATTCAAGGCCTTCGATTGTGTTCACCATGAAACATTAATCAGGAAACTTCAACACTTCGGTGTAAGAAGTGATGCTCTTATATTAATTATTTCATATTTAAGTAAGAGAACGCAATAACTCTTCCAGGTCGATGGTACAAATGGGCGTGCCTCAAGGCTTAATTCTTGGCCCTTTTCTGTTTCCTGTATACATTAATGACTTACCTTACATAGTAGGGCATAACCATGATATAGTATTATTTGCAGATGACACTTCCTTAATTTTCAAATTAAGTCGACAATTACTAAAATATGACGAAGTAAATAATGCTATATCTAAATTAGTAAATTGGTTCATTGTTAATAATTTGCATTTAAATGGCACTAAAACGAAATTTATGAAATTCATGACTCCAAATGTCAATTAAATACTAATGTAATTTTAAATGGGTGAAACTGAGTCTTGTAGATACCACCATTTTTCTTGGAATCACACTAGACGCGAAGCTTCAATGGAGCCCCTATATATCAAAACTAGCAAGCAGACTTAGTTCTGCAGCATATGCTGTAAAAAAGATTAGAAGTCTTACCAGTGTTGAAACAGCTAGACTAGTTTACTTCAGCTATTTCCATAGCATAATGTCGTATGGTATTTTACTATGGGGACACGCAGCTGACACTGAAATTATATTTGTTTTACAGAAGAGGGCCATAAAGGCAATTTATGATTTAAAGCCTAAAGAGTCGCTGCGACAAAAATTTAAGGACATTAATATATTAACTTTGGCCTTTCAATACATTTATGAAAATGTAATGTCCGTACACATAAATAAAAGTAGTTTTACAAAAACGAGTGATATTCATTCATCATAAATACTAGGAACAGATACAAGTTAGTAGTACGAGTTACTCGACTCCATCGAGTCAGTAATTCATTCATGGCGAGATGTATACGCTTTTATAACAAAATTCCAGAAAATATACAAAATTTGACGTGCTCAAAGTTCAAAAACTTTATTAAACTAAGTTTGTCTAAAAAGGGTTAATATAATATTAAAGTATTTATGGATGATAATAACCCCTGGAAATGAGATGATCGCTACCAAGCTATTTCTAATTTATTGTGTTGTGAATTTGTGTACCATCGTGATTGTAAGCTGTTTTTTTTTATTTGTGTGCGTTGTTGAAGCATGGTCTATAATAAAAATGTTGACATTTATTGCAAATAGTTTATACTTGTGCAGCAAATTTTATTTGGACAGCTACATTATGGCTTTTTTGTCACATTTGGCGTCACAAGCGGCAGGAGCCTCAGCTAAAGCTGAGAAGCAATATTTGGTTAACATGGCGTCAATGAATTTTTCTCTGTATTACAAAACTTGTTCTAGAAAACTGGTTATAAATATTCTCGTGATGACCTCAGCAGTAATGTGACGGCATTTTCAGATGACCAGCTAATAATTTTTCGACGCTCATCAGCTCGTCCATCAGCTTTCTTAGGCGCACTTCTATTGTTCGTTGAAGTGGCCGAGTCTGGAGGCATTGCACAGTCAGTTTTCTTAACTAATTCTTAATTCCAACGGTTTTTTAAGAACATTTTTTATATACTTTGTAACGTTTGTTAACAATTGTATAAAGATAAACTCGGCTTACAATTGTTTGATTCTGGAGTTTTAGATATCTTCTTTTAAACTATTGTAACATGAAAGCATATAAATGATCTTCGCTGTTCCCAATTCATGGTATTCCAAAAAGTTGTAAACAAATGTTTTTGTTGCTCTTCAATTATATATATATTTTTATATTACTGGTATAGTTGTAGCACGAATTGGTCGGCTCGACCGGGGAAGGACCACGCTCTCATAGAATACCAGCTTAAAATAGCAGCTTAATACGACTGTGTTTTGTTTGGTGAGTGTAGAGAACCGGAGACCCTTTTTACTGGAAAAGAGGCATTCCATCTTAGAGCAAGACCACACGGCGCGTTGCGTTGCGTTGCATTGTTGCAACGCAAATATTTTGACGCATAGCCGGCCACACAGGCGCTGCGCCATCGCAGCGTTACTACGACGCAGTCTTAACGTTCCGTCGGTGCAGCGGCGACGCACAGTTGCGGCAAGCATTTTATAAAAACAACGCAGTCAGTCTGTAGGAAAGCATGGATTGGAAAAGACGTCTAGCATTGCTCCTATTACTACGTCACCGCCGAAATCGACGCAAGATCACAAGACGGTATTGGATTTGTCCATTTTATTAAGAAATAGTAATGGTAAGTTTTTTTTGTTAGAATATCGGGAGTTGCTATTAGACGAAAAGAAGTTTTATAATTTTTTTAGAATGAGTGTATCCAGCTTCGAATGTTTATTGAAGTCCCTAGAACCACACATACGAGGGCGGCACTGAAAATTTCGGGAATCAAGGAAGTGACACAACATTACTATTTAAAAATGTATTTATTGCTTTTCGAAGTATTCTCCGCGAAATTTGACACATTTTTCCATACGATGGAACCAATCATTGAAGCAACCATTCCATTCGGAAGTTGGGGTCTCCAAATTGGCCGTTTTGTAGGCGTCCACAGCTTTTTCATGTGATGAAAATCTCTGTCCACGCAATTTATTCTTCGTTTTAGGGAAAGTATAGAAATCGTTTGGGCTTAGGTCGCGGCTGTATCTATCTTTCTCTAATTACTCTTTTGTTCTGTGTGCGGTGTGAGACCTCGCATTGTCGTGATGGAGGATGGTGCGGCGGTTGCAGTTCTCTTTACGGAGTTCAGAAACGACCTGTGGCAAACAAATGCTAGCATACCATTCTGCATTAACCGTTCTTTGTCCCTCAAAAGGAATAGTCGTAACATGGCCGGTTTTGGAGACAAACGTGGCCACCATTTTTTTTTGCAACACTCCGTGAACGAACAATTTTTGTTGGCTTTAACTCATTTTCGAACACCCAAACTCGTGACTGGTTTTTTGTTTCGGGTTCGTACGCGTATATCCAGGATTCGTCACCTGATACGATGTTGTATACAGCATTTGAGGATCCTGCGTGGAATCTTTCGAGAGTTCTGACGCACCAAGTAACACGAGCCGCGTTTTGCTCTTCACAGAGCGAATGCGGTATCCATCGGGAAAATAACTTTTTTACACCTAATTGTTCATGCAAGATTATTTGTATTTGACTCATGCCAATGTCTAAAGTTGCCTGAATTTCGCGGTATGTCACATGTCGATCTTCCTCAATCAGCTTGCACACAGCATCAACGGTTTCTTGGGTGACTGCAGTTTTTGGACGACCTTGACGGGAATCATCACTGAGCTTGACACGTCCACGTTGAAATTCAGCAAACCAGCGATAAATTGTGGTTTTGGATGGGGCTTCATCACCAAATGCAGAAATCATCCGGTCAACACACTGTTTTTGTGTTAAACCACTTCGAAAGTCATAATAAATCATCGCTCTTGAATTTTCTCGAGTCAATTCCATTTTCTCAACGACTAAACAAGTTTAACAAAACCTAGTGACAAGACGGAGAATCTTTTTTAAAATAAATAAATGGTATTCGATTTTTAAAACCAAGGAGTTTTCAATTAAAAAGATTTTAATATGACAGGAACAGTGGAAATATTCCAAGACTTTATCCAGTAATTACGTATTTGAAAAATCGTATTCGGTTTCTTCACTTGCTTGAGATGCTTGATCTGGACATGTAATTGAATTATTATAATCAGAATTGTATGTACTTTGAAAATTTGTTGTTTGATACCCACATGATAATGGTTGTTGAGACGTTGATGGGCCACACACATATGATGATGTTTGTCCATACCGCATTTCGTTTATAATTTGTATTACTTTACTTTGGAAACTGAAAGTTTCTCGGTCGGAAAAACCTTGTATTGATGGCAATATACCTCTAAAAAAGGACATATGGCGATTTTCCGGCTCCTTGAGAAGTTTTAATCCTTCTCTTTCAAACTCATCTATTTGCATTGCCCTTTTGCGCGCGACTGGAACATAGCGCGGAGACTCGTCTATAGTAATTTCATCATTTGTAGACGTAGATTCAGTGTTGCTTTCTCTAGGCGAGTTTAAGCTAGATTCGGTGGCATTTTCCACTCTTCTCAAAAAAAGAAGTTGGTTATATAAATGATACTTTTTCAGATTCGTAGCGCCCGAGCCCGATTTTGATGCTTCCTTTATTTTTTTTTAAGTATCTGAAGAAATTATCTTTGATACTTCTCCATTTCTTCACTAAATCATTACCTGCAAAACCAATAGTAAACAAGATTTAATAAGTTATACTATACATCGTGAATTTTTGATTACCCGAGAAAATTTACTGACATATTCAGACAATCGATAACAAACAACTTTCACTATGTGACCAACTCTGGAATCGCGAAAAAAATAACAGCTGTTACCTATAAAAGTGCAATACCTACTGAACCAAAATGTATGGGTATACTTAAAAAGAGAAAGAGTGCCTGATAAAAAAATTAACCGACTTATAACCAGAGATCGGAATCTGCAGGTCATTCTCTTACAAACCGGGCCCTAATCGTATTCACTTGAATGCAGACCTGGAATGACCGACAGATTCCGACCTCTGCTTATGACACACAATACCTAATTAATTTTTATTTTCCCTCATCAAGGGTCGCCTGCAAGAGATAACATCAAGCGATAAGGCCGCCTTTTAGTATTAATTAGTTCTTATGAGCAATAAAGAATTTATCTATCTATCTCATAATTATTAAAATAATTGTTTTTGTTTCAGATACCTAGGAAGTGGAAATTCAATAACGGATTTACATTTGAAATTCAAACGGGGGAAATCTACTAATGCGTATATGATACATAGAATTTGTCGAGCTATATGGACAAATCTTCTTCGAGACAACATCCCAGAACTGACAGTTGAAAGATTCCAAACAACAATAGCGAGGGATTTTGATGTAAAGGCAAATTTTCCTCACTGTGTTGGTGCCATCGACGGCAAACACATCCGCGTGTGTAATCCTGCAAACAGTGGCTTACTTTTTTTAATTATAAAGCCTTCTTTTCGATTGTGTTGCTAGCTATTGTGGATTCAAATTACTAATTCATTTTTGTCGACATCGGTGCATACGGAAAAGAATGCGATTCAACCGTGTTTCAAAATTCCAAACTGTACGAGCTAATGATTAACAACAACTTACCACTACCTCATCCCCAGCCACTCTCTGGTTTCAATACACCAACCCCGTATGTATTTGTGGGTGACGGAAGCTTTTGGACTGAGCAAAATATGCGTCCATATGGTGGTCAAAATCTCGACTTACAACAAAAGGTTTTCAATTATCGTCTAAGCAGGGCCAGAGGATATGTCGAATGCGCTTTTGGGATTATGGCAAACAAATGGCGCATTTTTCATAGACCGATAGACGTGTCCTATAACTTCGCCACTGACATAATAAAAGCATGTTGTGTACTACAAAATTTTGTCGCTGTTCGAGATGGTTTTAGACAAAGAGATAAATTTGCTATAAGTGTTGATGAATTTCTCCCAATACAACCCGCAGATGAAGAACAGACAGCACCGAATGTCATAAGACAGCATTTTGCGACCTATTTTATGACTAGAGGAACTCTGCCTTAGCAGCTAAATAAGGTATAATACTAATTATTAAAAAAAAAACAATAAATATGCATACTGTAAACTCACCAACTTTGTTTTTTCGTTCAGGTGTGAAATTCTCGTAATCAGGAAATAAAACTTTTGATATTTGTTCCCAAGCTTTTGTTTTTAAATTTTTATTTTTAAAGTCTACGTGTGACTTGTCCCATATATTTTCCCTTTCCTGAATCAATGTAATGAAGTAATATGTGGCAATATGAAATAAAATACAAATATTTATCCCTTTCGGACCCGCGCTTAAACTACTAAGAAATTTGTAATTTTTTACTTGAATCTTAGGTAATTTCGGGCCGCAGCTTACGAATACGCTATAATTTTCCAGATTTTCAGCCGCCATCTTGGACAATTCATATACCAACAATTGTATCAAACTAGGCCCTTCATTTCCTACGTACAATTGTGAAGGTCACAATTGTATCATACTGGGCCCTTCATTTCCCACGTACAACTGTGAGTGTCACAGTTGTATCAAGTTGGGCCTAATGCCTCCTTTTTTACGTTTTTCTTAAAAGAGACCATGAATGAAATGAACATGAAAGTTACAAAAATATTTATTATAAATCACAAACACAACTTTGTACTAGTTTTACAGTAATAATAATCAACAAATGCTTTAAATGAGATCAACTTAACATGAAATGCGATCAATTTTCTCAAAGTTTAATAATAGTATTAATTAAATTCAGTCTTTGTTGTGAAAATCAAAAAAACAATTGCGGTCTTTATTAAGGCACAAGTAAATATCACACTTTGAGCAACGACAACGACTACGACTAGTGCAGCCAGGAGCACGACAGCAACGAGGCTGCTTCAGAGTGTCGAAGACTGGCCAATGATTAAAACCGTCGTACTGTCGGTCGACTGTGGGAAGAGACGTCACTCTGTATTTACAAGAGGTAGGCATATCAGCAATTCCAAATCTTCCCTTGGTCTCTTTCTTGGAGGACCATTTAGAAGGTGGTCACTAATAGATAACCTGAACGCCAGCAAATCCATGATGTCCTTAGATTTTCGATTCTGGGCTTTGCAGTCAGCACGATACTCGAACCAAGAATTTACTATAGCCAGGTCAAACATGTGGATGATCACTTTCACAGGCCACTTTCTGGTTTTACGCCATGTTCGATAAGCCTCCATCATCTGGTCGCAAACATCAACACCACCCATGAAAGTGTTGTAATTTTTAACTATGGCTGGGCATGAGACTTCGATGTACCGTTTCCTCTTTTTATCCCATCTTGACACCTGGGTTCGCGGCTCTGCTCCAAAAGCAGTTGAGACCATGAGTACCCCTTTGTTGTCCTTCCATTTTATGACGCTCAAGGTGTTTTCCCTGTTGACAAACTCCTCATCTTCTCCTCTAGCCATCCTATTATCCTTCTTGAATTCATAGAGCGTTTTCTTTTTAGTATTAAATCGATTGGCCATCAAAGTTCCTGTTCCTTCTATTTTTCTTTTAACTAACTATTTCATCAACGGCAGTGAGGAAAAATACCTATCGAAATAAATAAAACTGCCTTCTGGGAGTGTATTGGCCAAGCGTAATACAACAGCAGCACCAACTCCGAAATGCTCCGAATCGGGTAAGTTTGTAGTAGAGCCTTGATAAATTTCGAAGTCTAGAACTTGTCCCTTGGAGGTAGTTAAAACGAAATTCTTCAATCCTGCTGGACGAGGTTTGTTTTTTACGACTACTTTCAAATCGCATCGACCTTCAAAAGGTATCATTTGTTCATCGATTGAATAGTTACCAGCATCTCTTGGCAACTGCAGGCACCTTTTTCGGACGGCATCAATGACAGGCTGCACCCTCCATAATCTATTTTTGGTTTGTTCCTCAGTCTGATTCACCGCTGTCACGTCTACAAAATGCAAGTTTGTCCTGAGAAGGAAAAACCGTTCCCTAGACATTGCATTTGCAATCGGGTCGTACCTGTATTTTTCGTTCCAAATCATCTTCAGTCTTGGAAATTTTATACACCCAACAATGGCATGTATTCCGAAAAACTTCTTTATATCTAGTAAAGAACAAACAGGTTTCATTTGTATACCAGTATTGGCCATATAATATTGATTTGTGGTCAAAGCCATCTGTTCCATGAGCTCGTCAGTAAAATAGCGCTCGAAATATTCGTATGGGGTTTTAATATCTCCTGGGTCACGAACAGCATCTTCTGGAAGAGGTTTGCCATTGAAGGGCTTCTTCTGCCATCCTGCTAGCATACTCAAAGGTATGTTATCGTCATCATTTTCTTCGCCTTCATCAGAAGAAGAGGAACTTGAATGTTCGGGGTTTTCTTCAATAAAGTAGTCCGTATCGATTTCGTCGTTGTCATCGCCCTCGTCCCCAGAGTCATAAAGCATCTCTTCGATAGCAGCGTCGTTTAAAAGTGGAAACATAGTGCGGAAACTGCGAAAAATGAATAATCATTAGAAACTTAAAATACGCATGAGGTTATGTAGGGCCCACGTTGAAACAATTGTGTCATTAAAGTTCGTTAATCCGTTAAGCCAAAGCGTTTGCTTGCCAATAGTCACTGTTATCACAAAAACATCCTATGTTTAACTATTTTTCTAATCAATAACTCGTATATTACTACACTTTCAAAATAAAACAACAGTAGGTACTTACTTTTGCCAAGTCGGGGAGCGCAATCAGTCACGAAGTGTACAGGTTGAAACCTGCTCGCAGACTGCGCGTCGGACAAAATTTGCGCGGGAGGTGAAAGTTCGCTTCACGCATAATCGTACAATACTGGGCCCGTCCACTGCCAACGTAAAACTAATGAGCTATACTCGACTTTGTGACCCGCACAATTGTATTGGAGCGGGCCGAAAGGGTTATTATTTATTTATTTGTAGTATTTCCATGTTTCGTATTTACTACACATATGTGGAGTATTTCAAAATCTATAAACTGCTTTTTGCATATCTTACAAATCGCTTCCATTTTTTAAAATAATGACACTGACGATTTTTATTTTGTTGTTTCATTGCTATCATTCATACTTTAAACAAACAAGTACATTTAAATCACCTTTTATGTTATGCATTGCTTATACGAAGTAACAAAAAATAAACAACAATGATATCACAAACACGATATTATAAATCAAACTAAGTTCATATTTGACAACAACATGACAGATGCAAGTTTGAATTTGGATGTAACCAGTGACGTCACCCACGGCGCCTTATACTAAAGTGAATTAGTGAATTAGTGAACTGACATCTATCTAGCGATCTCCGAATCTACACGGTGCGGTGCGCCGAGTTCAATCGGTAACTCGAGTGCAAGCGGACTCGAGTAAAATTTATTTTCACTCGAGTACCGAGTTACACAAATTCACTCGATTGAATCGATTGAAAACAGAGTACGAGTTGCATCACTAGTGTAAGAATAAATTCTGTAGTTACTGGTTAATTGTGGTATATTCTTTTTTGGTAACAAAAACATAAAATTTATAGTTAAGTATAAACATTTTTTACAGTTTGTTTACATTACAAGACAATAAAATATCCTCTCATCGATGCACAAGTGTATGGATACATGGATATACATTATATTCGTCATTGAGTTAGTAACATATAAATCAATGATATTCGTATCATAAAATGGATAATATCATGCAGGTTATGTATTACTATTCCAAATTATGTATTTATCTTCTACATATGTATGTAATACATGAGTTTAATTTCCACCTAGAATTTTAGAAAATCTATAATTTGTGTTGAATAACCTAAAACAAGTGACAATGTATTAAAGTTTTATGTTATTAGTAATATCTAAATTAAATATTAGATAGTTTGCATAAGTATTGTGACATAGTTAAGCCATTTTATTTGTGTAATGGGTGATATCCTTAAAATTGCTATTGAATTTACAAAAACACTTAGGACTGTAATAAAGCTGATAAACTTCAAACTGCCAGACAAATCACCTTCAGGAGACTTCCATAAGACTGATTATATATTATGTAAATTGAGAAATTACAATGTTATAATAATATATAAAAATCCCAAGTATTATATAACTTTGGACCATATCCTGCGACAGAATCAGATTTTTCTATTATGCTTATACTGCTGTGTTGTTAACTCTGCAGAAAGGAATATTATTTTGTCATGAAAAAAACTATATATTTTTCTCCTACATGAAACCAGTGAAAATAAAAAGTTAGACAACTTTTATATAGTCAAATATTGTTGATGTAAATACGTAATTACTATTTTTGTATTTGATCAACTGGAGCTAATTAATCGTGTATATTTTATAATAATTTCCTAATTATTTAACATATACGCATAGATAACAAAATTCTGATAAAAATATGGAAATATAGTTTAATGACATTGAAGGATCTTTAATGTCTTATGTTATCGTCTTCCGGTCCTGGGTTCACAAGCTCGTTGCATAATTAAGTTTATTTTAATTTCCCAGAAAATTGCAAAACCTTTATTAGATTAATAACATAAATTTTATAATAATAAATGATGATTAAATAATAACTGACGCCTTCCGCTTCTCAGCTTATGGTGAACCTAAGATTAATGTTATTAAATGTGTATAAACAATTGTTATTAGTGTTTAGTCGTTGCAATATTGATTGATAGTTATTTTATAATTTATGATGCAATATTTGTAGTAATAAGCATATTAATGTTCATTATTAGGTTATTATTTATATTGTATAAAAGGCATCTGTGACGGATAGATCGGGCAGTTGTTTTGTAACCGCCAGTAAGTAAAGGAGTGAAGGGTAACTCTGTCAGTTTGTGAAGTGATAACAAAGTATATATATATATACCAAGTAAAAGTATCGTTTATCTGCGGTTAGTCGTACCTAGTCTATCCACCATCCACACTTATCTCTTATTATTGAAAATGTCTTTTTAATTCCTGACAGTGTCATAAATATACATGTTTTTTTTTGGAATTGTAGTATTTAAAATGCAATTCATATATAAACATAGTCTCCACAAGCTACATAGAATGAAATAAATATAATATTTAGTATAGGCACTCTTTACAATAATTAACTTTTTCAGGTCAATCGCTGAGAACATATATGTATGCTTTGCAGGCTAAAAGCTTGCAGAGCTGCCCGTAGGCAGAGACAAAAAAGAGTATGGATATTGAAGACAACAGTCTTCTATCATATCATTGAAAATGTTCTTCGAATTCCTGCCAATATCATAAAAGGACATGTTATCATCAAATTATTTAGAAAAAATATTTTGAAATGATTTACAATAACAAATACAATTAAATTATACATGTGTTTTATTATCCTTCCATAAACAATTTAAAACATCTTACTTCCTCACTTTTTATCAGTGTGTAATAACAGATAAAAATGTTTGAGGTATCTAACCTAACCTAATCAGTTAATATATTATTTTCAAACAAAGTTTTGACACCGTGCCTGTCTATTTGTTCTACTGTTAATAGACTACTTTGGAAATTATGATTTACTATAATAAATGTAGATGCATTATAACTTGTGTTTTTATCCTTATTCAACCAGTTCAAAACATCTTTCTTACTATATAGTGTGTGTAGGTAATATTATAAATGTACACATTATCCCTGACTCATCTTGGTTTTAATCATATTAAGTACTTAAACGTTATTTGGGATGTATAATCACAAACAATACTTGTAAAAAATAGTATCCATACCATATTCATGCACAGACATGCACTATATTATTTTGCCAGAACTACTAAAAATATTTTCCATCAATTTTAACGTACCTATAAATGCTGAATGTAAATACAACTTTGTTTTATACTATTATGTATTGAACAGTGCACTATTTTAACTTATAATACCGGTGAAAGCTAATAGAAAATAGCTTTTAGTTTGTTGTTAGGTTATAATAAGATACATATTTTATTTGCTAATTACTCAGTATTCCCATTAGATACGGTGAAACTAATATTACTATTGTAATCTATAGATTACAATAAATTAATCGACATGCATTTCATTAAGGTTCTCTAAAATTTGTGGTGGGCCCATTCTCCATACAAAAAGAAACTGTCTTCTTTGAAAAGGTAATGATTTATATTAAGGCGCAGGTTGAGCAAAATGTCGCGCTAGTCGTTATTTGTGTGGTTTTTAGGAGCTATCTACTTTTTATTTAAAAGATATATCAACAAATAAAAAACACATTATATTTCTACATAATCTTGATTCCATAGAATTATTACGCATAGAATACTAGTACGCGCATCGCGCACGGAAAGTGAAGCAAGTTAAAAAGCCCGGTACACATGCAGCGACTTTAATCGACGGTGACTCGCTAGCGATTTTTGTGTCTATATTATAGCGATTTATCAGTATTCGTTTCGCAGTAGAAGGCAGTAGACGCAAAGAGTATAATAATATATAGGGGAAAGTAGATGTGTATACCGGTGTCTGTTATTCACCTTTTTTATTTGTGAACGTTTCTTTGTAATGTCCGAAGAAAGGCGTCGAATGTTACTAGCGCTAGCAGCCGTTTGCATATATGACAAAGAGAGAGAAAAGAAAAATAGAAGATGTTGGGCGAAAAAATGGTTACTTCAAAGACCAAGATATTCGCATATAAATTTAATGGCCGAGCTAGCACTACAAGAACCGAAAGATTTTAGAAACTATTTACGAATGGACTCTTGTACATATCAACAGTTGTTGTCTCTGTTGGAGCCAATGCTAACAAAACAAGATACGTGCATGAGAAAAGCGATAACAGCTCACGAACGATTATCAGCTACATTGCGATTTCTAGCAACCGGACGATCTTATGAGGATTTACAATACAGCGTTGCAATATCTAAGCAATCTCTAAGCAAGATAATTCCAGAAACATGTGATGCGATCATAGCTACATTGCAAGAAGAATATTTAAAGGTAGGTTTAAAGGTGCTTTTTAGTAAAACTAAACTTTTCTGTTACGTATTTACTATGTGCTAACAGTTATACATTATGGTTGAAAATTATTAAAATACATCGTAAGCTTTTGAGATGTTTTAGAATTGAGCAATCGGGTTTCTGCAATTTCTAGTGACTGATTGTACGTCTCCTGAGGAACATGAATTAATTGACCACTCACAGGATCTATCAAAAGGCTTTGTGAAAAAGTATCATCAGTAGTAGCATTTGAATTATGAGCACTTTGAACATTTTCATTTTTAGAAAGCAATTGTATATTAACATTATGATTTACATCAATACGACTTTGACGAGAGAGGGAATTCATTCGTGCTTCAAACAAAACGTTGTTAATTAATTTCTCCGCAAAAATTTGTTGATCATTTGGTAAACTCTTTAAAATACCAGCCCATGATTTTGCTGTATGTTCCCAGCGGTCTGTCGGAATAGGTTCGCTGAGATGAGCATTGATTTTACTAAGAATATCTTCTCTTGGTCTCTTCTTTTTTTTATTACTATCACGAGATGCCGTAGTAGACACTGTTGAGGGTGCTGGTGATTGCGTTGACTCCGAAAATGTATCAGAATCTACATCTTCATTTCTATTTATTCCTAATTCCTCATCGACAGGTCCCTGAAATAAAATATAAATATAAATACCTATTTTTGTTCTAGTTTCCTGAAACTGAAGAAGAATGGTTAGACATAGCAAAAACATTTGAAGAAAGGTGGAGGTTTCCTCATTGCTTAGGAGCTATAGACGGGAAACATGTAAAAATTGTGCCCCCAGCAAATAGTGGATCATACTACTTTAACTATAAAAAGGATTTCAGCGTTGTTTTATTAGCAATAGCAAATGCAAATTACGAATTTATAATGGTAGATATAGGAATTAATGGCCGAATATCTGATGGTGGAGTTATTAATAGAAGTATATTTTATGAGAAACTAAACACAGGATCCTTAAATATTCCTAGGGTAGCAAGGATAATGAACAGTGAAACTGTTTTGCCATACGTCTTCGTGGGGGATGATGCATTTTCTTTACGCCCAGATTTGATGAAACCTTACCCAGGTCCATACTTAAGTCCTCAACAAAGAATATTCAATTATAGACTATCAAGAGCCTGTCGCATTATTGAAAACGTTTTTGGTATTTTAGTCAATCGATTCCGAATATTCAAAACTTCAATCAATTTAGATGTGAAAACCATTGACAAAATAGTAATGGCAGCATGTATATTGCATAACTTTTTACGTCGAAATTGTAATCAATATATCCGAGTGGGTGTGGATATTGAAAATTTAGAAGATGGCAACATAAGCACAGGTTACAGAGCCAACAACGAATTGTTAGATTTACAAATAACGAATCAAGGTCAAAGTCAAACCATGGCTAGATATGTTCGAGATCAATATATGCAATATTTCAATAATGAGGGTAGTGTTTTGTGGCAAAACCGTTTCACTAATTTAAATACCTTTACATAATGTTATTTGATAACAATATGAATAAACAAATATAGTATACGAGTCCTAAAGCATAAATTGTATTTTTATTTCGCATCTTACCCGATCTTTGTTTCCTATTTTAATGTTAGTTATTGAACTTCTAGTCGTCTCTTGATCTTTCAAGAAGTTGAGTAAATCATAATACCATAATGATGGAGTAGGAATATCTTCCACAGCCATTCCGGATTTCAAGCTTTTTTCAATCTTTTCGTGTTGTCTTCGCCAAACATCCCTCATATTTTTAATTTTTTTTAACACAAAATCTCGATCAGCGTTTGGCTCCACCTCCTTAAATTTTCCCACTAATATCTCATAGCTTTGTGACTTTAAATCTCTGTTTGAGTAATCTTTACTCTTAACCATCCATAATGAAGGTAATTCCCGGTATAATTCTATAAATTCAGTTACAAAAGCCCGAGAATATTTACGTAGGTCCGCCATTTTAAAATCGCTCACGCACGGCGTACACGTCCACACAGCAACGATGTCGCTGGCGACTGTTTGGCGACTGTCGACTTTTCAGATTTACAGCGATTCGATCGCCGCATTGACAGCGATTCGATCGTCGCATTGACAGCGACTATAAATCGCTGCTAATATTCACGTCGACACACAGATTTTGACATCGCCAGCGAGTCGCTATCGATTAAAGTCGCTGCCGTGTGGACCCTTCTTAACGCGAAACCGCGTTAGTTCAAACCGCGCAGCGACGCGTCAGTGCGCAACGTCATATCTTACGGAGAAGAGCTCGCGAAAAATAGTAAAAATAACCGTTTTTGTTGTAAAATATTGTCACAACAGTGATGATAAACATAAAAGAAGTAATGGTACTGCATTTCACATACAAGTTTATATATTTAACCCTAGAAAGATAACCATATTTTGACTGTCACAAAAGATAACCATGCGCTTCGGAGGCGCACGATATATTAATAATTTTTTTTTAACGAAATACCTATTTATTGTGTTTATTTACTTGATTGTTTTGAAATGTGGTTAATGAACTAATAATAAAAAACTTTTTTTAGTGAAATATGTTATATATTTTAAACATTAAACTTAAATCAAAAAACCTCTAGAAAAAATCAACAAAATTAGCAGTCTTCTGTTTACAAGAACATAGTATCAAAAAATAATAATTTTTTTCTTAAAAACGAATTATATTATTTCTTACTAACTAATCAACTAAAAAAAAAATCAGTCAAAACTATAATCGTTTGGCTCAAATTTGGTTTGATAGGCATTCAAAACAAGCATCATTTTTGTGTTCGCCGCAAACTGTTTTCCTGCATTTGACGCAAGTCATCTTAGACATTCTCTTTTTTTATTAGTGCAAAAGGTGCAGTACCGCCTTTTCTTGGCTGGAGGTTCTTCTTCATTATCTGTATCGTTCTGCACAACCGGTTTCGGAAGAATATTTGCGATATTATCTCTCACATGCTTTGGCAAAGTAGGAGCTTCCAGTCTTTCCTTCATCCACGATTCAGATAACTGGGCGCTTAACTTTTTCATATAACTCCTTCTATTTAGAGGCTTTTCATTTTTCGCAAGAATGTTGTGACAATATATAACATAAGAATTGACGAATGCTATGTTCAGAATGCCATAAAACATAGACATTGGCCATCTATTGGTTTTCCTCGAACATGACATTGAGGAACACATTTGATCGAAAGTGTCCACCCCGCCTTTGGTCTGATTATAATACATTATAATTTCAGGCTTACCAGTTATTGGGTTGATGACACCGTCTTCATCACACGATGATAGCAGGTAAACCATCTTAGAGGGCTTCGGTTTGTACGAGACTAGGGTCAAACATCCATCGTAGCAGAACATTGACGTGCCTACCGAACGAGACCGAGTGTTTTTCAGTTCTTCGGGGATTTCTCGTTTATTGGATCGTAAAGTGCCAACGAGGGTTAGTTTGTACGGTTCCTGAAGTAGGGATTTCGCGAGAGGAACCGAAGTGAACCAATTGTCACAAGTTATATTTCGGTTTGTGCCATGCAAGGGCCGAGACAACTCCTTTACATAAAATTCTCCTTGTGGCATCCCATTAGTGTTCGTAGCTCTGCCAATATACGGCATTGCATTTAGCATGTACTTTGTTCCGCTGTCACACAGCATAGGGATTTTAATTCCATATTTACTGGGTTTATTGGGGATATACATGCGGAACGGACACCGTCCTCGAAACCCTAATAATTGCTCATCTATTGTGACATGCTCTCCTGGTGTATAATTCAGTTTACACTGAGTTACAAATAATTCCCATATTTTTCTAATGTGTATGAATGGATCTTCATGACGTAAAGAGGGTTGTATAGACTTGTCATCAAATCGTAGACATCTAAGCAGGAAATCAAAACGATCCCTACTCATCACTGCCACGTACCGTGTACCTGAAAAACTACTATCGAACAGCTCATCAGTAGACAAGTGATTGTCTTTCATTGCTGCACTCAAAGTCAGTATCGCAAACAAAGCTTGGACTTCTGTCACAGACGTATCTCTGAAAGTGGCTTTGATCATGTTATCTCGACGTTTCACAGAGATCTCAACATTCGTCCAACGGACGACCTCATCCACTATTTCGTCGGTAACAAACAAATTAAAACATAAGATTGGGTCACATATATTTCGACACATGCGCGTTGGACCTCTACTTGTGCGAATAATATTTATGGCAGATGTCCTTCCGCGACTTTGTCCTTTTATTGTCGACCAGCAATGTTGGTTCTTACCCCTAAGCACACGGTGATCAGGAACAATTATGCGGTGGTCACGACGGGATGATTCCGAAGTTCCAGTGGGCTCTGAAGATACAGGCGGACTTATATCGTCTTCATTTTGTGTATCATTCAATTGTTGT
Source organism: Parnassius mnemosyne (assembly GCA_963668995.1). Lineage (NCBI taxonomy): Eukaryota > Metazoa > Arthropoda > Insecta > Lepidoptera > Papilionidae > Parnassius > Parnassius mnemosyne. Next base: position 14,717,108 of record CAVLGL010000086.1, read on the forward strand.
GGCACCTCATCATCTATAAACTCGTCTTCGAAATCACTCTGTATGTCATCTTCACTCAAATTATCTTCTATCTCACTGTCACTTCCTTGCTCTCGTTCATGCTCGCTCTCTTCCTCTTCAGCGATAAACCTAGATATTGCATCATCAGATAGTGTTCTCCGGCTCGTCATGATGAAGGCGAAAAGATTTTATGCTAAAACAAAGAAATAAACAGTTATAATAAACATTTTATGTAAGTATAAACAAATTCATACTTTCACTAAAAGTTACAATAAAGATAACCATGCGCCTTTGGAGCGCAACACTTAGTCATAACTGCAAAACTATAGTACTTACCGCGTAAAAACGGCCGTCCCGCGACTTTGTGCACCGACCACTGAGCTAACTTATAAGGACAGGTAGATAGATACGCGCGCTCATTATAAAGAGACAGCGATGTCAAACCGACGCGGGCGCCTCTGAAGCGTAGGTTATCTTTCTAGGGTTAATTTATTATAACTACGTAAAACTAAAAAAATACTTACCTAAGCTATCCTAATAAAAATGTTGCTAGTTGTGGGGAAAAATCAGAATTTTCTTTTAAAAATATTTATTTTCTATTTGTGTTTAAAACGTTTAATCGCAAAGCTCTCTGTGAAACTCAAATGTTTATATATAGATACCTACTTCTCTAAGTATTAACATAATATTAACAATGGGTGCCTATTTAAAACTAATACGGAGTGATCAGCTAATCGCGATTCGGCGACGCCATTTTAACGCAACTATTTTAATTGCTTTGTTTATTGACTAACGGGTGTATTCCTAATCATTTTTAAACAGTTCATTAGTTAAAAAGTGTTTTGTCTCATTCTGACATTTGCGAGATACTTGTTGCTAGAAAGTGACAAAACACTTTTTAACTAATGAACTGTTTAAAAATGATTATGAATACACCCGATAGTCTACGTTTTAGAGTATAGAATAAAAACTTTTCTATTTACAACATCAAGATATTATTAATAAGAACGCCTTTACTAACCAGATGTCACTTTACACCCAAACATTAACCAGATGTTATTTTAGACCCAAACATAGTCTATTTTAACCGACTCCCAAAAAGGAGAGGTTATCAATATGTATGTACACTGATTTCTACGACAATTCTATATTTACTAGTTTATGTCGTATCACTACGCTTGAGAGTTCATGTTCTGAAGATTTATTAGTGGCCCTTCACTGTGTAGGCAGCGCGCGGTAGCGCGTGCGATAGACGTAACACTAAGTTACATCCAGCGAATTTTTTTTCAGACTTTATTATAGTAATACGGTATAAGCTAGCCTGCACGCCCGACCTACTTGCGAGATATTGCTATTGGTTTGAGATCGCATTCGAGTTTTGTTTTCTCGATTGTAAATCTGCCATTTTTGCATCCTAATTTTAATAAAATAATTACTACCAAGACAAAATAATTTGACATCGGGAAAACAACCATTAAAATTTCAGCGTGTATATTGGATCAATCTGTGTGTATATCCTTTCAAATAAAAAATCTAAATCGGTTTAGAAATTGTAGAATGCTGCGGTAAAAAACATTTTAAAAAAATACACCGAATTGAAAACCTCCTCCTTTTTTGAAGTCGGTTAAAATTAAATATTACACTATGTGCTTATTGTATTCGAGCAAATTAATTGTGTTTAATAATATTCTTAAATTTTATTACGTCGGTATTTTTGTACCATTAAAATATGTATAATTAAGTTATATTAGTATTTATTTTATTCCATTTTATAATCTCATAAAATATATCTTCGTACGTAATACGTAATCTTTATTATATCGATTATTTAAAATTAATCAATAAAATAGTAATTTGCATAATTTGATTGCAAACGTCAGAAACTGGTATCACTGAAAGGCGTGTATGTGTGCGTGTGACGAGCGTAGACACATTCGACACGCGCCCACTAACATAATGACCTTGCATCATTTTGACGCTCGTGTTTTGTTCTAGACTACGTTTCTACTGGGTAATAATTCCATGCTTGATTCCATAAAAGCTATATCCAATTTTTTTTAAAGGAATAAATATTAATATAATCTCCTTACAACGAAACACATAAAAGTGAAATTATTATTGATAACATGCATCTCCTCGTAAAGTAAGTATTATTTTATTTTGCGATTTACACCAATGAATAGGCAATTTATTAATGAACATTTCTATAGTAAAATTTTTTTCAAAAGACCAATTTTTGATTTTATTAAGAAATTATCAATATCGTGATTGAAGATGAACAAATTGAACAGGTGAAAGAGTTTGTGTATCTGGGTTCAAAGTTTACAAGAGATGGAAAGTGTGAGAGTGATATCGAAAGAAGAGTGAATGCAGGAAACATGGTGAATGGAGCTTTGCACTCCTTTATGAGCAGTCGGAAGGTGTCTAACAAGGCTCGTTTGGCTGTGCATGAGGGGGTGTTGGTTCCGACACTCATGTACGGAAGTGAAACTTGGGTATGGCAGAAGAAACATGAAAGCAGAATAAATGTAGTTGAGATGAGAGCATTAAGAAGTATGATAGGAGTTAAACTGAGTGACAGGCTAAGAAATAGTGAGGTAAGGAAACGTTGTGGTCTGAAAGAAGATGTAGTGACAAAAATTGAGAAAGGTATGCTGAGATGGTTTGGCCATGTCGAGAGAATGAATGAAGAACGATTGACGAAAAAAATGTATAAGGCGAGTGTGAATGAAAGTGTTGGAAGGGGTAGACCTAGGCGGACATTTCTAGACCAAATCAGGGACGTCTTGAAAAAAGGCCAGGTCAAGAGTACCCTAAACCGTAGAGCATGTATGAAGGGAATAATGAAAATGGACGGGAAAGAGGCGTGATTATATGTATGTATGTTATTTTAAAATCTGGGCGTATTCACTGCTCACGGGCTTGCTGGAGTCAGTGAGCCCTGAGCTCTTACACGTGGAACCCGTGTCGTTAGAGCGTCTGCCAGCGCCGTGTGCGCTCACGTCATCTTATCAGTCGATAATATTATAATATTATTACTTATTAGGTTATTTATAGGTAGTATTATTTGTTTGTTTTGGGTATAATTTTTCCTATTAGTTATACATATATTTGTTGTGTTTTTTACTGCGCGATAAAGCTTTTTGCGTGTATTTTCTTTGAAGTAAACGCAAATAAAAAAATGAAGCACCATTAGCATGTAAGGTTCGAATCCATAATTAAAATTTCGACAAATATTATAATTTACACTATAAAAGGCTAATTCAATATTATCACCCAACCACAATATCTTATTTAGTATAGTACTGCCTCGTTGGTCTAGTGGTTGTAGTAGTGCGACTGCAGATCATGAGGTCCCGGGAATCCTGGGTCGGGCCAAAAAGTCAGTTATGAGTTTTTCATTTATGTTCTAAGTTATAATTAGTATTACTAATTTATAGTTTTTTTGCTAAAATATAGTATATTATTTATTGCTTGTTTTTTCTTCTTTTTCAAAAAATAATTGAGTACATAAGGTGTTCTATACTTATAATTCGGTAAAAAGTATCTAAGTAGGTACTAATATACCTACTTTTTACTATCTAAAAATTTTTAAAACTAAATTTAACTAAAAAGACTAAACTGACCATTTATTTTTTAACTCAAAACAGGACATGGGTTTATTTATACTCTAAAAACTATAACTTTATACAATTAGTGTTCACTGTAAAATTATATTCGGTATAGACGGTAATTATTAAATGCAACATTTTTTTTAAAATTATTAAATACATTTGTCAGTGGATTAAATTTGCTTTAATAAAGTTGGTGATGATTTTAAATAAAAATAAAATTCTGCTCAAGTTTTTTTATTTTTGTTAACAACATCGCCTTTAGAACTCTGGAACCGTAAGTGTTTCTTTCAGACGTCCACAATTTATTCAAAATAAAAAATACTCTTTCTACCGGAGCATTCGTACCAGGTAGACATAAAATATATTCGATTAAAAAAAATTATGTTAAAGATGTTGACTTTGAATACTTCCATCCAACGAGTTACGTGACAATTTTGTGTCCCGGAGCTTTGTTTGGGGACAATGGGACAGGTGACCGAGAAAAGAGACAGTCCCGTTCAAAACGGGGCGTTTGGTCACTTTAGCTATAACCCGGCGACGGCTCCGTGACGCAGTCACAGTATAAATATATAGTAGGAACAGTATGGAAACTACCTACAAACGCTCGAAACGGCATACTCACACAAACATGCGCAACGACGAGACTTCTAAGCGCTCGTCGCGGTGCTCTCAGTAGCGAGTGTCGCGTCAAGACTAAAAATGCCACTAACGTATTGCGTAGTATACGGCTGTTTGAACTCGGCTTCATCGAAACCGGAGCTATCGCATTTTAAACTTCCTGCTAATTTTCTGCCGACTTCCAAAAAGGAGAAGGTAGTCAATTCGACTGTATGTTTCTTTTTTATGTATGTTACCTCATAACTTTTTACTGGGTGAACCGATTTAGATGATTCTTTTTTTTTTTATTTGAAAGCTGGTACTTCTCGTGTGGTCCCATATGAATTTGATCAAGGTCAGACCAATAGTTTTTGAGTTATTCTTAATAACTCATATTGAAGTCGGCTGGACAAAATTTTAAATTATGAAAGGTAAGAATGATTTTTATTGTCGTTGTTATAATCGTTTTCGAATTATAAGTCCGTGTGATCGATCATAATAAATTCGTAAACTTATTTGTAAATTCAAAATGCGGCGGTTTTGAGGCTATTTAAAGCTGATAGTGCAATAGTGGTAACAAAAAATAAATCCAAGATGGCGGCTGCAATAGGTATCATTTTTTTCGTCATGGGTGCCATTTTCATGGGTTTCGAGGGTGTTGAAGCCGATAGTGCTGTCGAAATGTAAATCCATGATGGCGGCTGCAATAGGTATCAATTTTTTCATCATGGGTGTCATTTTCATAGTTTTTGACTATGTTGAAGCCAATAGTGCTGTCGAAATGTAAATCCAAGATGACGGCTGCAATAGGTATCATTTTTCATCATGGGTGTCATTTTAATAGTTTTTATGTATGTTGAAGCCGATAGTGCTGTTGAAATGTAAATCTAAGATGGCGGCTGCAATAGGTATTAACTTTTTCGTCATAGGTGTTATTTTCATGGTTTTTGAGGATGTTGAAGCCGATAGTGCTGTCGAAATGTAAATCCAAGATGGCGGCTGCAATAGGTATCATTTTTTTCGTCATGGGTGCCATTTTCATGGGTTTCGAGGGTGTTGAAGCCGATAGTGCTGTCGAAATGTAAATCCATGATGGCGGCTGCAATAGGTATCAATTTTTTCATCATGGGTGTCATTTTCATAGTTTTTGACTATGTTGAAGCCAATAGTGCTGTCGAAATGTAAATCCAAGATGGCGGCTGCAATAGGTATCATTTTTCATCATGGGTGTCATTTTCATAGTTTTTATGTATGTTGAAGCCGATAGTGCTGTTGAAATGTAAATCTAAGATGGCGGCTACAATAGGTATTAACTTTTTCGTCATAGGTGTCATTTTCATGGTTTTTGAGGGTGTTGAAGCCGATAGTGCTGTCGAAATGTAAATCAAAGATGGCGGCTGAAATAGGTATCAATTTTTTCGTCATGGGTGTCATTTTCATAGGTTTTGAATATTTTGAAGCCGATAGTGCTGTTGAAATAAAAATTCAAGATGGCGGCTGCAACAGCTATTAACTTTTTCGTCATGGGTGTCATTTTCATGGTTTTTGAGGGTGTTGAAGCCGATAGTACTGTCAGAATGTAAGTCCAAGATGGTGGTTGCAACAGGTTCAATTTTTTCGTCATGGGTGTCATTTTCATGGTTTTTGAGGGTGTTGAAACCGATTTTTCGTTGTTGCTTTAAAAAAGTAGCTGATCTAATTTACAATAAAATAAACAAAATTGGTTTCATAGTACCCTGTCCTTGTTTCCCAACAGTTTCATTAGAATTATATTTATTTACACAATTAAATTCAATAATAAAGAATTCCAAACTTGTCGTAGCAGACGAAAATATCTTTCTGTAAATAATTTGTAATAATGAAGAATAAAGCTACGTTTTTGTCTAACCGCGGCTCGCGTACGCTCCCGCCGAAACTTGTAAAAGGTTACGCCGTAATGACAAAGTTAAACATCTATAGTTCTACAAGTTGTTGTGTGTTAATATTAAATTGTTTTACGTGTTTAAGCTATCGTCTTTTGCTAAGATTTCCCGACGCCATGAGATTACCTATTTACATTGTATTTGTAAGCTAGTTATTTAAATTCGATTGATTGATCACTACAGAACAAAAATATAAAAAAAGCAATGTCAAAAACATTAAAAGTTACAACCCTATTGCTTCAACGGTGCGTAGGTAATTATGTCCTCAACTAGGCTTAGTTTCCATACTGTTCATATTTATACTGTGGCGCAGTGGCTTAGCAATCAGTTGTTGCGCTGGGGGCCGCGGGTTCGAATCTCACACGGAACAAATATTTGTATGGCCTACAAATAATTGTTCCGGGTCTGGATGTTTGTCTTTGTGCAATTTATGTTTGTAAACTGCCTCCACGACACGAAAAAATCCTAGTGTGGGGGTAACATTTTTTTACAATTGAAATTGAAAGATTGAACCCTTATACTTCTTGTTGATTTTTGTATTACCTTTATTAAAGTTACCCTTATGTATAAATAAATATAATTACGTATGTAGAAATAAAATTGATTTTCATCCTCATCAATCATTGGGGTGTCTGCCAGCATAAGTAATAAGCAGGCTAAGTTACAAGGTGCTCAGTTCAAAAATTAGTAGGTATAATAATCAAAAACACATCTACGAAACATCCTATTTATTTATTTATTCTTTATTGCACCAAATATTTCTACAAAAGGCGAGCTATCTATTTATTTACCCATAGTGAATAGGTATCTTTTAAACTCACAATTTTCAATGCTTCATTTTTAATATATAATTAATTATAAAATTTCTTAATTAGATAATATATGAAAATACATAATTCTAATATAATGCAACTAATCATCATCATTCACCATTACAGCCCTTCACAAGTCCACTGCTGAACATAGGCCTCCCCCAAAGAATGCCACAAAGCACGGTCCTGAGCCACCTGCATCCATCGACTTCCTGCAAATCTTACCAGGTCGTCACTCCATCTAGTGGGGGGACGCCCTACACTTCGCCTGCCGGTACGAGGCTGCCACTCGAGAACCTTTCTTCCCCATCGGTTGTCGGTTCTTCGAGCTATATGGCCGGCCCATTGCCACTTCAGCTTACTAATCCGTTGGGCTATGTCGGTCACTCTGGTTCTACTGCGGATATCCTCATTTCTGAGTTTATCACGCAGAGAAACTCCGAGCATAGCCCTCTCCATAGCTCGCTGAGCGACCTTGAGCTTCCTCATCCGGCCAGCAGTGAAGGACCACGTCTCAGTTCCGTATGTCATCACTGGCAACACGCACTGGGTGTACAGTCTCGTTTTCAAGTTTTGAGGTATACCTGACGAGAAGATGTGCCGTAATTTCCCGAACGCTGCCCAACCGAGTTGAATCCGTCGATTGACCTCTCGGTCGAAGTTGGACTTACCTAGTCGGACTATTTGTCCCAGGTAAACATACTCGTCAACAACTTCGAGCTTAGTGTTCCCAACAACTACCGGCATAGGTGTGACATGGACATTAAACATGATCTTTGTTTTGTCCATGTTCATCTTAAGACCTATCCGTTGGGAAACACTATTGAGGTCATTGAGCATAGTGCTTAGGTCCTCCAGCGATTCTGCCATAAGGACTATATCGTCGGCAAATCGAAGGTGAGTGATGTACTCGCCATTGATGTTGATACCGTATCCTTTCCAGTCCAGAAGCTTGAAAACATCTTCCAATGCAGCGGTGAAGAGTTTCGGGGATATGACGTCACCCTGTCTTACACCTCTCTGCAATTGGATAGGTTTCGTACTCTGGTTCTGTACTCGGATAGCCATCGTAGCCCTACTGTACAAGCACTTCAACACTTCGATATACCGACAGTCAACTTGGCATCGCTGAAGGGACTGCAGCACCGCCCAAATTTCGACGGAATCAAAGGCTTTCTCATAGTCCACATACGCCAGACATAGTGGCAAATTGTACTCCTCGGACTTCTGTACAATTTTCCGAAGGGTATGTATGTGGTCTATGGTGCTAAAGCCTTTTCGGAAACCGGCTTGTTCGGGAGGCTGGAAGTCGTCAAGTCTGCGCGCGAGACGATTCGTAATGACTCTCGAAAACAGCACGTAGACGCGGCTCAGAAGGGAAATCGGTCTGTAGTTCTTCAAGAGAGCGTTGTCGCCTTTCTTGAAGAACAAGACCACCGCACTTCTGCTCCACGCCTCCGGTGTAATGCCACCATGGAGGACGGAATTAAAGAGCTTCTGAAGGACTTCAAGTACCGGTTTTCCACCCGCTTTCAGAAGCTCCGCTGTAATTCCATCCTGGCCTGGGGCCTTGCCGTTTTTAAGGTGCTGGAGAGCCATTCTAATCTCGCTCAGACTGACGTCCGGGATATCATCGGAATAATGTCGGATAAGACTCGCTCTTGGATCGTTACTCACACTTGCGTGTGGCTCCAACGATGACGTGTACAGCTGCCCATAGAACCTCTCAATCTCACTCAAAATCTCAGGTGCCCCGGAAACGATGCTGCCACATTCGGTCTTCAGCTTTGACAGTTGGCTCTTTCTGGCAGACAGATCTCTGGCAAAGACTTTGGAGCCTTGGATCCGATCGATCGCTTCTTCAATACGAGCTGTATTGAAGTTGCGTAAGTCCCGCCGCATGCATTTGGAGATCTGTCTGTTCAGTTGCCTGTATGCTGTCAAATCTGTTGAAGAATGTAGCTTCATCTCCCGTCTAACAGCCATGAGATTAAGAGTGTGATCGGAGAGTTTTTGTGTTCTTCTGCGGCGGGTCTTGCAGAACTTAGCTCCGACCGCATGGACAGTTTCCACGAGCTTGTCATTCAAATCGTCCACTTCATTGCAGTCTTCTAGGCACTGAAAACGGTTTTGCAACTCGAGCTGAAAGGTTTCGGGACTTTGGATTAGAGCACGAGGGGGACGGAGCGTTGACTTCATTAGACGAGACCTCTCCAACTTAACGTTTAGGTTCAGTGTGCCTCTAACCATTCGGTGATCGCTGCCGGTTTTCACCCTCGCGATCACTGAGACATCACTGAACAGTTGTCGTCTGGTCGTCATAATGAAGTCAATCTCATTTTTTGTCGAACCGTCGGGGCTCGACCAGGTCCACTTCCTGTGGGGCCGCTTCTGGAAGAAAGAGTTCATCGTAAAGAGTCCCTCTTTCTCCATGAAGTCGGCCAACTGCTGGCCCCTTGGGTTCCGTTGCCCTATTCCAAATTTCCCCACTTTCAGCTCACCGTTCTCTCTTGTGCCTAGTTTTGCATTGAAGTCTCCCATTAACACCGTATATTGGGTTTTGGAGGAATGCATGGCTCTAGAGATATCCTCATACATTTCCTCCACCTCCTGATCGGGGTGTGCCGAGGTTGGTGCGTAAACCTGTATGACCTTCAGCGAATACCGTTTGGTGATTCTGAGTATAAGGTACGCAACCCTCGTCGACACACTCTCAATCTTTACAACGTTGTTAACGAGAGACTTGTGGACGATAAATCCGACACCTCCTTGGGACAGATGGTCGCCCTCCCGGTGATAGAGCAAGTTGCCGGATTCGAGGATTACCGTGTCCTCCCCCTCTCTTCGGACTTCGGATAATCCTATAATATGCCAGCGTAACTTGTCTATCTCTTCTTCCAGCTCCACAATCTTCTCGTCAGTCCTCAGGGTGCGTGCGTTGTAGGTTGCCAGGTCGAGTCGTTGTAGGTGGCAACCGAACCTCCACCGGAGATTCTTAGCACCCCCTGCCCCGCCGTTACCATGGTCGCCACCGTAGCCAGGAATAGCGGGGCCGCCGGGGACTGGGGGCCGTCTCTTCGTAACTTTCATTATGGGGGGTATATTGCCATAGTTGCCACGCTTGGCGAGCGGGTTGGCAACCGCAGTTTTTTATTGTATTTTGTCGTTACCAGGAAGATGCTGCTGCCCATCTCCTGCCTGTTTCCCTTTGTCGCCTTTTACGACACCCACGGGAAGATATGGGGTAGTGGATATTCTTAACCGCCACTACACGGCATGCAACTAATATACCGAATAAAAAAATTAAAATACATTTATCGTTGTACGCTGTGTGTATTTCCATAAATTAGTTCATTGATGTTGAAAAAATAATACTACGTTCGTACCTACAATAGGTGTTGGCGTCGTACATATTTCAAATAAGCAATATATTGAAGCGAGCGGCGTGCCGCCGGCAAAATGCTCAAGGTCGTTCGCATGGAGTAGCCCCTTAACCAATTTAAAATATATATATATATATATATATATGTAGAAAGGGTAGTTGAGTATAGTACAGAGACTGATTTTGTAGTAAGGTATAATAATTAATTCGTTTACACGAATTAATTATCCAACGAGTCGAGGATGAACTAGTAACGGAATACGACAAGCGCACCGTTCCATGTCAGAGCCAAGACTGCCTTAACGGCGGCCGCTCAGTCCGTTTTATACAAGCAGGACGGGCGGCAACGCAGGTGCAATGCCACAGGTGTGCGGTACACGTGTCGTTTACAAGAATTCTGTCTAGCTAGACCGACGCCACCGCATCTACAACGGTGCAGGTGCCGTCATGGCCACACTGACATGCGTGCGTCCTCGCACGCGCTCCATCACAATTTTAGTTATCTGTAACAACTGTAATCTGTAAAACATCGTTCGATTATCCTGACAAAACAGCGTCTGGTCCGGTCTATACTGACCCTTCAGACTCGGGGGATAATCAGTTTTGTTCCGGCAGTAAGCCTTACAAAACTTTTATCACCTTTATGCTAGATCGGAATGATTAGTCTGTAGCTTTTTCTATTTTCTCTTTTTTTTTTCAAGTACTGTTTTCGCTAGCCCGGAATCACTATTCCCTATAGCTATATCACTGGACCGGCACAAAGCCCTGCAATGATTGTAAGAACTATTCTTTTTTTCTTAACCTCTTTTTTTTCAGTACTATTTATGCTAGTCCGGAATCACTATTCCCTGTAGCTATATCATTGGACCGGCAAACGCCCTGCAATGATAGTAAGAACCACATTTTTTTTCTTACTCTCTTTTTTTTCAATTCAGTATAAAACAGTTACAGACCAACCATACCGCAAACATGTCCCCGTTACAATCACACAAAAGTGTATCGTGAGGGACGTAGTGACACGATAACACCTAAGTATGTAAACCAACAGCAACTCGACACCTTTCCCAGTGCAGCACAGATCAGCCTCCCTGCAACTTCATGTTCCTTTCCTGCACTAGAATAATTACTTCGCTAGAGTGTTGCAACGTCTACCTCTACGGTCTACGCACAAACACGGCTACCTCTGACTGTCGCACGTCCTCGTGCGGTTGACAGTAAACAGCATACGGTCTATCAGTTATCGCCACCTGCTAACAGATATTAACTCTTGTTAAATATTACAACGGTCGACCATCCCAGACTTCATTTAAGTCTGGAACGCGCGGATATGGCTACCTCCAGGCAAACGCACTACAGCTTTTCGTTCTGCTGCGATCGTGCCACATTCGCGGCAGCAAGCCGTCGCGCCGTACTAGCGCTAGCGAATCGTCGCACTGCTTTGCGTATTATAAATGTATTGCGAACCATGGAATTCCGAGCTTCCGAAATTCATCACATATTCTCTTAAGAAACGGCAACTGCACGACATTTGAAAACATTGCAAAAAAAATGGAAACTATGTGTAGAGACAGATACCACAACATAAGCGAAGGAGGAAACTGCGCAAAATGTACGAAAGCCGTCCATTTACAGCGCCAAAGCACCATTTGTTCGACGGCCGCTTGAATTGCCCTGCCGTAAGATCAGCCGATAAGTAACAGACTGTAGCGATGTAGGTTCAATCTAACCAGAGCTCGGCCGTACCTGACCATGTTCGATTATCCATCACAACGTCGTCTTCGTTGATCATTGTTGTAGAGACTTCTACGAATCCCTCGAAATCAAACCCCAATCTTGTCAACGACACAATATTCGGAGCAAACTGCAACACTGATCAACACATTAGAACACAAAAATGTCACTTATTATTTTTAATTCATAGCGTGTTAAAGTTAATTCTTTATTGTAGTACAACCCTTAAAAGTTTGGAACTTCAAAATATAGCAAATGATAATCATGTTTCGCGTGAACTATCAAATTACAACAAAACGAGAGCAGCAGGAGCACCTGAGGGTTTACAAGCATCGTCGGGGTTATAGTCATCATGATCTGCCTGAAAAAGAAATTGTTAACTATAAGGACAACATACACAGTTGCCTGTTCTCTCATCTATCACACATACGAGGCCCTAAAACAGAAATACGTTCTCATACCTTCGACTATAATAAAGCACTTCGCTTTCACAAGTAAACATAGGCCTTCATACGAAGTATCTGTACATACTCTACACAGTAGTACATACTCTTACTTGAACTTGAGAGATCCCACGTTAACTACGTGAATCACATTAAAAACGTGAACCAGGACAGCGCCTGCCAGGACAGAGCCTAATACATGTTCAGAAAACATTACCGTGCACACAGCATACGACTTCCGCGCACACAGTGTGACTCCCACGCATACAGAGTACACGACGTCCGAGGCATCGCCATGTACAGCAAACGCGCGCTCCGGGATGGCGCCTGCGTATACGTGCATACGCATCTGCCGAAACCAGGCCATGTTACAGCTGGACCTGGCAGTCCGTTACGACCAGCAAGGCACACACTCACGCACTTGTAATCACATCACACGTGCTACTGTAACACATAAAAGAAAACATTAAAAATACTCAGTCGGAACTTGATTTCAAGAAATGCAGCACTACTCTTGGTACACCATTCGCCTTTCTAGGGCACCAAATACTGAGCTGCGGCTACACGACAACCTCTGGTATGGTCCGATCCTCATGTAAACTTAAATACTCTCTTCAATGTCAGAACTAATTGGCTCTACTTCACTTTCATCGGCATTTTTCGCAACCAATTAAAAATGTAAACACTCATTCTTACAAAATAGTTTCTGAGCCAATGTTTAGGTTAAATTTACTTTCCTCATGTATCTAATGGTGATCAGTAGCAGCGACAAATAATAAGTCCGCGGCGTCATAAGCCGACAGCATACTCAAAAGCGAGCGCTACAGCTCCACGCTTTCCACTAAACCATTCCAAGTTTGTCGACTACGTAATGCTCGGTGTAAACTGTAGCACTTATCATCACATTAGATCACAAAAATACTACTTAGTGTTTTTAAGTCATAGCACGTTAGAGTAATCATGTTCTTTTTTTTCGGTACATCGTTTAAACATTTTGAACTTTAAAACTAGGCCATGTAAATCAAACCTCGTGTATCAAATTATAACATTACTTGAGCAAGTTAAACTTCCACTGAATGCAAACTATAACTCATTCAGAATATCTCCAACATTTCTTTCGACATTTGTTATCATATTTGGGTACGTTAAGAAATAATGAAATTATTTGAGGGTACTTTTAATACAAATCGAACAAAAGGATTTATCTTTTGGCTTAAATTATTTCACTTTATCTTTTCTCTACACTTTAATGATACGACAATATCGTAAGTAGGACAGCAAATTTCATTGCGGTATTTAACATAAAAAGAGATCCATCAATGCGAAATGCATTATAGCCTTTACAAATGTAATAATTCTCATACTATTCGAAGATTATATGTGGGCAATAAGGGGGACTTTATCCCACTTCTGATGTAGAAAGGGTAGTTGAGTATAGTACAGAGACTGATTTTGTAGTAAGGTATAATAATTAATTCGTTTACACGAATTAATTATCCAACGAGTCGAGGATAAACTAGTAACGGAATACGACAAGCGCACCGTTCCATGTCAGAGCCAAGACTGCCTTAACGGCGGCCGCTCAGTCCGTTTTATACAAGCAGGACGGGCGGCAACGCAGGTGCAATGCCACAGGTGTGCGGTACACGTGTCGTTTACAAGAATTCTGTCTAGCTAGACCGACGCCACCGCATCTACAACGGTGCAGGTGCCGTCATGGCCACACTGACATGCGTGCGTCCTCGCACGCGCTCCATCACAATTTTAGTTATCTGTAACAACTGTAATCTGTAAAACATCGTTCGATTATCCTGACAAAACAGCGTCTGGTCCGGTCTATACTGACCCTTCAGACTCGGGGGATAATCAGTTTTGTTCCGGCAGTAAGCCTTACAAAACTTTTATCACCTTTATGCTAGATCGGAATGATTAGTCTGTAGCTTTTTCTATTTTCTCTTTTTTTTTTCAAGTACTGTTTTCGCTAGCCCGGAATCACTATTCCCTATAGCTATATCACTGGACCGGCACAAAGCCCTGCAATGATTGTAAGAACTATTCTTTTTTTCTTAACCTCTTTTTTTTCAGTACTATTTATGCTAGTCCGGAATCACTATTCCCTGTAGCTATATCATTGGACCGGCAAACGCCCTGCAAGAACCACATTTTTTTTCTTACTCTCTTTTTTTTCAATTCAGTATAAAACAGTTACAGACCAACCATACCGCAAACATGTCCCCGTTACAATCACACAAAAGTGTATCGTGAGGGACGTAGTGACACGATAACACCTAAGTATGTAAACCAACAGCAACTCGACACCTTTCCCAGTGCAGCACAGATCAGCCTCCCTGCAACTTCATGTTCCTTTCCTGCACTAGAATAATTACTTCGCTAGAGTGTTGCAACGTCTACCTCTACGGTCTACGCACAAACACGGCTACCTCTGACTGTCGCACGTCCTCGTGCGGTTGACAGTAAACAGCATACGGTCTATCAGTTATCGCCACCTGCTAACAGATATTAACTCTTGTTAAATATTACAACGGTCGACCATCCCAGACTTCATTTAAGTCTGGAACGCGCGGATATGGCTACCTCCAGGCAAACGCACTACAGCTTTTCGTTCTGCTGCGATCGTGCCACATTCGCGGCAGCAAGCCGTCGCGCCGTACTAGCGCTAGCGAATCGTCGCACTGCTTTGCGTATTATAAATGTATTGCGAACCATGGAATTCCGAGCTTCCGAAATTCATCACATATTCTCTTAAGAAACGGCAACTGCACGACATTTGAAAACATTGCAAAAAAAATGGAAACTATGTGTAGAGACAGATACCACAACATAAGCGAAGGAGGAAACTGCGCAAAATGTACGAAAGCCGTCCATTTACAGCGCCAAAGCACCATTTGTTCGACGGCCGCTTGAATTGCCCTGCCGTAAGATCAGCCGATAAGTAACAGACTGTAGCGATGTAGGTTCAATCTAACCAGAGCTCGGCCGTACCTGACCATGTTCGATTATCCATCACAACGTCGTCTTCGTTGATCATTGTTGTAGAGACTTCTACGAATCCCTCGAAATCAAACCCCAATCTTGTCAACGACACAATATTCGGAGCAAACTGCAACACTGATCAACACATTAGAACACAAAAATGTCACTTATTATTTTTAATTCATAGCGTGTTAAAGTTAATTCTTTATTGTAGTACAACCCTTAAAAGTTTGGAACTTCAAAATATAGCAAATGATAATCATGTTTCGCGTGAACTATCAAATTACAACAAAATGAGAGCAGCAGGAGCACCTGAGGGTTTACAAGCATCGTCGGGGTTATAGTCATCATGATCTGCCTGAAAAAGAAATTGTTAACTATAAGGACAACATACACAGTTGCCTGTTCTCTCATCTATCACACATACGAGGCCCTAAAACAGAAATACGTTCTCATACCTTCGACTATAATAAAGCACTTCGCTTTCACAAGTAAACATAGGCCTTCATACGAAGTATCTGTACATACTCTACACAGTAGTACATACTCTTACTTGAACTTGAGAGATCCCACGTTAACTACGTGAATCACATTAAAAACGTGAACCAGGACAGCGCCTGCCAGGACAGAGCCTAATACATGTTCAGAAAACATTACCGTGCACACAGCATACGACTTCCGCGCACACAGTGTGACTCCCACGCATACAGAGTACACGACGTCCGAGGCATCGCCATGTACAGCAAACGCGCGCTCCGGGATGGCGCCTGCGTATACGTGCATACGCATCTGCCGAAACCAGGCCATGTTACAGCTGGACCTGGCAGTCCGTTACGACCAGCAAGGCACACACTCACGCACTTGTAATCACATCACACGTGCTACTGTAACACATAAAAGAAAACATTAAAAATACTCAGTCGGAACTTGATTTCAAGAAATGCAGCACTACTCTTGGTACACCATTCGCCTTTCTAGGGCACCAAATACTGAGCTGCGGCTACACGACAACCTCTGGTATGGTCCGATCCTCATGTAAACTTAAATACTCTCTTCAATGTCAGAACTAATTGGCTCTACTTCACTTTCATCGGCATTTTTCGCAACCAATTAAAAATGTAAACACTCATTCTTACAAAATAGTTTCTGAGCCAATGTTTAGGATAAATTTACTTTCCTCATGTATCTAATGGTGATCAGTAGCAGCGACAAATAATAAGTCCGCGGCGTCATAAGCCGACAGCATACTCAAAAGCGAGCGCTACAGCTCCACGCTTTCCACTAAACCATTCCAAGTTTGTCGACTACGTAATGCTCGGTGTAAACTGTAGCACTTATCATCACATTAGATCACAAAAATACTACTTAGTGTTTTTA
Source organism: Parnassius mnemosyne (assembly GCA_963668995.1). Taxonomy (NCBI): domain Eukaryota; kingdom Metazoa; phylum Arthropoda; class Insecta; order Lepidoptera; family Papilionidae; genus Parnassius; species Parnassius mnemosyne. The sequence goes on from CAVLGL010000086.1 coordinate 14,733,980, forward strand.
AGTCATAGCACGTTAGAGTAATCATGTTCTTTTTTTTCGGTACATCGTTTAAACATTTTGAACTTTAAAACTAGGCCATGTAAATCAAACCTCGTGTATCAAATTATAACATTACTTGAGCAAGTTAAACTTCCACTGAATGCAAACTATAACTCATTCAGAATATCTCCAACATTTCTTTCGACATTTGTTATCATATTTGGGTACGTTAAGAAATAATGAAATTATTTGAGGGTACTTTTAATACAAATCGAACAAAAGGATTTATCTTTTGGCTTAAATTATTTCACTTTATCTTTTCTCTACACTTTAATGATACGACAATATCGTAAGTAGGACAGCAAATTTCATTGCGGTATTTAACATAAAAAGAGATCCATCAATGCGAAATGCATTATAGCCTTTACAAATGTAATAATTCTCATACTATTCGAAGATTATATGTGGGCAATAAGGGGGACTTTATCCCACTTCTGATGTAGAAAGGGTAGTTGAGTATAGTACAGAGACTGATTTTGTAGTAAGGTATAATAATTAATTCGTTTACACGAATTAATTATCCAACGAGTCGAGGATAAACTAGTAACGGAATACGACAAGCGCACCGTTCCATGTCAGAGCCAAGACTGCCTTAACGGCGGCCGCTCAGTCCGTTTTATACAAGCAGGACGGGCGGCAACGCAGGTGCAATGCCACAGGTGTGCGGTACACGTGTCGTTTACAAGAATTCTGTCTAGCTAGACCGACGCCACCGCATCTACAACGGTGCAGGTGCCGTCATATATATATATACTATACTATAGAGCGGGCATTGGGAAAATTTATATACAAAAACTTTAAGCTCGTGCGTGTGTGACGCCCTCTAGCTAAAAATAGCAAAACTACGCTATCATTTATTAAGACAACATTTTAGCTATTCCCCAGTAGATGACGCTTAAAATATAAGATCGTTTTAGGAATGTTACCCTTTCGATACCAAAGTATCGATAATGTTGTTGTAGGTTACTAAGTTTGAAATGCTTTAAAATATAATACGAGGGCTGCACTAAAAGTATCGGGAATAGAATATTTCCACTGTTCCTGTCATATTAAAATCTTTTTAATTGAAAAGTCCTTGGTTTTAAAAATCGAATACCATTTATTTATTTAAAAAAAGATTCTCGGTCTTGCCACAAGGTTTAATCAAACTTGTTTAGTCGTTGAGAAAATGGAATTGACTCGAGAAAATTCAAGAGCGATGATTTATTATGACTTTCGAAGTGGTTTAACACAAAAACAGTGTGTTGACCGGATGATTTATGCATTTGGTGATGAAGCCCCAACCACAATTTACCGTTGGTTTGCTGAATTTCAACGTGGACGTGTTAAACTCAGTGATGATCCCCGTCAAGGTCGTCCAAAAACTGCAGTCACCCAAGAAAACGTTGATGCTGTGCGTAAGCTGATTGAGGAAGATCGACATGTGACATACCGCGAAATTCAGGCAACTTTAGACATTGGCATGAGTCAAATACAAATAATCTTGCATGAACAATTAGGTATAAAAAAGTTGTTTTCCCGATGGATACCGCATTCACTCTGTGAAGAGCAAAAAGCGGCTCGCGTTACTTGGTGCGTCAGAACTCGAAAGATTCCACGCAGGATCCTCAAATGCTGTATACAACATCGTATCAGGTGACGAATCCTGGATATATGCGTACGAACCCGAAACAAAAAACCAGTCACGAGTTTGGGTGTTCTAAAATGAGTTAAAGCCAACAAAAATTGTTCGTTCACGGAGTGTTGCAACAAAAATGGTGGCCACGTTTGTCTCCAAAATCAGCCATGTTACAACTATTCCTCTTGAGGGACAAAGAACGGTTAATGCAGAATGGTATGCTAGCATTTGTTTGCCACAGGTCGTTTCTGAACTCCGTAAAGAGAAAAGTTGTCATTAACAATATGAGCTCTTCCGGATCGATGGTACAAATGGGCGTGCCTCAAGGCTCAATTCTCGGCCCCTTTCTGTTTCTTGTATACATTAATGACTTACCTTACATAGTAGGGGATAACCATGATATAGTATTATTTGCAGATGACACTTCTTTAATTTTCAAATTAAGTCGACAGTTACTAAAATATGACGAAGTAAATAATGCTATATCTAAATTAGTAAATTGGTTCGATGTTAATAATTTGCATTTAAATGGCACTAAAACAAAATGTATGAAATTCGTGACTCCAAATGTCAAACAATTAAATACTAATGTAATTTTAAATGGGGAGAAACTGAGTCTTGTAGATACCACCATTTTTCTTGGAATCACACTAGACGCGAAGCTTCAATGGAGCCCCCATATATCAAAACTAGCAAGCAGACTTAGTTCTGCAGCATATGCTGTAAAAAAGATTAGAAGTCTAACCAGTGTTGAAACAGCTAGACTAGTTTACTTCAGCTACTTCCATAGCATAATGTCGTATGGTATTTTGCTATGGGGACACGCAGCTGACACAGAAATTATATTTGTTTTGCAGAAGAGGGCCATAAGAGCAATTTATGATTTAAAGCCTAAAGAGTCGCTGCGACAAAAATTTAAGGAAATTAATATATTAACTTTGGCCTCTCAATACATTTATGAAAATTTAATGTACGTACACAAAAATAAAAGTAGTTTTATAAAAATAAGTGATATTCATTCTGTAAATACTAGGAACAGACACAAGCTAGTAGTACCAGTTACTCGACTCCATCGAGTCAGTAATTCATTCTTGGGGCGATGTATACGCTTTTACAACAAAATTCCAGAAAATATACAAAGTTTGGCCTGTTCAAAGTTCAAAAACTTTATTAAACTAAGTTTGTATAAAAAGGGTTATTATAATATTAAGGAATTTATGGATGATAATAACCCCTGGAAATGAGGTGATCGCTACCAAGCTATTTCTAATTTGTTGTGTTGTTAATTTGTGTAACATCATGATTGTAAGCTGTTATTTAAAAAAAAAGTCCCGCTGGGTTTCTTGCTGGTTCTTCCCAGGACAGAGGTTTTTTCCGAACCAGTGGTAATCAAACAAAAGAATGACTTTCAATAAGTATTATTTATAATCTATATTGAATAAAAAAGTTTCTGTTTCTGTTTCTGTTTCAGAACTGCAACCGCCGCATCATTCTCCATCACGACAATGCGAGGTCTCACACCGCACACAGAATAAAAGAGTTTTTAGAGCAAGAAAACATAGAATTATTAGACCATCCACCGTACAGCCCCGACCTAAGCCCTAATGATTTCTATACTTTCCCTAAAACAAAGAATAAATTGCGTGGACAGAGATTTTCATCACATGAAAAAGCTGTGGACGCCTACAAAACGGCCATTTTGGAGACCCCAACTTCCGAATGGAATGGTTGCTTCAATGATTGGTTCCATCGTATGGAAAAATGGGTCAAATTTCGCGGAGAATACTTCGAAAATCAATAAATACATTTTTAAATAGTAATGTTGTGTCACTTCCTTGATTCCCGAAATTTTCTGTGCCGCCCTCGTAATAGGGAATAAAATGATTGTTTCATTCTATAAATCTATTTATCATGACTTCAATCACACGAAAACAATCACTTTAACTTTTTATGCCTCTTTAGTGACATGAAATAAAATATTAATTTCCAATAACTAAGAATCAATTCAAACAGCGGTCACTTTGGTTGCCGCCTTGGTGGCATCTTCAATGACGTCACTCGGTCCATTAGAAGCTATTATAATAGCATATGATTGGTCGGTCGGCGTTGAAGACACATCAAGAAACGCCAAATACAATAAGGGAGCGCCTCTATGTTTTTAAATTCGTTTCTTTTACAAAATACACTTCAAATCTAAAATATTTAGGAAAACACTGAACTAAAAAGCCGTTTCACGATAAATCATTTTATAAATTTATATTCATACATTCTTATTATAAATACGCTGGTATGTTATGTACCAATATTCTTCAAAGAGATTTATGCTCAACAACTTGAGACATTACTGACTTAGTGAAAGAAAGCATAGTGAGGAGGAATACTGAACATTATAATCTGAAATCACGAACATGCACTAAGCAAGTGTTGTGATTAATGCTCGTTATTTCCCTGTATGTGAAGACTACTTTGCGCTACAGTAAGCTAATACAGGCTAGTATTATTATAAGAAATGAAATTATTCCAGTACTTTCAACGGTATTTATTTAGAAAAATGTTTAAATTGTCGTAAATCGAACTCATAACTAACATCAACACAGCAAATATCCTCAGCATGTTCATAAGCAACACAAAAAATCTCATCATCATGCCTAAAAAAATTTTCCCACCCTTCCATATAAATTAGGCTACTTAGCATAGTTGGTATATGCTATTCATTTTTGTTGGTATGGGTACAGTATCTTTGACTGTTTTACCTCCTTAAATATTGTAAATGATTAAATCGGCACCCTGTATATTATTTTTATCGATAACCCCAATCGATAAACGTCGTCAATCACTAACTTTAAATAAATAGTGACGCTACAGGATAACAGAGGGCGCTTAGTACAATAAAAATAAATTTTCTAGAACAATCTACTAGAAATAATAAAATTTAAAGATTATTCGGTAAATATACGTTATATTTACGATAACAAACCAAAATCACGTTCATTTATTGCTCCATATCGTGACTTACAATATCTTAATGCACAACCGGGCATATTTTCTATAAAAATATTTTTTAAAGATATGAAAAGAATGCGTCTTGACTTTATGACGATGTCACTAAGACTAACGGAGATATATCCTATAGGACATAAGTTACAGACGACAATTTTGCTGCTGATGTCCGGTCTATTACTACTAGTACTTAAATGTCTTTGATATTAACATTGAATGTCCTGCTAGCACATGCATATATTGCGAATACCGTCCTATTTTTATTATAACCGCCACTGATATCAGAATAAAAATTCAACTCCGTGTACCCTTCCTAAATCTCGGTTTTTATAAAAGGTAATACAAAACTACTTATTTCGTTAGATCCCTTGGTTTGGTTACTTACCCCATAAGTAGCAATAACCTTTATTTTTACCCAAATCATACATCATGAAGTTATATGCAGCAAGTTTTCTTTTGTAGTAAAATACGATCACTTCTGAATGAGGACTATTTAATAAAAATATAAATTGTAGTAAGCTGCTACAACAGAATCGGAGTGCTTATCTCGTTGTTTGTCATTATTTTTAAAGACCTGTCCTTATTTTTATTGGCAGCATGTAAAACGTGCTCATACTGTAGCTTAGTTTTGTTAGTCTCAGTTGCATTTTTATATAAATTAAACCTTGAAGATTGGTATTATGATTGGTTTGTGAAGTCTATATTGAAATCTGTCCTAAATATCTATCTATACCAGGAGTCCGCAACCTTATCCAGCCTAAGGGCTCATTCTAAAATAATTAATCCTGAAGAGCGAATGAATGGTTGACGCAAATAAAATATTACACAAAGACAAAACAATATGTTTATTACATGAGGCATATGTAAAATCAAATACATAAGTCACTAGTTATTACAACAATTAGTCACTAATTATTAGTGTGATCCGTGGGCTTACATTTCTTCCGACAACTTGATGAAATCTGGCTCATAGTTTGAAGTACCAGTCCTCATACAATAGTCCAAATTTACATTTGTTCATTAATTCTGCTTCTATATTTTGATTTTAAGTGCTTTATTGTTTAAAATATTCATTCGCAAGCGTACACATAGTGCATCAAACGATACACATGTATTTTAAGATATAATGCCCTTAAAATTGGATATATATTCATAGTAGGGGGTCATTGTAGAAGCGTGCTCGTCGCGACCCCTGCCAGCCCTTTTCAGGGCTACAATTCTACACAGCTGCGCACCCATGCCAACGAGGGTTAGGGCGTCCCCCCAAGGCGACGCACACCAGCTCGTCCCCGTTGGTGTAGAATGCAGCGCGAAAAGCGGCGATGGGGACCGCCACCCGTCACGCACAGCCCGACACGGCGGAAGGTGGAGGACAGAGAGCAGAGTTGGCACGTGGAATGTTAGAGAAGGCATGAGAGATAAGACGAATGAGTTGATCGAAATAATGAAAGAAAGAGAACTAGATGTGGTGTGTATGTCGGAGACCAAACGGAAGGGCAGTGGTACTGAAGAGCTCCCTGGCGGGGCGTTAGCTCTATGGTCCGGAGTCCCGGAGAGCGAGAACGCCTGCCAGGGAGTGGGGGTGCTGCTGTCTTCTCGGTTGGTCGATGTTATGACTGAATATAAGGTTGTGAACTCAAGACTTCTCTGGGTTCGCTTTAAATTGGGACTGACGAAGTTATTCCTTTTGGCTGTTTATGCGCCGGTAGCTTCGTCGTCCAGGGCTGAGCTGGAGGAGTTTTGGGAGAATGTAAGAGAAGTTCTAGATTTGGCTAGGGGAAACGAAAGAATTGTTGTATGTGGTGATTTGAATGGATGGGTTGGTACCGCTCGACCACGGTACGAGTCAGTACTTGGAAAGCTTGGCGATAAAAGGGTTAATGATGCTGGGTCTTCTTGTGACAAACACTATGTTTAATCACAAGAAAATCCATATGTATACTAGAGAAAAAAAGAATAAGAAAAGTATGATCGATTTGTTCCTGGTGGATGACCGACTGCGAAAACAGGTGATGGATACGCGAGTGTTCAGGGGTGCTGACCTGGGAACGGATCACTATCTAGTGATTACTAGATATAGGGGTCTGTTCGCGGGTTGGCGCTACCCAACGGCAGTAACAGAACCACAGTCGGTCTGTCGCATCCGAAGCTGGAAGCTTCAGGAACCGGATACTAGGGACAAATATCATGCGAGGGTAGCCGAAAAGCTTGACACCATCGATGGCAGAAAAGAATGTGTAGAAAGAACATGGCAGAACCTTAGGGATGGAATGGTAAGTGCAGCAGAAGAAGTGTGTGGAACAATAAAAGGAGGCAGTAGTAAAAGAAGAGATGCATGGTGGAATGATGAAGTGAAAGAAGCTGTAAAGAAGAAGAAGAAAGCATGGTTAGACTACTTGGCCTCTAGTAATGATAAGGATATGAGAGAGAAGATGAAACAAAGATATAAGCTGCAGAAAGTTCACACGAAAGCATTGATTGAGGAAGTGCGTGAAAGGTGTAGAATGGAAGCGGACGAAAAGTTGTCGCACAACTTCAAGGAGAAGTCCAAACTCTTCTGGAAAGAGGTTGGAAGGAACCGAAGTGGTGCGACGGCCTTAAGAATGAACAAAGTGCTTTCGAGAACTAATGACGTCCTCTCAGAAAAATCGGACGTCATGCAGCGATGGAGTGAATTTTATAGAGAAATGTATGCGTGTGATGATCTTAGTGAGGGATCCGGGAATGACGCCGTGAATGGTACGCCAGACCTGGACCTCGATGACACTGAGGTCATCAGTATGAAAGAGATTGAACGTGCGATTCGAAGTTTGAAATGTGGTAAGGCTGCGGGACTAGACAGAGTTACTGCTGAAATGGTCAAGTATGGTGGGCCTCGCGTCTGGGACAGCTTTCATCTGCTGTGCAATTTGTGCTGGCGGCCGGGGGATGTCCCGGATGATTGGCGATCCGCAGTCATTGTGCCTTTATATAAAGGTAAAGGTTCACATTTTGACTGCGGGTGCTATCGGGCGATCAGCTTGACCAGTTTAGCAAGTAAAGTTTACTCGAAAGTTTTGACACGTAGGATGCAAGAGAAATCGGAAAGATTTCTATGGGAGGCACAATGCGGATTTAGACCTGGAAGAGGATGCACGGATCAAATGTTTTCTCTCCGCATGATCACGGAAAAGCTTCTGGCTGCTAACCAGAAGATTTTCTGTGCTTTTATGGATCTTGAGAAAGCATTTGATAAGGTTGTAAGGAAGAAAATGTGGGAACTGTTGCTGGGGTATGGTGTGTTATGTTGTGTCATGTCTTCCTGGCTGTTCATACTGTATCTCGACAGCTGTTTACAGAAGCTGAAAGATAGCTGTTTGGGTGTGAAATTGGGTGACATAAAAGTAAATTGTATGCTGTATGCTGACCATTCATTGCACCATCAGAGGCAGAACTGCAGGCATTAGTCACGTGTATGAAAGAGGAATGTGAAATTAAAGGTCTCCGTTTGAATGCTAATAAAACTAAGGTTCTGGTATTTGAAAGGGACGAAGAGAGAACGAAGTGTGAAATATGGGTAAATCAGGAATGTCTAGTACAGGTAAATGAAATTGTATACTTGGGGAGTGCTTTTAGCCGGGATGGAAGATGTGATTTAGATGTGGACAGGCATGTCGCTGCCGGGAACAAAGTCAGTGGTGCCCTGACTGCGTTAGTCAAAAGGCAAGGCGTAGTGAAGAGTGCACGCCTTGCAATACATAACGCAGTGTTGGTACCGACTTTGTTATATGGCAGCGAAACCTGGGTATGCCAGAAGAAGCATAAAAGCAAGTTGAATGCAATGGAGATGCGATCTCTTCGTAAAATGTGCGGCGTTACCATGGCCGACCGAAAGCGAAACGAAAAGATTCACAATATGGCAGGTTTGAAAGATGACCTTATCACAAAAATTGATAAGGGCGTGCTTCGATGGTTTGGGCACGTTGAGCGAATGAGTGAAGACCGAATGGTGAAGAAAATATATAGCGCGAAAGTAAATATTAAAAGGTGTCGAGGTAGACCGAGACTAACTTTCGAAGACCTTGTGAGCAAATTGCTCGAAGAGGGGAGGGTCAAGAGTACTCGGATACCTAGACGTACATGTATGAAGAAGATAATGAATCTGAAAGAAGCGAAAGAGGTATGTAAGGATCGTGACACTTGGCGATCTGTTCTCTCTGGCTACCCCGTCAGGGATTGTGCGTGAAGATAAGTAAAGTAAGTAAATATTCATAGTATTTTCGTCAACATTATGCCAAAAGTTTTCGTCACTCATGTACGATTTCAGGGTTAAGTTGTTCTTTATGCTTATTATTTCTAGCTATAATTAATTGTAATCTTCTATGCCAAAATAGTTTTTGATCTTTTCCGAAACATTACCTTCTGCGAATGGGTTCATTATGAATTCCGAGATAGGATCAAGATTCTTAAATTGGAAACGAGAATTAAATTCGTCAAAAAGTGTGGGGCAGACAAAATGGTATCAATATCTTTTTCAAATACATTCATGTGATCGAAAATGTTTTTTAAAATTTGGAAAGTGTAATGTTGAATTTCTCAGTAAATAGGATTTCCATAGATTCAGTTTGGCTTTGAATGTATTAATTTCAACCATTTAACCGATTCAATCATTTTCGCTACGTGACGATTTTTTCCTTGCATTGCCCGGTTCAGTTCATTCAGTTTTATTGTTATATCAGTGACAAACCCCAAATGTGCAAGCCATGAGGGATTAGTCAACTGTATAATCTTCTTATATTCTAATAATCTTCCTTTCTCGTTGCCATGAACTGTTTGATTTCGTTTATCTCCCGACTTCTAAAAGGAGCTGGTATTCAATTCGACGGTGTGTTTATTTATGTGTGTTACTTCATAACTTTTTTCTGTGCGAACCAATTTCGATAATTCTGAAGCTAGTGCTTGTCATGTGGTCCCATATAAATTTGATCAAGGTCTGACCGATAGTTTCTGAGTTATTCTTAATAATTTAAATTGGAGTCGGTTGTACAAAATTTTAAATTATTAAATTGAGAAAGCGTTCAAGCACTTTGCCTCTACTTGGCCATCGATTCGTAGGTCTTCATATTAACCATAAAGGAATACCGTGCTTATTTACGTAGTGGCTAATGTAAATTCAGAACGTCACGAAAATGGGCGTACTGTTCCTGAAAGTGTTAATATCACTCTCCAACTCAGATTTCATATCAGTAGCGATAACTTAAATTCTTCTCGACACTGATCTGGCTGGCAATGGTATCGCCTCAATAGCCGCAATAATTTCAGTCTCACCAAGTCAGAATTACCAAATGTTAAGGTCTACAAACTTGTAGCTAAAATTAACAACACATAAATACGGTTACTTAACTCTTTTTATTGACTCTCGAATCGGGACTCTCGAGGGGGATTCAATTTGCATAGAATAGGCTGTTGTTCTGTTGTAGTTAACGACATTCCGTTATCGCAGTTTGTGAGAAATCGGGTAGGGTCTCCTTCTCCGCATTATAAGATTTTATAAATTTTGTCAAGAACGAAAGTGTGATTTTTTCCGACATATTGTCTTAACTTTTTTCTGTTTTAAGCGACATAGAATTAGAATTAAAATTAAAATTTATATAAAATAATCACAATAAAAACAATGTAAAAGTTTTTAATAGTACAAAAACAGTGTAAAATAAAAGTAAATTTTAAATTTAAACAGAAATAAAACGACATTGACACAGAAAGATAGTAACTTCTATACGTAGCATTTAAGCGTCGTAACAATAGCTCGGTGAAACATTAAACTCGTGGCGGCTCGAATCGAAAAATCGATAAATATTAATAGTGTAAATGAGACAAATTATTTATTATGATTAATCAAATCTTTAATTTTAATCGAATTGAATTGCTGGACCTATTCTGCAATATTTCCTCTATTTCCGCAATTGAGTGGACCTATTTTCAAATATTTCTTCTATTTCCTCAATTGAGTGTGATGTTTCATTTTCAGCTGATTGAATTGGATGAACTTGAGTTTCAATAGATTCGGGTGACTGTATGCTCGAATAGGAACTTGTACTGTTTGTATTCGTAGTATATGCTTGATACACCGGCGGTGACCCATCTGCTATATATGTTGTAGGTGATTGTTCGTATGTACTATAGCTAGGATGGTTGTAAGAATGCGTTTGACTATGTGATATGTTGTATAGGTTACGTTATTTGATTTTATAAATCAAATTCATCACTTCGATTCTGAACTCACAATTTTGTCTTTCATTCAGGCTCTTGATTTGAGGAAGTAAGGAAGGTAAAAATTGCGTGTCGGCATCTTTAACTTCTTTAGGTGATTTTTGCTTTTTATTCATTGCTGTAATTAAACTCTGTTGAAAGACTGGCATTTTAAGTTTTCTTTTTATTTTAGAGGTCCCTGGAACTTCATCAGTTTGAGGTGGACTCAAATTTTCAATTACAGTTTGTTGTGAGTTGACATTACTCGGTTGAGCGTTTGTAAGTTGATAATTCATCACAAGAGAGAGCCATGGTAGAGCCATGCTGCAGCTATATTATGGTTGTAGCACGAATGGGTCGGCTCGAACGGGGAAGGACCACGCTCTCACAGAAAACCAGCGTAAAATAACAGCTTAACGCTGCTGTGTTTCGTATGGTGAGTGTAGAGAACCGGAGACCCTTTTTACTGGCAAAGAGGCATTCCATCTTAGTCCTCACGGGTGACAACGCATGTGCATCTTGAGTCTTTATTGAGGATAGATGTAGATGTCTATGGGTCACAGTAACCACTTACCATCAGGTGGACTGTGTGCTCGTTTGTCGCCCGATCCTATAAAAAAAAAAACAAGAATTTTCATTTTGTTCATTATCACCTATCGGAGCGCTTATATTCCCCGATGAGACCCGGGACTCTTTCACCACATCCAAGAATCGCAGCAATTCAACGTACGAGTTTTTACGTTTCTTAGGTGCAGCACTTCCACTTCTTGTATTTTCTTGTTTTTTTTCTTTCACGTAATAATCTCTTAAGTGCTTCCATTTCTTTTGAAGTTCATCCATTGTAAAAATAAATAATATGTGTTAATTTTTATATTGCTGATTCAGCTGCTCAACTAGAGCAAGTTTTGGTGCGGTAGATTTATAAAAAAAAATGCGAGCTCTTTCTTACGAACTGGTTCGTATCTTGAACAGTGCTCTAATGATGGACATTAGGTAGGTACGGTACGGTAGGTAAAGGCCGTAGGTACCAAAACTTGCTTTATTGGAGCCACAGAATCTTTTTTTTTTTTTTTTTTTTTTATAGGAGAGGGGGCAAACGAGCATGCGGCTCACCTGATGGTAAGTGACTACCGCCGCCCATGAACAACCGCAACACCAGAGGAATTGCAGATGCGTTGCCGGCCTTTTAAAAAGGAGTAGGCTCTTTTCTTGAAGGTCCCTAAGTCGTATCGGTCCGGAAAAATCCCTGGTGGTAAACTATTCCACAAGGAAGTTGTGCGAGGAAGAAAACATCTTCTAAATCGCACAGTGGTGGACCGCCAATCATCCAGATGGTGTGGATGGTATCGGGAGTTCTGCCGCGATGTGCGTTCGTGAAATTTGGCGGCTGGGATTAATCCGAACAATTCCTCAGAGCACTCCCCATGGTAGATGCGAAAGAAAATGCAAAGAGATGCAACATCTCTTCGCAGTGCCAATGAATCGAGCCGATCGGAAAGGGCTCGGTCGTCGACGATTCGAGCCGCTCTGCGCTGGATGCGGTCAAGTGGAAGGAGCTGGCACTGGGGAGCCCCTGCCCAGAGATGGGAACAGTATTCCATGTGAGGCCGAACCTGCGCCTTGTAAAGTTGCAGGCGGTGTGCCGGCATGAAATACTGTCCCGCTCTGCTGAGCACGCCAAGCTTTTTAGAGGCCAATTTGGCCTTCTCTTCCAAGTGACCACGAAACTGCACGTCACTCGATATGCCGACTCCGAGGATACCGATACTGGCTGAGGCAAGAAGGGGAGTGCCTTGAAACTGAGGAGATACGACAAAGGGGTTCTTTTTAGCGGTAAACGCGCAAACTTGTGTCTTCTGAGGATTAAACTGGACTAGATTTAGTCGCCCCCAATCCGAGACTTTGTCCAGCAAAGACTCGACTTCAGACACAAGTTTGTTCCGGTACTCGGCGACGTTTTCCCGAGAAATATTGGCCCGGCCGGTGTATAGAGCATCACCAGTGCTGTCATCCGCATAGCAATGAATGTTACCAGTTAGCAACATATCATTGATATGCAGAAGAAACAGCGTTGGTGATAGCACACAGCCTTGTGGAACACCAGCGTTAATAGGCTTGTAGTCAGAACATGCACCGTCTACAACGACCTTGATGCTCCGATCTGCAAGAAAGCTGGTGATCCAATTGCACAATTTCTCGGGAAGCCCATAGGAAGGCAGCTTTGAAAGAAGCGCTTTGTGCCAAACCCGATCAAAGGCCTTCGCAATGTCCAGACTAACGGCCAACGCCTCCCCCTTGGACTCTACTGCCTCCGCCCATCTATGGGTCAGGTAGACAAGAAGATCACCAGCTGATCGACACCGACGAAAACCGTATTGGCGGTCACTAATCAGCTGGTGATCCTCAAGGTACCGGATGAGCTGGCAGTTAATAATGGATTCCATTATTTTGGAGAACAAGGAGGTGATCGCGATAGGCCTATAGTTGGACGGGTCTGAGCGGTCGCCTTTTTTAGGGATCGGGTGGACAAAAGCTGTCTTCCATGAATTCGGGACTACGCCTTGGGAGTAGGAGTACCGGAAAAGACGCGTTAGGACCGGTGCCAACTCCGGAGCACACGTCCTCAGCACAATTGGGGGGATTCCGTCAGGCCCACTCGACTTCTGGATGTCCAGGGAGAGCAGTGCTTTGCGAACCGAGCGCTGTGAGAACAGCACATCCGGCATGGAGCACTCACACCGCGGGATGGTCGGCGGTGTTTTCCCCCCGTCATCAAGAGTCGAGTTGGACGCAAAAAGGGAGCCTAAAAGGTCGGCTTTGTCTTTTGCGTCATGGGCCAGTGAGTCATCCTCCCTGTGCAGAGATGGTAGTGATGGCTTACAGAAATTCCCTTGGACAGCCTTGGCGAGAGACCAGAATGCACGGGTTCCCGAAGGAAGGCGAACTAGTTTCTCGCCAATTCTGCCTATGTGCTCTGACTTTGCCTTGGCAATAACTCTTTTGAAGGACCTGGAGGCGAAGTTATACTTCTTTTTAAGTGTGCTGGTGTTTACATCCCGAGTCACCGAAGCTGCAGCCCAGGCTTGATAACACTCCTGCTTACTGCGCAATGCAGTCTTACAGGAGCGACCAAACCAAGGCTGAGATCTGCCTCCGATGGGTACCAGAGATGATGGAATAAATAGTTCCATTCCCTGTAGCACCACATCAGTGACAGAGTCAGCAACAGCACTGGGATCATCCGGCGACAAGCAAACCCGCCCCCATGGGTAGGATGCAAAGAAAGACCGCATTCCGTCCCAATCCGCCGACCTGTAATGCCAAACACGGCGGCAACCTGCAGAACGCAACCGCAAAGGGAGCGTGAGTGGCACCATACTCCGGATCAGACAATGGTCCGAAGAGCCGAGAGGGGCATCGACGGAAACCTGATATCCGTCCGGATGAGAGGTCAGCAGAAGGTCCAACAGGGAAGGTGTATGATCCTCCACATCTGGAATCCGCGTAGGCGAAGTAACCAGTTGTGTCAGACCATATGCCAAGGCAAAGTCATAAACAGATCTCCCCGCATGATCGGTTAAACGTGAACCGAGCCATTCAGCATGGTGGGCGTTAAAATCGCCAAGGATCACGATCTCTGCGGATGGGACCTGTTGTAGCAAGGAATCTGTAGCCATTTGGACGTGGTCGATGAGTCGGTCTGTTTCGGCATTACCGCTATGGGACCTATAGAGGCACCCGTAGACGCGCGGATGGTCGTCGCTGTCTACGCGTAGCCAAAGGATGGACAGGTCCGAACCTTCAAGACTGCCGAGGCGTCGAGAACAGATGTCCTCTCTAACATACACGCAAACTCCAGCCCGAGGCACAAAGGAGTGCTCCAATTTGTACCCCGGGTAGGAGAGATACGAAATATCAGTCGGAGAGGAAACCTGCGTCTCGGTCAAAAAGAGCAAGGCCGGCTTCGCCGTCTCGAGATGGTAGTGGACGGCGTTTAGGTTACAGTGAAGTCCCCTGATGTTGCAGAAATTCACGGATAGCGTGGCAGGGGTCGCCTTGGTATTGTTGCTCAGCTTGCCCCAAGCAGTTTTGTTTTTGAGCGGAATTTTGCCCCCCCCAGAATACGCGGGGCAGCCTGAGCACCCACGCTCAGGATTGGAATAACATGGTCGTGGATGCTCAGCGAGGGATTCTCCAGGGGTACTGGTACCCTCCTGGGGTAGTCTATTGTCTAATTCCGCTACCATGTTGATGGGGGGGGGGGGGGGAATTGGGCCTCCGGCCACCTGCACTCACAAGACGAAACGCAGAAGCAGAGCCTCTACTTCAAGCCGGTATTCTGTGAGGTCGTGGTACCAACCCGGCTCGAGCCGGCCCAAACGTGCAACAGCAAAAAACTGCTGCAGGGCTCTACCACCGTCAACGGACAATTATTACGAAATTTTGTTGTATTTGTAGGTATCACTTTAGTTTAACGTTTTTTTGTTTCAGATATTTGTCTACCGGAATGAATTTTAAAAGTTTATCTCACGATTTTTCGATGGGACGATCGACTGTTGCAGAAATAATAAAAGAAACTTGTAAAGTTATTTGGAAATTACTGCAACCACTTGAAATGCCTGAGCCAAGTAAGGAATCGTGGTTAAAAGTGGCAGAAAACTTCTATAAATACGCAAATTTTCCAAACTGTTTAGGAACCGTGGATGGTAAACATATAAGAATAATTAAGTCTATCTAATATCTAATCTAACCTATTTTTCAAAAATTTGTTCTTGTCTTAACTTTTAGTTAAGATGTCTGCGTAGTTAAATTTTGCATTAATTTTTATTATATCGGTTATATCCATTTCATAGTTTTCATTTATATAATGATACTGAACTTGCTTTGAATTTTTAGTGAAATTGCCATACTTAGCAATCCAAATTGCACCTGATTTATTTTCACATAATTTTATAGTTCTGACATAGCAGTATATTCTGCAAAAGTTGAACACTTAGTTACTGTACTTTGTTTATGTGTTTTCCAAAAAATTTAGTTTCCAAATAATCTTATTAGAAAACCTGCTGTCGATTTTCTATCTTTGCTATCTCCTGCATAGTCAGAGTCTACAATACAATCTAATGTTTGAGAGTTTACATTATCATGGTATGTTAACTTTAAATGTTGTCTTATACAAATATTTTAAGATTGTCATTGCATATTTGTAATGTGTTCGGCCATAACAACTTTGATATCGACTTAAGTAATTAACACTGGCCTAGTGCCTGTACTAATATAAAATAATTCACTAATTATATTTCTATATTTTATACTATCATCTACGTCTCTAGCTTGTTCTAATTTTAAGTTTGTTTTCATTGGAGTATCATATAACTTTCAATTTACTAGATTATATTTTACAGTCAAAGTTCTTCTCAAGTTTAAATACTATATCGTGATTGTTTCCTACAAGATAAGGTATGTCATTAATATAGATTAAGAACAGGAATGGGCCAAGAATTGAGCCCTGCGGAACGCCTATTGATACTACCGATCTGGAGGACCCTTTACCATTGATCACGACTTTTTGAGTTCTGTTACTTAAATATGAAGTAATAAGTGTAAGCGCTAAATTTTTTGCACCGTAATGTTTTAGTTTCCTGATTAATGTCACGATGAACACAATCGAAAGCCTTGGAAAGATCACAGAAAATACCTAAGGCATCTAGTGAATTCTCCCAGGCATTAAAAATATATTTCATAAGCCCAACACCGGCATCAGACGTCGAGCGTTCCCTTGTAAAACCAAATTGGTATTTATGAAGTAATTTATAAGTATTAAAAAAAATTAACAATTGATTCAAAATTATTTTTTCAAAAATTTTACTGAGAATTGGTAGTACAGAAATAGGTCTATAATTAGCGGGGTCCAATATACTACCAGATTGAAATAAAGGTATTACTTTACTATACTTCATTAAATCAGGAAACACACCAGAATCGATACAAGTGTTAAAAATAATAGCAAGACGAGGTGCAATTAAATCTATTATGGACGCAATCACTGTAACGGAAATCCCCCACAAATCTGCGGTTTTCTTTGTATAAATGGTTTTGAAGTATTTTACAATATTATGCGGTAATACTTCTTCAAATCTAAATTCTTTTAAACAGGTTTTTTTTTTATAGGATAGGGTGACAAACGAGCACACAGTCCACCTGATGGTAAGTGGCTGCTGTGGCCAATAGACATCTACATTTATTCTCGTTTGCGAATCAAAATGCAGATGCGTGGTCACCCGTGAGGACTAAGATGTAATGCCTCTTTTCCAGTAAAAAGGGTCACCGGTTCTCTACACTCACCATACGAAACACTGCAGTGTTAGGCCCTTTTCACATGTATCCGGTCACGGCGCGGTCTCTGTGCCGTGAAACCGTGCTAGCTTTTTCTCATGTATACGGTTTACACACGGTCGCCGGCTATGGTAGTCGCAGTATTATCGAGAATTTTGGGGAACGACAACGTCTTTTATCATGGAACAAAAAAAGATAGCCTTACTCCTATTGCATTGACGTCGTCAGCGTCGACTTCATTACATACGTCAGAGAATATATTGGACACATCCGTACAATACTTTGACAAAGGAAAAGGGAGATTTTTACACTAAGTTTATAGATCTTCGAGAACATGAGGATAAATTTTTCATCTATTTTCGGATGTCAAAGAGCTCATTTGATGAGTTACATGGACGTCTAAAAGACGCTCTGCAGCGTCAAAGCATCGTAAGGGACTGCATCGAGCCTGTTGAAATGTTGGCAGTTACTATTAGGTAAGTAAACGAACTAAATAAAATATTAATACCCTTTAATTTTAATAAAAACTAGAGAGAAAACATTTTAATTGACAATTTGATATATATCAGTTGGCAAAATCAATCTCATAGAAGTCGGAGCCTGCGTAGGATGATTGAGAGTCGTTCGAAGACGGATTTTCGGAATAGAAGTGCTCATAATATTGACGTGTACTTGGTGATATCATATTTCCTTCTACTTGTTTTTGTATTCCTTGAGGTTCATAGTAAATTCTAGATGGACCAGGTAACGGCAATTGAGATTGTGTCGGGCGGGATACTTGGGTAGTAAAAGATTGAAGTTGCGGTGCATTAAGACGACTTTATTTAATGGTCGTTATTAGTTGTAATATTCATATTTGGAATTTAATTATTTCGTCTTCATTGAATGATGACAATGAAGGTATTATTCCTTTAAAAAACACAAATGCCGGTCCTCCGGCTTCTCTAAAATATGTAACAATCTTTCGTTTACGTGAACCGAGCTGTTGTTGAGGCGGTGGTGGTGATTTAAACTGGCTGCTACAATTGCTTTCCGTACTGTCTTCAACATTATTTCCTCTTGAAATTTTTCGATCCGATCAGTAGGTAGGCTACTCTCTGTAGGACGTTCACAAAAAATTTTGTTTAAAAACTGTAATTGATCAAAATAAACGTATTTTCGTATAGTAGTAGCACCGGCTCCCGATTTTTTGCAGACTTTTCTTTGTTTAATGATTTGTGATAAGAATCTCGGATATTTACCCATCGTTTCATTACTTCTTTACCTGGAAACAATATAAAAAAAATACAAATGCTATACAGCATCATTACAACATTGCTCTGATCCCATGGTAAGTATTTATAGTTTATTTTTTGTTTCAGGTACTTAGCTAGCGGGTGTACTTTCACAGACCTACAACTCTCTTCTTAACTACAGACTTGGCATTTCAACAGTAAGCAAGATAGTAAATGAAGTATGTTTTAGCATTTGGCGTGTTATGCTATCAGACTGCATGCCTAGTAAAGAAATGTGGGAAAAAATATCCGAAGAGTTCGAAAAAAGAGCCAATTTTCCGCATTGCATTGGTGCAGTGGATGGGAAACATATTTGAATTATTAATCCACTTGGCTCAATGTACTACAACTACAAAGGATACTCCTCAATAGTTTTGATGGCCGTAGCAAACATAAACTACCGCTTTGTCTGTGTGGACATAGGAAGTTACGGTAAAGATTGCGACTCTTCAATATTTAAGAGATCATCGCTATGGAAATCAATCATAAGAAATGAACATGAACTACCTACTAAAAAATGTATTAGCGGAATACAAGACGTTGAAGTGCCATATTTCCTAGTTGGTGACGAAGCATTTGCACTTCACCAACATTTACTTCATCCGTACGGTGGATGTAATCTTGCAATTAAAAAAAGAATGTTAAACTACCGCCTAAGCAGAGCTCGCAGATATGTAGAATGCATCTTGTCTAATAAATGGAGAATATTCCACAGACCAATTAACGTCAAACCTGATTTTGCAGTCGCGATCGTCAAAGCTTGCGTTGTACTACACAACTTTGTTCGTGATCGAGATGGTTACCAGGTGGAGGACACAGATTTTATTACAGGACTAGAAGATGTCCCAAGACAAACCCAGTCACGCGGAGGACTTACACCAAACAATATATCCCTTGGCAAATGTCAAAAATATAATGTAATAAAATAACTCACCAGACTTATTCTTTTCATTATCATCTAATTCTTCGAAACTACTATTTAATCCTATACATACTTCTTTCCACGCTTCTTTTGTCTCGTTCCTGTTTTTATAAGACGCGATGGTTTTATACCATAAAGTAGGACGCGCTTCAACTAGCGAGATCAATACATCAACATCGATTTCGACAGACATTCTGCAACAATCGTCCGTCCGTTCTCCTATGATTTGCCTGTCGAATGGCATTTGCGCTCGCAATGCCGTACCGCGCCGGTGTTCATGTAAACGCGTCTATACAAGTCCATACAAGACTATAAAGACGGTTGCCGCGTCAAAACCGTGCTTATAGTGGATAAGGACGGCTGACACGCGGTCACGGCACGGTCGCCGTGCCATGTGAAAGTTCTCATTGTTGGTCATATATTACTACTTTACACGGCACGGTGACCGTACCGTGGCCGTGTGCATATGAAAAGGGCGTTAAACTGCTATTTGACGCTGGTATTCTGTGAGAGCGTGGTCCTTCCCCGGTCGAGCCAATCCATTCGTGCTACAACTATACTACTAATATAGCTGCAGCATGGCTCTACCACGTATAAAAATGTATTAACATTCTGTTTAAGTAATGACTTGGTGACAGTTGGAGAAGTATTCAATGACTCTGTTGTCAAGATAGGAACATCAGTGAAATATTTCTCAAACATCGCTGCAACTTCTTGATTTGATTTAGTCAATTCATTATTAATTTTAAATGATAGTTTAAGTTACGAGGTTTATCTTTACCGGTTTCATTGTTAATTATACTCCACGTCATTTTAATTTTATTCTTAGCCGTCTTAATTTTGTTACTAATATGTAATGATTTGGCTGTGGAGCAAACTCTTTTAAACATTTTAGAATATTTTTTTACATATTCTTTAAAAGCATCGGAAATATTATATGATCTTTCATGGTAAAGGTCATATAACCTTCGTCTGCTTTTATGAATTCCTACTGTCGCCCACTCATTAAATGCCTTGCGACTGTTTCTGTAGAATGTTTTAAAAGTAAATGTTTTATTAAATTCATTGTTAATAGGGGTAAATAATTCTCCACATAAATAGTCTGCATTGTTCTTATAAGAAAGCGATGGAAGGTTTTTCACCATATTACTTCTAAATCTCTCCAGGCGTTTTGCGTTGATAGGAACAAACACAATTTTCCTAATTACCTGTTTTTTGTGCATATAAGGTAATGAAACCAGTTGTCCACAGTGATCTGAACTAAGTTTTTGAATTATTGATTGGTACAACACCTGTAAAAATATTATCAATACAAGTGGCGCTACACCCTACAATACGTGTAGCTTCAAAGAATAAATTATCAAGATTATAGGATTTGAACAAAAAGCAAAATTTAAGACTGATGGAAGAAGTTTCCAGGAGATAGATATTAAAGTCTCCATACGCTACAAGAGATTTATTCTGTTTATTAAGCTTAACTAAAATTTCTTTCATAATTTTTTCAAAGGTATCATAACTTGAACATAGGGGTAAACACTAACAACAATAAGGTGCCCAATCTCAACACATGCCATTTCTACAGTACGCTCAACAGAGAGGCTCACAATATCTTTACGTTCTTTACATGATAAGGATTTATTAGCTAATATTCTATTACTTCACGAATTTCTTCTCTCTATCATTTGTATGCAGATGATCTCCAAATTTACTCCCATACATCACCCCAGAATCTTACCAATGCCATCAATGACACCAATACGAATCTTGCTGCAATACTTGATTGGAGCAGGTCGTTCGGGCTTAATTTAAATCCCAAAAAGACCCATGCCATTATTTTTAGAAATAGCACTCTAATCTCAAGAATTTGTTCGGATAACCTTCCACCTATTGTTGTTGATGGTGTTGTGATACCTTTTAGTAAATCTGTAAAAGACCTAGGATTATATATTGATCAGAATCTTTCTTGGTCCCTGCATATTAAGGAGTCCAGCAGAAAGATGTTTGCGGCAGCATCTTATTTAAGACGTTTACGTAACTCGCTTCCCATTCCTACTAGAATTTTACTGGCACAGTCTTTGTTACTCCCTATCCTTGACTATGCAGATGCATGCTACTCCAATCTTACTGAGAATCAATTAAATAAACTTGAGCGTCTTCAGAATTTTGCTATTAGGTTCATATTTGGTCTTCGCAAATATGATCACGTTTCAGAGTACCGTATTAAGCTCAAGTGGCTCCCTATCAGGCTTCGTCGGAATACTCATATTCTATCTCTACTGTACTGTGTACTATTTGATCCTAAAACACCGAGTTATCTTAAAGAAAAATTTGAGTTCATGGGCGCAAATAAAGATCTTTCCAGAATAGCTGATAAACTTTTACTGCGTATGCCTGCTCATCATCATCATCATCATCATCATTACAGCCCTTCACAAGTCCACTGCTGAACATAGGCCTCCCCCAAAGAATGCCACAAAGCACGGTCCTGAGCCACCTGCATCCATCGACTTCCTGCATATCTTACCAGGTCGTCACTCCATCTCGTGGGGGGACGCCCTACACTTCGCCTACCGGTACGAGGCTGCCACTCGAGAACCTTTCTTCCCCATCGGTTGTCGGTTCTTCGAGCTATATGGCCGGCCCACTGCCACTTCAGCTTACTAATCCGTTGGGCTATGTCGGTAACTCTGGTTCTACTGCGGATATCCTCATTCCTAAGTTTATCACGCAGAGAAACTCCGAGCATAGCCCTCTCCATAGCTCGCTGAGCGACCTTGAGCTTCCTCATACGGCCAGCAGTGAAGGACCACGTCTCAGTTCCATAAGTCATCACTGGCAACACGCACTGGTTGTACAATTTCGTTTTCAGGTTTTGAGGTATGTCTGACGAGAAGATGTGTCGTAGCTTCCCGAACGCTGCCCAGCCGAGTTGAATCCGTCGATTGACCTCTCGATCGAAGTTGGACTTACCTAGTCGGACTATTTGTCCCAGGTAAACATACTCGTCAACAACTTCGAGCTTAGTGCTCCCAACAACTACCGGCATAGGTGTGACATGGACATTGAACATGATCTTTGTTTTGTCCATGTTCATCTTAAGACCTATCCGTTGGGAAACACTATCGAGGTCATTGAGCATAGTGCTTAGGTCCTCCAGCGATTCTGCCATAAGGACTATATCGTCGGCAAATCGAAGGTGAGTGATGTACTCGCCATTGATGTTGATACCGTATCCTTTCCAGTCCAGAAGCTTGAAAACGTCTTCCAATGCAGCGGTGAAGAGTTTCGGGGATATGACGTCACCCTGTCTTACACCTCTCTGCAATTGGATAGGTTTCGTACTCTGGTTCTGTACTCGGATAGCCATCGTAGCCCTACTGTACAAGCACTTCAACACTTCGATATACCGACAGTCAACTTGGCACCGCTGAAGGGACTGCAGCACCGCCCAAATTTCGACGGAATCAAAGGCTTTCTCATAGTCCACATACGCCAGACATAGTGGCAAATTGTACTCTTCGGACTTCTGTACAATTTGCCGAAGGGTATGTATGTGGTCTATGGTGCTAAAGCCTTTTCGGAAACCGGCTTGTTCGGGAGGCTGGAAGTCGTCAAGTCTGCGCGCGAGACGATTCGTAATGACTCTCGAAAACAGCACGTAGACGCGGCTCAGAAGGGAAATCGGTCTGTAGTTCTTCAAGAGAGCGTTGTCACCTTTCTTGAAGAACAAGACCACCGCACTTCTGCTCCACGCCTCCGGTGTAATGCCACCATGGAGGACGGAATTAAAGAGCTTCTGAAGGACTTCAAGTACCGGTCTTCCACCCGCTTTCAGAAGCTCCGCTGTAATTCCATCCTCGCCTGGGGCCTTACCGTTTTTAAGGTGCTGGAGAGCCATTCTAATCTCGCTCAGACTGACGTCCGGGATATCTTCGGAATAGTGTCGGATGAGACTCGCTCTTGGATCGTTACTCACACTTGCGTGTGGCTCCAACGATGACGTGTACAGCTGCCCATAGAACCTCTCAATCTCACTCAAAATCTCAGGTGTCCCGGAAACGATGCTGCCACACTCCGTCTTCAGCTTTGACAGGTGGCTCTTTCTGGCAGACAGATCTCTGGCAAAGACTTTGGAGCCTTGGTTCCGCTCGATCGCTTCTTCAATACGAGCTGTATTGAAGTTGCGTAAGTCCCGCCGCATGCATTTGGAGATCTGTCTGTTCAGATGCCTGTATGCTGTCAAGTCTGTTGAAGAATGTAGCTTCATCTCCCGTCTAACAGCCATGAGATTAAGAGTGTGATCGGAGAGTTTTTGTGTTCTTCTGCGGCGGGTCTTGCAGAACTTAGCTCCGACCGCATGGACAGTTTCCACGAGCTTGTCATTCATATCGTCCACTTCATTGCAGTCTTCCAGGCACTGAAAACGGTTTTGTAACTCGAGCTGAAAGGTTTCGGGACTTTGGAACAGAGCACGAGGGGGACGGAGCGTTGACTTCATTAGACGAGACCTCTCCAACTTAACGTTTAGGTTCAGTGTGCCTCTAACCATTCGGTGATCGCTACCAGTTTTCACCCTCGCGATCACGGAGACATCACTGAACAGTTGTCGTCTGGTCGTCATAATGAAGTCAATCTCATTTTTTGTGGAACCGTCGGGGCTCGACCAGGTCCACTTCCTGTGGGGCCGCTTCTGGAAGAAAGAGTTCATCATAAAGAGTCCCTCTTTCTCCATGAAGTCGGCCAGCTGCTGGCCCCTTGGGTTCCGTTGCCCTATTCCAAATTTCCCTACTTTCAGCTCACCGTTCTCTCTTGTGCCTAGTTTTGCATTGAAGTCTCCCATTAACACCGTATATTGGGTTTTGGAGGAATGCATGGCTCTAGAGATATCCTCATACATTTCCTCCACCTCCCCATCGGGGTGTGCCGAGGTTGGTGCGTAAACCTGTATGACCTTCAGCGAATACCGTTTGGTGATTCTGAGTATAAGGTACGCAACCCTCGTCGACACACTCCCGATCTTTACAACGTTGTTAACGAGAGACTTGTGGACGATAAATCCGACACCTCCTTGGGACAGATGGTCGCCCTCCCGGTGATAGAGCAAGTTGCCGGATTCGAGGATTACCGTGTCCTCCCCCTCTCTTCGGACTTCGGATAATCCTATAATATGCCAGCGCAACTTGTCTATCTCTTCTTCCAGCTCCACGATCTTCTCGTCAGTCCTCAGGGTGCGTGCGTTTTACGTTGCCAGGTCGAGTCGTCTAAGGTGGCAACCGAACCTCCACCGGAGATTCTTAGCACCCCCTGCCCCGCCGTTACCATGGTCGCCACCGTAGCCAGGAATAGCGGGGCCGCCGGGGACTGGGGGCCGTCTCTTTGTTACATTCATAGGGGGGTATTTGCCATAGTTGCCACGCTTGGCGAGCGGGTTGGCAACCGCAGTTTTTTTATTGTCATTTTGGCTATTATCAGGAAGATGCTGCTGCCCATCTCCTGCCTGTTTCCCTTTGTCGCCTTTTACGACACCCACGGGAGGATATGGGGTAGTGGTATTCTTGACCGCCACTACACGGCTAACAGCCTGCTCACAACTCAAAATTTTTTCATTCTTCCTTTTGTGTCAAAGCAATCAAATTATGGAACTCGCTTCCTTTAACAATTAAAAAAGCCCAAAGCATTGAGTCTTTCAAAAATGTGGTTAAAGATTATTATTTAAATATGTGTTCTACTTAATATATTTTATTGTCATATCTACTTTTCTTGATAAGGTTTATGTATATGATATATAGTTATAATGTATTACAGAAATATTTATAAAAGTGTATATGTAGGTATATGTGTATATGTATGTGTGTATGTATATATTTGTTTATGTGTATAGGTATATATAATATTAATATATGCTTGTTTATCTACTATTTATGCACACTTCTATGTATTTAAATGAAAATTATCTCCTTTACCAAGGTTTGCCTGGAAGAGATCGCTGTTTAGCGATAAGGCCACCTAATTGTACATTCTTGATAAATTTAAGTTTGCTGTGTTGTGTAGTGTTTTGTGTGCAATAAAGAGTATAAATAAATAATAAATAAATAAAATAACACACACTGTCCCTAAAGAACCTGGCATTGAGCGCTGATATTCATTATGTATTTAATAAGGAATCCGTTATATTTGCATGACTTTACTAGATTATCCATTTCTCTGCAGATTTATATTTATTTGACATAGTTTGTAATGAGGTTTGAAGTGATAAAATTTCTGAATTAAGACATTCTATTTCAGTCTCATAACAATTATTCACGTTTTTCACCTCAATTGAATATAATTTAATTTTAATAATTAACTCTTGCTTTTCCTTACATACATTTGTATATTTTTAATATTAATTTTAGTTTTAACTAATTTTTGCACTTTCCTAATATATTTATTGATTTTTTATATATTTTTTTAATTTTCTTCTGCTGATTGTAATCCTTTCTGCTTTTCTTGATGTGGTAGAATCATCAGTCGAATCTATTGTTGTGGAGGGTTGCAACGTTTTATGAGATTTACATTCTATGAGCTCCTCGAACAGACTCTGAGTTTGAAGTGCTTGCAAGTTATCAATGTATTGTTTAAATTGTGAAGTCTGCTCATTGGCTTCAGTTAATTGTAATTTCAATGCAGCAATTAATCTGAGGGCTTGCTCGTATTCTTTGCTGCATCGGTCAAACTCATCGACTGTCCCCTGGAGCTGATCCCTTTCCTTTAAAATATCTGTATAGTCTCTATGTATCTTAACTTTAACTTTTCTTTAAGTAACAGCTCACACTGCTCCCTGGACGCCATCTGTTCTTGGAGCGCAAGATGAATTTGGTTCTCCAACTGGCGCGTTTTGGCGTTGCGAATACTCGCATTTTACTGTGTATTTTAATTAGTAAAAGAAAACAAAGATGGAAAATCAAGGTAACAGAGTAAGCAAATATCCAATAGTAGGACTCTATTTACAGATCTCAAATTAAATTATCAAGAAAATAATTCAAAATGAAATCCGAAAACAACAACACTTAAGAGATCTATCGTAAATATTAAAAGGGATAACAAGAATTACAGTAACTTTTAAACGATGTTTGTTACCTGCTGTCACTTTAAGTTGAGAGGCACTAAAATTTATATAATACAATTTGTTCTTGGTATTAAGGTTCACTTTTGATTTTATAGGGATTTGTTAACAGAGAGACGTGTTTACTACTTGATGATTTATTTGCAACTGATTCAACAAATTATGATTTTAAATATTACACGGACTCACACATGCATACGCATTGACACTTACGCTCGCTCTTATATAGATCATTCTATCCGAACATACCGCCCACCAAAGGGCCTATGAGCCCTTTAATAAATTAATTATCAAACAGTATAATCGTTTGGTTACAATAGATTAACAGATCAGTACAAAATTAGTTAAACAATACATAATATAGAATATGGATATACACAATTTGCCTTAGTTATAATAAAATAAATCATTATTCAATGTCTATTGGTAAATAACACAGCTTATTTACAGATCTTTGCACGACACTAGCACCACTCTTTACACTGTACACACGAGTGACACCATCAGCACCCGGTGTTTTTTTACAATACGTCCCATCATCCATTTACCTGGGGGCAAACTATCTGATTTTACGAGGACAATTTGACCTATGTCAAATTCCTTGACCTTCCTCTGCCATTTTGGACACTGTTGCATTCTCAACAGGTATTCTTGTTGCCATCGACGCCAGAAGTCCGTCAACAATCTTTGTTGGTATTGCCATCTTGATAAGTGACTTGTTGGGATGTTTTGGAAGTCTGGTGTCGGAACCGTAATAGGCGTCTCACCGACAAGGAAATGGCCAGGCGTTAATGGTTGGATGTTGTCTGTGTCTGTGTCCCTTAATACGGTAAGCGGTCGTGAGTTGAGGCAAGCTTCAATCTGGCATAACAAGGTGCTCATTTCTTCGTAAGTTACGTGAGAGGTCATTATCCGTTTTAAATGGTTTTTCATCGATTTGATTCCCGCCTCCCACAGTCCACCCATGTGTGGGCTATAGGCGGGAATAAAATGCCATTCAGTCCCATCCATTGCTAGCGTCTCCGCAATCGGACCCTCAAGTTAAAGCCTGGCTTCAGCCCATTCTGCTGCGAGTATCCTGTTTGCCCCAACAAAGTTACGTCCTTGGTCACTCCAGATGTGAGCGCATCTTCCACGTCTAGCTACGAATCTTCTGAAGGCTCCGATGAAGGCATCTGAGGTAAGATCTCCCACTAATTCTAAGTGAATCGCTTTCGTCGACATACAGACAAAGAGAGCAATGTATGCTTTGTTTGTCCTTGCTCCTCTTCCTCTAGATATCAAGATATGGAACGGGCCGGCAAAATCCATGCCGGTGTTTAAGAAGGGTTTAGCTGGTGTGACTCGAACTCGCGGTAAGTCCCCCATTAGTTGTGATCTTGCTGTAGCGTTAAGTTTTGCACAAATAAGGCATTTTCTTATCTTTGCCTTTACTAATATTCTAGCTCTTAGGATCCAGAATGTTGTTCGCAGAAAGCAGAGCATTACTTGAACTCCACCGTGTAGCGTCTTAGAGTGTGCGTCAGCAACGAGAAGAGAGGTAAGATGAGTGTCGTGATCCAGAATAATTGGATTTTTGCAGTCTTCATTTAGGTCCGAGTGACGCAGTCGGCCGCCCACCCTGAGGATGTTATCATCGTCCAGGTAAGGCTTTAAACTCTTTAGTTTACTGGCTCTTCTAATTTGTTCCCTTGATTTCAGGTGCTGTATTTCCTCTTTGAAGCTGTCCTTCTGAGTTATTTTTATGCAGGTTTTTAGCGCATCATTAAGTTCCGTCGTGGTCACAGGTAAGTCTTTGTATTCCATTTTCTTTCCCTTTAAGAATCTTTTGGAGTATATAATCATCTTAAGCAATTCTTGCAACTTGTCACAATCCTCAAATTTTGTACTAATACTCTTCTCTTTGTCTAATTTCAAATTTACATGTATCGATTTCTTTCTTTCCAGGTCTGTCCAGATAGTATTGGGTCTGCTGTATTGTATTTCCCCTACTCGCAGCCACTCTGGGCCTTTCCACCACCGTTCATCATTTTTTAGCTCTTGCAAGGATTGCCCTCATGAAGCAGAGTCAGCTGGGTTTTCTGGTGATTTGACATGGTACCAATTATGATTGCCGATCATCATCATCATCATCATTACAGCCCTTCACAAGTCCACTGCTGAACATAGGCCTCCCCCAAAGAATGCCACAAAACACGGTCCTGAGCCACCTGCATCCATCGATGATTGCCGATGGTGTCAAGTATTTCAACAACTCTGTTTCTTACGTAAGTGCTCCATCTTGCAGGATCACCAAACAACCAGGAGAGTACAATGGTTGAGTCAGTCCAAGCAAATATCTGGCAGGCAGGTACGTTCATTGATTCCTTTATCTGGTTTAAAAGACCAGCAAGCAGTACAGCGCCACTTAGTTCTAGACGAGGTAGGGATTGTGGTTTTGTAGGTGCAACCTTGGTTTTAGCAGCGATGATTGTTGTCTTCACTTCACCTCTTTCTGTTCTTACTCTTAGGTAAGCCACTGCAGCGTAAGCTCGAGATGATGCATCACAGAATCCGTGGATAGTAACATTATTTATTGTGGCTTCAGTAGTATTTAGCCATCTGTTTACTTCGATATCTGGTAGGTACATATGAAAGGAATCTCGTATATTGTTCCATTCTGCAGCAATCGTTTCGTCCACCTCCTCATCCCATGCTACTCCTTGCAGCCATAATCTTTGAATCAGAAGTTTGACGGGTAAGACAGATGGTGCCAACCAGCCCAGTGGATCAAATAATCTCTGTAGGTCACCCAGGATTGTTCTCTTTGTAATTATATTTGCCGTTGCAGATAGGTTTAAGCTGTATTGAAATAGATCTTTGCCAATATTCCAGTGTAGTCCTAATGCTCGTGTAATCCCGTCTAATGTTATGTCTAGTTTTACATGAGAACTTCTTTCAGACTCTTCAAATTCCTTTAGGAAGTCTGCGTCATTAGAACACCATTTTTTTAATTTGAAGCCTCCCCTTTGCAGTATGGCGTCTATGTCTTTGGCTATTCTGACAGCATCGGTGAGGTTGTCTTTCCCAGACATCATATCATCCATGAAGTAATCCCTCTTTATTATTTCTGCTGCTTCAGAATGATTTTGGCCTTCGTCATGAGCTACTTGGTGCAAGGTCCTTACTGCCAAGTAAGGAGCAGAAGCAGTTCCGAACGTGACCCTGGTAAGTCGGTAGTCTTTGACAGGATCTTGATCATCATATCTCCAGAGTACTCGTTGCAGGTCTTGGTCTTCTCTCGTAACCATGATTTGGAGATACATTTTTTGTATATCCGCTACAAAGCAGATTCTTTTCATCCGCCATCTCATTATGAGACTTCTCATGTCTCCTTGTAGCTGCGGTCCCACCAACAGCTCGTCGTTAAGTGAGATGTTGTTGTTTCCTCTTTGTGATGCGTTAAAAACTGTTCTTATTTTTGTAGTTTCCTTTTCTTCCTTAACAACAGCATGATGTGGTAGGTATACCGATGGGTTAGTCATCTCGTGTCCGGGTACCTCTTCCATGTAATTTGTTTCGTAATCTTTCATAACCGTAGCATAATCCTTTTTTAGTTTTGGATTTTTCTTTAATCTTTGTTCTAATTGATAGAGTCTCTGCAGAGCTATTGTTCGCGTGTTTCCTTGGGTTGATAATAGCATTTTAGTTTTTTTGGGTAGAGTCACAATATAACGTCCGTCATTATTTCTTGTGGTTGTATTTTCGTAGATTTCCTCGCACCTTCGATCATCTGCTGTAGGTACTACTTTGTCGTATGCATCTTGTTCCCACATTCGTTTGAGCATATCGTTTAGGTCAAGTTTATGGTGCATAACAATCAATTTATCGGCTGGTTTGTCCTCCACGCTCCCAAAAAGAATCCAACCCAGGGTCGTATTTTGAGCACAAGGTGTTCCTGGGGGTCCCTTGATAACTTCGCTTTTCATTATTTGAGCACACACATCGACCCCTAGTAATAGGTCTACTCGTCCTGGTTGATTATAGCTTGGGTCAGCCAATACAAGTCCTTGTAGGTGCGGCCAGGTGCTGGTGGAGATAGTTTGAGTCGGCAGTTGGGTTGTCAGTTGCGTTGACATTATATATGTTTTGATCCTTATGTTGAAGTTTGGGTCGTGTCTTGATAGAAGTTCGATTTCTGCAGCATATTTAACGTTTGTTTTAGTAGAGCCAACGCCAGTGATAGTGCCATTGACAGGCGTTCTCCTTAATCGTAACATCTGGGCTGCTCTTTCACTCATGAACGTAGCCTGTGAGCCATGGTCAATTAACGCGCGCAACACTGTCACTTGTTTCGATTCGTATCCTTTTACTGGCATGAGTGCCGTAGCCAGCAATGCAGTGGACACCTTAGAGGCGACATGTGATGAAAGTGTGACATTGGATTCGGCTAATTGTGCAGAAGCTCGGTGATCTTCAACGTCGTTTTGTTTGTCTTGATTGTTATAACTGTCTAGCTGTCTTGATGACGTCATAGGCGTGAAATGGTACGTGAGCGTGTGATGACGTTTATGACATGTTCTACAGGACATCTTCAGGCGACATCGTCGCGCAGCGTGACCAGGGGCCAGACAATTAAAGCACAGATTGTGTTTCTTTATGTAATCACATCTCTCTGTTGGGTTTAGCTTGATGAATTCCTCACAGTGACACAATGTGTGATTTTCGTTGCACATAGGGCAAACTCTTAGTTTCGTAGAAGTCG
This sequence comes from Parnassius mnemosyne, assembly GCA_963668995.1. Lineage (NCBI taxonomy): Eukaryota > Metazoa > Arthropoda > Insecta > Lepidoptera > Papilionidae > Parnassius > Parnassius mnemosyne. Next base: position 14,765,243 of record CAVLGL010000086.1, read on the forward strand.
CAGTATCATTAGTACTCGTGGATAGGTGAACAGCATACTCCTTTCCTCTATTTGTTGGTCTTTCCCTAGTTGGTGGCGTGACAAGCTCAAGAGTGCGGAATTTTAATTGTAAAAACTTATTGAGCGCGTCCCATGTAGGTAAGTTTTCAGCATTATCCTTATAAGCATCTTCCTCCCAATCACGGTGAGTCTCTGGGTCCAATTTTTGTACAACTAAAAATATAATGAGGGGGTCCCAGGAGCTCGTTGACAGACCAAGGTTTTTTAACGCATTCAGGCATTCAGTTGTAGTATCCAAAATAGATTTGAGGTTACTTGCCGTTTGTACACTAATTTTTCTTTGCGTAAACAATCTTTTTAATATTGAATTAATGATAATCCGCTTGTTGCCAAAACGCTCTTTAACCCTTAAATGCATAGAATATTTATGATTATGAATTTAAAAATAAAAAAATTATGCATGATGCAGAAAAAGTTTCTTTATTATATAAAAAAATGTTAAAATAGTTGTAGTAATTTATTTTTTCATATAATATATTATATATCATGCGATGGATTTTTCCATCACTATGCACTTACAGTTAATATACATATAGGTAATTGCCATATTTGATATTAGGTAGTGTGAAACCTAGTAAAACAGTTATTATTTTTGTTTAGGCATAAATTTATGCCACATTTGGCACAGCTTATGGTGGTGTATCCTGTACAATGTGGATACTTACAACGAAGCGACACACCAACATCTGGCCAGTGCCCTAGACCATCCATCCGTATATCCAATGGAGGGATTGGTTTTGATTGTAACCTCTTCTTCTTAGCTTGCAACTCCTGCTCCAGGCTGGAAGAGCTAGGCCGACCTCTTTTATTTTCGTTTGTGCCTGAGTTACATAAAACATAGGCCAGCTCGTTTCTGAACTCACCTAAGTTTAAAATGTTCTTTTTTGCAACATTTTCTTTTATTGCATTATTTTTATATATAATCCAGGAGTTGATAACAGCCAGATCAAACAAATGGAAAAATATACGAATATACCATTTAGGAGATTTTACTCTGAAGTGATATCTACCCAAGAAACTATCTAACAAGTCAACACCCCCTATATGACTGTTATATTCTGTAATGGACTTTGGACACAATATATCAACTCTTTCCCTCGTCTTTTTATCAAACCTTTTGACGGTTGAAACAGGCTCTGTTCCTACGTAACTTGATAACATAGTCACTATTTTATTTTCCTTCCATGCTATGCAAGCTAAATCAACTCCCTCATATGACGCTGTTCTTTCTTCATAAGTATCCCTAGGGGTATTTTTTTTCATCATCTCTTTTTTGTCTGGTAGCTTGTTATTAGGAATTCTGTTTTGTTGAATTGTGCCAAGGCAATGTATTCCTTGCTTAGCCAAATAGATAACTAATGGCACAGATGTATAGAAATTATCAAAGAAGATAATATGGTTGACCATTCGTGGAACATCTCTGGTTAAGCGAATGTTATTTGTAGAACTTAAGTCAGGCTCACCTTCAGGTCTTGTCGGAATGTCTAGGCCAGAATAAATTTCAAATTTGTAGGCAAATCCAAAAACACTACATAAAACATACAACTTAAATCCCCACTTATGGGGCTTATTTGGGAGATATTGTTTTAGATAATGTCCCACTTTGGTGGCACACATTTGTTCATCAATTGATAGTCTTTGATGTTTTTTTACACTGGAAAAGGTTTGATTTAGACTATCAATAATTGGTCTCACCTTATATAAGCGGTCATGTCCTGGTTGGTTAACTGGTATATATTTGTCATTATCATTGAAATGGATATATTTTTTGATCTTTTCAAATGTATTCACATTCATAGTTTGCTTTATAGGTTCAAATCCAAAACGCCTTGACCAGTACTTGCGTGTGCTGGGGAAATGCTGAACAGACATGTAAAGCAGAATGCCTAAAAACTTTTTCAGGTCATAATGAGACAAATTAAATCTATTTTCAGGATTTAATTGGGTGGCATATAGATTAGTTTCTGATATTATTTTGTTACAAAGTTCAGTTGTAAAAAAGTAGTTAAAGCATTGATATGGTGTTTTTAGGGCTGTTATTTCAGTACCTAGATCAGTGCTTCCTTCAAATTCAACATTTGACTCAGAAAACTGAAGTGTACTCTTCTTCCAAATCAGCTTCCTCTAGTCTAACACCCAAGTCGAACAAGCAGAGTTTTCTCCTGCTTTAGATGCCACAGTTTCTTGAATCAGAGGGGGATCATGCACATCAACTTGTTCTTCATGTAAAGTAGGTTCATTTTCCAGATTATCATCATCCTCTACGTCTTGCAGCGGTTCATTTCTATTGGTGTAAAAGATACTTTCCTCATTATCTTCCGTATCAGACATTTCCATGCCATCTTCTGACAGATATCCTCCTTCCAGAGCAGACAAGTACTCTTCAATGTCTCTATCATTGATTATTCTTGATCTTGGAAAAGACATTTTTGCTGAAATATTACATAAAAATCATTATAAACTTGAGATAAACTATAAAAGAATAATTGTGCTGAAAAGTTAGGTTTCCATACATCGAGAACTACGACTAATGCATATTGATGGAAATTTCCATCATAAACAAAAAGACCCAGAATACAACTAAAAACTATGATTCTTCTAAAACAAATTGCCTAGGTATTGAAAACTTACCTTATTTTATGAAATAATAATTTTTTCAATAATTACTTGTTCGTATAAGTTCACAAACTAACAATCAGAAACACCACAAAACACAAGTAGTTATCGTTTCACTTGAACAGATGATTGACCATGACAGTTGACATTGACAGTTTTTTTTTCGTTCAAAAATGTTGCCTAAACATCGATGTTCATATACATGTCAGTAAATAAATTCATTCGGATCACAGACTAAAAATAAAGACAAAAATTCTTAACGATGGAAATTTCCATCACTATGAAATTAAGGGTTAAGCATGTTCCACGACTCTTCATAATTAGCATCGATGACTTGAACGTGTTTCAAAAGTGACATGGCTTCTCCCGTAAGACTGCCTTTCAAATAATGCAACCTTTGTACGTTACTTAATGATGTGTTACTATGCACTAATGATGTAAACAAATCTTGATAAGCAGGCCACTCATCGTAGATTCCCGAGAAAGTTGGAAGTTGAATCCTTGGTAACTTGACATGCACTTCATTAGAAGAACCCGAATTATTATTATCGACTTGTATAGGTGCTGAAGACGATAACTTGTTAAGCGAAAATAATAAATCATTAAGATCGGCTAGTATACAAATATATAAATCTTCCTGAATAAAATATTCTTCATTAACGAAATACGGAATATCTTGTCGTTTCGGTTTTGGAACACTATTCACTAGTTCTTCATGTGCCCTTTTATACGTAGACCAGTATTCTTCAACGCTTTTTATACGTGTTTCTATGTAACCCCTTGTTAGGCGTTGTTTCGGACATTTCTTTAAATTTGCTTGAGTTTTTCCTAACAATATAGCTGTATCTTCTAACACATTTAGTATTTGTTCCGGTGTACTAGCCATTTTCGGTATAAGTTGTTAAATTATCTTAAAATCGTCTATAATCTCGAATGCTTCTTATTTCCGTCTTATAATAACTTATTTCTTTCCAATCTACAACTCAATGCCATATGGTGCATTAAACGTGCATAAAAACTTGTTTACGCAAACGTCTTCTTTTGTTCTAAGCTCGTCGCTCGACCCGTCCTTTTGTATTATCGCGCGGTGCAGGAACGTCGTAAGTCGAATTGAAATCCGGCTCGATTTCGACCAATATGTTCTTGGTATTAAGGTTCACTTTTGATTTTATAGGGATTTGTTAACAGAGAGACTTGTTTACTACTTGATGATTTATTTGCAACTGATTCAACAAATTATGATTTTAAATATTACACGGACTCACACATGCATACGCATTGACACTTACGCTCGCTCTTATATAGATCATTCTATCCGAACACAATTTGTTCGTAATTAACAACTGTAACTTAAATTTGAGGTTGAAATTATCAATTACAATATTTATTTTTACGAAATTATTTGGGAGCCCAATTATTTAACTATTTGTCAATTATTTAACTATTGAGCTATAATCGCTTGTTCGGCGACCGAGTGGCGAGGATTCAGATCTAAAAAATTTATTGTATTGTAATTAAAATAATTTTTAGCTTTATTCTGCTCAAGCTGATCATCTTGTGAACTAATGTTTATATTATTAGCACTTAATTGAAATTCAAGCTTACGCGTTATCCTCCTGGGCCTCTATTGTTGAAAAGTAGATGGTGATCTAATGACAGCTGCTGCTCAGCTGCCACTCACTGCTGAAATAATGAAATACACATGAAATGATCACAATCTTACTAATAGTATAAATGTGAATATTTCCAAAGATTTTTGTTTATTTATTAATCAAACTAAAACAGCAGAAGATTTATATGAAATTTGGCACATAGACCATTTTATCTTGAAATAGTGGATAAAACAGCGGATCACAAATAGATAATGTATGTAAATAGGAATTATATGAATGACAAGGCTCAAACTTACTTATTTGTGGTGCTGGTGACTGCAAAGTTACTTCGTGCACCTGTTGTTCAGTGAAGCAACAGCTGTGGCTCTGCTGCCACTTGCTATTAAAATAATCAAATATCAAATATATTAAATATATTAGTGAAATATAATCATGTAGAGAGGTATGAATGTAGGTGTAATAAAAATAACATAAACTTACTACTTTGTGGTGCTGGCGATGCTTGATCTCTGTGTCTCAAGCAAGTTGTATTCATTACCTGTAATTAAAATTTGTGTTTTAATACATTTCAGGTAAGTACATTTAAAGTGCATCAGAATTTACATTATATTTTAATATATCTTAGAAATTTACATTGAGACAAAGAAATAACTTTTACCGTTTCCATCCCAGCTTCCATCTCATGTTGTAATGTCTAAATAATAAGTAAAAGTTAGTTTATAATTGTAAACTGCATTAAAACCAAAAACTACGATTACGAAGTTTGATTAAGTGTATGAAATTGTACATATATACATAAACACTCACGCCTGTCACCCAGAGGGGTAGGCAGAGACTACGGACTTCCATTTGGCGCGATCCTGACACACCTCTCTCGCCTCTTTTACATCCATATATCTACGCATACACGCTCGTCGGTTAAGGGTACTCCTAATCTGGCCCATTTTTAATGTATCGCCGATTTGGTCGATAAACCTTCGTCTAGGGCGTCCCTTCTCGACCCTGCCGTTCACTTCCGCAACATATATGTATGAAATTGTATAAAGTAATTATTAAGAGTATACTACACACTACTGAACTCACTTCTCTTCTTCCTCTGGCATAGAGTCAGGGCAGTTGCTGCCAAATGTGTACTTAACACCTATAAGTGACAATTTTTTTTTTCCACCTCAGTCAGCGGAGCAGTGGTGATGTCTTGGTTGCCGGTCTGAATCCTTTCCCTTTTTAATTTTGCAGCTTTAGTGCAGGCCCGACATTTGAAGTCTCTCCATACCTACAAAATAAATAAGTATGTATTTTAAGTAAATATTAGTTACATAATGTGCTTGCTGATTTATGTATAAGCCATTAGTAGTAAATTTGGAAAATTCTTTGATAGAAACTTAACTGTTATCCACTGCTCAGGAGTCTTGACGGATCCGTTGGGAAGCTAGTTTAGCTCGTCGGCAACTTTCCTCCAGCCCGTTTCAAAGTTTACTTTGCCCTGCAGGCTACTAATTTTTTTTTGTAAATAAATATGGCCGAGCTTCTTTTTTTGGTAGCGTAACAACATCATAAAGTGAAGATATGTCACAATTTTGTTCGGTATCTCGGCTGTAGACTTGCATTTATCGTAAGCATCGTTACGGCAAACAATTTTTTACGTTATTATTTAGCAATCGGCAGTTAGCAGTGGTATTGCTATCTATATCGAGACTGCAGGCACAAGTCCATCAGATTTATTTTCTGTAGTTGTAGCATCAATTTTTGTCAATTTGTGGCCATTGCGGCGACTAGTTTGCACAGTTTCTGCCCCAACAGGTGGCAGCAATTCTTCGGATAAAGCCATGCAAAAATAATACATATTCAAGTTCTTTCCAGAATATCGATTGTAGATTATATACGCATTGAGAACTTGCATTTGAAGTATATGTACAAACAATTTCTTGTACCACCGAAGGGTTTTTCTTTTATAAGGGTAGTTTGATAACATCTGATCTTGTCTATCAATTCCTGACATGTATTTGTTGTATTCGGCTAGTACCTTGGGTTTCATTTTTTGATTGCCCCTCTTGCTTTCTACGACCACCATTTCATTATCAAACTCCGTACTTATATATGGAATATACCTTTTGTCTCTGAAACAACCAATATGAACTATACGATGATACACGGACTTATTTTCTCCTTTCTTTAGCTTAGTACTTACAATTATAGGGTTAAACTCGCGTTTTTTTCGTAAAGTACCCGAGCAGTATGTATGTCTTTGCAATAATTTTATAGCCAGATTATATCCATTATAGAAATTGTCCATGAATACCGAATGTCCTTTGTCAAGAAAATCATTCAGCAAATGCATAACTATTTTTTCAACGTGTCCTTTTCCACTTGTGATATTGCTAGATCCACCAAATAAATGCATTCTCAAAACAAGACCATCATCTCGGTCAGCAAATATAACTTCATGCCATAGATGTGGCGTTTATTTTTTATATATTGTTTGAAAAAAAAGTCGGCACCTCCACAGAACTATACTTTCATCCAAAGACAAACATTTTTGGGCGCTTATTATGGCCTTCATTTTTTCATAGAACCGTTTGATAATTTCCTCCACTTTATTTTTTTTTTATATATATAATAGTCTGAAATGCGATTAAGTCGAATAACTCCCATGTGCAGAATAAGACCTATAAAAGTTCACATTTGCGGAATGATCGTATCTTTCCATTCAGTTATTCTAAACTTTTGTCTTACACCAGGTTGCTGAAATATATGTGCAGCGTGTTTGTCTGTCTGTTCTACTAATAATTGCAAATATTCATCATCCACAAAAATATTTAAAAAGTCATGGTTTCGGGTTGGTGTCGGCAGGCATGTTTATTTTTAGACCTGAATTGCCAATAAAGTCAAAACTTGTCATTCCCTAAATTGTTTCTGTCCATGGAATCGTAGGCTTTTCTAGTTGTCTTCTTCTGGGAACTGGTTGAGGCTGTGATTCTACATCGCGTGATATAGACGGTAAATCTTGTTTGACAGGCGGAGGTAGGTAAGATTGGACATTTCTTGCTGCACAGAAAGAGCCTCTTGATATTGATTTGGGCAAGGTGAGTCTTGTGGGTTAGTTTCAGGTTCTTCCGGATTAGTTGTCTGAACACCCAAGTCACTAGCCCGCGAATATTCAGAATCCGATGATGAGCCAGATGAATCGGGGAAAAATCGTCACAAGATGAAGCACTAAAATCGCCGTCACTACTTAGTAGAGCCGCCTCAAATTCATGCTCACGGAGGACTCGGCGAGGTCGTTCTTTAGGAATTTTATTCCTTGCGAAAGGAACGGTATTATTTTCATTATCGGATGAACTGGTAGATGAAATAAACACTATCCGACGTTTGATACGTTTACGCTCAAAACGAGAACGAGGTGTCTGAAAATCCATTGCGATTTGCGTAAAAAACGTTTACAATGAAACCAGTTGTAATTCGTGTAGGTATAGATCGTAACCACGCTGGCCGATACAAAAATGCGCGCTTCGAACATGTGCCGGCGGCAGACTGATGCTTGGAAATTATCCCTCCCGCCATCCCCGCGCGGAGTCAACGGCATCGTGTTGAAATAGCCGCCTGACTGCGCCGAGTTCGCGGCAATCAACCTGTTAAATATAGGATTGTGTTTAATAATAAGATTATATTGTACAATTGTTTGTTATCCCAAATAAAGTGAAAAATAAATTATCACCATCATAAGTCATAGGCATCCCCACTCTGTATACCTATGTTATGCAATACTGCACAAGCTACAATTATGTTGCTCATATTAGTGCGCTTAGAGCGTAGGCCCAAATGTAAACATGGAAATTTCTTTTCCATGCCCAAAAAAACCTCTCAACTATATTACGGGTTCTTATTTGAACATAATTGTATTGCTTTTCTGATCTTGTTATATTGAGTTATTAGAGGTGTTAAAAGAAAAAGAGGAGAGGGATAACCACTGTCACATACTAAAACTCCTTGCAAATTCCCGCATAGGAATCTAGCGTTAGCTTGAGAGTTTCTAAATATTCTGCTGTCATGTGAATTGCCAGGCCAGCGGGTTACTATATCAAAAATTTCCATGCTTGGGCCTATAATAGCTATTATTTTTCTGTCGACTTCCAAAAAGGAGACGGTACTCAATACGACTGTATTTCTTTTTAATTTTTTTTATGTGTGTTACCTCATACTTTTTACTGGGTGGACCGATTTCGATAATTCTTTTTTTATTTGAAAGCTGGAAGTTCTCGTGTGGTTCCCTATGAATTTGATCAAGGTCAAGCCATTAGTTTTTGAGTTATTCTTAATAACTTATATTGAAGTCGGCTGTACAAAATTTTTAATTTTAAATTATTTATTAATAGTATATTTATTAATAGTACATTATTAGAATAGAATAGAATAGAATAGAATATTTTTATTCAATATACATTACATGTGTAACTCTTATTGAAAGTCATTTTTTACTTTACCACTGCTTCGAAAAAACCCTCTGTCCTGGGAAGAACCAGCAAGAAACCAAGCGGGACTTTTTTTTAAAATAAATTTTACATTATAAATTATTGAACTATGAACTATTTACAAAATTTATTTTAGAAACTGCTTGGAAGCGACCACCTCATTCCCAGGGGTTATTATCAACCATGTATTCATTTATACTATAATAACCCTTTTTATACAGTTTCAGCTTAATAAAACATTTAAACTTGGTAATAGAGAGAACCTGTACACTTTCCGGGACTTTGTTGTAATAGCGTATACATTGCCCCAAGAATGAATTACTGACTCTGTGGAGTCGAGAAACTGGCATCACTAGCTTGTGTTTGTTCCTAGTGTTTACAGAATGTATATCACTTTTTTTACTAAAACTATCTTTGTTTTTGTGAACATACATTAAATTTTCGTAAATATACTGAGAGGCCAAAGTTAATATATTAATTTCTTTAAATTTATCTCTAAGAGACTCTCTCGGTTTTAGATTGTAAATAGCTCTAATGGCCCTCTTCTGTAAAACAAAAATAGTTTCTGAATCAGCAGCATTTCCCCATAGCAAAATCCCATAAGACATTATGCTATGGAAATAACTAAAATAAACTAATCCAGCTGTCTCGACACTAGTGAGACCTCTAATCTTTTTTACAGCATAGGCTGCAGAAATTAGTCTGCTTGCTAATTTGGATATATGGGGGCCCCACTGGAGCTTTGCGTCAAAAGTGATGCCAAGAAAAACAGTGGATACAACAGGGCTCAATTCCTCCCCATTTAAAAACTCATTGGTATTCAGATTTTTAACATTCGTTGTTGTAAATTTAACACAATTAGTTTATTTCCGTTCAAATGCAGATTATTAACGTTAAACCAATGCACTAATTTTGATATAGCATTATTCATTTCGTCACATTTAAATGATTGACGTTTAAGTTTAAAAATCAAGGAAGTATCATCAGCAAATAATACTATATCATGACTATCCCCTACAGGGTGAGGTAAGTCATTAATATACACCAAAAACAGGAATTGGCCGAGAATCGAGCCCTGAGGAACACCCATTAGTACAGGTGACCCGGAAGAACTTTTACCATTGATAATAACCTTCTGTTTTCTATTTTTTAAATATGAAATAATAAGTTTAAGCGCTGTGTTCTTGACACCATAGTACTGTAGCTTCCTGATTATTGTCTCACGGTGAACACAGTCGAAGGCCTTGGAAAGGTCACAAAATATACCCAAAGTATCCTCTGAATTCTCCCATGCACAAAAACTATGTTTAATAAGCTCAACTCCAGCGTCAGTTGTCGAGCGACCCCTTGTAAAACCAAATTGATTTTTATGTAGCAATTTATTAATATTAAAGAAACTGATCTAAAATAATTTTTTCAAAAATTTTACTTAGAGAAGTATCCTTTACGATTTCGGTATATTTCAGAATGGGAGATAACTTTGGGTCTATTTATTTTAATATATGTGCAGTCAATAATGTTATTATATCCATGCTGTATATTGGATCTTCCCAGTTCTTCAAATCTTGTTTTTACCACATTCATATTTCTTGGAAAATGTATATACCTTGGTAATAAATTGCTCAATTGTCTTGATACATTATTTATTATAAAACATACTGTGGATTGGCTTATGCCAGTCAAATCACCACACAGCATCTGGAATATCAAGGAATATAGGTATTACTTAATATTTATAAAACATACTTCCTATATACGTTACTGTACACGCCCCTAGCTATCCCGACAAAGGTCGATCACTCAGGGGCCCAGCTGTAGACTCGATGAACAACTAAGGACGGGGCCGAATGGCCTGGTGGAAATTTTCTATCCTACTACACTTTAAGGGGAAGGCTAGTCGAATAGAGAGTATTTACCTACTAAGGTACTTACCTGCTTCGGAAGCGGAGACTGGTCACCAGGATCTGTCAGGCTAAAGGTTTAGTGCATGTCAGTGGCTTGAACCAGATGGCACGATGCTACCCCGGAGGCGGTATGCTCCGGCGGCGTCCCCGGTAGCAATTTATTTCTTCAAGGTACTAGGTCAGTCTATTCACGTTATTGTACATTCAACTAACTTCAAAAGGAGAACTAAATTCCGTTAATCACAGTCAAACCACACGTGGTGCGACCGACGACAGTGGTACAAAGTTCACCTCTGTTCACGACGCGGCAAATTAACCATAAAAAGCAAACGTCCGTTACGATCGGCAGATTTTTACAATGAATCGCCTCGACATGTCCCGTCGACACCTCTCGAATGGAATGTGCGCGGGCGTGGGGCGGTGTGACCTTGCCACGGCTATGCGCTTCGAGCGTGCGTTAAGAATTCAATTTTCAAATGGTTAATATTTTGCCTAAACAAACCCCTGCCCCGGACATAAGGAATTATGTCCGCGAGTAGATTGGCAAACGGGACAAGGTCGCGACGGCACGTTGCAAGACCAAATCTCCGACCAAAACCTCGGCCACCCTAGGCACCCGATCCGATCCATACGACAGCTTAACAAGCGCCCACGGCGCCAATACAGAGGCAGAGCATTGGATTCTTTAACCAACACGAGGTCTCCAACCCGAGGAGGATCCGTCTTGTCAGACCACTTAACGCGCTGCTGCAAAAGATGTAGGTACTCCAGAGACCATCGGTGCCAAAAACTCTGAGTCATCTGTTGCAGCAGGTCAAACCTGCTCAACCGCGAAGAGTTCGCTTCCCTGAAGGGGTACTCGGGCAGGGCGTTAAGCGGCTGGCCAATCAGGAAGTGTCCCGGGGTTAGAACCTCCAAATCATTCGGATCGGACGAGAGGGGACAGAGGGGCCGAGAGTTGAGTACCGCCTCAATCTTACAGAATACAGTGGCGAGCTCCTCAAATGTCAAAATAGTTTCGCCAATAACGTGACGGAGATGCGTTTTTACAACCTTAACCACCGCCTCATAAATACCGCCCCAGTGGGGACAAGCCGGAGGGTCAAATTTCCACTGGATGCTCTTCTTGGATATCGAATTACCTAAATAAGTCCTGTTGCTGGACAGAAATTCGACGACCTTTTTCAAATATCTATCTGTACGCTTATAATTCGTTCCGCAATCAGACCGGATCCGGTCCAGCAAACCGCACCGCGATACGAAACGGCCCAGCGTAGCCAAGAAGGCTTCCGTGCTGAGCATGACAAGAGCACTTACAAGTTCTAAGTGGAGAGAGCCTTAGTGGAGAGGCACACGAAGACGCAAAGATAGGCCTTATGTGAACGCGCGTTACGAAGGTTAGAGGACTTGATGAGGAAGGGGCCAGCAAAGTCTGTTCCGACTCCAGCGAATGGTCGGATGGCCCTGACGCGGTCGGGTAGCAAGTCACCCATCATAGGCTGCGATATGGTGGCCTTCAGTTTATAACAAGATATGCACTTAAAGATGACGCTCCGAATGGTGCGTCGGTCAGCCAAAATCCAAAACTCCCGCTGCAGGATAGCCGAAAGAGCGTTACACCCAGCGTGGGCGTTCTTAATATGATGGTGGGTTATCAGCAACCGGACCAAGGCGCCGTCCTTGGGGAGCAGTAACGGCTGTCGAGACCCGTACGGCAGTTGGGAATTTCTCAAACGTCCACCAACGCGCAGCATCCGCGTGTCATCCAGAAAGAGGTTCAGACGGGCCAGAGCGCCCTTGACAACGGAGCCCCGCTTCAAGTTTTCAATCACGGGCTCAAAATGCTCGGCTTGGACCATACGGGTCCAATGCATCAAAGACCAAGCAGTCCCTCCTAAGAACTTATCGAGAGAGCTGTACCGTTCCAGAAGAGAGAAATCCCGAGTTGGCTTATCCTTGCCCACCCCTACTCGGGCTCGTAGGCCAGGCAATTCAATCGGTTCGGAGTAATTACCCTGGGGCCAGAATGACTGAGACTCGGATAACCAACCGGGACCCCTCCACAGCGGGTGGTTAACTAACGAGGGGGGCTTACAGCCGCGAGAAGCGCAGTCTGCGGGATTCAACTCGCCTGGGACATGTCTCCAGTTTAGAGAAGTCTCAGCACACTGGATTTGCGACACGCGGTTCGCCACAGACCTCAAGATTGGGAGGTGCAGCTCTGAGTCAACAAAGTACTATCTCACTGTCCGACCACGCGTAGACGTCCGTAATGTCGATTACAGACTTCAAAGACGATTGAACATGGTTGAGGAGTCGCGTGAGAAGAGCGGCTCCGGACAGTTCCAATTTAGGGATAGTTAAGCGGCACCTAATGGGAGCAACCTTGCTTAAGCAAGTACGAGATGAACGGCAGTATGACCAGAAGAGCTCACAGTCCGCAAATATACGACAGCAGCATAGCCTTTCTCAGAAGCGTCGCAAAACCCATGTAGGGTAGCCCGGCATTTCCCTGGAGGGAGGAAGCACCTTGGCAGGGAGACCCGGTTGTTGTCCGGAAGAGAGGAGACCATGGAGAGCCACTATCGCAAGAGGGTTCCGCCAATAGGCGCGTCCCAACCCAACCCGGATATCCAGAGCTTTTGAAGAAAGCACTTAGCCAAAAAGATGACCGGGGTGATCCATCCATTAGGGTCGAAGGTGCGGGCTACTGTAGACAGCACTGAGCGCTTGGTCCATGCTTTGGGAGGGGGATCAAGTTTTACTCGATACGTGAAGGTATCCTGAACGGGCTGATATTGAATGCCCAGCACAGTCAACAAATTAGGATTTTCAGGGTGCTCGAATAGATGAGGTTCTTGTTGATTCTCTCCTGGGAGGTCCTTCAAAATATGAGGGGACTTCGACAACCATTTGCGCAACTTATAACCTCCGGACTTCAGGATGGCAATTAATTCGTCTCGCAAGACAAGAGCCTCCTCGACGGTGGAAGCGCCCGTACAAATGTCGTCCATGTAGACCGAAGTCTCCAAAATAGAAGCTTCTATCTTAGGCGCTCTCTCTCAGCGAGTTTAAGGAGCGTTCGCATGGCGATATACGGGCTGGACCGGAGTCCATAGGTGGTGGTGTTCAACTCAAACACCTGTATCGGATCGCTGGGCTTCTCGCGCCACAATATCAGCTGATACGGTCATCACGATGGACCACTGATTGTCGAAACATCATCTGAATGTCGGCTACAAAAACCACTTGGTGTCGACGGAATTGGGTCAAAATGTCGGATATAGCCTTAATTAGTTTAGGACCAGAGTGAAGACACTGGTTCAGGGACACACCATTTGACGTGGGGGCGGAGCCGTCAAAAACTACCCGAATCTTACTCTCAGGGGTCCTCAAGACCGCATGGTGAGGGAGGAAGTAGTGCTCCTGTGCCCGCCAGTCGATGGACATGGCTAACAAGCTATCCGGCTGTAGGGCTCGTATCTCGCCTAACAAGATGAACCCCAGCGCGTCGGCCCCCAGCAACAAATCTATAGGCCTAGGTTGGGACCATTGAGGGTCAGGCGGTCTCAAACCCGACGCACAACGAACCGCGCTGTCATTTATACGGACGTTAGGGAGAAAACCTACAATGTCATCGAGGACATTTACCTTGACTAAAATGTGAAGGTGTTCGCTGGCGGGGCTGAACACCAACTCTGCTTGTCCCCTAGGAGCATGAGGCTCGGCACCTCCGATACCTACCATCGGACGTGATTCAGAGCTCCAGGGGAGCTCCAGTCTTCGCACCAACCAAGTGAAGGCCACACTACATTGTGAACCCGAATCCAATAGAGCTCGAACCGTTAAGCGGTCGCCGCTCGGGTTGTACACCTTCACTGAGGCCGTCGGCAATAGAACAGTTTGACAGGTAAACTGCTGACGGCTCAAAGGCTCAGTGGAGGCGGCCGAGGTGGGAGCTAGGGCGGCAGCCTACTATGTGGAGCTGCCTCTGTCAGACCGGCACCCGAACCGGGGGCCCCGAGAGCGGCACTCCGACGGCATCTCGATGACACGCGGCTGGAATTCCCAGCACGGGCCGACCTGGGGATATTCGGGGAGCCTCGGCCCCGAGGCCCGGGACAGATACGAGGTCTCAGGAACCCGGTAATACCGGCACCGACCAAAGGGTGGAGGGTGGCGTTCCAGTCGCGGCCACTCAGCCATCGGGGGTGAGAATGGTCTAGCTGACCGCTGAGTGGCCGCGAAGCTCCTCTCAACACGCTGAGGGGGGGTGACGATCCCCCCCCCCCCCCCGCACCTGGGGGAACGACTCCCCGACCGGTCGGGGAGGGACCCTCCTCAGAACGAGGGGCGCGGTGGTCGACAGGCGAGCGCTGAAAGTCGCCCGACAGGGGGCGTGGCTGAGCGCCCCCGCCCGTTGGAGTCGGGAGGCCGGCAAGGCCTCGAGAGGACGCGCCGCTCGTACCCAGGTGGTTGCCCTGGCAGTGCGTGCAGGGCCGCTGGTGCGGGCAGTCTCGTTGTAGATGCCTCTCCAGGCACGAGTAGCACCAGCGGCGCTCCCTGGCGATGGTTCGCCTTGCCGGGGCCGGCTTAAGCAGCAACTTAGGGCAGGACGTTGCCCGGTGTTCGGCGGCTCGACAATAGGAGCAGGGGGGCGCCTCCCAAGCCGCTAGGGGCGGCGCCCTCCCGCGGGATCTCCGCTCGGCCTCAGGGGGGTTGGCGACACCTTGGCCGTCGAATTCCTCCTCTCCCTGGGCACCGCTCGGGTGACAATCGGGGGGTTCTCGACGGCGCCTGCTGCGTTCTCCAACTGCCTGCACTGCTCCTCCAGGAACCGCAGCAGGTACTTAAAGGGGGGAATATACGAGGCGCCGTTCACGCCGTACCTCTCCTCAAAATGGAGCCGAAGATCGAGAGGCAGGCGGGACACCACAATGTAGAGTAATAAAAAGGACCACTCGTCCACCGTTAAATCCAGCCGCCGCAACGAGTTGCCAGCCACCACGACTGGATTCACGATGTCCTCACGTAGTCTGGTCCGGTCCTTCAGAAGCGGGAGGTTCAGCAGCTTTTGAACGTATTCGTCCGCAATCCGCCGGACGTTGGCGTACCTTTCGGCGAGGAGGTCCCTGGCATTCTGGTAGGCGTCGTCCGACAACTTAAGGTGGCCGACGACTCCCAGGGCCTCCCCCTCCAATGATGCCAGGATGTACCCCATTTTTTGACTGGAGATCAAGTCCCTACGGACGTCCACCAGGCTGTCAAACAGACCGACGAAAGTCAGCCATTCGGAGAGAACCCCGGAGAACCTTGGCAGGTCCAGCGTTGGTAGTCGTCCCAACAGCTCCGGCGGAGTAGGCGGCTTCCGAGGGGACTCGAGCAGGCCACTCAGCCGAGCTTCACGCGCCTCCTCCGCGTTCTTGGCCCTCGCCGTCTCGTCCGTAAGCGAAAGGAACTGCTCGTAGTCCACGCGGCAGGAGTCCAGGACTCCCTTTTCCACTTCCGAGTCCTCGTATATGTAATTTTTAATACGTACTATTTTTTAAAAAAAATTTAAAAATTGATATCTGCTGAAGTTCCCAATCTATCTGTATTTTCTAACGAAGATAGAACTCTATGTATATTGTCCATTATATCACACAGAACATGCCTGGGTTACAGAAGAAGAAGAAGCCCAAAGATTGGCGGGTCCAAATTCCTGAAGCGTAGGTTGAATAGGTGGGTAGGATCGAGTCCCAAGTTCCAAAGCCAGTCGTAATGAAAAGATGAGGAATTTAAAATATAAATAAAAAACTTAAAATGCACACAATATCAATAAAAAAAGCTTCTCGTTAGAAAATAGAAACAGTGATTTGACAGCGCGCGCGACCGGCTGATCGAACGTTTCGTTTCTATCTCATATTTTTAAACTAAAATGAGTTAAATGTACTTTTATATCTCTTTAAATTCGCCTGTTTTCTACTCCATTTAATAATAACTTATTTATGAAATACAATTTGGACTATTTTCGATTTTTAAATATATATATATATATATATATATATACCGACTAGGTAAGTCCAACTTCGACCGAGAGGTCAATCGACGGATTCAACTCGGCTGGGCAGCGTTCGGGAAGCTACGACACATCTTCTCGTCAGACATACCTCAAAACCTTAAAACGAAATTGTACATATATATTATATATATATATATATATATATATATATATATATATATATATATATATATATATATTTAAAAATCGAAAATAGTCCAAATTGTATTTCATAAATAAGTTATTATTAAATGGAGTAGAAAACAGGCGAATTTAAAGAGATATAAAAGTACATTTAACTCATTTTAGTTTAAAAATATGAGATAGAAACGAAACGTTCGATCAGCCGGTCGCGCGCGCTGTCAAATCACTGTTTCTATTTTCTAACGAGAAGCTTTTTTTATTGATATTGTGTGCATTTTAAGTTTTTTATTTATATTTTAAATTCCTCATCTTTTCATTACGACTGGCTTTGGAACTTGGGACTCGATCCTACCCACCTATTCAACCTACGCTTCAGGAATTTGGACCCGCCAATCTTTGGGCTTCTTCTTCTTCTGTAACCCAGGCATGTTCTGTGTGATATAATGGACAATATACATAGAGTTCTATCTTCGTTAGAAAATACAGATAGATTGGGAACTTCAGCAGATATCAATTTTAGTGTGGTTGGCGCAATCTCGTGGACCTTATCTGCCAAATCTGGCAACTTATCTAATGGCAAATCATGTGATGCTATTATTGTTTGTAAATTTCCTGGCAAACGGCTTGACCACAGGGTTTTCAAAAAATCATTAGGAACTGCGGGTCCGGCAAGATGTTGTAAGTGTCTTAGAAACTGAGATGGCTTTCGATCGCCCAACTCCTCGTGCATGAGAAGTTGTTTAACCTTACGCTCCTGGGACGCAGAAAGACGCTTAATAAGTTCCGTTTTAACTTTTCATACTTGTTTGTTGACGGCGGTGAAGTAATAATATCCTTTACCTGTGTTGCATACCGGTGGTCAAGTTGTGCAATAACGTGGTAGAATTTTGTTGTATCAGACGTCACATTTGATAAAATAAACTGGCCTTCCATTTGGGCAAACCATAAACCTGGTTCCTCAGGCCAAAAAGGCGGAGGTCGCACACTAACTCTGCAGGATTCTCCAGCAGCTGCATCTTGGAATTTATCATCCGTTGCCATCGTCGGGGTCACCAATGTAGCGATTAGGTATTCTTAACTGCACTATGTCTTAGGTAGTATGGTGAATGTCACGGACGTAAATTCCGAAGGTTGCCGAAGTATTCCGATGGCCGTGTGCGCGCGCGAAGTGGCTTTGTCCATTGTTGGTATCCCACATTTTATTTTGTTTATCAATTTACATAATAAATGAGCAGCATTTAATTCTAACCTAGGCAATGATATCTCTTTTTTATTTGGTACGAGTCGTGTTTTGGCCGCTAAAAGTATTGCTTCAGGTTGATTTTTTGTCCTTGCGTAAACGACGCAGGAAAAGGCATGTTCTGATGCGTCACTAAAACCATGTAACTCGACAACTTAATTTTCCCTACATACACCCTATCCATCGAGGGATCTCAAATTCTTGAATATCATTCATATCGCTCCGAATTTTCCGCCGTTCTTGTTGTATGTTTTCTGGTATTTTTTCATCCCAAGAAACATTTAACTTTCACGCATTTTGAAATAATATTTTTAATTACCGATAACGATTTTTTACGTGGTAGAGCCATGCTGCAGCTATATTAGTAGTGTAGTTGTAGCACTAATGGGTCGGTTCGACCGGGGAAGGACCACGCTCTCACAGAATACCAGCGTCAAATAGCAGCTTCATGCTGATGTGTTTCGTATGGTGAGTGTAGAGAACCGGAGACCCTTTTTACTGGAAAAGAAGCATTCTAACTTAGTCCTCACGGGTGACAACGCATCTGCATTTTGATTTGCAAACGATGATAAATGTAGATGTCTATGGGCCACAGCAACCATTTACCATCAGCCGGACTGTGTGCTCGTTTGTCACCCTATTCTATAAAAAAAACCTGTTTAACCCGGCGAGAATGTGGTGAAAATAATTACATGGAGGTTGCGGAGGGTATCTATGACCCTGTATTTTAATTGCATTGTTTTCGAAATTGTTTGATTTTTTTGTGACTTTTACATAATAATGAAAGGAAATAGGCATTTCTTTTACCATGTAAATAAAAATAAACATCAATATTGGTACAAAACTTAGTTATTATTCACACTTTTATAATACTTAAAAATCAAACAAGTTTTTTCAACACTTACGTACATAAAACAACGTAACATAGAATATAAGTAAAAAAACAAACTAACTAAGATAATTTGGTAATCAACAATAAGATCAATCAGTTTCACATAAAATAAAATAAAAAAAAACTTATAATTACTCAATATTATTGTCAGTTATTGCAGCACATTCTTGGCAAAAAGAAACTGTGTGTTCTGGACAAATGTACTTATGACAATCTTCACAGACATTGCTCGTCTTTCGATGTCTGGCATAAGGACACACTTGGCACCTTTTTCGTACACCTGGGACCCTTACAGGCGTCTCCTGAGCAGATTCTCCTCCAAATTCTCTCATTCTTTTACGTAGCTGGCTGGACAACTGAGGTATTTCTTTACGAGCACTCATATGTTCGGCTACCATCATACGGCCCAAAGTTTTGATAAAATTACGGCGTTTTTGAGTTGAATTTGTATTACATTTGAATACAATATTTGCATTGATCCCTGCCATATTCAAAATTGCATAGAACACAGTCAGAGGCCATTTTTTGGAGTTGCGGCTTACATCATAAGTTGCGGACAACTCATCTACAACGTCTACTCCTCCTTTAGTGGAGTTATAGAATGTGTTTATTTCTGGTTTTTTTCTCTCTCCAGTAGTTTCGTCAATATCAGCGTCGTGATGGAGACTTGAAATGAGCAGAACAACTTTTTTCTTCTTTGGTATGTAGGATACCAGAGTTATATCTTTTTGAAAGCCGAACTTCGATGAATAAACATCTGCATCACGATCGCTCGTTTTCAAGAACTTGTTCGGGAGTACTCTCTTGTTTTTCCGCACTGTGCCCACAGAAGTCAGCTTGTGCTCGTTGAGTAGATGTGACACAAGTTCATAACTGGTAAACCAGTTGTCAAAAGTAACATTCCGCCCAGTTTTTGAAATGGGAAGCACTAGACGATTCACTACGTCAAAAGGTTTATTGTTTACGGAAAATGGTCCTTCTGGCTGCTTTCGTGCATAAATTTCGAGGTTGAAAATGTAAAAATTTTGCGCGTCAACCATTGCTAAGACCTTTATGCCATATTTTGCAAGCTTGGTTGGTATGTATTGTCTAAATTTGCACCTTCCTCTAAATGCCAGCAACATTTCGTCAATGGTGACATATTCGCCCAAGACGTATGATTTCTTACAGTTCTCAACGAACAGCTCGAATATTTCACGTATAGGAGCTAAGTTGTCCAATAGTTTTCTCTCTTCACGCGTAGATTTATCATCAAAACGGAGACAGCTCTGAATAAAATGAAATCGTTGACGTGACATTGTCAACCGAAATATTTCGACTCCTGTACCATCGGAAGCCCACAGATCTGCAGTATTTTGCCTTCCAGAGCGATAAAATCCGGCAATATACAATAAACCGATGAAAGCCTTCAATTCACTCATTTCTAATTCTATCATGAAGTGAGGAAGGTTTTCACGACTAGCATTTCTCTCTCGAATTTGTAGATTTGTGTTAGTCAGGATAATGGAAATCATATTTTCGGGACAAAACAAGCTCCAACATTCAAGTTCTGACTGTGCTAATCTTGCTTCTGCGCTCACACCAGGTGTTTGTCTGATAATATTTTCTGAGCGCGTCCGAACTTGCCGTGAAGGCGGATTTTTGAACCACTTGGAGCCATCTTTACCTGTATAAAACGAATCCCTCACCTGGGCATCTAATTCCTCTTCTTCAAGCAGAATTTGATTCTGGCTTCGCAAGCTCGATATCGGAACGTCATCTTCGCTGTCATATTCACTGCTTATGTTCTGCTCAGTATCACTACCGCAACTGCGTACACTCAAATGATCTTCATTTTCACTGCTTTCTAACAGGAACTCATTTTCGTTGTCTGATTCCATCAATTTTTGACGTATCCACTCATCTCGATTTTCTTGCCGACTCATTTTAATCAAAAATACCTACAAAGACAACAATATTCAAATAAAACAAAAATAAAAAATCGTAAAAAAAATGTTACGTCGCGATTGTCGCGGGGTCATATTCACCCTTATTCGCTTTGCGCACGTCCAACTCCCATCGCAGGCGACGGCCGACTAAATAGAGGCGTGCGGGGTGCGCTGTGGTCTATTCGTGACAGCTACTGAGACATTCGAAAACGTGCGCCCGCGCGAAATATAAAATCTAGCCGATTTAAATTTGTTAGGGTCAAACTGACCCCTCCACATTCTCGCCGGGTTAAAAGAATTTAGATTTGAAGAAGTATTACCGCATAATATTGTAAAATACTTCAAAACCATTTATACAAAGAAAACCGCAGATTTGTGGGGGATTTCCGTTACAGTGATTGCGTCCATAATAGATTTAATTGCACCTCGTCTTGCTATTATTTTTAATACTTGTATGGATTCTGGTGTGTTTCCTGATTTAATGAAGTATAGTAAAGCCTTTAATACCTTTATTTCAATCTGGTAGTATATTGGACCCCGCTAATTATAGACCTATTTCTGTACTACCAATTCTCAGTAAAATTTTTGAAAAAATAATTTTGAATCAATTGTTAATTTTTTTTAATACTTATAAATTACTTCATAAATACCAATTTGGTTGGTTGTCCCAGTAATGGTGGATAATCTGGTACATACGTGTTCGGGCGGGGGGAGGCGGCAGTTTAATGCCTAGATCGGATATTTTCTTTTAATGTGTTCCCTAAAAGTAATGTTTCTAAATTACCTTTAAAAGTTTTCAACTACTATGGGTAGTGTTTTACAAGACAGCTCTAAACTTAAGTTTAAATTTTTTGCTTTATTTAACTGCTAAGTTTGAGCACATGTGGTGAAAAAAAAAACGTATAGGATTTGTATGGCCAATCATTTAAAAAGTTTGCCTATATCATAAGTATTCTAAAACATCAGCATACCATGTACTTAATGTCATTACTTACTGAGCTATAGCCGTTAGTGTGTAAAAGTGGGCATTTCATTACAAAATTACAAAATTGTTGGCAGATAGTTTTTTTTAACATTGCATGTCTTTTATATGAAAGCTGATACTTTTCGTGTGGTCTCGTACGGATTTGATCAAGGTCAGACCAATAGTTTTTGACTCAATATCTGCGCTGAAAGCATATTTATATTGACGCCATTTTAATAATAAGCACTGTAAATCTTGTTGTAAATTAGGCCCTTTATACATTAAATCATTAAGACTATATCCACTCGAAGTTTTTGCTGATGCGTTAAAAACGACCCGGAGGCTTGTGGTCATTGACTCGGCACGCGCTACACCGTGGTGAGGAAGATAACACTCCGGCATCGTATGGCCGTCTGATTGTTTCATATGATTCAATTGTTGATATTCTTTAATAAAGGCTTTATATTTTTCCGCGAAATTATCATATTTTACAAGTTTTATTTCCAAATTGAAACTCTGAAACTGTGCAATCGCCATTGATTTTGTTGATCCCATTTTGTTTTAATTTCGGGTTTTAAGTTTTAACATTACCACAAAACAACCACTCTAGCTGCGTTTGTTGTGCGATAGGCTGACATGAATCTCCCTTTAAAATGCCACTTAACATGATCATAGAATAAATATCAGCACCGAAGAGTAAGTCCACAGGACGACTGTTATAAAACTCAGGATCAGCCAAGTTTATGTTTTTTATAAATGACCATGAAGGCTTTGCAAACGATTGGTTTGGCAAATGTTTAATTAAGTTGTTCATTATATAAACATTGGTGTTGAAAGAATAATCATTAAATATGGATGTACACGTAATATTTAACATGCCCTTGCAAATGTTTTCTTTTTCCCCGACGCCTTTTATAACTCCCTTGCAGTGCTGTCTTTTTAGGCTTAAGGTTTGTGCGGCATTTTCCGAAATGAGTTAAATTTGGGATCCTTGATCTATCAACGCCCTTTTGATCTGATAGGTTCTATCTAACGCCTTAACTTTCACCAAAGCTGTCGATAACAAAACTTCTCCTAAATTATTTTGTTACACGTGCGAAGTGTTTGTCACGGACTCGATAGGTTTTATCGCTACCTGTGTACCGGATATGGACTTTGTGCACGCGTCATGTAACAGAGTATTATGTTTCTGCAAGCATTTACGGCACCTTTGTGTTGAAATACATGGATTTCCGTTTTGGCTAAATAAACAATTTATGCAAAGTTTCATATTTTTGGTGGTTTTTAATTTAATTTCATTTGACATTGCTAAAAATGTTTTGCAATTGTAAATGCCATGATGATCATTACAAAGAGGACATTTGAATCCAGTAACGTTATATGATTTTGCAATATGTTTGTTTGTCGTATTGTGATTATAATTGAATTGCTTTTTGTAATTATTACTCGATGATGAATTATTGAAGTTATATTGAGACTGAACGTTTAATTTTGATGTATTTTCTTGTTTTCGCCGACATAACAAGTGTTGTAAATTTGCTTTCTAAGTAGTCTAGAAACTCCTGTAGCACGGGTAGATCTCGGCCTTTTTTGCGATTCTATATATTCTGTATATGTTTCCATGTCTAATTTTTGCGACAATATGTGTACTAACAGCGGATCCCATGTTTTAATGTCTACTCCTAAGTTTTTGATCGCGTTTAAATACTCTAAAGTTGTATCATGTTTTTTTTATTTGATTTATCGCCTGCTGCTGAATATTAGGGAAACCAAGCAATTGGCTAATGTGAGTAATACGAAAATTCGTCGCTTGTTGTTAAACCTATGACTCAGCATTTCCCAAAAAGTTACGTAATTTTCTGAACTAATATTTAAATGTTGTATTAAACGCTCTGCATCCCCTTGAAGCTTCATCATTATCATCATTACAGCCTTTCATAAGTCCACTGCTGAACATAGGCCTCCCTCAAGGAATGCCCCAAAGTACGGTCCTGAGCCACCTGCATCCATCGACTTCCTGCATGTCTTACCAGGGCGTCACTCCATCTCGTTGGGGGTCGTCCAACACTTCGCCTACCGGTATGAGGCTGCCACTCAAGAACCTTTCTTCCCCATCGGTTGTCGGTTCTACGAGCTATTTTTTTTTTCTTAAAAAAACGTAACCTCCACACTAGGATTTTCTCCTGTATCGTGGGGGCAGTTTACAAACATAAATTGCACAAGGACAAACATCCAGACCCGGAACAATTATTTGTAGGCCATACAAATACTTGTTCCGTGCGGAATTCGAACTCGCGGCCCTTAGCGCTGCAACTCAATAGCTAAGCCACTGCGCCACGGCCGGCCCACTGCCACTTACAGCTTACTAAACCGTTGGGCTATGTCGGTTACTCTGGTTCTACTGCAGATATCCACATTTCTAAGTTTATCACGCAGAGAAACCCCGAGTATAGCCCTCTTCATAGATCGCTGAGCGACATTGAGCTTCCTCATACGGCCAGCAGTGAAGGACCACGTCTCAGATCCGTAAGTCATCACTGGCAACACGCACTGGTTGTACAATTTCGTTTTCAGGTGTTGAGGTATGTCTGACGAGAAGATGTGTCGTAGTTTCCCGAACGCTGCCCAGCCGAGTTGAATCCGTCGATTGACCTCTCGCTCGAAGTTGGACTTACCTAGTCGGACTATTTGTCCCAGGTAAACATACTCGTCAACAACTTCGAGCTTAGTGCTCCTAACAACTACCGGCATAGGTGTGATATGGACATTAAACATGATCTTTGTTTTGTCCATGTTCATCCTAAGACCTATTCGTTGGGAGACACTATTGGGGTCATTGAGCATGGTGCTTAGGTCCTCCAGCGATTCTGCCATAAGGACTATATCATCGGCAAATCGAAGGTGAGTGTTGTACTCGCCATTGATGTTAATACCGTAACCTTTCCAGTCCAGAAGCTTGAAAACGTCTTCCATTGCAGCGGTGAAGATTTTCGGGGAAATAACATCACCCTGTCTTACACCTCTCTGCAATTGGATAGGTTTCGTACTCTGGTTCTGTACTCGGATAGCCGTCGTAGCCCTACTGTACAAGCACTTCAGCACTTCGATATACCGACAGTCACCTTGGCACCGCTGAAAGGACTGCTCAAATTTCGACGGAATCAAAGGCTTTCTCATAGTCCACATACGCCAGACACAGTGGCAAATTGTACTCCTCTGACTTTTGTACAATTTGCCGAAGGGTATGTATGTGGTCTATGGTGCTAAAGCCTTTTAAAAAACCGGCGTGTTCGGGAGGCTGGAAGTCGTCAAGTCTGCGCGCGAGACGATTCGTAATGACTCTCGAAAACAGCACGTAGACGCGGCTCAGAAGGGGAATCGGTCTGTAGTTCTTCAAGAGAGCGTTGTCGCCTTTCTTGAAGAACAAGACCACCGCACTTCTGCTCCACGCCTCCGGTGTTATGCCACCATGGAGGATGGAATTAAAGAGCTTCTGAAGGACTCCAAGTACCGGTTTTCCACCCGCTTTCAGAAGCTCCGCTGTAATTCCATCATCGCCTGGGGCCTTGCCGTTTTTAAGGTGCTGAAGAGCCATTCTAATCTCGCTCAGACTTACGTCCGGGATATCTTCGGAATAGTGTCGGATAAGACTCGCTCTTGGATCGTTACTCACACTTGCGTGTGGCTCCAACGATGACGTGTACAGCTGCTCATAGAACCTCTCAATCTCACTCAAAATCTCAGGTGCCCCGGAAACGATGCTGCCACACTCGGTCTTCAGCTTTGAAAGTTGGCTCTTACTGGCAGACAGATCTCTGGCAAAGACTTTGGAGTCTTGGTTCTGCTCGATCGCTTCTGCTATACAAGCTGTATTAAAGTTGCGTAAGTCCCGGCGCATGCATTTAGAGATCTGTCTGTTCAGTTGTCTGTATGCTGTCAAATCTGTTGAAGAATGTAGCTTCATCCCCCGTCTAACAGCCATGAGATTGAGAGTTTGATCGGAGAGTTTTTGTGTTCTTCTGCGGCGGGTCTTGCAGAACTTAGCTCCGACCGCATGGACAGTTTCCACGAGCTTGTCATTCATATCGTACACTTCATAGCAGTCTTCTAGGCACTGAGAACGGTTTTGTAACTCGAGCTGAAAGGTTTCGGGACTTTGGAACAGAGCACGAGGGAGACGGAGCGTTGACTTCATTAGACGAGACCTCTCCAACTTAACGTTTAGGTTCAGTGTGCCTCTAACCATTCGGTGATCGCTACCAGTTTTCACCCTCGCGATCACGGAGACATCACTGAATAGTTGTCGTCTGGTCGTCATAATGAAGTCAATCTCATTTTTTGTGGAACCCTCTGGGCTCGACCAGGTCAACTTCCTGTGGGGCCGCTTCTGTAAGAAAGAGTTCATCATAAAGAGTCCCTCTTTCTCCATGAAGTCGGCCAGCTGCTGGCCCCTTGGGTTCCGTTGCCAATAAAATATATTATATTTTATTATAAATTTACATAATAAAAATATATAATTTAAATTTGACATATAATTGTAATGATAATAATGACAAATTTCATTTAGTTGATATAAATAATTTAATAAAAGAGTTTTGGACGAAAGATAGGTATTACCTATCCAAATATAATTTAAGACTGATAGCAAATGTGCCATCTTATTATTTACTTTTTAATTCAGCTAAGTTTTTGGCTACCAAGACTGCTTTTATTGGGCAGGATAATTATTTGACAATTAATTTGGAATCAGTTCCAACTAAATAAATTAGTAAATGCGACAATAGAGGCAATCTCTAGCAATAATAAGAGTTTAATTAACTTTGAATGCAGCCCACAAATAAGTAATAAAAATTGTTTACACCTGGTGCATCAAATATACAAGGCATGATGGGCAAAAAATTAGAAGTTGAATTGTTTTTAAATAGTAACAACATATTATTACTAGTATTACTGAACATTGGCTAAAAGATTATAATTTCATGTTTAATTTCAGAAATCACCAGGTGGCCAGTTCCTTCAATAGAGAAAAAAGTTTACGTGGTGGCTCCTTAATACTAGCAGATAAATCATTATTATATAAAGAACGTAAGGATATAGTGAGCCTCTCTGTTGAGCGAACTGTAGAAATGGCTTGTGTCGAGCTCGAGCACCTGATTGTTGTAAGTGTTTACAGACCCCCATGTGCTACTTATGACTATTTTGAAAGGATTGTGAAAGAAGTTTTGCTCAAACTTAGTAAACAGAACAAGTCTGTTGTAATATGTGGAGACTTTAACATCAATCTCCTAGAAACTTCCATTAGTATTAAGTTTAGCTCATTGTTTAAATCGTATAATCTTGTTAATTTATTCTTAGAACCAACACGTATTGCTGGGCTTAGTGCGACCTGTATAGATAATATTTTTACAGATGTTAAGTCCTTGCATAAATCAATTATTCAAAATTTAAGTTCAGATCACTGTGGACAGTTGGTATCATTGTCTTACATACACAAGAAACAGAAAAATAAGAAAGTTGTGTTTGTTCCAATAAATGAACATCGCTTGTAGAGGTTTAGAAGTGATATAATTAAAAGACTACCATCACTGTACACGCCCCTAGCTGCCCCAACCAAGGGTGACGGGATTAGGGCCCATGAGTAATCCCATCGACGGGCAGCAGAGGGGCGGGGCCAGAATATAGCCACGTAGAATATGTTCTAAATACAATAAACAATAAAGGAGAAAGCTAGAAACACATAGTACTTACCATTATCCGAAGCTAACTTCGTACCAAGGCTCGGGCAGGCAGTGAGTGTGTGTAATAGTGGATGGCGAGTAGTGTACAGTGAAGTGTGAATGTGTGGGGCCTTGGCAAGCATAGGCGACCAGCAGCGGCCGAGTTCCAGGCTGCTCCAAAATGAGGTAATCTTCCGTGGCGCCGTCCACAGTCACTTTCTTCGTTCGTCACGATGACAGTCCATTAACTCTATCGTACGATTAACTAACTTACAGAAGCCACTAACTCTAATTTGTTATCAATCGTAACACCCAAAACAAATACAGAATGTCGGTCTATACGAAATCCCGTTACTATAAGCAAAAACATAACACACCGCACGAGCAATTAATATTTTCAAATCACTTATATACGCTATCAAATTAGAATAACCAAATTCGCGGTAAAGTAGGCGCGCCTAAGACGCAATTCAGACTTTGATCGCAGTCAATGTTAACTTCCTAACAATTTACTCCGGCGTCTCTCTCCCTCCGGCCGGCCTCTCTCCGGCCCGGCGTCGAATTCTAGACTTAACAAAGAAACCTTCGTCGTGGCAACGTCTGCTAACAAATCCGACTCAAAAATGGAGGTTTCTCGGGCGTCCTTAAACGTGCTCTCTATTGCACAGTATTATAGCAACTGTTCGACTCGACCCCGCCGCCGGTAGCAAAAAAACTCTCGCGCGAACTTCAAACCGGTACGAATGCACCGCGCCGAGCGCCCCCTGGCGTTAGTTCCTGAAATTAGCGTTTGGTGCGAACAATCACTTTCATTTAAAAACAGTGCTAATTATTTGTATGGTACGTTATTTAAAATTATAACTTGTGAATTTAGTAGGATATTTACTTCTAAAACTTTCTCTTTTAAAAGTCGCAAATCATTTAATGAATGGGCGACAGTAGGAATTTATAAGAGAAGGCGAATGTTATACGAGATTTATAATGAAAGATAAGATATAAAAAAGTTAATGAGACGAGTTCGGTTGTTATGAAAGTGGTGACTTGTGAACTAATGAGGCGATACAACACGATTTCTTTTGTACGAGGGTGGATTGAAAAGTACTCGGCCTAACCAAGAAAATAAACAAATACTAAATCAGTTATATTTCTATTTTTCTACATAATATATATTGAAATAAAGCACATTTATTCTAGTATAATTTAACATTATTTACACATTAAAATTCTTATATAATTAAACATAATTTAAACACTAAAATAATTATTAATTAGCTGTTGTCTGACACTGTGATTTTGTTGACCTATCCCTTCAGCATAGGTAATGTCACCTGATTCTTGCGGCATTGCAACTTCTGGATCTACATCTCTAATATTATTTAATCTGCAGATGTTGTGTAATACAGAAGTGGCAATAATAATGGCCTGTGTTGTCTGCATAGCTACACGGATTTTTAAAGAGAGTATTGGAAAGCGCCTTTTCCACACACCAAAACATCTGAAAAGTTACAAAGTATTTTATATTATATTCATGAAATTTAAAAAAAAATATTAATAAAATAATATTTACCTTTCAATAGTATTTCTAGTCTTTATATGTGCTTCATTGTAATGATTCTCTGCAACAGATGTGGGGTTGAGCAGTGGTGTCAAAAGATATGAAGTACAGGGATATGCACTGTCTCCAATAAGCCATCTATTGCCAAACAATCCCTCTTCACATTGCACTGAAAATAAATAACAAAGAAATATTAATCATGTTTATGTGATGACCTATTATTATAATCTTCTAGATAACTAAGTACCTACTTACTTTTTAGCCTAGAGTTGTTAAATGTAGTAGCATCATGAGCAGACCCAGGCCAACGGGCAACAACATTCATAAATAACAAGTCTGCGTTACAGACTCCTTGGACATTCATTGAAAATATGCCTTTTCTATTTCTGTATTCTTCTCCTATATTTGAATCTGCAAAAATTATGACTGTTATTAGGTATAATCTATATAAATAAATGAATCTATACTTAATAATATTATAATAAAGAATTGTATGCATGTTTGTAGAAGTTGATCCAATTCTGGCCAAACTTGGATTAAGTTCTACGTTTGAGTTTCAGGTCACTAGATGGCCTACGAAAAAGATTCTACCTAGATCTACTTTATATAAATATTTATTTATTTGGTACTACTAACCAGGTGACTGTATGGGAACATGCGTGCAGTCAATTGCGCCAAGAATTCTTGGAAATCCTGCGATTTCATGAAAGGCATTCTGAGTATTGCTTAATGTCTTCACATATTGAGGGTATAAGCCAGCTATAGCCCGAGATACATGATGTACAATTCGGCTGGCTGAAGCTTTCGATACACCAATAAAGTCCGCTACTGATAAAAGCATTGTTCCCAGTGCATAAAATCTCAAGGTCAGCAACAACTGATGTAACGGCGATATTCCATTATTCCTAAAATGTTAAATATAAGTAAAAAATCACAATAACTGTCATTCATATTATGTTGGGTGGCATATTTCGACGATACATATAATGTAACCAAATTTTGTTCACAAGTTTCTTTACTCACCTTGAAGAAATTACTTTTAAGGATGGTGTTATTTTCAATAATAACTCATCCACGGACGTTTTATTTAATCTAAATCTATATGTAAATTCAGAGTCAGAAAATTCACTTCTGTAATTTATTCGATTATAAAGTCGGCGATTTTCAGTATCTACAATACCTTCTGAATCAAAAACACCTATCTCATACATTTCATTATCACTTTCATCACTGAACAAATCCATTTTTTAGATATTAAATAGGTTTTATTTATTTAAAATCACGACAAATATTTGCTAACTCTCAAAATTGGGCGATAGACAAAACTCTAACATCTGGTAATTTGAACTATCGCCAGTTAACTGCCAATACGTTATTGAAACAGTCAGATGTTTTTTTCTATGAACCCACTTAACTCAGGTAGTCGGTAAGTCCTCCGAAGGATAGATCAATGTGATGGTTAAACATTTCTATCTATCTTTGATTATTGAAACGGAAAAATGTAACTATAGATACCAATGGTAGCCATTTTAACTTCCAGTAAGAGATAGATAAGTTATTGAGACCGGCCGTAAATCATTAAACTCTTCTCCTTCTGTCGCCGAATCATTGCTCAAACAAAATGTAAAGGCTTGTTCAAATACTTTTAAATTCCATAGAGTACTGCCAAAAGATATTGTTAAATATTTTAAAAATATTGATGTTAAGAAAACGGCAGATATATGGGGGATTTCCGTCAAAGTTATTATATCTATAATAGATATAATAGCACCTTATCTAGCCACTAAATTAATACAAGCGTCGAATCTGGTGTGTTTCCTGATTTAACGAAACATAGTAAAGTCATAACTTTATTTAAATCTGGTAGTACATTAGACCCCGCCAATTTTAGACCAATTTCTGTACTACCAACATTTAGTAAAATTTTTGAAAAAATTATTTTAGATCGGATGTTAAGTTTCTTTAATATTAATAAATTGCTACATAGAAATCAATTCGGTTTTACAAGGGGTCGCTCGACAACTGACGCTGGAGTTGAGTTTATTAAACATATTTTTTGTGCATGGGAGAATTCAGAGTATGCTTTGGGTATATGTTTGTGACCTTTCCAAGGCCTTCGACTGCGTTCACCATGAGACATTAATCAGGAACCTACAGTACTATGGTGTCAAGAACACAGCGCTTAAACTTATTATTTCATATTTAAGTAATAGAATGCAGAAAGTTATTATCAATGGTAAAAGTTCTTCCGGTTCACCTGTATTAATGGGTGTCCCTCAGGGCTCGATTCTCGGCCCATTCCTATTTCTAATGTATATTAATGACTTACCTTCTCTTGTAGAGGATAATCATCATATAGTATTATTTGCTGATGATACTTCCTTGATTTTTAAACTTAAACGTCAATCATTTAAATGTGACGAAGTGAATAATGCTATATCAAAATTAGTGCATTGGTTTAACGTTAATAATCTACATTTAAACGGAAATAAAACTAAATGTATTAAATTTACAACAACGAATGTTAAAAATTTGAGTACCAATGTGTTTTTAAATGGGGAAGAACTGAGCCCTGTTGAATCCACTGCTTTTCTTGGCATCACTCTCGACGCAAAGCTTCAGTGGGGCGCCCATATATCCAAACTAGCAAGCAGACTAAGTTCTGCAGCCTATGCTGTAAAAAAGATTAGAGGTCTCACTAGTGTCGAGACAGCTAGATTAGTTTATTTCAATTATTTCCATAGCATAATGTCTTATGGGATTTCGCTATGGGGAAATGCGGCTGATTCAGAAACTATTTTTGTTTTACAGAAGAGGGCCATTAGAGCTATTTACAACCTAAAACCGAGAGTCTCTTAGAAATAAATTTAAAGAAATAAATATATTAACTCTGGCCTCTCAGTATATATTTACGAAAATGTTATGTATGTTCACAAAAACAAAGGTAGTTTTAGTAAAAAAAGTGATTACATTCTGTAAACACTAGGAACAAACACAAGCTCGTGATACCAGTTTCTCGACTCCACAGAGTCAGTAATTCATTCTTGGGGCAATGTATACGCTATTACAACAAAGTCCCGGAAAGTGTACAGGCTCTCTCTATTAGCAAGTTTAAATGAGTTAAGTTGAAACTGTATAAAAAGTGTTATTATAGTATAAATGAATACATGGTAGATAATAACCCCTGGGAATGAGGTGATCGCTTCCAAGCTGTTTCTAAAATAAATTTTGTACTTATATAGTTTGTACAACCATTATTGTAAAATTTGCTGTAAAAAAAAGTCCGGCTGGGTTTCTTGCGGGTTCTTCCCAGGACAGAGGTTTTTTTCGAACTAGTGGTAAAATAAAAAATGAGTTTCAATAAGAATTACACATGTGATCTATATTGAATAAAAAATTATTATATTCTATTCTATTCCAAATTTCCCTACTTTCAGCTCACCGTTCTCTCTTGTACCTAGTTTTGCATTGAAGTCTCCCATTAACACCGTATATTGGGTTTTGGAGGAATGCATGGCTCTAGATATATCCTCATACATTTCCTCCATCTCCTCATCGGGGTGTGCCAAGGTTGGTGCGTAAACCTTTATGACCTTCAGCGAATACCGTTTGGTGACGACCTTGCTGAAGACGGCTCACGCTGTTCCACTTGTTGACTTGTTTTACCTTCAAGGGCTGTAGTATTTCTGGCTAGCCAGGAAATCCTGATACTGCAAATTAAGCATTTCTTTTACCGAGTTATATTGCTCCCTGGCAATGTCGTACTCGGGATTTGTAAAGTAGGGATGTGTACAACTCTCAATTTTTACCAGTTTGCTGTGATTGTTCTGATAATCTTGCCAGTACGATTCCAAAACCTAAAGTTTTCTTTTAAAATTATCTATTTTACGCTCTGACCCATCCTTTTTAATATTGACACCAATTTTACGAATAGCTCCTACAATCTCAACTTGATTAGCGTGTACGTTTTCCATTTTGTTAATTAAATCAAAACTGTTAAAAAAGGAAAGATCTTACTTTGACACTGCTGATTACTGCTGATGCTGCTGCTGTTGTTTTACATGTTGATTCTTGACCTAGAAAAGCTGCTGTTTTGTTAAGCCAAATGTTGAGGATGTTGAGCAAGATGACCACTGTTTGAGTTCGCTAGTCCTCACTGTCAGCTCACTGTCCTTGAAACTCGCGAGGGTCCAATTCGCTTTTCAAAGAATCAAAAATGTTTATTTTTCACTCGAATGACCAAAAATGTTCGGGTATTGGACGAATGTTCAATAATAATTTAAATTTTATGTTAAAACAGTTTAATAAACAAGTAAAAAATATACGTTTAAAATATCTTGAATAATGCTAAGTGTTAAATGTTATGTTAATAAGTTCGCGTCCGTCGCGGTTACGGTGAAAATGTGAACTAACTCTTTTTTTGTAATTATTGTCAAACTACGCAATGCAATCGCTACACATTGCGTAAAATGTTAACGCCATCAGAAATGTACGGTTAGACCGTACATGCTGCTGTGCCAAAATGCCGGGACGAAAGGCTTGCACGAGTGCCAGATCAGACGCATGAAAGATCATACGCAAGGGCCACTTCTTCGATTTGATGAAAGTTCTGTAATAACTCATCAATTGATCTAGCAGATCAACACCTCCCATCGCGTGATTATATTTTCTCACGGTTTTTGACCACCTCTTTACCAAATCCCTTTCTCCTATGCGGATGAAGTTGGATGCTAAATTGGCTGGCTTGTTATATAACCACTTGACAACTGTAACATCGCCACCAGTACTGCAAACCTCTTGAGCAAAACCCCTTGGTTTCTTTTTTAAACGAGTATATTTATCACTGAGCAATGAAGGGTTTACAAGTCTATTGATACGAGTTGTGCAGGTAGTCATTATGCCTTTGCGTTTCAAAATTTGCAGCCTATCACATAGGATGAGAAGTAGTTATCGTAGTTATAACTCATGATCACTATTCTCACCGACTCGTTTTATTACATGCAATACTACAGATGCGCAGAAACCAACTTTTTCTATGAGTGTTTTATCCAATTCAGGAGTAGAACTTTAATAAATGAGGAAATCGTATGCCCAGCCAGTGGCATGGTGGCATTTCTTGTGGCATGCAAATTATATAAATAAATAAACTATGAGCTTCTAACATATTTTTAATTTTTAAACAATGTTCCTCCTTTATGCAACTGACAAGAACATGATTGCGCTCTCTGGTTAAGTCGCTTTCCCCTGAAATAAATATATTATTATTAATCACAAATCACTAATCCCATTATTTTTTATACTTAAATTAAACATTTTATAAAAATAAAAGAAAATTTTATTTTACCTCACGTTTGGCTGTATGTTTATTATCATTCACATCATTGAATGATAGTTTTCGTTTTGTTCTTCTATCTATTTCAGTTGGCATCTTAAAAGGTAGTGGTGTAATATTCTGAAATATTAACAAGTTATTCAGAATTCAAAGATATTAATCTAGGTAAATTTACTCAACAAATTTAAATTAACAAACCTCTTGCACATTCTCATTATTATCTCCTGGAGTGATAAAATACTGTTGTGTTATTTTATTCACCAAGGACTGCTTCTGATTTTGAACCTCTGGATTCTGAAATAGAATATCACACATTGATATCATAATCATAAGACATAACATACTAATTCTGATACTTAACATTGTGTTAATGCTAAGACAATAATTACAAAAATATAGTATGCGCTTACTGTTACGCTGTCACTGTAAAAGACATTGGAATTCGTCTCAAATTTCTGTGGAATCATGCTCAAAATGTCAATGGTTTCCGGGTCTATGCTTAGAGGTTTTGGCCCTCCACCGGTACATTTGATCTTTACTTCTTCATACGATCTTTACTTGCGACATGTTTTTCTTTGCATCAAGTTTCATAGTGCGCCACTGTTGCTTTACTTCAGCTAATTCTCTTGCCCGGCTATTCAATTCACTAAAACTGAAAATGTCTCAATCATAGTTTGCATGCAAGAAACGTGAAAAAATAATTCATAAAACATGGTATTTTACAAACCTTTTCATCACTTTTTGCCAAGTAATGGTCTTACTTTTATTTATATTTGTATCCGTGTTTTTATTTTCTATAATGGATACAAACTCCTTCATACAACTTTTTAATAAACTCTAAATGATTATATACAAAGTTCGATTACAAATTGTGACCATATTGGGAAACAGTAGCTGCAAATGTTTTTTCTAGTAAAATTAAATCTTACCTTTTCTAATGCATCCCAATTTGCAGTCGTTTTCTTTTGACAAAGTTTCCATTACTATTAGCCATTATTACACAATAACAGCGATGTTTTTAAAAATATAGTAGCTTCTAACGAATTATAAAATACAAACAACAAATTGACGATTGAGTTGCAAACTGTCTGAATCTGAAAAGTACGTTCATAAACTTATTACTATAATAAATATGGCTTTGTCAAAATAATGTTAGATTAGAAAAACATTAGATTATTACTAAATTAAATTTAACAATATTTTGGGCTAAATGTGATCATCATCATCATCATGACAGCCCTTCACAAGTCCACTGCTGAACATAGGCCTTCCCCAAGGAATGCCACAAAGCACGGTCCTGAGCCACCTGCATCCATCGACTTCCTGCATATCTTACCAGGTCGTCACTCCATCTAGTGGGGGGACGCCCAACACTTCGGTACGAGGCTGCCACTCGAGAACCTTCCTTCCCCATCGGTTGTCGGTTCTTCGAGCTATATGGCCGGCCCATTGCCACTTCAGCTTACTAATCCGTTGGGCTATGTCGGTCACTCTGGTTCTACTGCGGATATCCTCATTTCTGAGTTTATCACGCAGAGAAACTCCGAGCATAGCCCTCTTCATAACTCGCTGAGCGACCTTGAGCTTCCTCATCCGGCCAGCAGTGAAGGACCACGTCTCAGTTCCGTATGTCATCACTGGCAACACGCACTGGTTGTACAGTCTCGTTTTAAAGTTTTGAGGTATACCTGACGAGAAGATGTGCCGTAATTTCCCGAACGCTGCCCAACCGAGTTGAATCCATCAATTGACCTCTCGGTCGAAGTTGGACTTACCTAGTCGGACTATTTGTCCCAGGTAAACTTACTCGTCAACAACTTCGAGCTTAGTGCTCCCAACAACTACCGGCATAGGTGTGACATGGACATTAAACATGATCTTTGTTTTGTCCATGTTCATCTTAACCTCCTCACTACAGGGACCACTTTTTATGTCAGATTCAATTCATATTCGGGATTTAAGCTGTTTAGGGGTTACTTTTTTACTAAAAAATTACTGAAAAAAATCTATTCCCGTAACAAAGAGTTTTTCCTTATGTCCTGCCACTAGAACAGATGCAGGCTACTTATATTTTCAGGACTATTTTATGTTCTGCATACAAGACAATTACAGCCAATGTGAGTATATTATTGTGTAATGAAATAAGATAAGCCTATAAAGTACTCAATTTTTTATTGAAAAGTCATATTATTAAACTTTAAACTTAACTTCTTCGTTATTTATTTTGAACAGATAATATTTTTATAACATTACTTGTTGATTTAAATTGTACATAAAATCAGTCTCAATAAGTCAGTCATCAACAGTTATAGAATCCTATCTAGCATACAAACAATAAAAATTGACGCCATTTGCGTAGCTATAATTGAAAAATAAGAAAATAAAGCCTCTGAAAATAATTATGGATTATGAAAAGCTTCAAAACAGTTTCTCTGAGCCGTGAAACATAAATACACAGCAAATTTTTTGCAGGTAACTGTAGTTTTTTTATAACAACCCTCATTTCTGCATCTATTTTGCATCTGTGTCATCTGTGTTGTGGCATGTGATTAGCTTTTTTTGACGAATAGCTTTAGTTGGTAACGGAACTATAGTAGTCTTACGTTTCTTGTGCTTTGGTAAAAGTTCTTCAAACTCATCAGCAGGGTCATCTGTGTACAGACACACAGAATCTAAGTTATCAGCAATTAACTTCTCACCAAGTTCCATCTTAAATTCACGTACGCCTATAACGTTTTTAACGCCTTTTTTCTTCTCTCTCTGTTTGAACTGAAGGTATGAGTTAGCAACAGCCAAGTCTATCATATGAGAAATTACTCGTATTGTTCACTTTTTTGTTCTGTTATCTGAAGGGCATACAGCTAGCATTCTATCAACTAAATCTACACCCCCCATATTTTCGTTATATTCTTTGATAACTTCGGGGCGTCTTACACGTTCATAAACTTTGTTTTTCTTCGACCATCTTTTACACTCATCTGCATGTCTATTAGATAAACGCGTTGACAACATCACCACTGGCTTATTGTCCATCCAACGTGTCACTGCCATCTTGCCATCTACTCGTGTTTTTATTTCGCAATAACCCCGTTGCTTTTTCATAAAACTCTTATCTTCTTCCATCATACAGTTTTTGGGCAATTGGTTTCTCATAATTGTTCCAGTCGCGTGAAAACCTTTATTCAATAATTCATCACACAATTTGATAGTGGTAAAATAGCGATCAAAAAAGATGTGGTGACCAGGGACAAGGTGCCGAAGAATAGCTGCTTATCCGAGACCAAAACCCATCTGTCTAATTTCTGGAAAAGTTGTGTCTCCTTGATATATCTCGAAATCTATAACCATTCCCTGAGGCGTTGCTAATGCAAATACTTTTAACCCTAAGGGATTAGGTTTGTTAGGGTTATATTGACGAATACAACATTGACCAGTAAACGGAATGATCGTTTCATCAATAGACATTTTTGCTGTGCGAGGTTGAAGTAAGTTAAGTTAAGTTCTCGTAAAGGGGACGCACTTTCCAAATCTTGTCTTTTTGACGCTCTCCGACGGTAATATTAAGATCATAAACCACTTTTAACGACGTTATAATTGCGTAAAAACGCAGACGTGTCATAGCTGATGTTATGATAGGCTGTTTCCATTTAGACGACCAATACATGTCTATTTGAGGATATTGTAATGAAGCCATAATCATTGTCACTCCAATATAAACTTTTAATTCTTTAACTGTAAGACCAAGTGAACTGCCTTTTATATGAACTGCTGTTCTGTTTGTACAATCCACAATTTGTAAGAGTATTTGTTAATTTATATAACGTTCAAAGAACTGTTCGTATGACCATTCATGGTCGAAATTTAGCACGTATGTTGGTTCATACAGATTTACTTCGAGAGGTTCAAAATTTCCAGTCCATAAATCCGCAACATCAGGTTGAGATTGAGACGGTATTTGTCTGTAGGTAGGCTGAGCTGACCTTCGAAAGCGACGAGAA
Source organism: Parnassius mnemosyne (assembly GCA_963668995.1). Taxonomy (NCBI): domain Eukaryota; kingdom Metazoa; phylum Arthropoda; class Insecta; order Lepidoptera; family Papilionidae; genus Parnassius; species Parnassius mnemosyne. The sequence continues at coordinate 14,803,715 of CAVLGL010000086.1, forward strand.
GATATTGCTCGTGGTAAACCAGAGTCAGTTGCCTGGCGTATTATAGATCCACTCGATAAAGCCGGCGATGGTGGCTCAACAACATCATGGGAGTCTGAATTTACAGAAGAATCACTAGAATCATACCTTCGACGCTCTTGTGTAGCGATTTCCGTGGGTTCATTATATGTGGGATCTTGGGTATCATCGTCGCTGCTAAAATCGACATCAGATTCTTCTAGTAATGCTAGCACGGTATCGTCAGAACAGGCTAAAACAAATATCAAATAAAATATTATTTACATAATTCCCTTACAGGTACCTATACACAGGACATAACAATATTGCAGTCTGCATGATTCCTAAATACAGGACATATAATTTTTATCTCCAATGAAAATAAAATCATGGCAGAATTCACGTAAATATTGACAAATTAAACTAAATCTGCTATTCGAAAACGTAATTTGAATAACTTTTGATAGAAATAGCAACATTAATATAAGATTCAGAAAGATTAAACTTACCAATGCCCGAGCGCGGCTCGATACGTCTGGATCTCGAAGCCATTTTGGCAGAATTGACCTTCAGTTGAGCTGTCAAATATTTTTCTATACCTACAACAATCTTCAATAGATATCGCTAGGGGTTTTTATTTGACGTTACGTGAATATTAAACTCGCAAGATTATTTATATTTTTATGTTCTATAGGTAGTACAAGTTCAGTGAGGAGGTTAAGACTTATCTGTTGGGAAGCAATATTGAGGTTATTGAGCATAGTGCTTAGGTCCTCCAGCGATTCTGCCATAAGGACTATATCGTCGGCAAATCGAAGGTGAGTGATGTACTCGCCATTGATGTTGATACCGTATCCTTTCCAGTCCAGAAGCTTGAAAACGTCTTCCAATGCAGCGGTGAAGAGTTTCGGGGATATGACGTCACCCTGTCTTACACCTCTCTGTAATTGGATAGGTTTCGTACTCTGGTTCTGTACTCGGATAGCCATCGCGTAGCCCTACTGTACAAGCACTTCAGCACTTCGATATACCGACAGTCCACTTGGCACCGCTGAAGGGACTGCAGCACCGCCCAAATTTCGACGGAATCAAAGGCTTTCTTATAGTCCACATACGCCAGACATAGTGGCAAATTGTACTCCTCTGACTTTTGTACAATTTGCCGAAGGGTATGTATGTGGTCTATGGTGCTAAAGCCTTTTCGAAAACCGACTCTCGGTCTTCAGCTTTGACAGTTGGCTCTTTCTGGCAGACAGATCTCTGGCAAAGACTTTGGAGTCTTGGTTCCGCTCAATCGCTCTTTCAATACGAGCTGTATTGAAGTTGCGTAAGTCCCGCCGCATGCATTTGGAGATCTGTCTGTTCAGTTGCCTGTATGCTGTCAAATCTGTTGAAGAATGTAGCTTCATCTCCCGTCTAACAGCCATGAGATTAAGAGTGTGATCGGAGAGTTTTTGTGTTCTTCTGCGGCGGGTCTTGCAGAACTTAGCTCTGACCGCATGGACAGTTTCCACGAGCTTGTCATTCATATCGTTCGCTTCATTGCAGTCTTCTAGGCACTGAAAACGGTTTTGTAACTCGAGCTGAAAGGTTTCGGGACTTTGGATTAGAGCACGAGGGGGACGAAGCGTTGACTTCATTAGACGAGACCTCTCCAACTTAACATTTAGGTTCAGTGTGCCTCTAACCATTCGGTGATCGCTGCCGGTTTTCACCCTCGCGATCACTGAGACATTACTGAACAGTTGAAGTCTGGTCGTCATAATGAAGTCAATCTTACTTTTTGTGGAACTGTCGGGACTCGACCAGGTCTACTTCCTGTGGGGCCGCTTCTGGAAGAAAGAGTTCATCATAAAGAGTCCCTCTTTCTCCATGAAGTCGGCCAGCTGCTGGCCCCTTGGGTTTCGTTGCCCTATTCCAAATTTCCCTACTTTCAGCTCACCATTCTCTCTTGTGCCTAGTTTTGCATTGAAGTCTCCCATTAACACCGTATATTGGGTTTTGGAGAAACGCATGGCTCTAGAGATATCCTCATACATATCCTCCACCTCTTCATCGGGGTGTGCCGAGGTTGGTGCGTAAACCTGTATGACATTCAGCGAATACCGTTTGGTGATTCTGAGTATAAGGTACGCAACCCTCGTCGACACACTCTCAATCTTTACAACTTTGTTAACGAGAGACTTGTGGACAATAACTCCGACACCTCCTTGGGACAGATGGTCGCCCTCCCGGTAATAGAGCAAGTTGCCGGATTCGAGGATTACCGTTTCTTCCCTCTCTCTTCGAACTTCGGATAATCCTATAATATGCCAGCGTAACTTGTCTATCTCTTCTTCCAGCTCCACAATCTTCTCGCCAGTCCTCAGGGTGCGTGCGTTGTATGTTGCCAGGTCGAGTCGTTGTAGGTGGCAACCGAACCTCCACCGGAGATTCTTAGCACCCCCTGCCCCGCCGTTACCATGGTCGCCACCGTAGCCAGGAATAGCGGGGCCACCGGGGACTGGGCCGTCTCTTAGTAACTTTATCCATTTGGGGGGTATTTGCCATAGTTGCCACGCTTGGCGAGCGGATTGGCAACCGCAGTTTTTTTATTGTATTTTTGCTGTTATCAGGAAGATGCTGCTAAAAAAGGGCTAAATATATGTGTTATTAATTACAAAAAGAGAATTTATAAGCTGTTTATGTGTTTTCAAAATGTTTCTATAACTTGACAATTTAGTTTCAAAATGTTTTTGATGAATGTTGCCAATGGTTTTTGTTTCAGTGAGTGTATAACTATACAACGCTTATACATCTGTAATTAGTACAGAGCGTGTGCAACTCTTATCCACAATGTATAAATAGACAGTTGTTAGACAGATGTTTTAAATATTTTTTTTAGTAAGACTGATAGAGTATAAAATATAGAACAATTACGTGAGGACCTAATTTTGTAAAAATAGTACCTTAATTTCCACAATATTATTTTAATATGTATTAGAGGTTAGAGTTTTGTATATTAGTGTGTTAGCATGTGTGCGCGCGCGCGCGCTCGTTTGTGTGTGCCTCTATGCATGCACATATATAGTTATTGATTAGATTATTTATAGTTAGTGTTAGTAGTTAATGTGTTCAAGACTTTGAATGAGACATTAAGTGTTTAACAGCAAGTTAACCCTTCGTTGCATGAATTTTTATTTCAAAAAGAATAAAATATTTTCGGATTTGAAATAGCTTAAACATTACCAGAAAAATATTTGAAAAAATCACATTATTTCGAGACTTCGGTGGGTAGGTGTGAAAAAGTCAACAGCTGATTTGATAGCTCCAGTTTATTTATTGAATTAAAAATAATGTAAATCAAATTTAAGTTAAATTACATTCAAATCAGTGAGTTTACACATTTTAGTTTACATTAATATTATAAACATATGTGTTTAAAGAAGATTTAAGAACTTACTTGCATCACCTTACAGCTCAACTTAGCTTACAAGTGAATATCTATATATACACATTTCAAGTAATTAAAAAAGCACATAATGGCAAATGTCACTAAGGTTGATCTGATGCAGAAGGAACTTGAAGTTAGCTGGATACAAAAGATGACAGAGTTTGAAAAACGCTTAAAAGCTGTATTAGCCCCATCCAATCCAACTTTGGTCCAGCTAAGTGAGGAATTTTTGCTTTTAAAGATCTAGTGAGCAACAAGTTTAGTCTTCTGCAGCAACAATTTCAAAGGTGTACTAATGTAGTTGACGAAATAGATATGCGACAAAGGCGTAAGGTGCTTCTTTTTAATGGTATTCCTGAAGAGCCTGGATTAAATGAGGAACAAGAGGTACTTGCGCTTATTAATAATATAATGGGCCTTTCACATATAAGCAAGTCTTCCTTGAAACGCTGTCATCGATTGGGAGCTCCGGGAAATGATCGGGTAAGAGCTGTACTTGTCCATTTTCATAATCATGATACTAAATCCGAAGTCTGGAGATCTAAGGCTAAATTAAAGAATACATAATTCACGGTATCGGAGTTTCTTACTAAAATGTGACAGAGTAAATATAAGAAGGCTCGCAGACATTTCGGCATGAAGAATGTTTGGACTCTTGATGGAACCATAAAAATTAAACTCCCAGATAATACCCGCATAAAAATTTTCACTGAGGAAGAGTTTGATATCCTTCTTACTAAATGGCCCCAGCCTAGTTCCTCGTCTGACACTGTGCAGCAAGGCCCATTAGAACCCAGTTGTCAGCAAGATGGGGCCAGTCGTAAACAAGTCATCCAGGCCGTTCAAAGTGTGGAAAGTAAGAAAACACGTCGTGTGGTGCCCAAAAAATAATTCCACTGTCGTCGGCAGTTTGTGTATTGTATCTTTGTATCTTCGATTCTTAAGTTAATTTTTTTTTCTTTTTTGTTATTTCGTTGTTTTTTGTCATTATCAGTTATCATTAGTTGAAGGTAATTGTATTATTTACGTTTAGCTGATTACACACAAGTTCTATAATAGAATAGATATACAATATACTGTTAATGTCAAATGCCAACAAAGGAAAAAGGTGCAAAATCAACTGAAGATATGACAGCACAGAGTGTTTTCTTTTATAATTGGCTTTACAGCTGTGGCCCTTCTTAGCCTGAAGTTACAGTGTATAATAATTATCATTCATAGTACACTGCTTCACAATAATAGTAGTCTTGTCTGTCGAAACTTAATAATTTTGTATTCCTTTTTGTATTGCACCTACTTGCTGCATTGTTAGCAACTTTTTTTTGCTTTTTTTGTGTCACAATGTAAAAATACATTAAAGTTTTTTTTTGCAATACTGTTTACAACTGGTTAATTTCGTTGTTAAATAATTCCATTAAATTATCTTGTTAATTTAGTCACTAAACAACCTAGATTAACCTCTAAACTTTTGTGGTCTTTTTATGGCTAATCAAGTAGTCTTAGTTTGTGTAGATTACCTTTTGTTATTATTATTATCTTTGTATATTTTATTCATTATGCTTTTTGCAATCAGTCAACTGTTGGGTGATATATTTGAATTGAGTAGTATTTTTAATAGTTAGTTTAAGTAACTTATATTCTGTTAAGGATGATAAATGTTTTTATTCTGCACATGATTCAGATGTCTCGTTTGAGTCTTGTAATTATACTAATAGCTTGCCCTCCCTCCGCGATGAGCTTATTAATTTACTTACTCCTTGTAAAAATGTTCTAAATGTATGTCATGTTAATGCTCAGAGCATACCGGTTCATTACTCTTATTTTGAAGAAATTTTTTCTATAGATTGTGTTCATGCAATCTTAGTATCAGAAAGTTGGCTAAAGCCTTCATTAATGTCCAGGATGTATCCCTTAAATAACTTTGTTCTTGTGCGTAACGACAGGACTGAAAAAGGAGGTGGAGGTGTCGCCATATACATACCTGAGAGCAAATATTCCTTATAAAACAATTTTAGCTTCACCATCTCCTTATTCTGCCTCATTGGAGCTTCTGTTTCTGGAAATCGATATCAAAGGTGTAAAGGCAATTCTTGGGGTAGTATACTGTCCACCTGCTATTAACTTTTTCAACGCTTTTGAAAGCGCTCTCTCTACCATTTCATCTGAGTACACGCACTGCATAATAATGGGTGATTTCAATACTGATTTGTTGAGAAATTCTTCTCGGTCTCAAAAATTTCGGTCAGTCATAGAGTCAGTCGATCTCCACATTCTCGCCTTAGAGGCAACTCACCACAACATTGACACTGATGACTCATGGATTGATCATATTATCACAGCTTCTCCCAATTATGTTATTAAGCACGGACAACTATCGGCTCCTGCTTTTTCACGACGTGACCTTACTTATATATCATATAAGATTGTTTCTCGTAAGCACAATCCCGCAGTACTATATATTCGTAATTTCGTGACGCATATCGTATGGACTTAATCCCTGTTTTTAAATCAACTTCTATTGACGATAAAGTCTCCGTGCTTAATAATATAGTTCTTAGTCTGTACAACAATCATGCTCCTAAACATCAAGTAAGAGTAAAACGTCCACCAGCCCCGTGGATGACTAGGGCCGTAAAGGTGGCAATGACCAGGCGAGATCGAGCATTTGTCAAATTTAAGAAGCATCGTACTCAGGAGAGCTGGGATTGCTACAAAATGCTGAGAAACAGATGCAATCAGATGGTACGAAATGCTAAACGCCGTTATATCCATAGCAATATTACAAATTCTTCGACCGCCGATGTGTGGAAATTTCTTAAAACACTTGGTATTAGTAAGGCTGTTACATCTGATCATGGTCCATCAAATCTCTGGATGAAATAAATCATCATTTTATCTCTACTTCTCCTTTCGATCCCACAGTTCGTTCTACAACAATAGCTTCCATTCAATCCTTGCCTTCTCCTCCTATTCCCTTTTTTCACTTTTTACCTGTGACTGAAGATGAGATCCAGAAATCAGTATTAGCTATTAAATCCAAGGCTGTGGGTTGCGATGAGGTTAGTAAGGTTATGATATCCATGATCCTTGAGTGCCTTCTGCCTGCAATCACACATATTGTAAACTTTTCCCTTGACTCAGGACAATATCCTACTCAGTGGAAAAAAGCATTTGTGCGACCACTTCCTAAAATACCTAATCCCTTATTACCTACCCATTTTAGACCAATTTCAATTTTGCCGTACCTATCTAAAGTTCTGGAAGTATGTGTTCACAAGCAAATCTCTATGTTCATAACCAAACATAACCTGCTGAATAAATATCAGTCAGGCTTTCGAGCAGGTCATAGTACTACCACTGCCTTGATAAAAGTCACAGATGACATTCGAATGGGAATGGATGAGCAGAAGCTTACAGTGGTAGTACTTGTTGATTTTTCAAATGCTTTTAACACAGTCGACCACGATATCCTTATAGCCTTCCTAGCTAATCTTAGATTCTCAATCCCAGCTTTGGAATGGTTTTCATCCTATCTTCGCGGCCGCCAGCAATCAGTTCGATTAGGACAACAGTCTTCAACATGGGCTGACATTGAAACAGGCGTGCCGCAAGGCGGAATACTTTCTCCTATAATGTTTTCTCTATTTATAAATTCTATTACTTCAATTCTCAACTGTTCGTACCATCTGTATGCAGATGATCTTCAGCTCTATGTGCAATCCTTAACCATAATATTCACAAAATCAACCACAACCTTGATGCCATAAGAGATTGATCGTACAGACATCGTGTTTCGGTTAACCCTTCCAAATTTAAGGTAATGGTTATAGGTAGTAGCAGAATATTAGCCAAGATTAATAACAATGATCTTTCTCCCGTGTTTTACAATGGAACATTGCTGCCATTTTGTAAATCTTTTAAAAATCTTGGCTTACATATAGAACATACCTTGAGCTGGGGAGTTCAAGTTGCTGAAATAAGCCGTAAAGTTACTGCCACCTTACGATCTCTTTGCCGTCTCAAAAACTTTCTGCCTTTTAAAACTAAACTTCTACTTGTCCAGACTTTGACATTACCCATTATTGATTATGCGGATGTGTGTTACCCAGATCTATCTCAATATCTTCTCGATAAGTTGGAGCGCCTTCTCAACAATTGCATTAGGTTCATTTTCGGCTTACGTAAGTATGACCATGTTTCTCAGTACCGTTCTAAGCCTAAATGGCTTTCTATTCGTCAAAGGCGTAGCTCCCGAATTTTACAAGTACTATATTCAATTTTAAATGACCCAAATTCTCCTTCTTATCTTAAGGATAACTTTCAGTACCAATATTCTACTCATGGTAGAGTTACCCGTTCCCAAAATAGTCTTAAAATTCGTATTCCACCACATAAGAGTCGTTTCTTTAATTCCTCTTTTACTGTGCAGTCCATACTGCTCTGGAATGCCTTGCCTGTTCATATCAAAAAAACCAGTAACAAACAATATTTTAAAAGACTTGTTCGAGAATACTTTAACAAGAATAATACCACCTGATTTATCCGATTTTTGTTTTTCTCACTCTTTCGCTTTGTATTTGATATTTTGTATAATATGTATTTTAATATGCATCATGTTATTTTATTTTTGTGTTATATTATTTTATATTTATTTAGAGATTTTGTATATATATGTATATTATATCCGTTTATATATTTTGTTATTTTTTTATAAAAAAAAAAAAAAAAAAAAAAATCAAAATATATAAACGGATATAATATACATATATATATAAAGAGTTTGTGTATCTGGGTTCAAAGTTTACAAGAGATGGAAAGTGTGAGAGTGATATCGAAAGAAGAGTGAATGCAGGAAACATGGTGAATGGAGCTTTGCACTCCTTTATGAGCAGTCGGAAGGTGTCTAACAAGGCTCGTTTGGCTGTGCATAAGGGGGTGTTGGTTCCGACACTCATGTACGGAAGTGAAACTTGGGTATGGCAGAAGAAACATGAAAGCAGAATAAATGCAGTTGAGATGAGAGCATTAAGAAGTATGATAGGAGTTAAACTGAGTGACAGGCTAAGAAATAGTGAGATAAGGAAACGTTGTGGTCTGAAAGAAGATGTAGTGACAAAGATTGAGAAAGGTATGCTGAGTTGGTTTGGCCATGTCGAGAGAATGAATGAAGAACGATTGACGAAAAAAGTGTATAAGGCGAGTGTGAATGAAAGTGTTGGAAGGGGTAGACCTAGGCGGACATTTCTAGACCAAATCAGGGACGTCTTGAAAAAAGGCCAGGTCAAGAGTACCCTAAACCGTAGAGCATGTATGAAGGGAATAATGAAAGTGGACGAAGCAAAACAAGTATGTAAGGATCGTAGGAAGTGGAAAGAACTGGTCTCTGCCTACCCCTACGGGAAAGAGGCGTGATTATATGTATGTATGTATGTATATATTTTGTTTATATACATAAGTATATTATATCCGTTTATATTTTGTATATATAAGTATATTTTATCCGTTTATATATCATCCAGGATTGACTGGTAGAGTCCGCCCTTTATATCCCTTATTATAAGGTAGATGTAAAAAAGAATAAATAAATAAATAAATACAATTATTATATGATATATATACAAAAAACATATCGTTGTTTTAAAACAACATTGCGCATTATCCAAGTGTTTTAAAGTATGTATAGTGTATAGTGAAATATATTTTTTATTTTAACTAGTTTATTTGAATATAAAAATTAATTATTATGGTATTTATAGAAACAATTCTTTTTGTGTCACGCAAAGAAACACCACATTTTTGACAAAATTTGAATGTGTATCCATCACATTTTGGAAATTTGCACCGTTGCTGCTTGTCTAACCATACGGACCAATAGGAAACTTGGTTTAATCTCACATCCTTTGCAGGCATTGGTTGCCTAGCTCATTTACGCCTTTTTTCTTCAATTTCATTTTGCAATGAATTGCTTGGCCGTCCCCGCTTAGTACCGTTATTCTGCAACCCCATGCGACATAAAGTTTCACCCAATTCCATTCTGTATCTGGACAAATTTAACACTTTTCCTTTGTATGGACTTTTTTTATAAATAAGCCAAGAGTTTATTACTGTCACGTCTAACAAATGACAAAAGAGGCGCATAGTCCACTTGCGACTTCTCATTTTTATAATATAACATCCAATGTAAGAATTTAGGACAACCGCTCCCATGTCTGCGTTGTATTATTTGATCACTTTTGGACAAGAGATCGGAACTTGTTCTTTTTTCACTTTATCGTAACGTCTCACAGTTGTAGCTGGTTCAGCACCAACGTAGGTGGAAAGGATATTCACAGGTTTATTGTCTTTACATACTACAGCGCTGACATCAACACAATCCACATTCGCCCTATTTTCTTCGTAATATCCTTTTGGGATGCTTTTTTTCATGATAGCCTTTTTTTCTGGTAGCTTACAATTGCGTAGACGGTTGACACGTACTGTTCCCAATTAATAAATGCCTTCCTTAGCTAAGAAAGTCACAAGCGGTAGAGAGGTATAAAAATTATTAAAGTAGACTATATGGTTTGCTTTGCGAGGTATCATGCGAGCTAGACGTACCACAGTCTTCCCTGACTCTCCTAAATTAGGCTCATTAGCTGCCACTGTAGTTTGAATGCCACTCCCTGTGTAAATTTCAAATTTATGAGCGTAGCCATAAAGGCTGCAAAGCAGGTAAAGTTCGAAGCCTCATTTGTGCGGCTTATTGGGCAAATATTGCTTTATATGGCGGCTCATTTTCGTGGCGCACATCTGTTCATCAATCGATAAACGTTGCTCGATTGATACCGTAGCAAACCTATTATTTAGTGCATCAACAAGCGTTCTGATAAGATCTGATAAGATTCGGTCATGGTCAGGATGTCCTCTTGGCAAACTTTTCTCTTTGTCGTTGAAATGTATAATGGACCTTCTTTTCTCAAATAGCTTCTGAGACATCGTCGTTTTTATAAGCTCATATCCATACTTGTCATGCCAGTAAAGTCTATTATTAGGAAAACGAATTACAGAAGAAACAATCAAAATTCCAAGAAACTTAGTCAATTCATTCTTGTCTATGTTGACTGGGTTAGAAACTTGCTTTTGCGTGGCATACAAGTTACTTTGCTCAACTGTATGTTTTATCAAATTTGGCGTGAAGAAATAGGTAAAAAATATAAAGGAGTTTCCCTTTGTGTAAGTTCTTCTGGCAATTGAGTATTGCCCTGAAATTTTAGATCCTCTTCTCTAGTAATGAGATTTCGTTGTCGCCAAACTATAGGTCTTGTAGGGCGATGTGAAGATGAAGTCGGTTCTTGTAAAGGTTGATCTGTTTCCATAATAAGGCGATCATCCATATCATCATCGATCTGGTTAGACGATGGACTTTGAATGTTCTCACCTATGTGACGCTCTTCGCAATCTGAACCCTCCAGGTCGCGAAAAACTTCCCGAGCCGCTTAGTAATAGGTGTCTTCCTCGTCACTTTCCGATTCAGAGCCGTCGAGACCATCTTCAGAATCGTCTAAATTTTCTAGATAGTTCCGTATATCCTCGTTATTTAAGCGAGGTATACTAAAATAAAAACATAAAAATCCATTAACAACCATACATTACATTTAATAAAAGTGCGCAATGTTGTTTGTAAACAACATAAATAAAATGCTCAATAATTGCTTTTAAAAATAATAAAACTAAAAAAATCACTAAATAATAACAAAATCGAGGTTATAATCAATAGAATAAATAAAAATTTCAACACGTACTTGCAGACACACTTAAGTGACAGATCCAGAACAAAAAAGTTAACTTTTATTCAAATATCGAGGTTGCCAGTATAATTTCTTAAATTTATACTAATTATAAAATTACTTCACATTGAAATTAAAAAAAAAACACATGTAAGGTATGCTGTTCCTGGAAGTCAAAACCTAATGTGGTTTTAATACGACACTGCGCAATTAAGTGTTAACTGGATGTCTATTGTACGAAGGCGACACTGAAAGTTTTTAAAACTGGCTACTTTTAAACGATACAATAAAAAAATAAGTTAAATTTTTATTTCATTTTATTAATTTCTCTTTTTTTTACGATTTGTCAGCAAATTGAAAATTGTCTGTGTCACGTCAGCATGAATTTAACGCGAGAAAATTTTCGTAAAATGGTTTTTTATGGATTTCGATGTCATTTAAGTCAACAAGAAAGTTATGATAGGCTTCGATTGGCCTTTCACGATGAAACCCCATCTTGTGCCACTGTTTACAACTGGTTTAATGAGTTTAAACGTGGTCGCACTAATCTCAACGATGATCTGCGTGAGGAACGGCCTTCTACGGCGACGACTTAAGATAACATCAGTGGCGTATTGATAGAGACTGACTAAAGAGTGGCTTATCAGCAGATTCGAACAAGCTTAGGCATCGGTATGAGTCAAGTGCACAAAATCCTCCATGAACATTTAGTGGTCAGGAAGCTTTGTGCCCGGTGGATACCTCATAATTTGACAGAGGCCCAAAAACTCCGTCGTGTTAATTGGTGTCGTGAAATGGTTCAAACATTTATTGGAGGTGACTCAAATGCTGTGTTTGACATACTTACGGGTGACGAAAGCTGGATTTGATGTTATGATCCTGAAACTTAGAGACAGTCTGCTGTCTGGGTGTTTCCTTTCGAGGTGTTGCCAATCAAAGTGAAGAGATATGGGAAAAAAGATGGTGGCCTCGTTCTTCGTAAGGACAGGTCATTACACAACAATTGTTATAGAGGATCGAGAAACAGTTACTGCAGAATGGTATACTAACAGTTGTTTGCCCTTGTCTTAGAAAAAGTTCGGGAGAAACGATCTCGCAGTAGGATCCTCCTTCACCACGACAACGCCTCGTCGCACATTGGCAAGCATACCGCATCGGTATGCTTGCCGATGTGCGCCGCCCTATAGCCCCGACCTCGAACCTTGCGATTTTTATTTATTTTCGATAATAAAAGAAAAGCTTCGAGGGTTACGTTTTATAAACGCCGACAAAGCAGTGGCTGCGTTTCAAAATGCCGTCGAAGAGACCCCTAAGGATGAGTAGGCAAAGTGCTTTTCTCAGTATTTCTATCGGACGTAGCGATGTAATGATATAAATGGACACTATTTTGAAAATATTTAATAAAACTAATAACTTGCTAGTTTGTTCAGTTTTTGTTTTTATAAGAACTTACAGTGTCTCCCTCGTATGATCTGGCATTGCAAGAAAATAAATCTACCGAATTAAATTTTTTATTGTATGTGTCAACCATACGGTGAAGGGACGATCGGATACCGGTGTTTGTGCGAGATCTTGGCACAGCAAAGAGTGAGTGAGAACGCAAAGAACGCATACGTGCGCGAGGTGGTACGGACTAACTAATACGATTAAATATATCTGTGCAATCATACTTGTAATTTCATAGATCATAAAGTAATCTTGCTTAAATTTAATGCGTCTAGAGCTTAAGTCTAAAAGTTTATATTTTATTAAAAAGAGCACATATGATAAACGCTTATGGTGATATTTATAATTAACACGAAGCAAGAACTTTTTTGTACCATTTGTTGAATATTTCTTGTTGTATATTATGTATTATAATAAAAGCAGTTTGTTGGCACTTTATATCACTGTATATATTTGTTTTAATATAACAGATATATGTTTTAATAATATATTATAACTAAAAGTAGAGAGAGACGTTGAGCCTGCAAATGTGTTGACAAAAAATGTGTCAAGAAAAACAAAGGCGAGAAAAGAAGACTATATTTTGACGTTCTTAATTTAAATTTATTATTTTAAGTTCTAAGTTTAAATATAATATTAAACATTCCCGCCCGCTTCCTTGATTGTATCTATACATATAAAAAGAACTTTGTTTGTACTACAAAATTATACAATTTAAACGTATATTAGAAAATTCAACACAATAAGTTTTCTAAACTTCTATTAAATGAAAATAATGCCTAATTCTAATACAAATATTTTTTTTAAAGTATAATATTGCAAGTTAGTACATTATTTATAAAAAATACAATTGTAGGTACATAGTATAAAGTTAATCAATTTTTATTTTGTTATTATTTACGCATTTGATAATAAAACTAATTTATTTATAGGTCTGGTAAATTCACCCTTTTAAGTACGATACTTAACTGATCTTACTAAACCATCATCTTTATTTTTGTTAATCGATATAACTTTACCAAGAGGCCAGCAAGAAACCGGGACAGTTTCCTCCTTAGTAATAACAATATCATCTGTTTTCAAGTTAGGTCTAATTTGTAACCATTTACTTTTTGACTGTAGTTCAGAAATGTACCTATTATAAAAATGTTTCCAAAACTTGTTTTATTTTTGTGACTCTCTGATATAGACTCAATATGTATGTAATCTATTATCCAAAATCTCTGATATATTAGGCTCAGGTAAGTCGGTTATAGTAGTTCCTATTAGAAAATGAGACATGGTAAGACATAGCAAATCCGCAGGTGTATCTTTAAGCGGACTAAGGGGTCGGAAATTAAGGATTCCCTCAATTTGTACAAGAATAGAGTATAATAATTCGTAACTCATCTTAACCTTACCTAAGTGACGTTTTAACGGTGATTTGACTGACTTTATTCCAGCGTCGTAAAGGCCACCTGTTTAGGCCAAAAATGGTCATTTAGAGACGGCTGCCAATCACGTTCGACTTAGCGAAACTTTACATGCATCCACTCTACCTACGGGCTGACCGAGCCTTGGGGCGGTCTTAGATTCGGATCCAGGTACGTATTGTTTATTTTCCTAGTCTTCTCCCTATTGTGTAGTAGGATAGGTCATTTTTCCATAAGGCCAGTTGGGCCCGAACCTTCGGCTGCCCGTCGAGAAGGCTACTATGGGCCCTAGCCAAGGCGATCTTTGCAGGGGCAGCTGTGGACCGTAACACCAGCCATATGAATTGCAAAAGGAACGGTAAAAAAACCACTGAATTGAATTTTTACTACAATAATTTATTATCTCACTGTAAGATCTGTCACACTTGAATAGCTTGTATAACTCATTTAGTTTGTGATGAGCTCCTTTGAAATTCGTGGCATTGTCTGAGTAAATATAGCAACAAATAACTCTTTTTGAAACAAATCTTTTTAAAGCACAAATGAATGCATTTGCAGAGAGGTCAGAAATCAGCTCTAGGTGAAGAGCTTTAGTAGCTAAACATACAAATAAGCAAATATATCCTTTAACATATCTACAGTTACGATACATAGAGCTTCTTATGCAAATAGCTCCACTAAAATCTTTGCCAGCATGAGTAAAAGGACGATCCAGAGACACACTTGGCGCTGGGAGGCAAGCCATCTACTGCTCCCAGACTTGTGCTCGGAATCTTATACAACGAACGCATCCATGTATTACCTTTTTAATTTCATTGTCATCGTTGATGGGCCAATATTTTAATTTTATGTTAGAGAGAGTATTTTGGATGCCTAAATGTAACAGACGTAGATGATACTGTCGTAGAATTAGTGTGGTTATATGATGTTTCACTGGAATAATGATTGGATGAGCTTGATTTGATTCTCCGATGCCTTGAATTTTTTTTATAGGATAGGGTGACAAACGAGCATACAGTCCACCTAATGGTAAGTGGTTGCTGTGGCCCATAGACATCTACACCCGTGAGACAGCTTCTTTTCCAGTAAAAAGGGTCTCCGGTTCTCTACATTCACCATACGAAACACAGTAGTTTAAGTTGCCATTTTAAGCTGGTATTCTGTGAGAGCGTGATCCTTCCCCGGTCGAGCCGACCGATTCGTGCTACAACTATACTACTAATATTGCTGCAGCATGGCTCTATAAGCTCGCTAGACTGTGAGTAATAATATTTACCTCGCTTTCCGAGTCGAGTTCGAGCAGAATCTTGAACCTTCACAATAGCTGTAGCAAGCAATATTTGGTTATGTTTATTATTTGAAATTAGTAGTGTGGAAGGAGTTACATGAATATCGTCCCCGTAGTTGGAAAATTAAGTAACTCTGATTTTGTAGTTCTGAGATAAACGCGATTTAGTTTTTTTTTTCAGTTAATGTACATTTGTTAAAAAATGTGAGACAATTTTACTGTCGGTAATTTGATATTTTGTGGACCTGATTACCTTTTACATTATGCTTTAACAAACTGAACTCAATCTTTAACTATAACTAAATAACACAAAAAAAATCAAGTTGTTTAATTTTGCCACAACTGTATTTATAACGTACTACAATTATCTACTTATTTCGGCTATTTATTTAGTTTTCCTACAAACTAAATACATTTAGTAGAGTAAAATTTGGTGAAATAAATGCATTTATTGAATTTATCAAACTCGAAATATTTTGAAACGTAAAATTTAGTGGCTTTGTACGTTATTATTACTTCGATATTTTTTTAACTATTATTGGTCTCATATAAAATAAAAGTTGTTTTATGATATTAATAAAGTTATATTCTGGAAGAAATAGAAAAGTACAATAAAATTTAGAAAAAGTGTATTGTAATCAGATACTTATCTTACCACAAACTTAAAAAAATAAACAAAATTACACCAATTATAACAAGTGGAAACAAATTAACTTAAAGTATTCTTTCAAATCAAAACAGAAAATAATTTGAACCCATAAAATAACATTATGGCTCTAAAATCAGACCTAATTATAAAAGACGTACTTAAGTAGTAAGTAAAAAAACTATGAAAAACTTAAAATAGGTATCAATTAGAACAAAAAAACATAAGTTTGTATCAAATCAAAACATAATTAAAACAGTACTTATTATAGTACTATCTATATAGTATTATCTATTCTGTGTTAAAACTCAAAAAATTAAAATTGTTTGCACCTAAGCCATAGGTCAGTATTCAACTAAAAAATGAACACCAAAACTATGGTACTGCAATCATTATAAAACTTTCAAACGACTCAATTCAACTAAAAATATTTCGTAATAAGGTAAGTAAAACACAACACTTAAATAAAACTCAAAAAATAATATGACACTAATCAGGTACATTGAGTACACCAATCAACATCTTATTCTAATATCAATTTACTTAGAACTAAAAATACTTTCATAACAAAATAAAACATAATTTAAATTCAAAACAATTGAAATGGCTGTACCTAATCAAACACAGCGTCCCTTCAAAGTTACCAGTGAACAGGCTCCTTCTGGGTAAGCTCGCTCCATCGTAGACTTTGTCTCTGTCATCTCTGACCAAGACTAGAGTCAAGAGCAAACACATCACAAAAAAAAAGTATAATTTAAAATTAAATAACAAATGTATTTAAAAACATGACTCTAAAAATAAACATTACGTTAATTTAGCAATGTAAAAACCCTATTGTAAAATAATTTTACTCATGCTGTTAGGTTTTAAAAGTTTAGTTTAGTTTTCAGCAATATGTAGAGCAAGGGGCCAAAAAAAGGTTACTCATCGACTTCAGATGAATCAGTGGAGCGTGATGGACCCTGGTCTTCGTATGAACATGGTAAACTTTCGTACCAGCCGTGAAGCTCTTTAGGAATTATATTTTTCTTACAGAGCTGTAAAAGGTCTTTCTTTTTTTGTTTTGTTATAGGAAGACATTGTTTATATGCCCGGGGAAGATCTTCAGTATTTACTCCCTGGTTTGCAAAGAGTATTTATTAAGTTATATGGCCCATCGTAATCGTATCTGTATTTAATAAAACCAGGTAATTCTTTTTCAAATCTAAGACATTTTATTTTCAACCAGCACACTTTCTCCCCATTCTCCGCTATAGTTTTGTTTTTAATTATTTTCGAAGCAAGTGCTTTTACATCAATCATGTCTTGATATGATAATTCAGTTACATTATATGGAGTTACATTTTTATTTTGTCTTTTTGATCTTGCCCGTAGCATAATTCCTTTCCAATCTATTATAGAATACGTGTCTGTGTACATTTTTTCTTTTTCTATGGCACTATGCATTGAATCTACTTCCATAAAACTATGACCACTTTCTAGATACTTCTGTTATAATACTTTGATTGTCTCATGCGTATGTACTAAGTACAATAAAAATGCTGCTATGTACTGATTTCGGTTTTGTCCCGAGCACGTGTCGGAATAAATGGTGACGTGCGTTAAAACCTCTGGGAGATTCTTAATCCATAAATGAATAGCAGATGCTATTTCAACACTGCCTCTTTTGCAGTTTATTTCCGTCCAGATCATACAGTGAGCGTCGTTCTGTGGAGGTTTAAACTCATAAATAGATAAATTATATAAATTTAATTTTCTGGAATAATACATTAGACTATCTGCAGTCGATGGAATCAGCAGTAGACTTTGCAAGTCCATGGTGACACACAAATATGATTTATCTTCTCCCGACTTCTTTTTATCCAGCTCTTTAGATCTATAAGATGCCTCTTTTCGCTCTATATGTTGAGTATACTCATTTTGAATATTTATATTAGTTTTATATTTTTTGTAATTGTTAAAAATGCTACATTGATCCTTCTTGGGGTGATAGAACGCTAAATTGTATTCTGTACCAAACACTTTCTTATAAATGTTTAATTTTACTGGCACTTTATTGCTTTCTTTCATTTTCTGCACATACAAATCATACATTTTTGATATTGACAAGGTAGGTTCTAAGTATTTCCTGGTTGTTTTTTTTCTACAGTAATGGGAATCAATTACAGGAAAACTTTCAATGTGATTTTTTACCTCTTGTATCTGTTCTCCAGGAGTTTTGTTTGCAGGCGCTTGTCTGCCACGATTATCCATTTTTGTAAATACACCATGATCATCCACATGTTTTACTGCAGTTTCGATTGGACCAGTAGAAATGCAAAGAGTGGACATAAAATAGTTCTTGCATACTCGTTCAAATACAGTCTTATTTTTATAGAAACCGTATTCTCTGCTAGAACTTCTTTGTTTTTCGATCGGTACAGATTTTCTTATAGTCTGCACTGGCTTAATGATGATGCGCTTAAGCAAAAACTCTTTTTGCAGCTTAAAATCTTGTATAGACCAATAGGATTTGCAAAGTTTCTCACGCTCGTTTTGTGTAAACTTTTCTGTGCATTTCTGGCGACAATTTTGGCTGCATTTAGGACTTTTAGGTAGTTTAGCTGCAAGAAACTTCCCAGTTTTACTCTTATATGGCAAACATTTTCGTTTCTTCTCCAACTCTTTATTTCTTTTCCAGTTTGTTTGATTAGTATTTTTCCATCTGTAGATTTCTTTTTCCTTATTTCCTGTTACTTTTTCTGAATCTGTTGTCTCAGCGATTGTGATATTGTGTTCCATGATCCTTCTATCACGGTTAACTGGTGAGACTTGGTTAATAGGAGTTTCAATAATAGCGCGAGTTGTTGTAATATTACCTGTTTCATCTTCAGAGTCACTCGACAAAATGGGGTTTATTCGTTCAAATCTCTTAACTCTTTTTTTCTTCTTAGCCACTGAAATATTGATGTTTATTAAAGAACTACTTTTCCTTTTTATTTTATTTTCTTCTGTGTCCGGAATCCATGAAGATCCAGAATCAGAAAAAGGTTCTTCATCTGTCGAAGGTGGCATTGGTTCGATACCCGAAATTGGACTTGACCCTCTGATAGGCGAACTGACTTCTTTATAGTTGTATAATATTATGTTGTCATCTTCATTTAAATTAATATTACTGCTACACAAAGACATGGGACTGACATATACAGGCATAGGTGCTGATTGGGGTGGGTTAATGTTATTAGTAATCATTTCGCTAGCCATTATTGATGCTGGAGCCGATTCGCATGTAATTATCTTAAATCCGTCATGCTCAGGAAGCTTAGGAACATCAGTAACCAACAGCCCATCGGGCATTTTTTCTAACGTAATATCAACAGCAAAATTTATGTCGTTGCAAACATTTTTGTTCATTTCGGATGGTAATTTCTGGCATGTTATAACATTATGTTTTTGTGGGCTGACAATAATGGTACTTTGGTCCTGTTGTTTGATTGTCTTATTTTTGTCCTAAAACAATAAGAAGCAATCATATAGTAGGTATTTAATGAGGAAACAAGTAAAATAATAATCATGTGACAAGAGTTTATGCAGTCAAATTTGTCAAGTCAAGTCAAGGCACACGTTTGGTCATCAAGCTTAATAAGCCTCGGAATTCGCCAACTTTGATACGGTTAGATACATTAGGTATCTAGGTTATCTGGATAGGTCACTTAGGTAATAATGTCAGCCATACAACAAGAGTTAGGTACTTAAAACGAGACCACTCCTAAGAACTATCTGAGCACCTAGTAAACAAAACCGCCTAGTAAACAAAACAAAAAAATCTATTTGTTAACTAAAAATTATTTTTTGCTATAGGTACCTTCTTTTTTATGGGGTGGTAAAATCGTCAAATGAGTCCTGCCGCCCATTACTGTCAGACTTGTCAGATTTAAACGTAGGTACCCTACGTAGTTTCACTCTTAAAAGAATATTTAACGAAAAATACCCGACAAATACAATTTGTGTGACAAGCTAAAAGTAACCTTAATTCTTCAACTTAAGAGTCGAAATTCCAATGAAAGCAGAAGAGTTATCAACTTCTCCCACAACTCAAAATGATTGATATTCAAACTCGCATAAGAGAGGAAAAAATAAAGAAAATAAATATCAGTACATAGTTATGACATAATTATTAATTAATGTTGTTCAAACGTTCTTACGGTTAAGAAAGACGTACTTAATCGTATTATTTCTAATTTCTTAATTTAATTTGCAAAAAAATTGTTCTAAATTATCGTAGGTACATACCTCAGATGAATCTTCTTCCTTTTGACACATTTTCACCATAAATCTACCTCGCGAATCCATTATTGGTCACTCTGACGTCAACGCAATTGAAGGTCACGTATTAGACTAAAACGCACGACACGTGAGCGATGCATCAAACCGCACCCGCTCACCCCCGCGCTCTCCGTCGTCGTTCCCGATCAGAATATTTCGCGCCAATTTCTCTTAAAAATTTAATGATGACTTTCCTCAGGTGCATTTTGTTTTATGGCAATTATAAACAACTTAATTTATTTAATTTTATTTGCCTAGTATCTTATAATTAATCATTATCTAGTTGTAGAAGAAATAGATAACATCAAGTATTTATAAATTAAGTACGTTATATCAGAATTCTGAATAGCAGAATTAAATAAATAGAGTTATTTAGTTTTCCTAGAACTTAGTTTTGTGAAAGAATTTTGAAGTTGAGGAAAAATTCAACAACTCATGTTATTTAATTTATTTGACATTCAACTTATCATTGACCACAGTTATTGATTTATTTACTGGGTTATTTATTTTTCCTTTAAAAAAATAGTGTTTGTCTGAAGATATTTATTATTCCATCTGTCCGACAAAAATGGCTATATTTTTGGAATGGAATAAGATACGAAAACGCCTGTAAGGCTCAAATATGCGGCATGTTTTAGGTGTTTTGAAAATAGGGAAAAGACAATATGGCCAAAATTGGACTTATTTAATTTTCCAACTACGGGGACGATATGTTCTTGCTTATGTTGTACGTTTGTGTTGATCTGAGGAGATTTAATATTAGATAACTGTGGTCTGAGTGCATAAGAGTGTATGACCGGAGAAATTGCTACGAGATTGTGTATGTTGCATATCTGTAATATTATTTTGTGTATAATATATGTGTCATTACGAGACTGATGTGTGGGCGATGTCTGTTGAAGACGACCATGACCAGGATATAATTGTGTTGCCGTAACTGGGACCTGGGAGGATTCTGCGTGTATGTTGTTGTGTGATGCATTCTGTGGCAAAAAGCGCATCGACTCTTAGAGCATTTGTGTTGAAATTTAAATGGTTGTATGCAATTAAAACATAAAGAATTTGCTTTATAAAATCTACACGTTTATCAACTGGCATTTCTAAAAAGTTAGGACATTAATATAAAACGTGAGCGTTTTGAAATAATACGCATTGTATTGTTGGCTTTGTATCTAATGAAGTTGACACATGAGATAGTCTAGGGGAATATTTTAAAGTTTGTGGTGATATCTTATCTGTGTCTTTCATAAGGTCATAGGCAGTAACTCTTAGATTTAAGAAATCTAACAGCTCTTCTAGTATGGGAATGTTGGAATCCTTCCTACTTATTTCCCAAGAGGCACACAATGAATTATCGAAGTTTTGTGTTATTAAATAAACTAGAATAAGATCGCAAGAATCTACAGTAACGCCTAGTACTCGGAGAGAATCAAGACTTTGTTGAAATACAGTCAAGTGTTGCTTTAAATTATGTCTCATTATAGTAGGAAAATTTATGAAATAATAATTCTAAAGCCTTATTATGATTTTCTTCAATAATTAATAGTGAATTAATTAAACCAGCTGCTTCACCTTTAACTGACGTCTTCAAATATTGAAAATTTTGTAATGTTGGAATATTTGCGCTGTCAACAGAACACATAAAAAGACCACTCTTTAAGATTACCGTCAAACGTAGGTAGTTCCAGCATAAGCCGAACCTGAGACTGCTTTTTCTGATGTGATGAGTCCCTGTACTGTTGTGATGTGAATTTTCTATATCTGATTTAACTGTAAAACATCTATTTTCGACGAAATCCCGTTCTGTGTCGTGTACTGACTCTTTTGCTAGATCGTTGTCAATTAATTATATTTTACATTGTACTTCATCATACTGATTCATTATACGAACTAATTCCTGTTATCCGACTATGAGTTGAGTGTATTTTGTAATTTCGCAATAAAACTTAACAAAATTGAATATCCTTGTTAATTTACCTTTTAAAGAGTTTCTTTTCGTTATTAATAATAAAAGATCTCCGCTATCTTTTTCCGCCATATTTTATAATATTATTGTATATCGAACTTCAAATTGTTCTTTTTATTTATGTACGTTATATTTTTTCTGTTCTTTTCTATTTCTTTTTGCAAGAAAATTATTAAATTTATATTTTCATTTCGTTTTTGCGTCTTAAAAATTGTTTCTGTATATTGACATTTGTTTAACCTTTTATTTTTTCGACGATGTTCTTATATCGTTGGTTCATGTCGATCGCGATTTCCTCGGGCCTTTCCAATGAAGTAAAATAGCCGATGTTCGCAATGTTTACCGAGGAGAAGGACCACTAAAATGTTGAATATTTCTTGTATATATATTATGTATTATACATATATACAGGGTATTTTTGGAACGCTCCCGAAAACTAAGACAGGCGACAGCACCAAGTATACCTTTGATCATGGGTCATAAATAAATTTGATCCTGATGAAAAAAAAAATTTTTTTACAACGTTTTATTAGCTTTATTCACGCGCCATCATGTTAGTACAGCTAAATGAAACGATAATTTCATAAAAAAAATCATGAAAATACTGAAACATAAAACCAGCAGTGGAAACTGAATTGATATCACCTGACTAATGGAGGTTAATGTACGCGCGAACGATGAAAAAAGAACGCTGGCCTTGAACTTGGGCACTGAGCGATTTATCACATATTGGCCAGTATTACTGTGCCTGCATGCTATTGGTTCCCGCGCTTTGTTCGTTCCAAAAATACAGTCGCATACACAGCTTACTTTGCGACTCGCGACGATGTTTTAAAAAGGAAGGAAAAAAATTTATTTATATCTATTGTTTTATGACTAAACTAGTGAACAAAAAGGTAAATATGATAGGAGAAGGTGAATGGGGAAAATTGTGCAGTAAAGTTAAAATTGTTGAGGAAGAATACTGAAAAAATTACCATGTGATCGACCTGATGACGGAAGCTCAAGCGAAGATGAAAGTGATGATGAAGTAGCATCCAGTAACACCAACACACCATCAACATCTGGCTTCCATGTGACCCAAGACGTCATAATGGACGGCGTGTCACCCTTAGCTTAAGTTTTTTTGTTACAAACTACTTTATATTTTACGATAGAAATAACAAACAATGCTCAAGTAAACATTATCTATTTTTAATTCCCACCTCTTCCAAAGTTCTAAGTAGCTAGTAAAACACCTATTATGATTCTACAATAAAACAATTAATTACTATAATATTATAAAACAATAGCCCAATACCATGTAGTACTTTAGAACGCGACTGTACCCACACTCACTCCGCTGTCGACCTGTATCTAGCTCGGTATGAAACAATGCTGCGGTCATAAGAAAAAAAGGCGCATCTAACAATTTTCGAATAAATTACCATTCGACTCATGATAAGAAGACGCATCTACTAAATTTTTTTAATATTCACCAATATCAATATTTTAGAAATTATCGTCAGAATTTTAGACGTAGCTGTTGATCACAGATGACATTTTATTAGTAGAAAAGACTTATACAAATTCAACATAAAAGAAAATACTTATTTAACCAGTTGCTACGTCATCTTTAACAATATTTGCATCGATTACTTAAATTAAAATTATTCTTGTCTTATTATTTTATATCTTATTATTAAGAGCTCATATCTTATTATTAAGAGCTGGTGTTTCACATGTGGTCCCATATAAATTTGATCGAGGTCAGACCAATAGTTTTTGAGTTATCCTTAATTATTTATATTAAAGTCCGTTGTACAAATGTTTTAATTTTTAATTATTATCGTAGTAAGTCTTGTATGATATCCCCTTTAAAATCATTACTCAAGAGTTGCTGGTTGTTATTTTTTGTGTCTCACTACCAATGCTTTTCTAATATTTACTAAGAAAAAAGTAGTAAATTACTATTAGCGTCCTTTCAACTTCAAATGACCTTTCCAAAATATGTAAAAATGTTAAATGAATGGTAGTTTTGTTTTATTTATTAGGTTGGGAAGACCCAAATAGTTATATGCGTCTTTCCTTCGATGTTTTTGTGTTGCCAGGTGTACTTTTTTAATCTAAGATGAAAAGGAAAATTCGTTTTATTTAAATAAATAAACAAATTAAAAAAAAATAAGTTCGTCCTTAAAATCTTCATGTCTCTACGTATATATTTCAATATAGATACCTTTTAATATACTTTAGACACGGGGTCTGAAAGAAAAATTCATCAATCTATTTTTTATTTCCATTTTACGTTTTTGTTAGTTACTTCCTTTTTTATTATGACGGCAGAATGCCTAACCCTGTCGCCTCACGCTTGTGACGCAGTAGGTTTCAGCCTTGACGGGGTTCGTTCGTTTTAGTTTTTGAGACAGTTCCGTGTTGATTTTGTACACGCGTGCGCGAGCGACAGTTCAATCGTTTTGTTTAATAAATTTACTTGTGATTACGTGTTGATATTAAAGTTTTTGTTACGTTTTTGGATTCTTTTTTGTTTTAATAATGCCTAACGCGTACGTTTATAGTGGTCAACATGTTAGGTATCCGAACCTAGGTACACGAAGTATCGCTAAATAAATTGTTAAGACGTCGGGATGGTACAAGTGTGTCATACTGTGCAGTGCACAAAGTGTTGAAGCGTAACCAATGCGCCCATACAAATTGCACAAAGTGCAAGCTTTAGTTCCCGGCGATCACGACCGCCGACGAGTTTTCTGCCGTTGGTTATTATACCAGCAACAACTTGTGCCTGGTTCCATTGAGCACATTATCTGGACGGATGAGTCGACATTTACCAGAAACGGCCTGTGGAACCGAAGAAATACACACGTGTATTCAGAGGTTAACCCGCACGCTGTTCGACAAACCGGGCACCAAACCCGATGGTCGGTTAACGTATGGGCAGGTTTATTTAAGGATCGCATACTGGGACCAGTGTTTCTGCCAGAGCGACTGAACGGACAGCGATACCTAAACTTTATAAATGAACAGTTGGTTGACATTTTAAACGACCTATCGTTGGCTCCAACATGATGGTGCCCCTCCACATTTCGTGAGGTTCATCCGTGAGCGCCTCAATGAGCTATTTGATGATCGCTGGATCGGCAGACTAGGACCACACGCTTGCCCACCTCGATCACCAGATCTGACTCCGTTAGACTTCTTTTTGTGGGGTATGTGAAAGAAAGGGTTTTTAATCGTGAATGTGATAGTGCTGAAGAAATGCGCCAAAGGATCGTGGATGCTTTCGAGAAACTACGTACGGACTGTGTCGAAGACCACACGATGATGCCCCGCCTGCACCCAAATCTGCCTTGAAATGAATGGAGCACAATTTGAGCCGCATCTCATAAGACCACGGAGGATTTAGAGCAGTAAGCTGTTTCATAACTATTTTTTTTAAATAACTTAGTACTAGACTAATCTGAATAGGTACATAACTGAATACATGAGAATAATAAACATACCTACACGATGAATAAAAACGCATGACTCCAACCTTGGTTACATTTCATTTAAGTATTTCTTCATTAGCGGGGAATCGAACCAGTTATTTGGGTTATTTA
Source organism: Parnassius mnemosyne (assembly GCA_963668995.1). Lineage (NCBI taxonomy): Eukaryota > Metazoa > Arthropoda > Insecta > Lepidoptera > Papilionidae > Parnassius > Parnassius mnemosyne. The sequence goes on from CAVLGL010000086.1 coordinate 14,829,570, forward strand.
ACCTGTAAATTCGGATTAAAGTGGCTACGTGGAGATAAGCACAGTGGCAAAATAGTAGGTTAAGTAGATAAGTTAGGTATTTAGACACGTGTTGTAAATTATTATATTGTGGGATGGCCCGCTAGTTGCGGGCCGCGCGAATTTGTGTTCGCGCGTACATTGACCTTTATCTAGCTCAGGTCAGGTGATATCAATTCAGTCATTCCACTGCTGGTTTTATGTTTCAGTATTTTCATGATATTTTTTATGAAATTATCGTTTCATTTAGCTGTACTAACATGATGGCGCGTGAATAAAGCTAATAAAACCTTGTAAAAAGATGATTTTTTTTTCATCAGGATCGAATTTATTTGTGACCCATGATCAAAGGTATACTTGGTGTTGTCGCCTGTCTTAGTTTTCGGGAGCGTTCCAAAAACACCCTGTATATATATATATACAACGTGTCCCAAAATTCAACGATAAGCCAACACCGGAGGATAGACCTGCCCCGGACTAATCGGGTAAAAAAAGAAAAAAAAATATGTCCCAATTATATTTTAAGTTATATAAAAAAAATGAAATTCTTCAGAAATTGAGACCGTTTATGATATTTTTCACTACCATGACCACAATTTTTTAAATATTTTTTTCTTTTTTTTTTATAGGCAACCTGAATAGTACTGCTATCTACCACAATTCTTAAAAACTCCAGAATAACTCTTGTTTTATCACGAAAATTAATGAAACTTATTTTATTCCCTGAATTTTTTGAAGACTTTTACTTTTAACCAAATTTAACTTATCGTGGTGTAAAAAAAAAGTATGAACACTAGTATGGCAAGTTTTTTTAAAAATTGACGCAACTAACCAATATTCCAAAATGGTATAATACTCTAGGAAAACAAGTTATAAAAAAATATGGGCCTATTATTTCTTAACAGGGGCCAAATTCCTTAAATTGTAATTGTCAGTAATCACTTTTACTACATGCCCAAAATGGGTTCCTGTTACAATTTCTAGGAATTCGAATGGGGCATTAATACCTTAGATGTTAGAGAGAGATAGATAGATAGAGATGTTTACGTTAAAAAGAGACAACAACAGGGCAGGTAGAGAAGCTGTTATTATTCTCAGCAAGTCGGTTCAGTACGCTCTGCTCGTTTGTTTACTGCGCACCGTACCCAATTCAACTTACGTGGCCCTCGTACATACTATCGACTTTTGGCTTGGCTTTTTGGACTGGAATCGACCTGCAAACTTAACTGACCTGGCATTATTTGGACTGGAAGTGATCTGCAAACTGAACTGACCTGGCATTATCTTGGACTACGATTGTGTGTTTTGTGATTTAGAGTTCTGGCGCATTTTGGACTGTTTGGCGTTTAACATGCCGCAACCGTATACACCACAGGAATACGCTAATATGCATTTAATCTATGGAGAATGCCGATGTAATGCTAACGCTGCTAGCAGACTGTATCCAGAAAGATACCCAAATGCTCAAAGATATCCTGATTATAGAGTGTTTATTAATGTGCATCAAGCGTTTTCGGAGGGTCGTATGCCATCCAATAGGAGCAGCGCTGGAAGACCTAGATTGGATCTTGATGAAGAAGTTCTCAAGGAGATAGAAAATGACTCGACTACTTCGGTACGTGCCATAGAAGAAGCTACAGGAATCCCGAAAAGTTCTGCACATCGAATATTAAAACGTCACAAGCTTCACCCATATCACTACAGGCGTGTGCAGACGTTATTACCGCGGGACTATCCGCTACGGGTCACATTTTGCCGTGTAATGCTGCAAAGGCACAGTGAAGATCCCCACTTCCTAGACAAAATTCTATGGTCGGATGAAACAACGTGCAAGAAAGATGGGTATTTAAATCTTCACAATCTACATAGTTGGAGTAATGAAAATCCACACTTGATGAGACAAGACAAATCCCAATATCAATTCAAGGTTAACCTATGGACCGGCATATTAAATGGAAAAGTAATTGGGCCCTTTGAGTTACAAGGAAACTTAGATGGCAATAGTTATTTAAACTTTTTACAAAATGACTTGCAAGAATTGTTAAACGACGTGCCCTTAAGTGATCTTCAAAACATGTGGTTCCAAAATGATGGTTGCCCAGCACATTATGCCCGTCCTGTGCGAGAATATTTAAATCAAGAGTATCCAGGGCGTTGGATCGGGCGACTTGGTCCTATCATATGGCCACCCCGTTCACCCGATTTGAACCCCCTGGACTTCTTCTATTGGGGTTGTCTTAAAAACAGGGTCTACTCAAAACCCATTGTGACATTGGACGAGCTTCGTCGAAATATCACTCAGGCTGCTGATTACATTAATAGCAGAAGATATGCAAGACAAATAAAACGATCATTTTTAAGGCGATGTCGTGCATGTATTAATGCTGGTGGCAAACAGTTCGAACATTTGCTATAATGTTAATAACTTAATAAATTACACGTGAAACTGTTTGTACCATTTGTTTTGAAATATTAAACATTTTTCAAGAAATAATACTTTTATTACACCCGACCGTCATTTGGCCCCTGTTAAGAAATAATAGGCCCATATTTTTTTATAACTTGTTTTCCTAGAGTATTATACCATTTTGGAATATTGGTTAGTTGCGTCAATTTTTAAAAAAACTTGCCATACTAGTGTTCATACTTTTTTTTTACACCACGATAAGTTAAATTTGGTTAAAAGTAAAAGTCTTCAAAAAATTTAGGGAATAAAATAAGTTTCATTAATTTTCGTGATAAAACAAGAGTTATTCTGGAGTTTTTAAGAATTGTGGTAGATAGCAGTACTATTCAGGTTGCCTATAAAAAAAAAAAAGAAAAAAATATTTAAAAAATTGTGGTCATGGTAGTGAAAAATATCATAAACGGTCTCAATTTCTGAAGAATTTCATTTTTTTTATATAACTTAAAATATAATTGGGATATATTTTTTTTTCTTTTTTTACCCGATTAGTCCGGGGCAGGTCTATCCTCCGGTGTTGGCTTATCGTTGAATTTTGGGACACGTTGTATATATAAATAAATAAATTATGTATTATAATAAAACCAGTTTTTCGGCACTTTATACCACTTTATATCTTTATTTTAATAAAACAGACATATGTTTTAATAATATATTATAACTAAATGTAGAGAGAGGCGTTGAGCCTGCAAATGTGTTGACAAAAAGTGTGTCAAGAAAAACAAAGGCGAGAAAAGAAACTATATTTATTAAAGAGACTATATTTTACTTTCTTAATTTAAATTTAATATTTTAAGTTCTTAGTTTAAATATAATATTAAACACCATTTCAATGCTATGATTATATTTTTATAAAGTGGGTTCCATACAGGCACTCCTTACTCCAATTGAGGCCTGATCAGAGATTTAAAAAGATAGATTAAAGTGACGGGGTTTCTAAATTCAATAGAAGAACGCATAACCAGTCCGAACATTTTAAAAGCTTTACTAATTATGTTTTGTATATGAATATCAAATTGTCTTATTGAAAATATAAAAATGTAAATAGCATCATGCACCAAACGCTTTAAAAAAACTTAAGAAAGAATGGGCAGTACAATATTCCGTTTTTTAATATTCAGTGAAAGAGCAAAAGAACTATTTGAAAATTAAGTCAAAGTAACGGTTGTTCATATTTGAAAATAAAACTGTGACAACGGAACTATATCAATAATTTTATGTTTTGAATGTAAATCATTGGTACTTTAACAAACGTATTATTTCAAGCTCCAAGTTTTTCAAATAAAAAGAGATAAAATCTTCCATCTTAATCAAAATTAAATTATCACATAGGTACTCAATATTATTTTTAAAACATATTTTATCATTTTTTGACATATTATGACTACATATTAAATACATATATTACATTATGTATTACATATATTAACAACGGAAAAAAATAAAAATAAAGATTCAGAATAATATCTTTAATTTGAAAAATTAATCCATTGACAAGTATAGCCATCTAACGGGATCTACCAAAACTAGTTTCAATAGCTCTTATACTACTAAGATCTTAAATTAAAGAGTATGACTATCTATTGTACTTTTTTGCAAAAAAAAAGAACTTCAATTTTTAGCATGAAATTTAATAAAAAAATAATTTTGACAAAAGTTCGTGAAAAAAGTATGAAGACCTAAGTGGCCAGCTATTTCAAAAATATGCGCAGTTAATACAGTTTACAAAATGGTATAATACATAATTTTATTTAACGTTTAGATGCAAAAAGAATAAATTCGACTGAAGAAAGAAAAAATAATCTTGTCTTAAATTGACATAATAAAAACGTTAAGTTGTACATAAATCAATCTTTATTTCATAACAGCTGTTCGAATTGTCTGCCACATCCTCTGATACAAGCTCGACATCTTTTAATAAAAGCTATTCTAAGAAGTCGTGAGTAGCGCCATTCTAACTGAATAGAAATTTCAATTTCAAAAGAATGAAATTTTTGAAGCGGCCTCCGACACACGACTGCGTAATTCCTCAAAACTTGAAGTTCTTTTAGACAGCCCCAGTAAAAAAAAATCTAGTGGATTTAAATCTAGGGATCGCGGCGGCTTAATATACTCGTTTGAATGCGTGGAAAAAAATATAACGAATTTATGAGTAAACTCACGCCGTGAAATGTAATAGGGTACCTCAATGGTATATAAATATATGGGTTACATATGGCTATATATTATGACTATGGTTCATGGAAATATACCACCAAAGTTGGCCAAAAATGGTGAGCGATTCGAAATATTCTATACGGCCGAATAGACCAGAAAGTGGTTCTAATCCGGGAGAAGTGACCACAAAATATGGTTCTAATCCGAGCAAAGTGACCAGAAAATGTAGTGATGTGATTTCAAATTATATGCCGAAATTGGCAAAGTGGATTGTGTAGATGATAGTGAGTTACATTACGTCAGCATTTTCAACCGATACAAAATAAATGGAGGAAACGCACCTGGTGAATGCCGGCAACTTCTTCTTGGTTAACTCTCGCGTGGTGCACTCCTAGTTTTCTTGTTTCAACTTACACACGTTCACGGTCGTGACTTTAAGTTTATGATCATTAAAATTGATAGAATAGAATAGAATTATTTTCATTCAATATTTATTACAAGTAATACTTATTGAAAGTAATTTTTTTACATTACCACTGGTTCGACAAAACTCCTCCGTCCTGGGAAAAACCAGAGAGAAACCCAGCGGGACTTTTTTTAAATACATTTTTGAAAATATAAATGATCACAAACTATTTACAAAATTTATTTTAGAAATAGCTTGGAAGCGACCACCTCATTCCCAGGAGTTATTATCAACCATGTATTCATTTATATTATAATAAGCATTTTTATACAGTTTTTGTTTAGTTAAATATTTAAACTTGGTAATAGAAAGACCTTGTATTTTTTCTGGGACTTTGTTGTAATAGCGTATACATTGCCCCAAGAATGAATTACTGAATCTGTGGAGTCGAGAAACTGGTATCACTAGCTTGTGTTTGTTCCTAGTGTTTACAGAATTTATATCACTTTTTTACTAAAACTACCTTTGTTTTTGTGAACATACATTAAATTCTCGTAAATATACTGAGAGGCCAAAGTTAATATATTTATTTCTTTAAATTTATCTTTAAACAGTGGTAGAGCCACGCGGCAGCTTTTGCTGTCGCACGGATGGGCCGGCTCGAACCGGGGTGGTACCACGACCTCACAGAAAACCAGCGTGAAGTAGAGGCTTACCTCTGCATTTCGCTTGGTGAGTGCAGGTGACCGGAGGCCCTTTTTACTGGAAATGAGGCATTCCATCTTAGTCCTCACGGGTGACAACGCATCTACATTTTGATTTGTAATAGAGGATAGATGTAGATGTCTATGGGCCGCAGCAACTACTTACCATCAGGTGGACTGTGTGCTCGTTTGTCACCCTTATCCTATAAAAAAAAGAGACTCTCTCGGTTTTAGATTGTAAATAGCTCTAATGGCCCTCTTCTGTAAAACAAAAATAGTTTCTGAATCAGCCGCATTCCCCCATAGCAAAATCCCATAAAACATTATGCTATGGAAATAACTGAAATAAACTAATCTAGCTGTCTCGATACTAGTGAGATCTCTAATCTTTTTTACAGCATAGGCTGCAGAACTTAGTCTGCTTGCTAATTTGGATATATGGGGGCCCCGCTGAAGCTTTGCGTCGAGAGTGATGCCAAGAAAAACTGTGGATACAACTGGGCTCAGTTCCTCCTCATTTAATTTGTACTCAGATGTTTAACATTCGTTGTTGTAAATTTAACACAATTAGTTTTATCTCCGTTTAAATGTAGATTATTAGCGTTAAACTAATGCACTAATTTTGATATAGCATTATTCACTTCGTCACATTTAAATGATAGATGTTTAAGTTTAAAAATCAAGGAGGTATCGTAAGCAAATAATACTGTATCAAAAAAAGAATATCAGTAAAATGTTTCTCAAAAGCCATAGCAACTTCTTGGTCAGATTGAGTTAAATTATTGTTATTATTTAATTGAAAATCTGAGTTCCATGGTTTGATCTTGCCCGTTTCACTATTAATTATACTCCATGTCATTTTAATTTTATCCGATGCAGTTTTTATTTTGTTGCTTAAATGTAATGTTTTACTTGTGGAGCAACTCTAACTATAACATGACTCTCTAAATATAACACTATGATTATATGATCTTTCATTATAAAGCTCGTATAACTTTCGTCTTCTTTTATAAATTCCTACAGTCGCCCATTCATTAAATGATTTGCAACTGTTTATAGCGAAAGTTTTAGAAGTAAATAATCTACTAAATTCACAAGTTATAATTTTTTTTTATAGGATAAGTGTGACAAACGAGCACACAGTCCACCTGATGATAAGTGATTGCCGTGGCCCAAAGACATCTACATCTATCCTCTATTACAAATCAAAATGCAGATGCGTTGTCACCCGTGAGGACTAAGATGGAATGCATCATTTCCAGTAAAAAGGACCTCCGGCCACCTGCACTCACCAAGCGAAATGCAGAGGTAAACGTCTACTTCACGCTGGTATTCTGTGAGTTCGTGGTACCACCCCGGTTTGAGCCGGCCCATCCGTGCGAAAGAAACAGCTGCCGCGTGGCTCTACCACTGTTAAAATAATGTACATTAATAAATATATATAATAATAATAATAATAAATAATTAATGTACAATAAATAATGAACCATACGAATAATCAGCATTATTTTTAAATGAAAATGATGGAAGTCCTTTTACTATGTTACTTCTAAACCTCTCCAAACCATGTTCATTTATTGGAACAAACACAACTTTCTCATTTTTGTTTTTGTGTATGTAATACAATGAGACCAACTGTCCACAGTAATCTGAACTTAAATTTTGAATGATTGATTTATGCAAGGGATTAACATCTGTAAAAATGTTATCTATACAGGTTGCACTAGGCCCAGCAATACGTGTCGGTTCTAAGAATAAATTAAAAAGATTATACGATTTAAGATTTATTATACGAGCTAAACTTAATACTAATGGAAGAAGTTTCAAGAAGATTGATGTTAAAGACTCCACATATTACAACAGACTTGTTCTGTTTACTAAGTTTGAGCAAAACTTCTTCAAAAATTATTTCAAAATATTCGTAAGTAGCACACAGGAGTCTTTAAACACAACAATGAGGTGCTCGAGTTCGACACAAGCTATTTCTACAGTTTGCTCAACAGAGAGGCTCACAATATCCTTAAGTTCTTTATATAATAATGATTTATCGGCTAATATTAAGGAGCCACCACGTAAACTTTTTCTCTATGGAAGGAACTGACCACCTGGTGATTTCTGAAATTAACCATTAGCCGGATCCACACCGGATGATCCAAAATGGATCGGCGATCCCGCGATCCGCGATCCAAGATCGTGATGCGTGGAGCGTGGATCGTTCTAGGCCGATCCAACAGTAATCTTTTGCGAATCCTCACTGGCTGTTCCAACGCGCTCCTGCCGATCCATACTGAATCAGTTGAATTTTGTCTGGCTATGGAGTCACACGTGCAACGACGGCGACGAATAGCCGTAGCAGCAGCAAGCTACATTTTACTTGTATATTTACGGCAAAAATTACGAAAACGAAAAAGACAGTATTGGGTTAAAATAATTTTTAAAAACCGGTTGGAATATGGGACTCGACTTTACAAAGAGTTTATTGATGATGGAGCTGAAGCTAATTTTGCACGAATGACTGCAAATCAATTTGACTTATTGTGTTCACTATTGGAGAACAAAATAAGAAAGAAAGATACAAACTATCGTGATGTCATAACTGTTAAGGAAAGACATTTTAGCAAGTGGAGATTCTTACGTCAGTCTAGAGTATCTTTTCAGAGTGTCTAAACGGTCAATATCAAAAATTGTTCCTGAGGTTTGTGGAGCAATCATCGACGTTTTGAAGGATTATGTAAAAGTAAGTGAAATTATAGATTTAAAAGATTAAACTCTTTATTTCAAACTTAGCTTATACTTAAGAATATATAAAAGTTACATATGTTAATTAAATTGGTGGTGATTGTGGTGACGAAGAAGGCTGCCAAGTTGTCGAAGTAGTAGAAGATGTTGATAGAAGTGGAGTCATTGTTGATTCTGAAGGTCGTTCTGTATGCAATGAAGTTGATGGAAGCTGAGTTGTTGTTGATTCTGAAGGTCGTTCTGTATATGATGAAGTTGGAGAGTAATATCCATAATTTTCTGGCCTGTATCTGCCTGTGTCAGATTCAAAAATAATTTGAGATATGGCATGTTTTACATAAGTTAACGTTATATGATCATATTTTCGTAATTCGGTAGCTATGTACTGTCCAAAAGCGGTATATGAATCTGTCTCTGGTTGTTGTGGTTGAGCACATTGATGAAGTAGTTGTAATGCTTCCGAAATGGATTCATCTGTTATCATAATATCTTCGGAACCATGTGAAGATGTTTTTTTCTTCTTCTTTTATTTTGATTCCTTTTTTGGGTTTGAACATTGTGTTGGGTGTTTTTTACATTAGATTGGGCAGCAGGTTGCACAGATGGTACAGAAGGTTCAGTTGGTATACTCTGATCATTCATATCTTGCATTTGATTATTAACATTCTCAGTTGTGTGATTGTCTACGTTTTCTAGAGCATTTTCATTGATAGCATGTTCTCCGCTACCAGTGCTGCTATTACTTTCTTCCTGTAACAACAACAATAACAAAACATATTAATCATAGTTACACTTTTTTCAGATGCCATCAAATGAAGAAGAGTGGCTCGCAGTGTCTCAGGAATTCGACGAAAAATGGAATTTTCCACATGTATTAGGAGCAATGGATGGTAAACATGTCGTTTTGCAAGTGCCTTTTAATAGTGGCAACGACTGTGATAACTATAAATTGTTTCCAAGTATAGTTCTTTTTGCATTAGTAGATGCAAATTATAGGTTCCTTTATGTGAATGTTGGGAGTAAGGGCAGAATATCAGATGGAGGCGTGTTTAAAAGCACAAAGCTATATGAGAAACTTGAAAAAAAGGAGCTAATCATCCCATCGGCAAAAATTTTGCAAGTTCCTTATAAAAATTAAGTGCCCTATTTTATACTTGGTGATAAAGCTTTCCAATCAAATAAGTATACATTGAAACCGTATGAAGGTGATCCAGAAAGGGGTTCGAGTGAACGAATGTTCAATTACAGATTATCAAGAGCATGTAGAGTTGTAGAAAACACGTTTGGAGTACTAAGCTCAAGTTACAGAGTTTTGTGTAAACCAATGCTGTTGGAGCCAGAAAAAGCAATTAAAGTCGTGCTAGCGACAGTTTACCTGTATAACTATTTACGAAGTAATTCTAATTTAAGATCACCGGTATCTTTTGTTACAATACAGGGGAATGGAGAAATAGTTCCTGGAAGCTGGCGAACGGAACAGGCACCAACATCACTACTACCGATAGATGCCATACCACGAAGAGCATCACAAAATGCCAAGGATATTCGGTCCCACTTAGCAACACACTTTATAACAAATGGGGCCATTGTTTGGCAAAATGAGTACCAATAAACTTATATAAATTGTACTGTGTTTATATGTTTTATAACTTAGCTGCATTAAGAGGAATATAATTTTAGTTAAGTTCATTATACTTTGTAGTGTTATGCTACTTACATATAATTTTACACTATTTTAAATTCATTTTTTCATTCTGTTTTGATTTTCTGCATTCACCTCAAAACTGGATATTTTGTATCACCTTTATTTCCATAGGATCCTGTAACGTTTTTAAACCATAGGAACACAATAACAAATCATTTCACTTCGTATTTTCACGCTATCAGCATTTTTTAAATCGGTGTCGATGGAGTCTACCTTTTTCGATCTTTTATTTAGTTCTCCGTAACTCTGCAATTTCGGGCTTCGTGCGCGCTGGTGCGCTACCTTTTTTCCTATATCAATAATATCTCATTTTTCACCTAAATCTTGCCGTTACTCTATTACGAGCCCGAAACCAAAATTTGACATGTTTTGACATCGTTGTTTATCTGGTTGTCATGGCAATTTTTATTCAAATTCGTTACCGGTCTGATGTTTTTACTTCAATACTTCCACAAAAATACTTTTTTCTTCTTGGCCATTTACAAAAATTTGCTTTTAATTTAAATAATTTCCCGTCGACCGCGGAACTCTCTAAAAAGGTATAAAAGCCGAACAATCGGCCAATAAACTGAGTCTCGCTTCAGCTTTCAAACTTGAAGCATCTCCTAAAGGCCTTATCCCGGGGCCGCACTGCCCCGGGATCCTGCAAGCCTCTACCTTCACCTGAAGTCGTCGCCTAGCCTCACCCACGCCTCCACCTACAAGTGCCCGCGCTATCTTTAGCCGCTGTGCGCGCTTACTCCAGGCGCTGAGAGCGCCTACTCAAGGCGCTGTGTGTGCCTACTCCAAGCGCAGCGTGTGCCTACTCCGGGCGCTGCGTGTGCCTACTCCAGGCGCTGTGTGTACCTACTCCAGGCGCTGCGTATGCCTACTCCAGGCGCTGCGTGTGCCTACTCCAGGCGCTGCGTGTACCTACTCCAGGCGCTGCGTGTGCCTACTCCAAGCGCTGCGTGTGCCTACTCCAGGTGCTACGTGTGCCTAGACCAGGCGCTGCGCACCTACCACAGGCACAGCCTGATTATACTCCGTGAGCAGTGAGCACCACCGCCAAGCGCGGTGTGCCACTTTGGTCTTCGGGCTTCGCTTCAGTACTCATTTATCTTTATTATCTTTTTTAAAATACTTGTAATTCACGTCACCCATCATCATCATCATACTTCACTTTTTATATAAAACTGTAAATACCTTTTTAAATTTTAAATCAATTATTCGTTTTTGTTCTATTTTTGTTGTTTCGTTGATGTTAGGTTAGGTTCTGTTGTTTTTAATTGTCGCTTCACGACAACTTTAACCAATTAACTATGTATTTTATTTAAAACTATCCTTTCCCTAAGTTCTAGATTATAATAAGAAATAAATTTTATTACATAAATACAAATATACTTTATTGACACCAAAAGAAAACATTACCTATACAGATAACACAAAATAATACAAACGAATTTAAGCTACCTGTCATCTGTCAAGTAAATTTTCAATACACTATGAAATTTGATTATTGAATCAAAAATATACCTTTAGATAATTATTAGTAAATACTACTATCACCGTCGTATATGAAATTGATTTAATAAAAACACCAAAATAATATTTATTTATTCACACTGTTTAATTGTACTGTAACGAAACACGTGTTCTAAATATAAAAATACTAGAATATACAACTTGAACATAGTTATCGATTTTCATGCCACCTGCAACTAACTTTACAATTTAGAATTCAGGTGTCGGTGTGCGCGCGCATCGTAAAAATTCACTCTCATCATTTTTCTCCATCGCGCCAAAAGAAGTATAACTTCAAAAATAACTCACCTGTTGGAGTGTATCCCTTGTTGTCCCGGGGTTATTCTTATCCACCATGAAAGCAAACTCATCGTAAGCAAACCATTTTGATTTGTAAGTATCTTCAGCACCTGAAATAAACAATAAATTAATATAACCGGCAAATATCAATGTCCGTGAAGTCACTCCCCTACGCAAAACTTTTAAACAATACATTTTATTATTATTACTAATAAATTAAAATTAAAGCTTCACTAAGAGTAGTAGGTTATGTACTGAACTATAATTATAAAACAAAAGGAACTATAATTTCTTACCTGATGCGGTAATACGACTCTGTTTTTTTCTGAATCGTTCTCTTCTGTAGCCACCCGACAAAGACTTCATTTTTTTCTTTAGTTCTGTTGTTGGAATATTGTTCATTTGTCGATTAATTTTCCGCCAGGCATCTTCTCTTACACCTCTATTTGTGTAATTGGTATCATTAGGATCCCATAAACATTTATTCTCCTTATATAGGGAAATTAAACGGATACATTGCGAATTATTCATAACGGCGGATCACGCGATTCTCACAACCTGACTGAGCGACTGAGGCCCCTTTGTGCGTGACCAAAAAACCGACAACAAATGGATCGCACGCGGCGAGGAGCGCGCACTCTCCGCCGCGCACATGGATCGCGCGCGGCACGTCTGTCTACACTTCACGCTCCGTGGAACCCGCTCCATGCCGCGCGCGATCGGAGCGCTTTGGATCGTCCGGTGTGGATCCGGCTATTAAATTATAATCTTTTAGCCAATGTTCAGTAATACAAAGGTTATGTATGTTGTTACTATTTAAAAACAATTCAACTTCCAATTCTTTGCCCATCATGCCTTGTTAATTTTGATGCACCAGTTGTGAACAATTCTTATTACTTATTTGTGGGCTGCATTCTAAATTAATTAAACTCTTATTATTGCTAGACATTGCTTTTATTGTCGGATTCACTAATTTAAATTAGTTGGAACTGATTCCGAATTAAATGTCAAATGATTACACTGCTCAATAGAAACAGTCTTCGTAGCCAAAAACTTGGCTAAGTCAAAATGTAAATAATAAGATAGCACATTTGCTACCATTCTTAAATTATATTTGGATAGGTAATATCTATCGTTTGTTCAAAACTTCTTAATTACATTATTTATGTCAATTAAATGAAGTTTGTCATTATTATCATTACAATTATATGTCAAATTTAAATTATAATTACATATGATTTTTTTCATTTGTAACTTTAAGTTATGTTTGAGAATATTTTCCTGTGGCAATCCCTGTATATAAGGCAGTGTGAACAAGACAATTTTGTGTACATTTAAGTTATTAAGTTGATCGGTATATCTTAATAACTGTTTGTTGTTTACACTGCCTCTTCTACTAACAAACATTATTATTTTTTTTTATTTGGGCAAAATTTAGTTGGTTGTAAGGAAGAAAATGTGGGAAAAGGTTGTAAGGAAGAAAATGTGGGAACTGTTGCCGGGGTATGGTGTGGATGGTCGATTGCTAAGGGCTGTGCAGTCTCTTTACTGTGACTGTAAAGCCTGTGTGCGGGTAGGACATGACCTGTCACCCATGTTTGACGTCCAAACGGGCGTAAAGCAGGGTTGTGTCATGTCTTCCTGGCTGTTCATACTGTATCTCGACAGCTGTTTACAGAAGCTGAAAGATAGCTGTTTGGGTGTGAAATTGGGTGACATTAAAGTAAATTGTCTGTTGTATGCTGATGATGCAGTACTTATAGCACCATCAGAGGCAGAACTGCAGGCATTAGTCACGTGTATGAAAGAGGAATGTGAAACTAAAGGTCTCCGTTTGAATGCTAATAAAACTAAGGTTCTGGTATTTGAAAGGGACGAAGAGAGAACGAAGTGTGAAATATGGGTAAATCAGGAATGTCTAGAACAGGTAAATGAAATTGTATACTTGGGGAGTGCTTTTAGCCGGGATGGAAGATGTGATTTAGATGTGGACAGGCGTCTCGCTGCCGGGAACAAAGTCAATGGTGCCCTGACTGCGTTAGTCAAAAGGCAAGGCGTAGCGAAGAGTGCACGCCTTGCAATACATAACGCAGTGTTGGTACCGACTTTGTTATATGGCAGCGAAACCTGGGTATGCCAGAAGAAGCATAAAAGTAAGTTGAATGCAGTGGAGATGCGATCTCTTCGTAAAATGTGCGGCGTTACCATGGCCGACCGAAAGCGAAACGAAGAGATTCGCAATATGGCAGGTTTGAAAGATGACCTTATCACAAAAATTGATAAGGGCGTGCTTCGGTGGTTTGGGCACGTTGAGCGAATGAGTGAAGACCGAATGGTGAAGAAAATATATAGCGCGAAAGTTAATATTAAAAGGTGTCGAGGTAGACCGAGACTAACTTTCGAAGACCATGTGAGCAAATTGCTCGAAGAGGGTAGGGTCAAAAGTACTCGGATACCTAGACGTGCATGCATGAAGAAGATAATGAATCTGAAAGAAGCGAAAGAGGTTTGTAAGGATCGTGACACTTGGCGATCTGTTCTCTCTGGCTACCCCGTCAGGGATTGTGCGTGAAGATAAGTAAGTAAGTAAGTAAGTAAAATTTAGTAACTATAATTTTGAATAAAACTATTTTACGGATTTTATCGCGTTTAATTAACTTATTTTATATTCCCGACGTTTTGGTAGCTTTCCAGCAACCGTGGTCATGGGTCCCCCGTGACCGTTTTATTCAATATGTAGTGTTTGTTGATTTACATTATCTTACTGTTTAGGAGAGTATTTTAGTACAACTTGAAAAGCAAGTTATTTAGTGCCTTAGTGCGTTGTGAGTGAACGTTTACATTTCTTCCAGTAGACAATGAACGCGCAACGATGTCGGCAAATACGCTCTATTCTACGCAAAATACTAACTGTTGTTATGGAACAAATAGAAGACGAGATTTTATTCGAAATAAATAAACCGAAACGAATGTGGGAGCGTCCAATGGATTAATCGCAGATCCATGCTTGGAGTAAGTTCTTTGTTGCTAAAAGAACTGGTTATTGAAGATCTTAAAGAATATCGCGATTCGATGAGAATGACAGAAGAATCCTTCAATTGGTTACTAAACAAAGTAAGGCCTGCTATAGAAAAAAATGATACTCACATGATCAGTGCAATACCGGCCAAAATAAAACTCCAAGCAATTATTTATATGCTTGCAACAGGAAATAATTTGAGGAGCCTATCTCATTTTTTCAGAATAGCTAAATCTAGCCTTTCGTTAATGATTCCTGTAATTTGTGATGCCATCTACAATGCTTTGGAGGAATTTATACAGGTGAGCAAATAAAACATCGTGTAGTTATATTAAATCACATAACTTTAATACTTGAAACTGGGTAATTTTGTCACATAACTTTATAAAACTTTAATAATAAATCACATAACTTTAATACTTTGAAACAATGAAATATTCTTATGTAGACGTTGAACAAAATTACATTGATTAGTAATTTTGTTCGATGTCTACATAGGAATATTTGCCATAGCCTGTGATAAGATATCATTATTTTGTTGAGCTGCAGTTTGTTCGTCACTTAGATCAAGCAAATCACCCCTATCAAGATTTATTTCAGCGTCGTGGCTGAAATGTGCTGTATCAGATGAAATATTAGGAGTATATGTCACAATAAACTCACAGAGTGAGGTATTTCAGACACAGATTATTGTCCACTATCTGTAGGAGCTTCTTGAGTAGACGTATGCTCATAAGTGGTTTGTGTAGGCACATAACTCGGAGATGGTGTGGACAGATAACTCGGAGATGGTGTACGCACATAACTCGGAAATGGTGTAGCCACATAACTCGGAGATGGTGTAAGAACAACAAAAGTGCGATTGCAGGTTTTTAATTCCTGCAATCGCACTTTTGTAAGATAGGTTTGTATCACGCTTTGCGCCCGCAAAGCATTTTCTAAACTCATGGAATTTAGTTGGACGCCAACACTTTTGCCAAACAATTTGAATTCGTTTGTGCCTTCTTTTTCGATCATTGATTCCGTGTTGAGCTCGCTTACCACTACTCTTGCTCTGTCTAGAAGTGAATTCAGACCTCTCATATTTCTTTTTCTTGAAGGGCGGGTTAGACCAGAAACTGGCCTATCATCAATACTAACAAGCTCAGAATTTCGAGCATCTTGATTCTCTTCCATGTCTTCTTTATCCTCAATGGTATTCTGAAATAAAAATAATAGACTTAAGTCAGTGAAATATTTTCGGCAGCTAGTTAAAATAATACAAATATTCTTTTTTCTTTCAGGTACCAAGATACTCTGAAGAGTGGGAGGCAATTGCAAATGGCTTTAGAAAATCTTGGAACTTTCCTGGGTGTTGTGGAGCAATTGACGGCAAGCACGTCGTCATTAAAGCTCCATTTGAAACAGGAAGCTATTTCTATAATTACAAGCAACAGAATAACCTTGTATTAATGGCTTTGGTAGATGACAACTATTGTTTTTCATATATCGATATCGGGTGCAATGGTAGAATATCCGATGGAGGAGTTTTCCGAAACTGCAACTTAAGTGATATTTTGGAAAATGGCTTGCTACCAGAATCTCATGTTATAGTCGGAGATGCTGCCTTCCCTCTGAAGCCTTATTTGATGAAGCCATTCGGAGGACAAAATTTAACATAAAGAGAAAAAATTTTTAATTACCGGTTGTCTCGTGCTAGACGTACTGTTGAAAACGCTTTCGGGATATTAGTTAGTAGATTTCAAATATTCGAAAAACCACTGCCTTATTGCCCAAACACTGTTGATAAAATTGTAAAAGCTTGTTGTGCTTTACACAACTGGCTCAGAATCATCAAAAGTTCGATATAGACTATTTTATGGGCGAGGCACGAATGATACATTAATTTTTATGTAAGAAAAAAATCATACCATATTACTCTGCGTCTTTCTATTTTCTAGGTTTACGCTTCGTAACACATCGTGTAGTATGTCGAACCATTTTACTCTCGGCTTGTATATGGAATCTGCTCCAGCTCCAGATTTCATTGAATCGTTAATTTTCTTTACCTCTTGTGAATAAGTTGATCTTATGTTTTTAATCTGAAATACAAAACAAACTGTTAATAGAAAAAATGTTGTTATTATTATAACTTCAACACCCCCCCCCCCCCCCCACCCACCCACATGCAATTATACATGTAAGATTTTGCAGTAGGTTTTTTTTGTTATAACTTCAACACCCCCCCCCACACCCACCCACATGCAATTATACATGTAAGATTTTGCAGTAGGTTTTTTTTGCGCTCAAATGCAATGGAAAGGGCTACCCTCCGGGAAACGAGGAAGGGAGATGGTGAATGCTCTAAGCATACCACGATAGCCGGCTGCCGTGGTTATGTGGGACTCACTGCGAAAACCTAAGTGCCTACCCACTAAACACTACCTGTGAGACTGGCATTGGCTTTTGTGGCCTTTCTGCCGAATAGGAAGCGCCCTATTTAGGAAAGAGGGGGCGCAGGCGGCGAGGAGCCGCTGAGAGGGGAGCCTAACTAAGGCAAATTAAAGGCGGGGAGAAGATTTAGCCTGAGCTGCCAGGAGGCGGTTTAAGTCGGCTTAAAAGCTTGTTTGGGAGCTCAATGAGAGAGTTTCTCGGTCTTTGAACTAGATAGCGAGAGGGGAGTGGGGCTCCATAGGAAGCTGCCTCACGAATAAAATGATTAGAGTTTGCAGTAGGCATTCTATATCTCCCGGAATACGCTCCAAGTCAGGTGGAATATAAATCGCGCTAGGTCAGCAGTGGCCGCGAGCGCACGCGCCGGCACGACACCGTCACAATCTCCGTGCGTGGCTCGAAACCCGCAACAACCGCGGCGGTGATTTCGCAGCACGTCGCGCCTAGTCCGCAGCGAACCAGTGTCATAACACTTCGTCCAATTTTTTTACAACTTAAGTCCAGATCACGGTTATGCCGAAACTCATTGAAAATCCTATTATGCAACCAGGTTTCTGTGATTACAATAATGTCATACTCATTGCATAAAATTTGTTGCCGCATTTGGTTCTCAGTCCGCAGGCATTTTGATAGTAAATAGATAAATCTTTCCCTAATTTGTTATATTGGACCGCCATTTTAAACATATCTTAGTTCAATAAATTGTAACTGTCTTATAAGTTTACCGGAAACAAATGATATAAAAATAAATATCAACCACGGATATCTATTGGTAAATTTATGTTTACGAGTATTAAGTATGTTTCAGTGGTAATCATACAAAAGAGTGACTTTCAATAAGTATTATTTATAATCTTTATTGAATAAAAAAGTTTCTGTTTCTGTTTCTGTTTCAGTTACTTGTTGCATAGTGAGATTCACGCTCGCACACGCTAAAAATACCATTTCCGCAGAATAACAGTAACGAATAAAGATTGTCTTTTATATTATATATGTATGGCTTTACGTGAGTTTGTGATAGAATATTAAAGTGTTTACTTATTGAGCGTAATGTACGACTAATATGC
The DNA here is from genome assembly GCA_963668995.1 of Parnassius mnemosyne. Lineage (NCBI taxonomy): Eukaryota > Metazoa > Arthropoda > Insecta > Lepidoptera > Papilionidae > Parnassius > Parnassius mnemosyne. The sequence goes on from CAVLGL010000086.1 coordinate 14,848,085, forward strand.
GGTAAGATATATAGTATAGTAAGTAAATTCTTCAATTTTTTGTCCAGATGAACTAGTACTGATACGATTTAGCAAAATCTCTGCACTTTTTTAGGAGCTGCTTATTGTGAGAGGTTAAGTAGTCGTTGATAAAAATTGGTCTGCTTTTGCCCGCTAGCCCAATGTCCTTAGTGGTTAGATGATTTTTACGCGATAGAAATATTAGGTTATCTTTCAGGAGCCTTGATTTCATTTTGACAACCCTGGATCGACCTGGCAATTTTACTTTTGGGGATACTCTGTTAACCTGCAGAATGTCATTTATATTGATTTTAACTCTGATGTGTTTACATATTTTCAAGATAGTATCGTTCAGGTCCTCGTTGATTGATTCTGATATGTCGATAATTTCCACATTTAGCAGTCGGTCACGTTGCTCGTTAATGTTCATTTGTCGATTTAATTGTTTATTTTGTAGTTTGGGATTATTAATTTCCGATTTGAAGTTGCTGGTTTTCTTTGTGTGATCAGATACGACTTCAATCTTTTTGATGGTTTCATCATGCCAGTTAGAGTTAAACTGCACTGATTTTTGAAGTGTGATTATTTATTTTTGGATTGTTGTACACTACTGAGTGTACTGCGACACATGCTTTTACTTCTGTATATTCCTTCCGAGCATTTTTTATCTCTGTCTTGAGTTCCAGAGAATCTGCCTTTAATTTTGTAAGATCTTTCTTAATAATATCATTTAATGTGTATTTTATATGTGAAAGATTTTTATCGAACTCTGTTTTCCAGTTATCATTTTTTTAATATGGTATCCGTAAATGTTTGGAATAATTCTGTGATCATGATCGTTCTTTCGCTTTCTTTTGTTTATGCTCGATAAATCTGGATCAGAATCGTGACGCTTATTAGGAGGTGAGTGTTGCATTTTTTTGAAGGATTTCTCTGAACTCCAACTACTCTGTGTTATGCGAGTGAGATGTAATAATAACCGGAGGGCAACTTCACTGTGAAGGTCACACAACACGGCACGTAATCACTGACACTAGCAATGATAAATTAACTCTATTGTAATTGCAATAATTATGATTTTAGAATGACACTATTTATTAAGAATGATTTAATTTTAACTAAACGGTACGACACGTCCTTATGCGCCGCCACTCGACTATATGACAGTTCTATTAATGTTTGCCCACTTCCCTTTTGTTTTCTTTTTAAATCACGCCACACCTTTAGCAAACCAAATAAAACGATAATTAACTGAAAATTCTGACTACATGAAATGAGCGGTGCATTTATGTCTATATAAGCGCTCTTGATTTGGATTGACAGTTTTAGAAAAATAAAACTAGAACTCACTTTTTTTCACTGCGAGACTCCGATTCCTTGAGGAAATCACTTCCTCCTTCCACTTTCTAATACACCACTGTCGCCCTTGTGGTAAGTTCTGTGGTTGCGATAAATCACCATTCCTTAGAAATAAACATAATATTCATTACTTAACAGGCATCAATGTACGATGAATGTTGTTGTGTATCAACATACAGTTACTTATTTTTTCATGAACTATACCGTTATTGTAAACTATGAACACAAAACTTTACTAACACAACATGAAGCGCGAAGCCACAAACTAGTATGAAGCACAGTATGAAATAGTAGCGCGCGAAGTCAAGTGTTTAAACTTAATCTTAAAGTGATCGCGTTCGGAAATCATAACTCACAAGATGTAAACAATAAACATAAAAATGATCCTCCATGTATAATTATAAAAAAGGGATTTTGTTTAATAATTATTTCATATTAATTAACTCACTATTATTGATAAGTTTAATCACTTTTTATTATTTATACGCGCAATAAAAGACTTCACAAATTGCAATTTATAAACATATCATTCGTTCTTTTAACATTGAGTTCTAAGGTTTGGTTACATATAGTTACAATATAGTATTGAGTACACTTGAATAAAAGATAAGCGTTCGTCCTGCCGAAGACAATAGTGAGAGTTTGGTAAAAGTTTTCGCATAGCTTACTCTATACGAATTCATGACGCAATTGTTAATTATTCGTGTTCGAGGTACTGAACAGACAGGTTCATTGTATATGAACTCAATTTGTTTTCTCAAATGATCAGTCGCGGCTTTTTTTACATTGTTGTTATCTATTACGACCACAGATATTTTGTTGATAGATTCTGGGAATAAGAATATACATCTCTGGAATCTGGAAATAAAATCAGGCGATACTCTGCGGAAATCCATTACAAGGAAGTTGTTATAACTTGTTTGTTTCATTCCGCGTAAAGAAATAAAATGATGTGTCCTGCCCAGTTTGGAGAGCTTAGCGGCCAGCCTCCATAGTCTAATTCACCTGAGGATGCCTCGTGTAGAGGCGAAACATGTGTCGTATTATTTAGAGTGGTGTCTTCGTTCCTAGTGTGGTAGTTTTGGATGTGGTGGTGCTGGGAATGGCTGTACGGGGAATGGCTGTGCTGGGAGTGGTGGTGACGATTGAGGGAAGGTGCTCTTCAAACTGGGCATGACACATCATTTTAGTTTTTACACGAAATTAAGCAAATTAGGTTATAATAAGTTCATTAAGATTGTAGCAATTGCGACATTACATTTATTATAGTCTCGTCAATACAATATATATGTCGGAGCGTCTATAAAATACCCGGTTGGATCAAGGTATAATGGAGGATATATCGAGAAACCCCCTCTTGTGTCTGTAGTATAAAGTTCACTGTAGGTGCCGTGCGCGGGAGATTCCGCCTAGGTCATTCAACGAGTGTGGTCATTCTACTAGTGCTAAGATAGTGTCGTGGTTCTGTTCGTTGTTGTAATTCTTCTAGTGCAGGCAAGGAGGATTGGTGTTGTGGAGTGGCTGCCCTGTGTTACATTTAGATAAGTAGTGTTGCTGTTGGTTTACATATTTTAGTGTTATCATGTAATTACGTACCTCACGTACCACTGGTGTGTGACCGTGGCGGAGACGTATTACGGTGTGGTCGAATTGTAATTTCACGATACTGAATGTATAGTACGTTATGTTGTCTTATTATTGATAATGATTAATTGCGTAAGCACGAGAGCAAGTTGAACATCCGCTCTCACACTTTTATTATTTTTAACAATTAACGCTATCCTGATGTATTTCCAAGATCAAAATTGGGATCCTCTGTCGTGATTCCGACATCAGAAGTGGGATCTCCTGTTGTAATTTCTCCGACATCAGAAGTCGGATAAAGTCCCTGTTATCGTCCACATATGACCTTCGAAGAGTGTAAGAGTTATTACGTTGGTGAAAGATTATGACGCGCCTCGATTTGTTTTCATATTAAATGTGTTAATTAAGTTATTTTGTCCTATTTACGACATTGACGTACCATTAAAGTGTAAAGTAAAAAATTAAAGTGAAATGTTTTAAGCCAAAAGTTAAATCTTTTTGTTCAATAAACATTCAATTGATAATAAGGTACCCGCAAGTACATTTATTATTCCTTAACGTAAAAATTTCGAAAGAAATGTTGGAGGTATTTTAAGATAAGTTATAGTTTTGCATTCAGGGGAAATGTAATTTGCTGGAGTTTTGTTATAATTTGATATTTCATACATATGTACATGGGCTAATTTTAAAATTGAAAATGTTTAAGTGATGTACCGAAAAATAAAGTTTAACTTTAACGTGTTATAAATTAAAAACGCTAAGTAGTCTTTTTGTATTCTAATGTGTCGACAGGTGTTACAGTTTAGTCGAAGTGTTATGTGATCAACAAAATTAGGATTTAATGTTCAGGGTTTAGTAGAAAGCGTTGAGCTGTAGCGCTCGCTCTTGAGTGGAAATATGCTGTCGGCTTATGCCGCCTCGGACACATTATTTGCCCCTGTTACTTATCACCATTTGATACACGAGGAAAGTTTTTCTTAAACATTGCCTTAAAAAATATTTTGTAAGAATAAGTGTTAAACTTTTTAATTGGTTGCGAAAAATGGCGGAAAACTAAGGCATAATTGACGAAATTAAAGAAGAGCAAATTAGTTCTCACATTGAAGAAAGTATTTAAGTTTACATGAGGATTGAACCGTACCAGAGGTTGTCGTGTAGCCGCAGCTCAGTATATGGTGCCCTGGAAAGGCGGATGGTGTCCCGAGAATAGTGATGTACTTTTTTTTTTAAAGTTCCTACTAAATCTTTTTAAATGTTTTCTTTTATGTGTTACAGTAGCACGTGTGATGTGGCTACTTGTACGCGAGTGTACGGCGTGTGCCTTGCCGAACGTACTGCCGGGTCCAGCTGTAGCATGGCCTGGTTTCGGTAGACGCGTATACGCGGGCACCGTCTCTGAGCGCGCGTATGCCGTACATGGCGGTGCCTCGGAAGTCGTACACTGTGTGCGCTGAAGTCGTGTACTCTGGTCACGATGATGACAACCCCGACGATGCCTGTGAACCCTCAGGTGCTCCTGCTGCTCCCATTGACCCTTGGAGTGCGTGGTACGGTGCAGTGTCTCGCTGGCGCTGGTGAGATGCGACGACTCGTTGGTGCGAGTGCGGCACGCCCTGTGCTGTTGTTTTGGCCACGTGAGCTTGCTTCATGGCAGCTAACTGTGGTGTGTGCTGGTTTGTTTTAATAGCCACGTGCGCTTGCCTTATGCCTGCCGCAGAGGCGAGCAGGGAGCGATGTGTTTACGTCTGCTATGTGAGCAATCGCAGCGGTGTGCTGATGAATATTGGTGAGTCGTACCCAATTTATTACGATTCTGGTGCCGAATGAGAGAGCCTCACCAAAGATTGTGTTGCGCCAAAGTTTAGTAGCAAAAGTGTAAATAATATTGTAAATTTAACCGAAATTGGTCATGTTAGTGTGCATAGTACCCTACAAATACCCCCATGATCATGTGATGAAGATCTCCGATCACCAAGTTACTTGAGAATTAGATGTCATTGTTGATGACAGCGGTAGTGAGATCAAATATCATAAAGAATCGCTTGTATACTCATACTCCAAAAACTTTAGACCGCACCTCACAAGTAACATATGGCGATGGGTCTGTAGGGAATCGTTGGTGCGATTTCTGTCTGTGTTGGTGCACAGAATGCTTCACGTGTTGTAGCACATATTGCGCTAGAGTTTCAAGAATCGTTGGTGCGATTCTTGTCTCTGTTGGAGCACAGCGCCCCTCATGGGTAGTAGCAAATTTGGCGGCAAATATGTAGAGAACCGTTGGTGCGACTCTGGCCTGTGTTGGTGCGCGGAGCCCCTAACGTGTTGTAGCATGTTTGGCGGCGGATATGTGGAGAGTCGTTGGTGCGATTCCAGCATATCTGACGGCAGATATGTAAAGATTCGTTGGTGTGATTCTGGCTTGTGTTGGTGCACAGTGCCCCTCAAGTGTTGTAGCATGTTTGGCGGCGGATATGTGGAGAATCGTTGGTGCGATTCTGGCATATGTGACGGCAGATGTGTAAAAAATCGTTGGTGCGATTCTGGCCTGTGTTGGTGCACAGATTTCAATGAAAGTTTCACGAACTGAGTATTCATTGCTTTTGAAATATGGTAAAGAGTAACGAAATTGTTAGAATTACTGTGTTGTAACTTGTTGATCGGACCTTTCACAATAAATCATGTTGTGCAGAAAGCACTGTGTAAGAAGCCTTAATAACAGGGCGTTGTCAATTATAAATGTTGTCTATTGTACTTACACTTAGAAGAAGTAAAGTACCATTTGGAATCGACCATGTTTCGATTGGTAGGATAGCCGAGCTAGATTAATCTATAAGCATATTTCTGTCCACAGGCACTACCGAGGACAGGTGCTGGTAAGGGATGGCCGTGTCATGGATTGATGGCGCCATAGCGCAACAAGCAGCACTATCTAACAAATAGTTTTGCGAACTAAGAATATGTACCTGCTCGTGTCAGGACGGTCGTGGTTGGTGACTAATAGTGTTTGTTACAGGAATGCATGAAAATACACGCCCAAGGACGGTCGTATGTCAGGACGGCCGTGTCGGAGCGTCTATAAAATACCCGGTTGGATCGACGTAGAATGGAGGGTATATCGAGAAACCCCCTCTTGTGTCTGTAGTATAAAGTTCACTGTAGGTGCCGTGCGCGGGAGATTCCGCCTAGGTCATTCAACGAGTGTGGTCATTCTACTAGTGCTAAGATAGTGTCGTGGTTGTAATTCTTCTAGTGCAGGCAAGGAGGATTGGTGTTGCGGAGTGGCTGTGTTACATTGAGATAAGTAGTGTTGCTGTTGGTTTACATATTTTGGTGTTATCATGTAATTACGTACCTCACGTTACACTGGTATGTGACTGTGGCGGAGACGTATTACGGTGTGGTCGAACTGTAATTTCACTATACTGGATGTATAGTACGTTACGTTGTCTTATTACCGATAATGATTAATTGCGTAAGCACGAGAGCAAGTTGAACATCCGCTCTCACACTTTTATTATTTTTAACAGTTAACGCTATCCTGATGTATTTCCAAGATCATAATTGGGATCCTCTGTCGTAATTCCGTAATCAGAAGTGGGATCTCCTGTTGTAATTTCTCCGACATATATAATAACGGTGGTAGAGCCACGCAGCAGTTTTACTGTTGCACGTATGAGCTGGCTCGAGCCGGATTAGTACCACGACCTCACTGAATACCGGCGTGAAGTGGAAGCTCTGCTTCCGCGTTTCGTCTGGTGAGTGCAGGTGACCGGAGGCCCAATTCGCCCCCCCCCCCCACCTCATCAACATGGTAGCGGAATTACATCATAAACTACCCCAGGAGGGTCACAGTACCCTTGGAGAATCCCTCGCTGAGCATACACATGCTATTCCACTCCTGAGCGGAATAACTATATATAGGATGCTCAGGTTGCCTCACGTATTTCGGGGGGAGGGGGGGGGGCAAAATTCCGCTCAACACAATAACTGCTCGGGGCAAACTGAGCAATAAGACCAAGGCGACCCCTGCCACGCTATCCGTGAATTTCTGCAACATCAGAGGACTTCACTCGAACCTAAACGCCGTCCACTACCATCTCGAGACGGCGAAGCCAGCCTTGCTCTTTCTGACCGAGACGCAGGTGTCCTCTCCGTCTGATACTTCGTATCTCTCCTACCTGGGGTACAAATTGGAGCACCCCTTTGTGGCTCGGGCTGGAGTTTGCGTGTATGTCAGAGAGGACATCTGTTCTCGACGCCTCGGCACTCTTGAAGGTTCGGTCCTGTCCATCCTTTGGCTACGCGTAAACAGCGTCGACCATCCGCGCATCTACGTGTGCCTCTATAGATCCCATAGCGGTAATGCCGAAACAGCCCGACTCATCGACTACGTCCAAATGTCTACAGATTCCTTGCTACAACAGGTCCCATCCGCAGAGATCGTGATCCTTGGCGATTTTAACGCCCACCACGCCGAATGGCTCAGTTCACATTTAACCGACCATGCGGGGAGATCTGTTTATGACTTTGCCTTGGCATATGGTCTGACTCAACTGGTTACATCGCCTACGCGGATTCCAGATGTTGAGGATCATACATCTTCCCTGTTGGACCTTCTGCTGACCTCTCATCCGGACGGATATCAGGTTTCCGTCGATGCCCCTCTTGGCTCTTCGGACCATTGTCTGATCCGGAGTGTGGTGCCACTCACGCTCCCCTAGCGGTTGCGTTCTGCAGGTTGCCGCCGTGTTTGGCATTACAGGTCGGCGGATAGGGACGGAATGCGGTCTTTCTTTGCTTGCTACCCATGAGGGTGGGTTTGCTTCTCGCTGGATGATCCCAGCGCTGTTGCTGACTCTGTCACTGATGTGGTGCTACAGGGAATGGAACTATTTATTCCATCATCTGTGGTACCCATCGAAGGCAGATCTCAGCCTTGGTTTGGTCGCTCCTGTAAGACTGCATTACGCAGTAAGCAGGAGTGTTATCAAGCCTGGGCTGCGGCTTCGACGACTCAGGATGTAAACACCAACATACTTAAAAAGAAGTATAACTTCGCCTCCAGGTCCTTCAAAAGAGTTAAGCAAAGTCAGAGCACATAGGCAGAATTGACGAGAAACTAGTTCGCCTTCCGTTGGGAACCCGTGCATTCTGGTCTCTTGCCAAGGCTGTCCAAGGGAATTTCTGTAAGCCATCACTACCATCTCTGCACAGGGAAGACGACTCACTGGCCCACGACGCAAAAGAGAAAGCCGACCTTTTAGGCTCCCTTTTTGCGTCCAACTCGACGGTTGATGACGGGGGGAACACACAGCCGACCATCCCGCGGTGTGAGTGCTCCATGCCGGATTTGCGGTTCCCACAGCGCTCGGTTTGCAGAGCACTCCTCTCTCTTGACATCCACAAGTCGAGTGGGCCTGACGGAATCCCCCCAATTGTGCTGAGGACGTGTGCTCTGGAGTTGGCACCGGTTCTAACGCCTTTTCCGGTACTCCTTATCCCTAGACGTAGTCCCAAAATCATGGAAGACAGCTTTTGCCCTAAAAAAGGCGACCGCTCAGACCCGTCCAACTACAGGCCTATCGCCATCACCGCCGTTTTCTGCAAAATAATGGAATCCGTTATAAACTGCCACCTCATGCGGTACCTTGAGGATCACCAACTGATTAGTGACTGCCAGTACGGTTTTCGTCGGGGTCGATCAACTGGTGATCTTCTGCTCTACTTAACTCATAGATAGGTGGAGGCATTAGAGTCCAAGTGGGAGGCATTGGCCGTTAGTTTGGACAAGGCCTTCGATCAGGTTTGGCACAAAGCGCTTCTTTCGAAGCTCCCTTCCTATGGGCTTCCCGCGAAATTATGCAATTGGATCACCAGCTTTCTTGCAGATCAGAGCATCAAGGTCGTTGTAGACGGTGCATGCTCCGACTACAAGCCTATTAACGCTGGTGTTCCACAAGGCTGCGTTCTATCACCAACGCTGTTTCTTCTGCATATCAATGATATGTTGCAAACCGGTAGCATTCATTGCTATGCGGATGACAGCACTGGTGATGCTCTATACACCGGCCGTGCCAATATTTCTCGGGAAAACGTCACCGAGTACCGGAACAAACTTGTGTCGGAAGTCGAGTCTTTGCTGGACATAGTCTCAGATTGGGGGCGACTAATTCTAGTCCAGTTTAATCCTCAGAAGACACAAGTTTTCGCGTTTACCGCTAAAAAGAACCCCTTTGTCGTATCTCCTCAGTTTCAAGGTACTCCCCTTGTTGCCTCAGCCAGTATCGGAATCCTCAGCGTCGACATATCGAGTGACGTGCAGTTTCGTGGTCACTTGGAAGAGAAGGCCAAATTGGCCTCTAAAAAGCTTGGCGTGCTCAGCAGAGCGGGACAGTATTTCATGCCGGCTCAACGCCTGCAACTTTACAAGGCGCAGGTTCGGCCTCACATGGAATACTGTTCCCATCTCTGGGCTGGGGCTCCCCAGTGCCAGCTCCTTCCACTTGACCGCATCTAGCGCAGAGCGGCTTGAATCGTCGACGACCGAGTCCTTTCCGATCGGCTCGACTCATTGGGGCTGCGAAGAGATGTTGCATCTCTTTACATTTTCTTTCGCATTTACCACGGGGAGTGCTCTGAGGAATTGTTCGGATTAATCCCAGCCGCCAAATTTCACGAACGCACATCGCGGCAGAACTCCCGATACCATCCACACCATCTGGATGATTAGCGGTTCACCACTGCGCGATTTAGAAGATGTTTTCTTCCTCGCACAACTTCCTTGTGGAATAGTTTACCACCAGCGATTTTTTCGGACCGATACGACTTAGGGACCTTCAAGAAAAGAGCCTACTCCTTTTTAAAAGGCCGGCAACGCGTCTGCAATTCCTCTGGTGTTGCGGTATATACAAACCAACAGCAAGATAGCCCATCACGATGCGACATAGGCCGGCTTCACTTCATCATCACCTTCTTTGCTAGTACTAAAATAATTACTACGACGGACAGAATGACGACAACAATTGAGACTCGATAGTTTAAACGCTTATTAGTAATCTACCCTCACTCTTAACAAAATTTATATAATCATTCGTCGCCGTGTGTGGACTTTGGAGTCAAGCGGACGGTTGCTATTCAAACTCATTCGTTTGCATCGGGTCATCGCGAGTCATCTTTAATAATTTACACTTACGACCTATTTATTTAACCGAAAATTTTATCAAATTCAAAAACAAAAACATTGAAGCAGATATTATCGGAGATGCACATTTTCACAAAGGACAACATAAACCAAAAAGGATCGTTAGTGAGTCCGTTACAATTATTTCCTTTATTTACTATCACCTTAATTTCTTACATATTTACATATATCATTTATTATATTCACTAACATATTTTTTTCATTTACCAACTTAGTCGAGACTGAGTCAGGCTTTGCCTTATCCATATACATATTATATATACGATAATAACTTCTCCATATTTTCAAATTAAGCCTCATTAACATTCAGCCCCTACTCTACAATACTCCTTGCGCTGCCGGCCATACTTCGCTACTGCCCTCTTAGATGACACAATCTTTCAGGACAACAGGTTGTTACCAACCGATCGGGGGCTTATCAATAGACATACCAACAAAATTCTCCAATCACCAGTTTCTACCTACAGCGAAAGGGAACGGACGCATGCTCCCGACACTATCAAAGCGGGAAAAGGTTGCGATTACAGTTAGTATTTTGACATCAACAAGGATGGCCAAAAAGTCGTGGATCAAACGCAACTAGGGGCTAGATGCTGTCATCAGCTGCAAGAAATTGATCTACGGGAGGTCCTTTAGGTCAACCCCTGCAGAGTTATAATTTATTTTGTGTTTTTATGAGAAAATTGACTTTTTCTACTTTTTTCGAAAAAATCTACATTCTCTATCTTTTTTATAATTTTCACTAGATTTGTACTGATGAGTCCTTGCGTTAGACATACTATTTATGGTTGTTATTGGATGTGTTGAAGAAAATATTAAGTTTCACGATTTTTTTTCTCAAATCATAACTTTTTATTTACTTCCGACCCCACTGTGGAAAATAAATACTCTATCGAAAAGTGACCCTGTATTACAAGTTTTGGCGCATTCAATAGGGATTCTGAAAAGGTATTACACATGGCCATGAGTGGTTCTAATATCTTTCTAGGACGAAAAAACAAAACAACGATTGTGAAATAATTGTTTTAATAAAACAAAACATTTTACAACAAATGCTCAAAATTCGTACCTCTGACCATAATACATAATCTGCACCGTCTCATAAAATTTCTACGTAACGTACGGAATGCACCTATATTGTCATTAACTTGTACCCTGGCAAATTCGAGCTTTTGTCGTAGTTCTTGTTCGCTACTGTTCCTCTCCTTGATTAAGTATTTCTTTAAAATAACCCCAAAGAAAAAAATTTAATGGATTTAAATCGGGCGACCGGGGTGGCCACGCAATAGGTCCGCCTCGACCAATCCACCGGTTAGGGAAGAGCTCGTTCAAATGATCTCTAACTGCTCGAGCGTAGTGAGGCGGGGCACCGTCGTGTTGCAGTCACATGAGCCATGAGTGGGTCTAATATCTTTCTAGGACGAAAAAACAAAACAACGATTGTGAAATAATTGTTTTAATAAAACAAAACATTTTACAACAAATGCTCAAAATTCCTACCTCTGACCATAATACATAATCTGCACCATCTCATAAAATTCCTACGTAACCTACGGAATGCACCTATATTGTCAATAACTTGTACCCTGGCAAATTCGAGCTTTTGTCGTAGTTCTTGTTCGCTATTGTTCCTCTCCTTGATAAAGTATTTCTTTAAAATAACCCCAAAGAAAAAAATCTAATGGATTTAAATCGGGCGACCGGGGTGGCCACGTAATAGGTCCGCCTCGACCAATCCACCGGTTAGGGAAGAGCTCGTTCAAATGATCTCTAACTGCTCGAGCGTAGTGAGGCAGGGCACCGTCGTGTTGCAGTCACATTTCTGCTATTCTTGCTTCTGGAACCTCAGCTTCGTTAAGAATTTGGTATAAATTATTGTAAAAAATTTAAATACAGAGCACCATTCAGCCTTGCTGGCATTTCATGCAGCACCAACTGCTGGGCAATTATACCAGCCCACATGTTTATACCCAACAGATGCTGGAATCGATCATTTCTTATGATATGGGGGTTCACTCTGAGGTAAACATGTAGGTTGTGGATATTGAATACTTCCATTCTTCCAAAATTTGACTCATCCGTCCATAATACTGTGGTATCTTAGCATATCTCTTCAAAACCTCACTCTAGGTTCACAGTCACCGGACCGCAAAGCTTGGACCCTTTGGTGGTAGGTGTAATATTTGTATCTTTTAATCATCTGTTGCACCTTGGAATCCCGAGATTACGGGATATTTGGCGTTGACTTATATACCAGGGTCCAATCTTAATTCTCTCAGCACTTCATCTTCATTTTCAAATAGCACTACTAGTCTGCCTGCTCTCGGATCATGCTGACCAGGTAGGAACTCCCTCCATGTACGAATTATGTACGCGCATAAAGACCCTGTAGTTTGGAAAACGATCACGGTTAGGGTAGCGTTGACGATATTCTCTGGCAGCAGCCCGAGCATTGCCATTTTTAATTATTATTTATCTTCCTTTTATTTCTTACATTAACCTTCTTGTAGTCTTAATCATTGTATGATGTCTGATCAAAATTTTATGCCTAATGCTCTTAATATTTAATTTTTGCACAGCATATAAATAAAGAGGTATGCTGAAATAAATAAATTTAAACCAACAGTACAAATCAAACAGTTTATTTAACGTTCTCTAACTAAGTGCTACTATTATTTAAAAAAAAAAACAAGAAAAGAGGAGCTTTACTTTGACAAAATTAAATACTTCCTCGGTGTCATCTTCTTCCTCAGACACTTCTGAAGGACGACCAACCACATTTATACTGTTAAGCACTTTTGTTATATTGTAGTTATTGTAATTGTGGCTATTTTCCCCAAAATGTGTTTCGAGTAATTTACGGACATCAACCAACTTGGCCTCTTAAACTGGATCACCAATTAGGACTGCATTTGAGTTGAATGTTACGAAGCTTTGACTTGTTCACCCCCATATCAGAGTAATAAAAGATTTCATCCCTGATTTTTACTTGGTTTCTTCCAGTAGTGATGATAAACCTTTTGTATTTGGGAATCTGAAAGTGCAAACTTTCAGTCGACTTCGAAATATTTATACATTGGGGTTTGTAATCGAGAATGGGTACTTCTGTCCCTAGACGTTAGACAGTTGGATGTTCTTCAAGATATCAATATACTCCTGAGACTTAAGGGTTGTTTCCTCCTTCCTTATTAGCATGTCTGTTAGGGCAACTTGAGAAAAGTAATAAAAGATTTCACCCCTGATTTTTACTTGGTTTCTTCCAGTAGTGATGATAAACCTTTTGTATTTGGGAATCTGAAAGTGCAAACTTTCAGTCGACTTCAAAATATTTACACACTGGGGTTTGTAATCGAGAATGGGTACTTCTGTCCCTAGACGTTAGACAGTTGGATGTTCTTCAAGATATCAATGTACTCCTGAGACTTAAGGGTTGTTTCCTCCTTCCTTATTAGCATGTCTGTTAGGGCAACTTGAGAAATGAGTGTCCAGTTATTGTGAAAATTATTTTCACGTGTTTTATTGCATTTCTGGACGAATACGGCCAATGCATGATAACTCCTATATATCCGTATAGATATAACATTAGTTAAATCCAGATTATTCAAACAATAAATAACAGCTGAACAAATCTCGTTACAGCCTTTATGGGCTGTTTCTTCAGTCCAGGTGTACGCAAAAACGTTATTTTTGTAAAGAGGATTACGTGAAGAACCTCTTACAATATTGCAATTATAAAAATACAACTGTCGAGAATAGTAAGTGGATGGATCGGGTATCTTTAGTAATGGTAAATGTTTTTTGGCAATCAAAAGAAAGGAGATCTCATGGTCTTCTTCTTTTTGAAAAAGTTTAAAAAAGGTTTCGCGTGAAGCTTGTGAATGCGAAATTCTGTCATAAGTTTAACTTTTATCGATGTGTTATTTTCTACCTTTATTCTCTCAGTTAACTGTAGATACGTCGAACATATCATGTCTTGTCTAAGATTGCCAAATTCAATATTGAATTTTGTAACAAAAATATTGCGAAATAAACTGAAACTGCAAACCCCAGAATTACATGAATCAGTACATTTTCCATTTTTTTTTTAATACTTAGCCCTGAGTTTGGGTATTGACGCTCTCTATCTTTTTCGCGTGCATGGTTTTCCAAAGGTTGCAAGGTCTTAATGTACTTAACGACGGCCTCTCTAAGAGAGCGTACTTCGAATAAATTTTCATTACCACCACGATTTTCGACTGCCATAGTACCAGTTTGAAAATGACGACGTATAACACCCTCAACTCTGCCTTTCTTTAAAAATAAAATACAAGAACAATATACTAGGAGGCAAGTGTTATCATTTATTAGTAAGTTCTTTGACCCTTTAGGTCTAATAGGCCCATTGTTTGTATTAGCAAAAAATATATTACAAAGATAATTTGCAATTGCAATAGGATGCTGAGCTCCCTGATTAATTACAAAATGAGTGGAAATGTTTGCTCAAAGTTTACTAATATGTCAAGTAAAAAAATTAAAAGACATTAATTTATTAGGTACTAGAAGGGTTGAATTAAATGAGTTTGCCGATGCCTCTAACAGGGCATACGATTGTTGCTTATACCTAAAGAGTTATTCATAGTGATTGTACTGTATCAATGAACTTGTTATGTTCAAAATCTCGGATGTGTCCTATCAATAAAGAGCTAAGCACACTCAGACTTGAGTTAAATAATGCCTTATTATTAACCATAATGGCCAAAGGACTTCGTAATAAGCCTTCGCCTTCGTAAGGGTTTTAAGTTAAAATTTGATATCAATGTGTACTTATATTTAGATTCAAAAATTGTGCTAGCAGGGCTTGGCATAGAACCAATAAAACTACAGCCATATGTGGCCAACAAAATAAAAAGAATTAAAGAATTTACTGTTGATTATCCTTGGTTTTATGTCAAAACAACTGTATATCTCAAGGAATTCAGACTCGTCTTTTACAAGGTTACATGCTATGTTGGCGTAGACCACAATTCATGAATAGGTACGAATTCGAACAAAATTCTATTACATTGGAGATACCTCATCGTTTATCTGAATTAAATCTAAAATTATAAAAATATGTAATTTAGCTACTACTAAAAAATTAAATTTATATGAAAAATATTCTGATATTGATAAAATGAAAAAAATATTAGCATATGTTTTTAGAATTCTCAATAATTGCAAACTTAAAAGGGGCAGATAGAAAATAAGAATGTTTTTCACCTATTGAGCTTGAAAATGCAATGAATATTATAATAAAATATGATCAGAATCAAGGTTACGCAAAGAGAATTGCGTCTTTGAGATCTAATAAGCCAGTTAAGGGTAGTTTAAGCCCTTTTAATCCATTTCTGGATAGTAATGGCATGTTGCGTGTGGGAGGCAGATTACAAAATGCAACACTGCACTTATAATACAAAAAATCCTATTATACTTGTAAAGAAACCTAGAATTACTCATCTAGTAATAGCTAAAGAACACAAAACACTATTACATGCAAGTCAGAGATTAATTTTGTAAAGTAAAATATACTTTATTGTACAACAAGGAACATATTACAGTATTTATAAATTTTAAGGGACATTGGTACAACAGGCGGCCTTTTCGCTAAAACAGCGATCTCTTCCAGGCAACCTTAGGGCAGAGGATACTATTTTTAAAAGATAGCGGAAGGGGTGTACAGAATATAATATAGAAAGATAAGAAAGAAGAAAGAAAAAGTGAATGACGACAGGTAGTAATTTAAGGGGAAAGGTAATAAAGTTTTAATTTATTTTTAAATATAGGAAGAGATTTAGAATCGGTCTTTCAAATAAGAAGGAGTGGTCGGATTGAACAGAATGCAGTAAAGAAGATGAAGAATGTGAGTATTCCTGCGAAGGCGAATCGGTAACCATTTGAGCTTATGGCGGAATTCGGATATGTGGTCATACTTTCGTAACCCAAATATAAACCTTATGCAATAATTTTGAAGCCGCTCAAATTTATTAAGTTGCTCGACTGTTAGGTCAAGATAACAAGTGTCCGCGTAGTCAAGAATCGGTAAAAGAAGAGATTGAGCCAGCGCAACTTTAGTAGGAATGGGGAGAACATTGCGTAGTCTTCGAAGTGAACCAACTGCGGCAAACATTCTTCTACTTATTTCACTCACTTGCGGTCCCCAAGACAAAGTCTGATCGAACATAATACCTAAATTCCTAACTTTGTCACTGTATGGGATAAGTGTTCCTTCATATATAACTGGCGAGAGCAGCGACAAAGTTAACCGAGAGATTAATTTTGAACTCCCAATAATAATGGCTTGAGTCTTCAATGGATTAACTTTAAGCCCAAATGAATTACACCAATGAGAAATACGAATAAGATCTTCATTAATTAATCTAATTGTATTAGGGAGATCCGTCTGCGTATAGGTGGTAAAGAGAAGTTATGTGAGAACAGATCGAATTGATGAAAATAGAGAACAATAGAGGAGACAACACGCCACCTTGTGGGACGCCAGCTTTAACAGCAGACTTATCAGAAAACGTGTCTTGAATTTGTACACGTTGCCGGCGCCCATGCAAGTAACTATGAAACCAACCAATTACTTCAGGAGATATGTTAAGAGAACTTAGTACAGCGAGTAAAACATCAAAGTCTACAGTATTGAAGGCATTACTAAAGTCAAGCAATGTCAATACTGTAACCTGTTGATTATCCATGCCCAGGCGAATATCATCAGTGATTCTAACCAAAGCCGTAGTCGTACTATGACCGGGACGGAAACCAGATTGGAATGAATTCAAAAGGTTATGATTGGACAGGAATTTGCTCAGCTGTAGGTATATTAGGCGCTCGAGTACTTTAGAGAGAAAGGAAAGGATGGATATAGGACGGTAATCCTCATATGTCGGATTAGATTTTTAGGGAGTGGAGTTACTAGGCTGTCTTTCCAGGATGAAGGAAAAACACTAGTGTCAAGGGAACGATTTAAAATAAGTGTAAGGATAGGAGCTAAAAGATCGAGTAATGGGATAATTATCTTACGACTAATGCTGTCAAAACCAACTGCGTCGGAAGTAATGGCTAATATATTCTTCTTAACATCACTGACAGTAACTTGGTTAAAGTTAAAGTATTTTGTGTACATTAAATCAAAAATTCTGGCTTGTAAATGGTACTAGAAAAATAAAACATGTACTTCATAAATGTATAATATGTTTTAAGGCTTAGTACGAAGAATCAAACTCAATTAATGGGTTCTTTACCTTGTGGGATTTAAGATCGGCTAAGCTGTTTAAGTCCGCTCGCAGTTGTGATGCTATTGCGGTCTGTACGTGTGTAGGGAGACGACTCATCCAGATGGTCTTTAGGAACTCGTCCGGTACCTCACTCCCTGCTAGATGACGCAAGTGTCTTAAGAACTGATAGGGGCGGCGATCGCCTAGTTCCTCGTGTGTCAATAATTGTTTGACTTTCCTCTCTCTTGAAATGGATAACCTTTTAATAAGCTCACTTTTTAGGTGTTCATATTTTCCTGTAGCTGGAGGTGACACAATTATATCTTTTACTTCTGCTGCGTAACGGTGATAAAGTTGAGATATGAGGTAATAAAATATTGTTTTGTCATCAGATATACCGGATAACGAAAAGTGTCCTTCCACTTGTGCGAACCAAATGGCTGGTTCCTCCGCCTAAAAAGGAGGTATGCGAACTCCGACACGAAAAGTGTCGGTTGAAGCCGTGCCACTAGCTCCGCCACGCCATCTTGTGATGTTGGTTTCGACATGATAACACTTTTTAAGTCTACTGCACTTTTTTAACTGGTTTTATATTCAAACGCGGGTCACCAGTGTGGGATTTTAGAGTGTCAATAAAAATCACCACATATAATGCACAAAACGTTTATTGTCTACAAGTACACAGAATATTTAAGAAGGCAGATAGTGTATACAGTGAAAACACAGGAAAGACAGTCTAACAAAAACAATAGAATTTACACAACTCGAAATGCACCTCGCGACTACTATAATTATATCAACGAACACGATAGCCCGGACAAGCGCGAGAGTGGCGTGCGTTCTACGTCGGAAGTAGGGTTGATGAGGAAGTGGTTATGAGGAAGAGGATGCGGATGAGGAACTATTAAAAATACGTATTTAGGAAGAGGATGAGGATATGAGGATGAGGATGAGGAAGAGGATGCGGAAGAGGAATATAGAACCTGTGATTTGGAATTGAAATTTTAAATAAAAGAAAGATTGCGAATGGGCCCTTTAATATTTAGAAAGAAAAAAGACAATTTAATAGTCAAAATTCACAATAGGGAGGTTGAATTTAACGAAAATTAACTTTGAAGCCGTTTCTCCAGATAGACGGTTTCGTAATTCTTCGTAAACTAATCCAGCGCCACTGAAAAGGCGCTCACTGGGGAGGGGACACTTGATGGAGGGGCTGAAAGATACTGGCCCACAGCTCTGAAAGTTCAAAATATTTGGGGTTCATTTTCCACCACAAAAGACTGTCTTCTTGAAGAGCTATTCTCTTCTCTTTAATATAATTAATTATTAGTGACTTCAGGATAAAAAATCTGTCGATGGGTGCGATTGGACTTTCTTCATCGTCACTATTAGAAGCTGAGGCCAGCATCTCAGATAACATTGATTGTAAAAATCTGCCTGTAGAAAAGTTAGCTCCAGAACTCGTTGATGGTAGGCTCTCGGTATCGGTATGATGAAAGTGTTGATTGTGTTGAATAACATCATGTTCGAATGACTGTATTTGTGGTTGTGCTTGTGCGCCATGGCCTTCTTGATCTTGACATAAAGAAATCAGTTCGGACTCAATACTTTCTTTAGTGAATTCATTAAAAAACTTAGTTTTATATTTTGGATCTAAATAAGTAGCGATTGTGTAGATCTTATTATTATGAAGTTCACCAAAGCGATTGGTAATTTCTTCTATCAATTTTTGAATAATATTCCCGCAAGTTTGGTCAGTATTATTTATATTCTGTCTCAATAGATTCTGCAATGTGCAGATCAAGACATGGATTAGAGGGATCACGGATGAAGGCTTCGGAACCACTCATGGTCTTGGTGGCCTCTTCAAATGGCTTAAGGATTGTTGCACAGCTCTCAAGTTGTAGCCAATCGTTTGGAGTAAACTGCGGCAAATTTGTATGTTGTGAGGTATAAAGTACTATGGCATCCTTTATTTCAATTAGACGTTGAATCATATTAAACATACTATTCCATCTTGTAGGACAGTCTTGAATAACTGAAAGCAGAGGCAGACCCAGACGTTCTTGAAAACCTTTTAATTCGCTTTGGGCAATTATTGAGTGGTTAAAATGTGTCGCGATTTGCTTACATTTTGCCAACAAGGACGAAATATATTCACCAATCGCCAAGGCCGCACGTATGCACAATTGCAATTGATGTATATTGCAATCAATGTCGTTAATCTGTGACACGCGGGCCGCTCTTTTCATGTTAGAACCACCATCGCGAACCATGATATGTATTTTTTGACGGGGAATCTTCCATTCCTCTCGTATTTCATCCAACTTTTGTGCTATCACATCGCCCGTATGTCGTTCCTCGAGTGGGACACATTTAAGAAATAAAGATACTCTTTGAAAGTCATTGTTGATACCATGAATTGTAAAACTCAGCAACGAAACTCCTGCTCCTGGTTCAGTCCATATATCAGCGGTGAAAGATAAGTATTGCAAATCTTTAATTAAGTTTTTGACCTTGTTCCTTAATTTAGGATAAATATAATTACACAAATGAGATGTGTAACTTTGACGTCCTCTTAAATTATATTTTGGCTGAACAGCATGAATCAACCGTCTAAAGCCAATTCCTTCAACAAAATTAAATGGTAAATCTTGAAAAGCTAACATTTCGCAAATTAAATTATCCAGTTCGCAACTTTTTTCGTGAGATGTATCCCAATACTGATGTCTTTGTAATGCCTCCTGTAAAGTTACTTGTCTCTTAGCCTGTTGAAGAGGAGTCTCTTCCGACAATTTGCGTTTATCAACCGCGGCTTTTTTTAATGCTGTATTCTTTTGTTCATACTCGGCATATTCTACTTCATGGCGTGACTTGAGATAACTTCTTAATCCCGAAGTCCCGCGCCCTTTCCTTGAATATGTTTGGTCACATATTTTACATCTAACAGTATCAGCGTCCACTTCACTAAAATACGTCCATATAGCACTAAATTTTGGCCTCATCTCATAAACTTTTTCACTAACAATAAACCTAATTACGACTTACGTAGTTCTAGTTACGTACGAGTGTACGACCACTCAAAAACTAGGCTAAGTGGCTACAGTGGGATGGGTACGCGTACGTACACTACAGTACTACACACATACAGTGAAAGACACAATAGCGTGCTGTGTTATGTTTCTAAAACACGTTCAAGCCTGATCGTGAAAGTACCTAATGCAGCGAGCAAAAGACAGAGATTACTTTTATTTACATTGAATACGTTAACAACACTTCCTCACAAATTCCTCTTAATTAATGAGGATGTGGAAGAGGAAGAGGAATATTTTATGCCTGATTTTGAGGATCTGGAAGAGGATGAGGAATCGCTAAAAATGAGGAACTTCCGCATTATGAGGATGAGGAAGAGGAATCCTCATCAACCCTAGTCGGAAGCAGCTGCGGACTGGCGGGGCGGAACCCGCTCACGTGCAAGTCGATTGAGGCGTGGCCGCTTGACCTAGATACAGTCGTGCCATATGTTTGACGAGTAGCTGTACGCTCTCTCGCTGCGGCGCGTTGAAGTTCCTGGTTCGATATGCCTCCACAAACTTTTCAAAGAATAACTGCTGGAAGAGCATTTGCTACAGTAGGAATATATATATATATATATATATATATATATATATATATATATATATATATATATTGCTAAAGAAAACACTGCTTCTAAATCATACACACCTACTCTCATATTCTTATCTACTTTTTTCTCAACCCTAATATAACCCTTCTCTTCTATATGTTTTAAGTGTTTTTCTTCCATTTTTTTTTTAGATTTTCATTAGTATTATACTAAGAATTACATACATCACTTTGATCCTTTTTTGGTTGAAAAATTGACAGATTAAATATATTCGTAAATATTTTATAGTAAGTTATATTTGTACCTGGTGGTTTATTCGCTATTTCTTGGCTTACTTTAAAATAATTATATAAATATTTAATAGTTTTGTTACCTTCTATAAATTCTTTCTAATAAATAGTAATGAGATTCAACCTTGGGGATAGAGTTAATGTGCTTCATGATCAGCTCGTATTTCGGAATCAATTTTCTTATGCTGTTGATGTGTTTCTCTCAAATCATTAAATGAAAAATCATTTTTATTAATTCTATTTTGTACAGTAAATATCATGCAATTTGAGATATCCTATATAAAAATTATTTTACTGAAACTAATTTTTACGGATTTTATCGCGTATATTTAACTTTTTAATGCCCGACGTTTATTATTCAAAAACTGAAGGTAGCCGGGCTAACTATGACATCGGGACGTCAAACACATTTTTGAGCCATACATGTTTTGGATAGCTTAGAAAATATACGTGAGGTAAGTTACTATTTAGTTTTTAATATTTTTAATTGATTTTAAATTCATGGGTAGTAATTTTATATCTGGCTTTCAGAATTTGATAGAAGACTCAAACCCAATTACTAATCCATTTTACTATGCTCAAGATAGGCAAGGCTGGTACGATGAAGTGGCGACAAAGACGTGCGAGCAGAGCCGTCGCCAAAAATCGGAGGAAAAAATAAAAAAGAAAAAAAAAGAAAAATACATCATTTATCATGCGAAAAGAAACGGGCGATGTGCGTCATTTAATAAAAATTATAATACATGATTTAGATGGTCGTAATATCAATGAAATAAATACTGAATCTGGAAATGCAGCTGTGAACGTGCAATATCTAGTGACAAGTGCATATGATGACATCATGGATGAGACAGAAGATTTAGTTTGTAAAGTGGTAAAAAAACTAAGCAAATCTAGTATTTAAGTTTGAAATCAATTAATAAAATTTATGTTAATAAAATGTCTATAAACAAATGATTAATTTTTTCGACATGTATAACTCTGTTGTAAAAGTTAAGTGTATTTAAATCTATTGTTTTTATCTAATATTTAGTATTTAAGGATCTAATGGGATGATAAATAAAACAAAATATGATTATGATAATACAGTATTTTTATTTCAACTTACATATAAAGGTTTTTTATATTTTAGCTAGAGTTATAATTACGATATACTAGTTACAATATAGAACATATTTGCAGTAAAGAATATTCAAAATAAAGTAATTTGTTTTCATTTGCATATTATGTTCATGTTTATTATTTTTTTATAAATTACTATTACTTTATTTCATCATTTAATTCTACATTATTTCATATTTCATCATTAGTTAAAATATAATGCTATTTAAAATAAATTGCTATAATGTCCCCAAGGCAAAGTTTTATACATATCTTCACATATTTGTCTCTTATCATCATTGCCACTAAGAATGAGCTTATTTATTTTTTGCGTATTAAGTATATGATTCTTAGATCGTATTACGTACATAGTGTCTCTATGGGTTTTCTTAGAATTTAAAACATCTCTATACTTTTCAATAGTTAATTTTTTGTAATATACTTTTTCACACCTTTTGCTTTTTTAATTGCGGACTTTAAAGTATTAACGCAGTATAATTTTGCTTTCAAGCCTATAAACTCTGTTATAATATCACCACCTAATTCATCTTTAAAATTCCCTGGTATTTGTTTATTTGCTTTTTGGAATATGGTATATATTATTTACAAGAAAATTACTTGTATCAAAGTACTTAATCTTTCATATCTTTATAGAAGTCTTCAGTGTAAATTAAATACAAAAGACTATCTGTATCAGTGTAACAAAGTTTGATATTATTATCTTTGTATATTTTCTTCATTACAGAATAATGAAAATTATATAAATGACTTTTTGCAAGTTCCAAAATAGTAAAGCCCACATATATTGGGCGATCCAAGATCACTTTTGTCGGTCGGAGTTGAATGGCTACGAGGCTATCAGAAATAATTGTAAAATTTTTGAAATTAGGTGCATTAACATATTTTTCGGCGCCACAGACTTTATTTGTGTTATTAAAATTATCTTTCCATACATTTACTAGCTTAACATCGACTTGTTTTCTTTTGTTCTCTATAGTTTTTCCAAAAATTGAATTGTTTTGTTTTTTAAAAAAGTCTCTTTCAAAATCAGATGTAGCATTTTGTCTTAAAGATGTATTTAGGGAAATATATGGCTCTAAAAATGATTTTTGATTGAAAGCTAAAATCCTATGAATCTTCAATAAAACAAATCCTTGTTTCTTAGGCATTCTTGTAAATGACGGTAATGGATAACATATTTATATTTATCATAGAGATTCGCAACCAATTTCTTATTACTAATGTTTGATGATATTGGAACTGTTAACTTTTCTGCTGCAAACGGTAATTCAGAATGTTCATCATGAATATTGCGTGGATATTGCATGTCAACTTCGAGTATATAACCTTCATTACTATTAGAACTAATAGAGTTAATATCAAAATTTCTTAATTCTTTTTGTTTTATAAACCGAAAATTTTTATAAGGCAGCTGCATCATAGCATAACCATACAAATTTACACAATCTAAATAAACTAAGAAAGAATTTGGATCTTCATCATTAAAATTTGGTACGTATTTGTTATTAGCCTTTGCATACCTTAACGAGCATTGAGATAGCCCTCCTCTTATACCATTTTCTAAAAATTGATAAATTTGTATATCAGTAATTAAATCCAACTCAATACTTGTCAACAATAGCATAGCATCCCAACTTAGTGAAAGTGATGAAACATAATGACAAGGATCGAGACCATAATAATTCAAACTCATGGATCTAAATTTCTCAAAAACGTTGCAAAGTAGTAAGACATCGCATTTCAGATATAAATCGGTATATTGACCTAAGTTTTTAATACCAAAATTTTGCCACACAGTTAAAGCATGATTATAATCTTCACTTGTTATAGATTCTGATGTTAATTTATTGTAAAATTTTGATTGCTCTGGTAACTGAGTTTCTTTATACTTTTCCCAAGAATCTACATATTCATAGCAATATACACCCTTCCTAAGACATAATCGGAATAAATTTTCATCTGGAAAGAATGTTCGCAAATGTTTGAAGTCTTTAGGATTTAGAGTTTGTGCTAAATGATCTAAACTTGAACTCAGGAAATTAAAGGAGTCTATAAATTTTAATTCCGCTGACTTCTGCATATCGATTGGAAAAAACTTTGTAAAAGAAATGAATTTCTCTTTGTTTTTTGGAATTAAATTTATACGACCGCATACACTTGCAAGTTCTTTTATAAATAAATGGAAATCATATCCAGAAAGATTATGAAATATAATAGGAATTAAATTACATTTTCTATTGTTTAAATTACATGAATTATGAGCTGGACCTCTGTATTTACCTGTGATATGGTCATGATCATATACTTTGTAATCAGAAGAACAAAACTTTTTTTTACAAATATAACACACTTCTGCACTATTAAAAGAGCTCTGCTCTTTACTATTAAGCGGATTCATGTCTTTGGAAATATTTAAAATTTTATATAATCTTTCTATATCCTTATCCTCTCGTCTGTGAGGTGGCAGAATTCAGCCAAGAAAAAAAAGCCGCGTCTGTGGACTGGCTGAATTCTGCCATTACTACACGGTCGTATTTCGCGGCAAAACTCGTATGTTTGTTTATCTTTCCCAGTGCAATAAGACCGTGAGTCTGTTTATTATGAACTTGACTCTATGATATACGTTAATACTAGCAATGTCTAAAGAAGAAAAAAAAAGAATCTTGTCATTGAAGTTCTAGTGATTTTGTGCTTTGAGATCGAACATTGCTTGATAATTTTGCTTTTAAAACTGTGAATTACAAGTTATATTATGGAAAATACAATGGATTGGTAAGTCATCTTTAATTATTTATCTACTTTTCGAGGCTTGTTGCCAATTTTCAATGAAGATTTTATAATTGAATTTGACTCTGCCCTAGGAATGACCGCCGTAATACTGCTCGTTTTTACATTCTTAGTGACTAAATTGCTTCTAATGTCACTATATTGTGTTCAATATGTTGTGAAACTAATATTTGAGCTAAATACATAGTTATTTTGGTGGAAAAAAATGAGAAATCGTTATAAAAGTATGAACCGGTCGTTTCGTGGCTGAAATCTGCCATATCCACAGACTAGGTTTGACATTTGTTTTGGTAACGATGCAGAATATGGATATGCCTTTAACAGAGATGGGAAAATAATTTATTAGAAGAATTTAAAAATTCAAAATGCAAATTCTTGGTTAATATTTTAATTTGAAGTAAAAATACATCATACATTTGAATTAAAGTATTTAAATACAAAATTCAAAATACGTATTTAAGTAGCTATTTTAAATAGAATTTCTTATGACTATTTTTTATAGATCAGTCATTAATTATTTTATTTAAAATTTAGAAAAACAGAACCAGTTTGACCATTTTGAATATTACAAAGACTAATTTGAAATACAAAATAAAAATAGGTAATTTGTATTTGCATTTTAAATACATGTATTTCAAATTATTAACTTCTCTGGTACTTTGATCTCCTTTTTTGAACGGGACTGGAACATTCACGGGGCATATATTTTCTGAAATAAATTGCAGACATTTAATCGTTTTTTTTTGACCTAAAGATGGCATTCTGATCTTGGTAGCTACTGTTCTCTCGCGGCACCGCTCTGTATGGGTTTGTATGCTGGCCTTTCTGTTATAAACTGCATGAGTCGCTCGCCGAGATCGGAATTCCACCTAGATTAAGTGCTTTTTATTTAAAAAAATGTTCTTTTGTTTGCTTGGCATATTTTGTTTTTCTTTTGCATGTTGGTATTGTCGTTGATACAGTCAGGGGACTGTCAGTGGCATGGTTCATAAACGCGATGGCACTCCTTCTCGAAGTAGTGCACGCACACGTGGTGGTGTTCGCACACGTGGTGGCGTGCGCACACGTGGTGGCGTACGCACACGTGGTGGCGTATGCACACGTGGAGTTGCTACTGGAGTCGGAAAGGGCATGTCAAGACCTTCCGTCTCAGAAACGTAATCATCGCTTTTTTACTTACGTTCTAAGATCTTCTATACTAATCAAATCATTTATTACCTATATTTTTTGACTATACTAATTATAGGTAATTATTACTATTTTAGCCTATTTAGCGCGATGATAGAAGATGTACTGCAAGGGCATGGGTTGGAGCGTCCTTTACACGCTAAAAGAAAGCGCTTTTTGCCCCCAACATCAGTGTATGTATTTTTTATTGTTATGTTTCTTAAATGGACGATAGATAATTGTATTTTGAAATAATTTTTAGTACATTTGGAATTGACTAAATGTATTTTAATGTTTTAGCTTCAAAATAAATTCATCGTTGTTGGAGTTAAGCCATGGACATCCAAATTCTGTTGAGGTGAATGATGATGGGCCATCGTCGCCACAAATGTAAGCCATTATTATTATTAATATGTTTTAAAGATTTCTAATCTTTGTTCCTTTTTCTTATCCAAATTGATAATTCAGACATGGTTCTGATACGGTGCCTGCCACATCAACGGCACCATCTCCAGCGCCGTTTGAAATGGTCTCACCAGTGGTCTCGCCAGCACCCGCTTTGGTGGTCCCTGTGGTCGAGTCACCAACACCTGCTGCATCAGAGTTCTTGGAGGCCCCTTCACCGGCGATGTAAGTATAATACGTTTTTATGTTGTGGGATTTTTCTGTGGTATTATGGTATGAATGTGTTTTTTTTAGGTACGTAGAATGTGGTGGAAGCGGGACATTCACGCCCCGGACAGTAGGAAGGAGCTTCCACGGAAGTGAGACATCCACGCCAAGGGCGCCAGGAGTGAGCAGGGGTTGCAAACGTTCTTCGTAAGTATATTTAATGAAATATTAAATTTACGCAAAAATATTGTTGTTATGTACACTTTTTATTGACATTAATAATTTTGTTACAGAATTTATAGCCGACTTCTACGGGATGATGAAATTTCGGAGTACCTTCAGTATGGTTCGTTAATTTATTTCATTTACATCTACCCAAACAGCTTGCCAACTTAACTTTCTATCCTTCATTTTCTTATTTTTTTTAATAGGAAGTAAAGAAGAAGAAAGCGACGAAGAGGATGGCCAGGAAGAGGGCTCTCCCCCTCTGCTTTTCCCGAGATCATTTAGAATGTTTCTCGATGACAATGAACAAGTGCGAAATGCATCGGCGGAGCTCAATTTTGCATGGCCTCCTTCACCTGCAGCACCCATACCAATAAGACCACCGCATGTGGAACAGCCAGCAGGCTCAGCACCTGCCCCTTCAATTATACCGCATGTGGAGCAACGAGCAGGCCTAGCCCTGCCCCTGTACTACCACGGCATGTGAAGCAGCTAGCGGGCCAAGTACCAGCCTTTGTAATACAAACACATAAGGAGCTGCTTGTGCCCTGCAACAAGTTTGATTTTCAGTGGAGAGCGTTCCCGCAGCCTCAAATTGAACCAGAGCGGAGGAGAGAAACGTTTTGTGCAGTTAATTGTGGACCCACTGCTCAATATACCAGTCCATATGAAGCATTCGTTGCAATTTGGGACCAGGAGATTATGAAGAAAATCGTTGTTGGAGACGAACTACTACGCTCAACAGTTGGCGGTGATCATGATGCAAACAGGGACTTTGCACCCCAACAGCCGCATCACAAAATGGCACGATACAACTATGGATGAATTGTACGTATTTTTCGCCATAATTCAAGCGACCGGAATTGTAGTGAAAACACGTATAGAGGAGTATTGGAATTGTAATCAAGACATTTTCAGTACTCCAGAATTCACCGCAGCGATGTATTTTGATCGCTTTATACTGTTGAGCAGGTGTCTCCATTTTAATAACAATGATACATGCAATCTCATGTTAATGACCCGTGCGCAGGCCAAACTTTTTAAGATACAGTCCATTATAGACAATTTAAATTTCAAATTCTCCCAATTATATAGTCTAGACCAAAATATTGCAATCGATGAAAGCTTAACAATGTGGAAGGGCTGGTTAGAAATAAATCAATTTATTAAAAATAAATCGGCGGCAGTGGGGATTAAAACATGTGAAGTGTGCGAGTCCAAGTCGGGCTATTTGTGGCGCTTCGAAGTTCACGCAGGACCCGAAAAGCCCAACCCACAGGACGATACTCCAGTTTCTGGTGTTGTTCCATCCATTGTGCTCAGACTTTTAACCGGTCTTGAGCACAAAGGCCACTGCATATGGATAGACAACTTTTACAACTCACCTGCCCTCGTGCGAGAGTTGAAGTGTCGTGCGTTCGACTGCGTGGGGACGTTACGTACAAATCGTCAGTGTGTTCCCGTCGAACTAACGACACTTACGAAGCAAAATATGGCTGTCGATCAGGTGAGTGGCTGCACTTCAGGGGATGTAGATCTTGTGGTATGGCGGGATAAGAATCGCGTGGCACTTATTTCGACATACCATGGACTAGCAACCATGAAGTGCGGCGATACACTAAAACCCACAGTAATCCATGATTACAATATTTGCATGGGTGGTGTCGATCGTAAAGATCAGATGTTAGCTATGTTCCCCCTTGAAAGAAAACGAACGAAAGTACGAGTATGGTACAAAAAGTTATTTAGGCGGCTATTAAATGTAAGTATCTTAAATGCTTACATAATTCACAAGTTCCAACAATCAATGAATCACCGAAGTTTTCGTAAAACTTTGGTGGTTCAGTTATTGTCGAATCACACTACGTCACAACCTAGGCCTTCGGCTCATATTACACACATCGGAACAGACATCAATACACAAGGTTTCGTGCACTATCCACAACAGTACGTTGTGACTAAGAAAGCTAATAAGGGTAACCGCTATCGTCGCAATTGCGCCGAGTGCGGAAAGCGTGTCACAACGTACTGCAAAGGGTGCAATAAGCCGCTTTGCGTTTTCTCGTGTTTCGAGCCTCACCATACCAAACTTTACAGGATCACTGCACAGTGACACTTATTTCAGACATAGCATTTAAGGTCAATATTTAATAACCGTCTAAATACTCCTCAGTTTCAAGGCACTACCCTTGTTGTCTCAGCCAGCATCGGAATCTTCGGCGTCGAGATATCGAGTGACGTGCAGTTTTGTGGTTACTTGGAAGAGGAAGCCAAATTGGCCTCTAAAAAGCTTGGCGTGCTCAGCAGAGCGGGACAGTTTTTCATGCCGGCACACCGTCTGCAACTTTACAAAGCGCAGGTTCGGCCTCACATGGAATATTGTTCACATCTCTGGGCTGAGGCTCCCCAGTTCCAACTCCTTCCACTTGACCGAATCCAGCGCAGAGCGGCTCGAGCTGTCGATGACAGAGTCCTTTTCCATCGGCTCGATTCACTGGCGCTGCGAAGAGATATTGCAGCTATTTGCGTATTTTATCGCATCTACCACGGGGAGTACTCTGCGGAATTGTTCGGACTAATTCCAGTCACTCAATTTCACCATCACACATCGCGATAAAAGTTGTAATATATGGATGGCCTATACCATCTGGGTGATTGGCGGTCCACCACTGTGCTATTTAGAAGAAGTTTTCTCCCTCGCACAACTTCCTTGTGGAATCGATTACCACCAGCGAATTTTCCGGACCGATATGACTTAGAGACCTTCAAGAAAAGAGCCTACTCCTTTTTAACCCTATAGTTGGCAAGAATATTTTTAGTAAATATTCGTTGTTCTTGCTATATATATATTGGATCTTGGAGTTGTCAAAAACATATAGAAAATATAAAAAAAAATCCAACATATATAATTTTGGAAATATAGCATGTGTATTTAAATGCACATTGCTAGCTTTGTCGAGTTTAGGCTATCATAAAAGCGTGTGTCTTTAAATGCACATTGCTAGCTTTGTCGAGTTTAGGCTATCATAAAAGCGTGTGTCTTTAAATGCACATTGCTAGCTTTGTCGAGTTTAGGCTATCATAAAAGCGTGTGTCTTTAAATGCACATTGCTAGCTTTGTCGAGTTTACGCCATCAAAAAAGCGTGTGCATTAAAATATACTTTGCCATGTGCAGGGTTAAATGAAACATGCTTTATTTTTATCCAATCAATGTTTTATTAATATGAAGTATTTTATAAAAAACTATCTGTTTTGCTTATATTGCCCATATAATTATCATAATCATTTAAGAGATCAAAAATAAGTAAAAAACATCAACAAATTCAACTTTTACCTTTAGATCAAGTCAAATCTATATTATCTTTGTTGTTAAACAATTATCACAAACTAAAGTTACAACTATTTATCTATTAAGTATCGTATGTTTATTTATAAAGAAAAAATGCTACTAAAATAAGAGATCAACCATCAGTATTAAAGATATCAACAATCGTAACCTTTAAATCAAGGCATCACATGGTAAATAATGCTAAACAATCATCACAAATTAAAAAAATATAATATTTTATATAAATTAAGGACTTATAAAAAAATGTTGTTAAAATTAGGTTTAGTAAAAAAATTAGGCTGACTTAGTATGATAATCAAAAAAACAATTACGACCCTCTACTAAACAAAGACGTACATTACATTTCACACATATGAATTTAGTCTGACTTTTTATGCATTTCTTGCATCTGCCTTTACTTGCAAAAGATGGCATGTGCCCAATTTGGTCCAATCGGCCATAGTCAGATATTTGTGGTGTGACAAAATGCGCACCTCTAGAAGTATTAGCAATCTCCTTTGTTCTTTGAAATGTGTTGAGATCATTACTTATGGCACATCGAAAAACTTTGAGTTTCATATGCTTTTTACCTTTGTTTTCACGACGATAGATGAGCCATGCATTATTAACACATATGTCAAGAAGCTGTGAGCATAAAGGAATATACCAACGATGTGCTCGCATTTCAGTCCGATAAAGTGCAACAAGCATATCTGCAAGATCCACACCTCCCATATTATTGTTATATTCTTTAATTATGTTGGGACATGTAACAGGGTTTCTGCTTTTTGTTTTTTTGCAATATCGCCACACTTGTTGCACTGGTTGGGAGTGAGTGTACGTACTTGCCGCAGTGACACATTTAGTGTCAAACCATTTAATTACCGCTATTTTGCATTCATTAGAAATGACCTGGGCAAAAGATCCACGGCCTCTTTTCTTTAAGTTTTTATCAGTCGGCAGTTTAGCTGCAGCCCCTCGAAGTCTATTTTGCCTTATAGTCCCTAAAGCAAAGATGCCATATTCATTTCTCAAATGCTTCAGTAACTCCAGAGAAGTGAAAAAATTGTCGAAGTACAGCACTGAACAAGCTTGTTGTTTGATTGTCTTGGATAAAGCTTATACAACTTTTGCGCCTAAACCCATGCCATTTTCATCTTCCGTAAAATCATGATAACGAAAAGTATCCTCTCCACCGTATGCCAAAAAGTCATAAATAATACCGGATACTCCTGCGCGAACGAATACTTTAAAACCCCATTTACGGGGTTTATTTTTAATGTATTGTTTACGTGAACCAGCTCGTGTACCTTTATAAGGCATCATCATTTCGTCAATGCTGAAACGATTTTCCTCTTCAATTTTGAGACAATTACGGCGTATACTTTCTAAAAGATTTCTAACTTTAAAGTACCTGTCTCCATCATCTTGTAAATTATTAGCAAAGTGTAAATATCTTCGGATCTGTTGAAACCGTTTTAATGGCATTATGTTAGCAATTTTATTGTAACGCAGCGTTTTACACCAATAATCTGTGTAAGCAGGCATGTTTACTACACCCATCAATAAATGTATCGCAATGAAATCCCTTATTTCATCCGTTGTGACATTAAGTGGTGTGCTTTTTGTTTGCATGTGATACAAATTAGTTTGCTGGACAATCAATTCTATAAGGTCATCGTCAAAGAACATCCGAAAGTACTCTAACGGTGACCTAGATTGCAGTGATGGCGGGAACATTCTAACTTCAATATCTGCTTTACCTTTAAACGATTTCGTACAAGTCCATTTCGTATCTATTCGCTTTACGCTTTCAAGTGCCTTTTTGACAACAACTGTAGTTTTTTTCTTCGATCGAGTGCCACCAAATGGAGATGCAATGTTAAAATCATTTCGACCAGCTAATGGTGAAATTTGCGAAACGTTGAAAGCTGGTATAGATGAAATGTTTGTAGCCAGTGGACTTTGGTGTTTGATTTGCTGGTTTTGGCTATCTGAAGCAGTTGGAACTGAAACTGAAGCTAGTATAGACGGTGAATCTGGACCAAGATAAGATGGGGTCGATACTTGATGACATGAATTAATATTCGAGTCAATCACTGACGAGCTTACAGTTGTTATGAAAACTGTATCTTCACCACTATCTGAAAGTAAATGAAGATTTTCAAATGAAGATCCTAGTGATGGTGGTTCTGAACTTAAATCAGAACCCTCAACGATCTTGTTTTCCACAATTTTGCGTGCATAATAAACTTCATCTTCAGAAGAATCACTGTTCTCGATGTCGGAACCAGCACCAGACTTAGGCACTAACGCCAAAATTCTGGCGGTTCTTGCAGAAGACTACAACAAAAAGAATATTATTAAATAACCAACCAAAATAAATAATTAATTTCATTGTTATCCATAATAATATATTAAAAAATAATTGCCTCCAAACTGGCAATGTATCCACAAATGCACACACCCAAATTCAAGAAGTCTGTTGTTAAGTTGGCAATGTGCATTTAAAGGTACATGCAGAATGACACGAAAATTAGACTAAGAAAACTAAATTTAATTAACAAAATTTATAGTTCACTCGAAAAAATGTGTTATTAGGTACTATTTCTAGCAAGTTGTTTTTCATTTTTATAGTTAAATGATACGATTCCAAACGATTTTTACCTTGTATGTCGTAGACGCCCGCGCACGCTCTGCCATCTTGTGACCTACTGTGCGTCCTGGTGTTGCCACTGCTCATCAATATTTTTTGCCGTAAGATATGGGTATTACACTACGCGAATGTAAACAAAATAAATGAAAAATATTCTTGATTTTTGCCTAGGATTTTTTACAAAATAGTGTGCATTTAAATGCACATCGTCAAGTATAGGGTTAATAGGCCGGCAACGCATTTGCAATTCCCCTGGTGTTGCAATTGTTCATGGGCGGCAGTAGTCACTTACGATCAGGTGGGCCGCTTGCTCGTTTGCCCCCTCTCGTAATAAAAAAGTAAATGCTGCTATTTCAAGTGGAATTAATAAATAAATATGTCCCCAGACAAACACACCAACTGTAATATGGTCCCAAAGTAAGCAGGGTTTGTGTTATGGATAACCATACAGCAAACTAGGGGGAACCCAGAATAAACACTATATTCAACACACAAATGGATATATATACTTGGGACCTTCGGCGTATGAGGCAGGACCACCAAACACTACGCTACTCTGCCGTAAGAGCAGTAGAACAACGGGAATAATTTACTTATTACTATATTTGCTATTACTCATTTTACTCAGTTTTATTACAAATACAAAGAAAAAACTAAAAAAAAAATTGGAATTATCTTGAAATTAAGATGTTCACCTATTGATAATATCAGAAATACTTTGTTTGAAACAAATCAATCTTAGTCTTATCCACATTAGTCTTGACACATTTTGTATGTTTTTGTACTGTTTTTTTATTGTTTTTGTTAGCATTGATTTTATGAAATTTCTTTGAAACCCTGCAAAGTTTTTAATTCAGATTAAAGTTAGTTAAATATATATCTTGAAAATATAACAGTTTGTCCAAACACACATTTTAATTATTCAGAAATTAATTTATTGTAACCACTAATTTGTAAGTAAAAAAAATGGACCCTTTTTTGTGTAACTCTTATTCTACGTCCAGTGATCGTACTCATGGATCACTTGTGATTTTGTTTACCTTTGAAGCTCAAGTTACTGTACAAATCTTCTTCAATACTCATAGTGTTTATTTACATAAATATACGTTAAAATGTGGAGGTCACTTTTGTATAGCCTGAGAGTAATTGGTTTAGAATTAAAGTTTTGAACATTATTTTGCTGAAAAAATTTGTATGTAGAGCCTTGGGTTTATGTAATAGATCTGTTAAAATATGTACTGTTGATGTAATTAAATGCTTATTATAATCAAACATTTGTTTATATTTTATTTTTTACATAGATATAAATATGAATTTATGTGCCCCAACTTAGATGTAGTATAACAGATTTATTATAATATTGGAGTTGATATGATTTAAAGAAATAGGAACAGAAACTAATTCTGAGTAATGGATAAGAAAATAAAACCTTAATTTAAAATAGAACTGGAGAAATTACGGTTTTTATAAACTTAAAAAATAACCCGATTCGGTGATGTGGCGAATTCAGCGACACAGACATGAGAATTTTCAATTTAAGTTTCTCACATCTGAGTGGATATAAATTGAATTTACAAATTTTTTTGAGCAATTAGGCCCTCAATAAGAAACAAAGTCATTCAATTCGGGATTGGATTCACAGCATATATAATAAGCAAAACAAGTAGCTTCATGAATCTGAACATTTTGTACATGTTGACTTTTATTTTTGTCATAATATTCTCTAAGTAAACTTTCAAAGTCACCATAAATAACAATTGGAATTCTTTGAGAGCTTTCTGGATTAGAAAATCGTAGCTTTGAATTCGTTTCTAGAAGGATAGCTTGCATGCGAGCACAATCATGTGACTCTAACTTTGTCTCAGAATAAAAGTAAAGAAAACATTCATCACATAAATGAACTTTACATTTGTGTTTCGTATGTTGTTTATGTACGAGCTTTTCAAAATGTTTGATTAAAACAATATGAGTCTTGTTTGTTTATTCAAAAGCAATAAGTTTATATGCATTAACTTTCTTTGTGATGTTTTGTACAAAGGTCCTGTTACTGTATTATTTTTTTCTAATCCATATTTAATGACACTTATGTTTGTATTCTGTTTTTCAAAGCGTTTTATATCTTCAAATGTCGGTGGAAAAGACATACCGGACACATTTAAAACTTTCGAATGGTGTGGGTAAGATGTAACTCGATTTGGATTACATTTCGCTGGATACATTTGTGCTGTGATACACCAAAGGAAGCAGTGACTGTCTGTATTATGAATATTAAGACATGACTTTGTTCTGACAATACTTTTTGGTAATGAAATAAAATGACCAGCTCTTAGCGGATTATATTTAGCTATATTTAGTTTTAAATGGTTAATTGACTTAATTGTCCACCCAGATTCAGATAATTCAAACTCCATGCATTTGCTGATTAAATTCTTCGAGTATTCTTCAAAAAGAAACTTTAAATCAGTACTTTGTAATATAGGCGTATATTTAGTATTGAAGCTTTTTAATGATATTTCATCATTCTTTGGAAGCTTGTACAACACAAATAATTCACACAAATAATTGATTGATTTGTGCGTGGTTAGTAATGTTTTAATTATATTGCAAACAGTGCTAGAAATACTAGATAAGAATAACTCTGGCATAATTATGTCACTTGAATCTGGATTTACTCTATAACTTGCAATCCTATTCTTGAAAGTAGTAGCTATTAACTGAACATTATCAAACTCAGTTCTAAGTAAACAATTAATTTTATGTATATTACTCTTCGTATATGATGAATGATTTGATGTATACAGTCCTGGCAGAATTTCATTTTCAATCATATATCTATTATTGACGTTTAGTGTAATACTGCTCAAAACTTGTATATAAATATATATTTCAATCTATTTATATTTGTTTTTTTTATAGGATAGGGTGACAAACGAGCACACAGTCCACCTGATGGTAAGTGGCTACTGTGACTCATAGACATCTACATTTATCATCAATAAAGACTCAAGATGCAGATGCGTTGCCACCCGTGAGGACTAAGATGGTATGCCTCTGCCAGTAATAAGGGTCTCAGGTTCTCTACACTCACCATACGAAACACAGCAGCGTTAAGCTGTTATTTTACGCTGGTTTTCTGTGAGAGCGTGGTCCTTCCCCGGTCGAGCAGACCCATTCGTGCTACAACTATACTACTAATATAGCCGCAGCATGGCTCTACCACGTGTCTTATAGATTTAAATTCTAATTAACAACTCTAACTTATAATTACTTTGTCTAGATTTTAGGTATTTCAAAATTTAAGTTTCAATCCAGCTTTTTGTTCTTTTAGATTCAGATTTTAGTTTTTAATTTTTTCGTTGCTGTAAGGAGAGATACAGTTTTAAAAATAATATGGTATATCGCACAGTAACATAATAAATGATTCACTAATTTAAATTATAAATATTTTATCGAGGAATTTCAAAAAATCTAAATTTCAATATCTGGCTTTTTGTTAGTTTTTCGTTGCTGCAACGAAAAATATATGCAATTTTTTGAAAATAATTACTTCATTCAGGTATTTTAAAATTAAACTTTCAATATCTGGCTTTTTGTTTTTAGATTCAAATTTTGGTTCTTAGTTTTTCGTTGCCACAAGGAAAAATAAATATAACTTTTGAAAATAATTCCTTCATTCAGGTTATTGACGTTTAGTGTAATACTACTGAAAACTTGTATATAAATATGTATTTAAATCTTTATTTATATTTGTCTTATAGATTTAAATTTTAATAATTACTTTGTCTAGATTTTTGGTATTTCAAAATTTAAGTTTCAATTCAGCTTTTTGTTCTTTTAGATTCAGATTTTAGTTTTTTATTTTTCGCTGCTGTAAGGAGAGATACAGTTTTGAAAATAATATGTCATATCGCACAGTAATATAATAAATGATTCACAAATTTAAATTATAATTACTTTATCGAGGTATTTCAAAAAATCTAACTTTCAATATCTGGCTTTTTGTTTTAGATTCAAATTTTTAGTTTTTAGTTTTTCGTTGCTGCAAGGAAAAATAAATGCAATTTTTGAAAATAATTAGTTCATTCAGGTATTTTAAAATTAAACTTTCAATATCTGGCTTTTTGTTTTCAGATTCAGATTTTAATTCTTATTTTTTCTTTGCTGTAAGGAAAAGACATAAGTTAGGAAAATAATGTACTACAAGTCAATAACGTTTAATATTAAGCTATTATGAGCGCAATTACATTATTATAGGTACCTAAACAAGGTTAGAAATCATTAACAGGGTATAAAAGTTAGTAGCAGCGTACTCATCCTTTGCCGCTGCTACTAACTTTGTCACAGCTTTCCACGTAAGGCTGTTGTCTTCTACAGCAGACTTCAGAGTGACGAGCGAACGCTTCCACCGATCGAAAATTAAGCTACATAACCGGTCTTCTGGATATAGCTCCTTGACGGTATTTTAATTTTTATAAATATTCGTTTATTCAGCTCCGGCTCCACTTCTACTTTGGTCAAGTCTTTTTAAAGGTTTACGGACGGTAATGTGAAATATTTTTCCAAAAGAGGGCAGATTCTTGGACTCATCATATATAAAGAAAGTGAGAGCACTTTTTCTTCTAGAGAGAATATGCGACCAGAAGGCTTCTTGCTTGTCTGTGTGGATTGTGTACTGGATTTTTGGTAAAATTTTTGCTGCTTTTGTCATTTTGTTCGTCGGTTTTTTAAATAAAATATCTGTAGACATTTTTCTACCACTGGCTATTTTAGATTAAAGGGTTTTGTTTTTCTTTCATGATCTGATCAAGTTCGATTGATAAATTTCAATTTTTCTTCTTGTTGTTTTTAGCTATTTCAATCAGAATAACGGCAGTAAAAAAGACACAATTTTTTTAGTCCCAAACAAAGCATACTGGCACTTATATGCTATGCCATACCGGGTGTGTGTGAAACGCTTCTGAAAACGAAGACAGATGATAGTACTAAGGATACCTTCGATCATGGGTCACAAATAAATTCGATCCCGAAGGAAAAGAAATCATCTTTTCAAAACGTCTTATTAACTTTATTCACGCTCCATCATGTTAGTACAGCTAAATGAAACGATAATTTCATAACAACCGCATAAACATAAAACCAGCAGTGGAACTTAAAATAAAATTAGCTGACAAAAGGGTCAATATTTTCGGAGACGCTGAACTCTTATAGGTCCCGTCACGTAAAAAGAACGCTGACGTTGTACCTGCGCACTGAGCGATTTATCGATCAAATTTGTGGTAAGAAGGGGGCGCGACGGGAGAATGCTGGCCAGTATTACTGTGCGCGCACGCTATTGGTTCCTTATAATTCCTGCGCTTTGTTGGCTCCCAAAATACAGTCGCACACACAGCTTTCTTTGCACGACGCGCGATGGTTTTAAAAAGGAAGGAAAGAAAAATTATTTATATCTATTGTTTTATGACTGAACTAGTGAACGAAAAGGTAAATATGGTGGGAGAAGGTCAATAGGGAAAATTGTGTAGTAAAGTTAAAATATTGAGGAAGACTACCGAAAAAATTACCATGTGGTCCACCTGATGACGGAAACATTTTATCATTCGCATTGATGATGATGTATCTGATGACGGAAGTTCAAGCAAAGATGAAAGTAATGATGAAGTAGAATCCAGTAACACCAACAAACCATCGACATCTGGCTTCCATGTGACCCAAGACGATATAATGGACGGCGTGTCACCCTTAGTTTAAGTTTTCTTGTTACAAACTACTTTATATTTTACGACAGAAATAAAAAATAATGCTCAAGTAAACATTATCCATTTTTAATTCCAATCTCTTCCAAAGTTCTAAGTAGCTATTAAAGTACCTATTATGATTCTATAATAAAACAATTAATTACTATTATATTATAAAACAATAGCCTAGTACCATGTCGTACTGTAGAACGCGAATGTACCCATGCGCAGACACACCCTTCACAGTCGCTCAGCGTTTTTTTTTACTTGACGGGACCTGTATTTAGCTCGGTGGGAAACTATGCCTACTCACTCTCCTCTTCCCTTTCACACACGCGCTACCGCCGTCCGGCCGGCTCGCGTCGCCTCGCGCTGTAGAATTTACACATGTCAGCTTTGCCAACATGCGGGGAATTCCCAAAATTGTGGGGAATTTAAAATTGGTTGGGGATTTTATGGGAATTGGTATTATGCGGGGAAAATACGGGGATTTTGAAAATCGATTGTCAGGGACAAGTCAGAAGCTTTTTTCATGAAATCTAAATAATTATCTTGACATTTTGTTAGGTTACTTATAAATATCGAATGCCTCCCTTTTTTACTTATTTTCATTGGACCACATTTAATTTTCGGATTTATTTCGGCAACTTTTGTATATCATTTAATGCTTTTCATTTCTTTATTTTTTAATTTTAAAGAAAAAAATGTTAGTTAAAAAAAAATCTTATAAGATTAGTTAAAAATTGATTCATTACATAAAAAAAAATTGAAAGGAGACAGTTTCTTTGTGTATGGAGAATGGGCCCACCACAAATTTTAGGGAAACTTAATGAAATGCATGTCGATTTATTTATTATAATTTATAGATTACAATATTAATATTAGTTTTACCGTATCTAACGGGTATACTGAGAAATTAGCAAATAAAATATGTATCTTGCTATAACCTAAAAACAAACTAAAAGCGATCGTCTATTAGTTTTCAACGGTGCTATAAGTTAAAATAGTGCACTATTCAATAAATAATAGTATAAAACAAAGTTTTAGTTACAATTGGCATTTATAGGTACTTTAAGATTGATGGAAAATCGTTATAGTAGTTCCGGCAAAATAATATAGTGCCTGTCTGTGGACAAAGGTGGTATGGATACTATTTTTTACATGTATTGATTGTGAGTATACATCCCAAATACCATTTAAGTAATATGATTAGAGCCAAGATGAGTCAGAGATAATATGTACAGTTATAACAAAGTAGTCTATTAATAGTAGAACAGATAGACAGGCACGGTGTCAATACTTTGTTTGACAATATATTAACTGATTTGTTATCATACCTCAAACACCATGATAGCCAAAATGACTAGGTGATGTCATTTTTATCAGTAATTACACAATGATAAATAGTGATTGTGGTGTCCACTAATTTAAGTATAGAATTTAGTAAAACAACCAACTATCAGTAAGTTGGTACACAGCACAAGACAATGTCCACTTGATACCGATGACAGATCGGCAATGCGAGTGTGGCGCCACCGTTGGTCTGTGTACTACATTTAATTATACATATATCACATCTCTTACTTTTTGTATATTAATTAATTTTATTTCTACAATAAACAAACAGAGCAATGTTTTATACTTTAATCAATTTTCAATCTAAACTTCTTTATCCTGATCAATAACTTTCCATTGACCTTCCACTTTCTTAAGGTGTACGATATTCCTCATGTACTCCTGACCAGTTTCATAATTTTTTATATTTATATCACTTCCTTCAGAGCTAATAACAGTATGGGGAGTTGGGTTAAATTCTTAAACTAATTTATTTTCTTTTATCAAGTTCCTCACGTACACTTTATCTTCTATTTCCAGTTCCCTATCAATAGCTCTTCTTTTCCTGTCTTCATTTAATTTGCTTTTCTCTTCTTTCTTTGTATTGGCCTCTTATTTCTTGATCATCATAACTATTTTCGAGATCTGTTAAAAAAGGTAGTTTGTTTCTGAATTGTCTTCCATAGAACAGCTCGGATGGAGACTTTCCTGTGGAGGGATGAGGAGTACTGTTATACATCTTTAGGTATTTTAAAAAATCATCTTTCCAGTCTGATTTTTCGCACTGACTGATTCGCAGTCGCTTAAGGATATCCCTGTTTTGACTCTCTACTTCACCATTTTGCTGAGGCCAGTAAGGGATCGTATTAAAAAGCGCTATTCCTTGTTCAGTACAGAATGTTTTGAATTCCTGACTACAGAATTGTCTACCATTGTCGGCTATTATACTAGCAGGATTTACGGCTCGTGAAAAAAATTTATATAGAAACACAGCAGCATTAAGCTGCTATTTTACGCTGGTATTCTGTGAGAGCGTGGTCCTTCCCCGGTCGAGCCGACCCATTCGTATTACAACTATACCAGAAATATAGCTGCAGCATGGCTCTACCACGTAAGTAAAATTAAATGACGTGCAGCGATAGGAACATATAATCACATTAAATAAAGAAGATATATACATGCATTACAACGATAGACAGTGCAAAATACATTCACTTTGTCCTATTTTTTTCCATCATATTACTTATCCATAACGGGTTTGACACTTGTTTAGTTTTAACAGTAACTGCAACATAACTCCCAATTAATTGAAGTGGTACGTTGTTAAACTGGCTAACGCGATTCGTTACACTGTTTGGTTATTTTATCAAAATATTTTTCGATAGAAATCATTAGTAAACAGATTTGGTCAACAATACTTGTATTATAATCATAGTTGAGTACTTTGCAAATACTATTTTGATATACAATAAGGATATTAATTTACTTTTGTTGAAATAAGACACGAAATGAAATGCCGTAACCCCTTTCGTTACACTAAATAAATGTCTTTAATGAGATTTAAACAACACATTCCTGGTCAATCGCCGACCAAGATGACACGGTAACGGCACAATAAACAACGAGCTATTTAATTTTGAATAAACAAGTAATATAAATACTCTATATTTCAAAGTATCCATCACTTATTTCTTTTTTTTTCTTTGAAAAAAAAAATAAACGCGCTGTTTTAATATTGTTGCTGACCAATATCCGTGAACTGGTTTAAAATTTCACCGAAAATTTTACTTACTGCGCTTTTACTCATCGCCAATGTGGTGACCACTAATTTATGTATAGGGTTTAGTAAAACAACCAACTATCTGTAAGTAGGTACACAGCACAAGACAACGTCCACTCTTTGTTATCTCTGCCTATATTTTAAATAAATAAGAAATGACATGATTAATTAGCTCTAGTTGATCAAATATAAAATAGTAATTATGGATTTACATTGGACTATGTAAAAGATGTCTGACTTTTTAGTTTTACTGGTTACATGTAGGAGAAAAATAAATAACTTTTTGATCACAAAATGATATTCCTTTCTGCAGAGTTAACAACACAGCAGTCTAAGCATAATAGAAGAATCTGATTCTATCGCAGGATATAGTCAAAAACATCAATGATATAACCATTACACAATTAAAAATGACTTAACTAAGTTAAAATACTTATGAAACTGTATATTTGCTTCTAGTACAAGTATTTACTACTTTTTTTACACATAAATATATGTACCATATATACTATCTATCTACTAAGGCTGTCAATTCAGGATCTATGTCTAGACTACGAAATAAGCCATTACGTATTGTCAAGTTATATAGAGCAACTTGCTGAATACATAATGTATTTGTACCTAAATGCAGTACCTAAATGTTGGTGGCGTGTAAGACACCAACGTTTTCTTGTCTAGCGAAACTTTTGCCACCGTACCTACCACCATACCTACTTCCAAGAGTGACGTGTGGCAGCCTCGCGAGCGCTCTGGAAAAGTTGCCGATTGTTTCGTGTAAGGCGCTCGTTTATATAAAATGGACGTGCATCAGTTCCCGCCAGTGTCATGTCATCTGTGGAGAGGCGGCGGTGCACATGTGCAGCCTGCAGTATCGCGTCGCGGTGTGCGTGGCGCGATATAGTGAAAGGATCCGCCCATTGCACAGTGGTCCAGCCGCTGAACAAAGGCGG
Organism: Parnassius mnemosyne; assembly: GCA_963668995.1. Lineage (NCBI taxonomy): Eukaryota > Metazoa > Arthropoda > Insecta > Lepidoptera > Papilionidae > Parnassius > Parnassius mnemosyne. The sequence continues at coordinate 14,891,083 of CAVLGL010000086.1, forward strand.
TCATAAATATGAAAATTCTTAATTCATGATATTTTATTATTGGAAATTGCTTGAAATCATAGTGGGGTTTATGCTATATTTGTAAAACTAAAATTGAAATCGTTATCATAATCCTAATAGAAATAACAAATAACAAAAGTTATTGAGAGAACAATTTATTTAAAAAATAACGAAGACTTAAAACTAACAGTAAATTAATAACCTTTCGACTGAAATATTATGCTAAATTCGTAATAAATCTAAAACCTCCCTCGATAATAGGCTCTTTATTTTTACGGGGAAGTTTCCGAAGGCTGGTAATCAAGGGGTTCGAACTGAGTAAAAGTCTATTAAGTAAGTCTGTATTTGTAAGTACTCGCGACATTTTTCGAGTGTGACCTCGTCTGAAAGCCTTAATATTTTTATTGTTGGATTCGGCTGCCTCTTCGGAAAATTCCCCGATGGACAATAAGGCGTATTCTGCAACCACAGATCCATGAATGAGAACTTTGTGGACGGAAGCTGGGAGATTGTACCACGGATATTCCTGGACTAACTGTCGTGCGGTTTCCAAAGCATATTCTCTAAATTTATCTGAGTCAATATTATATCCTGATGACAAAGCCTTCAAAATTGTAGAGCAACGGTCGATTAAATCTTTCCTCAAGCCTGTAATTTCAGCCGATACTGCAGAATTTCCGAAAAATTTCCTTGCCGTATTGCCGTCGTTCGATGTCCCACTTCCGCCACTTCGTGGTTTTTCTACTATTAAACCTAATCTATTTCTAAACTGATTTTGTACATAGATTTTCCTTTCTGCTAACAGTTTCTTGTCTTCGTCTGACCTAACCTGCCATTTCTTAAGATCGATCCTGTAAGCGAGATGAACGAAATACTCAAAGAAACGAATATAAGCATGTAACGGAGATAAACCAAACTGATACCAACTTTCTTCTGTCTGTTTTTGCAAACAAACGTCTAGTTTGTTCATGTCTTTGGGAGTTGCCCCACAAAGATAACACTTACATGATGATGATTCGCTTAGGGCACTACATACTTTACCATCCACCATAGTTAATTGTAAAGTGTGCTGAATTTTGAAATCGCGGTTATTTACGGTGAAAGTTGTTGGACACAAATTACTTATTTTTTCTCTGAAGTAGGTCTACTCTTCCCTAGATAATTCAGAGCTCTCTTTTAAAAATTGAAAGCAAATAGGTCTACAGTATCTAGTGGAAGAGGGGCGAGGATTTTTCCACAAAATGATACTACTGTCCGAATCTGAATTAACTACTCGTCTGAAACTGAATCTGAAAAACTCTGTTTATATTCGCTATGACCCGTACTGCCGTCAAATCCCCATTTCCCGATCAAAGTTAAATTATCCGAAGACTCGATTGGCACTCTATACAACACATTTTTTGTGACTCTAGTATTCTAGAACATGTATGATCTAATAAACTTTGCAATACAATTTCGGATGTAGATTCTGAAACTGATATATTTTCCGGGTAGCACTTCGTTTTGGCATTTAAAACACTTTGGTAGGATGGTAAAATATCTCATCGAGATTTACTATTAACAAAGTTCTTAATTAACAAATATTGGTGCTTGGTCAAATTAGCCTCTATAACAAGTGATAAGACCTCGTCCACATTAATATTTAATGTTAAGCTAGTATCAGACATATCAGAGGTTTTTAGCAGTGTGCTCACAGTAGACTCGTCTACTTTAGATAATTCTCCTAATCGCCTACGTCGCGACCGCTTACTAAGATCGCAAAAATATTTTTTAGGACGCCCGCGAGATGGCTGCTGATTCTCTGTGTCCTGAACGCACTGCTTATCACTTCTTGTTAATTCAACACATTCAATTACATTTAACCAATGCGAGTACTTAAGCAAAAATTTTGATTTATTCCTATGTACAGTTTTCCAAAATTTATCAAGGCGTTTACACAAATTAAGTATACGATTATTTAAGGCCTTAATGTCTATATTTTCAACGTCACTGAAGGACGATAGCATGACTTCTAACACGTGTCGTTTGTTTATTTAAAATACCTGGAACTTCGGAATTCCAAATCTCAAAAAAATTCATCCTTGAGAAGGAACACTTGATGACAGTACCTGGATAAAGTTAGAAATTAGATAAGCGTCTTGAAAATCATGCCACGCTCGGCACTACGCAGACGTCGAGGCTTTCTAGCAGGCCTGGCCGCAAGGGGATGCAGATAAATACTCAATATTTTCAAAACAAACAGTTATATCATTATTTTAAAGTAAGTCCGAATGCGTGTAAAAGCGTGTATTTTTTTATAGCTCCATATAAAGTCAACTTAATGGTAAAAAATTACAACAAATTGTATGCAGCGTAGCACGTGAATAGTACAAATAATAAGCAAAAAAATTTTCAAAATATGAAAAAACATAACAAACATACCTTGTTCTTGGATTTCCATTTCACAAAAACAACTCACAAACAACGAATTCCGAGAATTCACTAAAACATCTGATGGATGAGTTACTAATAAAAGCGATTACAACCGTGACGATGTGTTCCCTTCTGAGGTCAAGAAGTAAGTGATAATATAAACAAATAGGTGACTTACTTATATCCTCCGGTAGCTTGTTTATCGGTCTACTGAAATGTGTAAATGGATTTTGGTTTTCTGAATATGACTTTTTTGGAATTATGACCTATGGCGGGACCACTATGCATTGTTGGTTTAGTAGTAAGCTTGAGTTTTATAATTTTCACCGTGTATGTATGTAATGTGACAGCCGTTTACGTATGTAATTATGTTGGTAGTAGGTCTATGCAAGTACCTACATATACCTTAGCAATAAAAAATCAATTTTATATACACGGTTCATAAGAAAATTAAGTAGATGTTTTAATAAAATCACTAAATCAATAAACATAAACATACCTATAAGAAATTTTGAAAACCGATTCTAAACCACTGCATAAATTCCACTGCTACAAAAAACTAGTTAAGCGTGAATCAGCACTTCTTCCCTTCGTGCTTCCGTAGCGATAAGTGGATAAGAAAAATAATCATTTTTAAATAGTTAATTGTTCGAAAATATTAAGAGCGCATAAAGTATCACACTCAGATCTTTAATACTGTGTTATGCTTGTGTAGTATAAATAAAAGTGAGCAGTCAACACACGTTCGTGGATTGTGTTTGTGAGAGTGAAATAGATACACATCTGTGCACTAAGTGCAAATTATACGTATTAGTTATTCTGCCGCCCTGGTACTATTCGACAACTAGCTCACAGTGAAGTAATAATGTATCGTACACTGCCTCGCTCTGACTCGGAGCCTGAGCTATCTAGCGTTCAAAGAAATATTACGTGCAGGATAAAGCGCAAGCGCGATGACGAGCAAACCCATTGTAATAATATGGAGGACTATATGGACGAAATCAAAGACATGTTGTCATCAAATATACTGCAACAAGAAGCAAAATTTAAGTCAATTGATAAGTCCATTAAAGATATAATTTTAAGTAACCACTTAAAAGAAAACAAACTGTCTTCGTTGGAAAACATTTTAAAAGAAATAAAAGATCAAAATGCTGACATTTTTAAGTTACTTGAATGTGAGGAAATGTGAGAAAAAGTGGAGATTTTAGAAGCTGACCGCAAGGCTAGCTTGAACTGCATCAAAGCACTAGAAGACAGGATTGACAGCTTGGAGCGCAAAGCTCGATCGTGCAGTATTGAAATGAGAAATGTTACCCAAAACTAGCCGGAACTCAAGCAAGTTCTCCAGAATATCGTAAGAAAGGTTTGCACGGAGCTCAATGTCTCAATTGAAGATAGAGAGATACGGGATATTTTTAGGCTTAAATCTAAGTCTAAATCGTCTACGCCTAATCCTATAATAGTTGAATTGGCCAACGTCAACAAAAAGAGGAATTTCTTACGTCGATGAAAAAGTATAGGAAGAATAAAAAATCACTTACAACCGAGAATCTAAACATAACAGGTCCCCCGGCGATTATTTACATTTCCGAGAATCTTACTCCGAGAATTAAGCGATTATTTTACATTGCTCGGAATTGCGGTCATGACAATAATTATAAATATGTACATATGGACAAGTCACGGTAATGTCTACATACGCAAAGCAGAATCCAGCCCGGCCATACGAATCAACAGTGAGGTGGACCTTGAGAAACTCAAAACTAAAAACTGACTACGCAATGTACAATACCGTTTTTTTGGCTAGTACTTATTACATTTTTCTGCCGACTTCCAAAAAGGAGACGGTACTCAATTCGAGTGTATGTTTTTTTATGTGTGTTACCCCATAACTTTGTACTGGGCGAACCGATTTCGATGATTCTTTTTTTATATGAAAGCTGATAGTTCTCGTGTGGTCCCATATGAATTTGATCAAGGTCAGACCAATGGTTATTGAGTAATTCTTAAATAACCTATATTGAAGTCGGCTGTACAAAATTTTAAATTTTAAATTATTTAACTTTATATAGTATGTTACAATGTTATTCGTGTGTTTCTCTTATTAATTTCTGTAATTTGCGTACTTTGCTTATACAAATATACCATTACACAACAATATAAACAACTGGCACATAAATATGACTCGTTAATATATTATTGTTTCAATTATTACATATTACTACACTACATTTATCATATTTCCAAAATATTGCTCTATTACCTTTATGTCAAATTTAAATATTATTACTATATTAAATCATACTTTAAGCAGCTTGAATGTTACAATTCTATAATAAAATTCACACATGGCATAAATGTATTAACGCATTTACCTACTAACAACATGTATGCCTATTTATATTTAAGGTTAATCATAACATTATTGTTACTTATAGTTGTTTTGGATTTCTTATAGTTGTTGTCTGTTTTTTATTATGTTACAGTTTTTCAATGAATCGAGTTTTTTATCACTTTGCGTACTTATGGACGAATATTTACGAGATTATTTTAAAATTATTAATGGTAGCTCAGATATCAGTCTTAAGATATTAACAATTGTTTTATCATCCAAATTTACAACTACCCACCTTGTTCCTAAGAATTATGCATTGGAAATTTTAATAATTAAACGTTAATTCAATAAATACTATCGTTATGGACGATATTGAAGGATCGGGCCATATTTCGTGTAACAGAGTGGGTGTTCCAACTGACTTAGATTTATTATCAGTCGGAAAGAATTCCATTACAATTCTAATTGTTAATATACGTAGCATTAATGCTAACTTCGATAGTTTATTTGATATTTTTGTCCAAATTTAACTTTACAATTGATGTGCTCGTGTTAACTGAATGTTGGACAAATAAATATTATATACCACAACACACAACAACAAAATGTTTCAAACTCTTATAATCTTTATAAAAACGATGGCGTGGTTGTCTATGTTCGGAAGGGACTTGAGTCAACAGCCTATGAGCCGTGTCTTGTCAATGCTAATTGTAAAGAAATTGATCTAAAAATACTCTCTCTGTCATTTGCACATATCGTACCCATGTTATAAAAATCCTACGAATTATATCAACTTACTGGATGATATTTTAAATAATTGTCGTAATAAACGTGATATTGTTTTAACTTAATATTAATCTTGATGTTATACCAGATAATATTATTTATTTCAATAAATACTCAACCACTTATTTAAATCTTATGGCTAGGTTCGGACTTAAACAATGTGTAAACAGTCCAACTTGACAAAAATCTTGTTTGGATCATTTCATGGTTAAGTCTTGTGCTAAATGTCAAACCTACGTTTTTGACGAATTCACTGATCATTCTCCTATTTTTTTACATATGAATTTTACCAAAATATGAAGAAAAACACAAATGCTTAACAAAGTAAAAGTTTATCTTGCTGGCGTACAAAAAATATTGGCAATCTTGAGATGATTTATACTCAAATAATAATGTAAATCTAGCCGCACAGATTCTGACATCAAAATTAGAAAAAGCCATTAAGGACAATACAATTACTAGTAAAATATCTAAACTTAAAACACCACTTAAGCCTTGGATTTCTGTAGGAATTGTAAATTCAATTCGAAAGAGAGACAAAATGCACAAAAAATTAAAAAAAGATTTAAATAATGAGCAATTGGTACACATATACCGAAACTATCGAAACACATTAAATAGATTAATAAAACAATTAAAAATATATTATTATAAAGTGTTATTAGAGAAAAATAAAAGAAATATGAAAGAAACTTGGAAAATAATAAAGGAAATATGTAATATGGTAAAAAAGGAAGAATGTTCCACAGATTTACTCAAAAATTGTTTAAATACTACTCACTCTCTTGACAATGTTAATAGGTTTTTCGCAACGGATGGTTATAGTCTTGAAAATGATATCTTATCCAAACTTAACACTACTGACAGTTCCCTTTCTCTATTGGCAAAATGCAAAGATGCACCAAACGGTTCAATGTCCGTCTACCTAACCGATTCAGTGGAAGTTTCAAGCGTTATCTGCAGTATTAAATCAAGTAACTCATCGGGATATGATTGTATTACGTCTAAAATTCTAAAAGATAACATAAAACACATTTCGGAACCATATTATTGCATATTTAGTTAATTTGACATTTGAATATGGTGTTTTCCCCAAAATCTATAAAAATGCAATTGTCTGTCCCACATATAAATCTGGGGATAAATCTTCACCGACTAACTATCGCCCAATTTCACTATTAACTACAATGTCTAAGGTTTTCGAAAAAATATTCAACAAGCGACTTATGAATTATTTAGAAAAGAATGAGTTTTTGGATAAAAACCAATTTGGTTTTCGTGTTAACAGGTCCACAGATGTCGCTGTCCTTCAACTTACTACAAATATTACATGTTATCTTGATAAAAATGAAAAAGTAATAGGAGTATTCCTGGACCTTCAGAAGGCATTCGATACCGTATCTGTTCCAATATTCTTAACACGTTTGGAAAATATGGGAATCAGGGGAAATGCACTTATGTGGTTCCAGGACTACCTTTCGGATAGGAAGCAACGTGTTAGGGTTGATGGCTTATTAAGTAATGAATTCAGCTCCATTTAGGGTGTGCCACAAGACAGTACACTTGGGCCAAACCTTTTTTTAATTTACATAAACGATTTGTATAAAACGAATCTCAAGGGTGCTGATATTCAAATGTTTGCTGATGATACAGTTATACGGTTTCATGGCAAGTCTTGGGAATGTGTACATCGTCTTACTGAAAACGGTCTTCGTACTATTACATCATGGTTAGAAAACAGCTTGCTAACACTCAACATACGTAAAACAAAATATATGTGCTTCAGTAAAACTAATATTAATTTACCCAAATCTTCTAGTTTGCAAACCCAATTCCTATCCTTGCAATCTTGTCGATAATAATACCAATAATAAATCATTTATTTATTTATTTTTACCACTTACAACTATCATCACAGGTGTATTACCTAATACAATAGTGCAGTTACAAACTAAGAAACTAGACAAACATAAATGGGTATATTATGCACAACTTAAAGATATTTTACAATAAGCGGCCTTTGTGAATTCGTTCAGAGTACAGCTGAACAAATCAGTATGTTGTGAGACCACGTTAAGTGCACGAAGCGCGCGCGTCAAAGGCGCGTGCTGTAGCAAGTTGGTGCGCGCTTGCGGCACCAACAAGAGCGGCGGCCGCCGCCGTCTTCCTACGTACTCATTAGGGACACACAGCTCAGCTACTTATCTGTAAAATACCTGGGTTATGTATTTTACCACGGATCACTTTTAGTAAGTAAGTAGTTAATAATATAATTTTAATTTAATTAATTACTTATCATGTACTTGCTTATTAATCGAAAGAGTAAAAGTTATAAAATATCTAGGAATAAGTATTGATGATAAACTCAACTGGAAACAGCACATAACATCTGTAATAGACTCAGGAAATCAGTTTCTCTGTTTAGAGAATTGCGCACTGTTTCAGAACTTCCACTCTTAATACAAATTTATAAAGCACTTGTGGAACGTGTAATTACATACCGTATATGTTCGTGGGGAGCAGCAGCTAAAACACATTTAATAGAACTTGAACGAGCACAAAAATACCTCCTCAAAGTAATATTATACCTTCCATTTAGGCATCCAACTACTGCATTATTCAAAACGGCAAACGTACTTTCTGTGCGCCAATTATATATCTATAATTGTATAAAAAATACCATAAATTTACGGTACCATATCTTCCTTCCACTGGAAAAAGACGAGAACGTTTCACAGTTGAGCGAGTGAGATGTAAGATTGCTCGACAGCATTATCAATTTCAGGCACCAAGACTTTACAATTACTTTAGTGTAAATAATAAAGTGAGAAACCTATCTATGTACCAACTAAAATCCAAAGTTATATTATGGTTGCTTAAGTTGACATACAAAGAGATAGAAAATCTGTTAATAATAACTCTGTTCGGGGTTGTACCGACACTAAGGGCTATTACGCACTGTCGACTAGTCGCCGGCGACTCAGTCCCTCGGCGACCGAAACATGGGAAACAGGGCCCGGAGACCGAGCCGAGCGACAGTATTCCAAGTACATTCGTGCAGAATGGACGTTGAAGAACTTGCAATAGTAGCGGCGCTACTAATTATAAAAAGAAAGACAAATAAAAAAAAAATCAAAAGAGTATTGGGTGCATCCTTTGTTAGAAGAACGGAGGTCAAAGGGAATGTTTAAAATATTTTATGAAGACGTTAGAAAATATCCTCGTAAATTTTTTAATTATGCAAGAATGTCTGTGAGTTCGTTTGATGTCTTATTGTGTCTTCTAAAACCACATATAACTGGCATAGATACAAATATGCGACCATGTATTTCTCCGGAAGAAAAACTTTTTATAACACTAAGGTAAGTGACAATTCAAATAAAATTCATTCCTAACATTTATTTTTTACGGGATTTTAACACAATTTACATTACATTCCCGGACACATCTATCGGCCAAACCTAGTGTTTAAAGTGTTGACAATCCCTAGCTAAAAATAAATGTTAAGTGGTGCAATAAGTTTTTATGCAGTTTTTTACGAAAACGATGGCCAGTAAATCAGCTTCACACCTGCAAAAACTTATTGCTCTTCCTAACATTTATTTTTAGCTGGTCTCCAGTCAAAACTTAAAACTCAAGGTGGGCCGATAGATGTGTCCGGGACTGTGTTTAGAACGAACGACGAAGATGCGCGATTAAATTTAAATAGAGCATCTTTCGTGCTGTTCATAATACTCTTTCCTGATTAGTCAATTTCTATTAGTGTGCGTTTGCATTCATCGATAATTAGCGTGTATCGACAGATGTTTAACACATGCGGAAGATAGCACACATGCATTTGAACAAAGAGTGGGGCGCGTCTTCGTGGATGGCACTATCTGTAAGTCTACTCTTCGATGACATAATTTAAAAATATACGGTAAATAATTATAAAACATGTATTTTTTTAAAGTACTTAATGAAATCAATATTATAAACGAACGCACAACAAAAGGAAATATTCAAAATAGATCCAAAATGTCAGAATCTTGCGAGGTATTTGAAGTGACAGTAGAAAATCGCGACTCTGGGCGTTCACGTTCTGAAGGAGTTGAAGTTGGTAGCGTATAATAATGTTGTGCTTCAGGGCGTGATTGTTGACTTGGTGCTGTTGAACGCCCGGCCTCCGGTGTGAAGTAACCACGCTCATACTCGTACTCATTAAAATTTCGCCACATTGTGTTTGGATATATATTATTTTGAGTAGAGGATCGGAATGATTCGATTACACTGATTAATTGAATTTTCGCAGCTGACTTTTTGTGCTCCGGAATTGCCCTAAATGATGATAATAGGGACATCAGGAACATTCTGTCCTCATCTTGTTCCAAAATATCCTCCTTATTTTTGCGAGTTTCAATACACTTGTTTAATGTGGTTAACAGTTCGCTTGTGCCATCATCTGACGTTTTTTTCTTTTTTCTTCCGACTATATTTTCTCTAGAGTAAGGTCCTAAAGGTTCTTGATCATTTGTCAAATGTTCTTGTTCAGCAATGTTACTCTCTGTGTTCAAATTACCAACGGTATTCTTCAAAAATAACAGCTGATTATAATAAATATAGGGAGTTTTATGGGAAGCAGCAGATCCGCTTTTAGTATTTTTTAATCTTCGTACTTCTCGCGAAAAGCAGCTTCTTATATTTTTCCATTTCTTTTGAAGTGAATGACCTGTAAATAATGTATATATTTAAATTATTTTTTAATTCCAGATATCTTGGAAGCGGTTGTAAATTTGTAGATTTACATTACTCATACAGACTTGGGATTTCAACTATAGCTGAAATAATAAGAGAAGTTTGTCATTTTATATGGGTTGTACTAAAAGACATGTGTTTACCGCAACCGACAAAAGAAAATTGGTTAAAAATCGCAAAAGATTTTCATTTACGGGCCAATTTTCCAAATTGCATAGGTGCCGTAGATGGTAAGCATGTAAGAATTATAAAACCATACAACAGTGGATCATTGTGTTATAATTACAAACACTTCTTTTCTGTAATTTTGCTTGCCATTTGTGACTCTGACTATAAGTTCATATACATAGACGTTGGTTCCTATGGAAAGGATTGCGATTCAACTATATTTACAAATTCAACGTTTTATCAAAAGCTAATGAACAATGATTTGCAAATACCCGAACCTAAGCCCATTTCATCGACAAACCCTATACCAGTACCGTTTGTTATTGTGGGTGACGAAGCATTTGGACAAACTGACAAAATTATGCGACCGTTCGGTGGATCAAATTTAACAACAAAGAAAAAAATATTTAATTATAGGCTTTATCGTGCACGACGCCATATTGAATGTTCATTCGGCATATTAGCAAACAAGTGGCAGATTTTTCACAGACCTATCAACGTGAATTTAGATCTAGTATCATGCATCATCAAAACATGTTGCGCTCTTCACAACTATGTCCGAGAAAGAGACGGATATAAATTTGAAGATACCCTGAGCATTCCTGGCTTTGAAGAAGTCCCAAACGGTTTCCAAAGAGCTACGCGACGTGGTGCATCATACAGAGATGTATTTGCTGATTACTTTACAACTGAGGGTCAATTATCTTGGCAGATGAGCAGTATTAATTAATAAAAAATAAATGGCATTTCTTACTTACCTGAGTTTTTTTTTCTTCGTCTGATAATTCTTCACCTCCAAATAACTCCACTATTTCTTCCCACTGTTTTTTCTTCAAATCCCGATTAGCATATTCCTCACTTTGTAAATCCCAAATAGCTTTTCGGGATTGTATTTCCGATATAAATTTATCCGTGTCAAAACTCATTGTGCGCGGCCGTCCGGTCGTTACGACAGTTGCTCGCAGTGTGAATGCTTTCAATGAAAGCAATTTGAAACCGTGCTCCTATTGGTCGCCGGCGACCGGCAGTTGCCTGTGCGTCGCCACTGCGCGGCGAGTCGCCGAGTCGCCCGGGCAACCGGTGACTAGTGCGTAAACACCTATTTAAACTATACAATATTACAGTCGTCGACAACTGAGTCGCCGGCGACTAGTCCACAGTGCGTAATAGCTCTAAGGGGATGATAAACTGATAACGCTTGATAAGTCTGACAAAATATATTTTGGATAAGTTACAAATCTTAATGGCTAGAATCACTGATAATAATGAGTACGCGTAGTGCTCTTGATGGCTATATGCGAACTGATTGTATAATACAATTGCCGCGGAAATATGTAAAAGAGGTCAAGTTGTGAAATGATGACAATTGTACGTTGCATTTCATGCTCGTACATATTCCCGGGTAGCAAAGATAGGGTTAGTAGAATGATGGATGCTAGTGTGGCATAATCTAATTACAAGGTATACAAGATGCCATTGTTTCTTATCTATCGTGCAAACGATAACTTGATTAGTACATGAATGTATAAGGTGATTAAACAATATTCTTATCTAAGACTAGTCTATGCACATTGGTTTGGAATTGCGTACACTGATCTGAGCACAAGCGACGTGCTTCTGTTTTGCTTAAAAATACGTAAATTCGTCTTTGAAAAAACAATTTCCACTCACTTTTTGACACTGATTGCCCATAAAATAATTATTTGCACTCACACTTTGACACTAATTGCCCATAACACATTCACTACACTGGGCACTGACACTTGGTAGAACCTGTGGCGACGACGTCTCCTGTTCCGTCATATGCACCGACACTCCCGTCTCCGCGGGTGCTCCCGGCGCCGACCGCCTACGGCGCCTCCAGCTGTTCGCCAGGGCGCCCACCGCAATGACCGCAAACAATAAATATATCGCAGCATAATGGTGGACATCATGATAAGAAACCCTCTCTGCTAGGGGCTCGTTGTTCTTTATAATCTCAATCTGTTCCTTGATCATCTGCAGCTGTAGATTATTGGCTATATCATCATTCGTATTTTTCGGTAAGCAGCGATCGGGTAGCGATCGCTGACGTGTTCATGATATGATTGATTGGTGATATCTTAGGGGCTCGTATATCAGAACGGATGTTCATCTCGCTAAGTTCTTGTCGGTGTGAATAAACAAAGAAATCAGCTGCTTTAACTATACAACCTTGATCCACATTAAAAAGGCTAGAGCGGGTCAATTGCACTGCCGTAACTTGATCGTCACATAGTAACTTCATTTTGCACTGGTCGCAACAAAAATAAAAATATGTCTTTAGTTTATTTAATTCTTTCCAGCGATTATGCATGATCTGGTAATTGTTTAACATTTTCTTGATAAGGGTAGATTCTCGCAGAAATTTTTGTCTAAAATACCGAATAAACTATTCGCAATATTTCCTACACCATTGATCAAGCCGCGCCGGCGACGTGGGCGGGTCTTGAGATACACTCATATCATGTTGAATAGTTAAAATGTTATTATAATATTGCAGTTCCGTGAACTCGTGCCGAAGTTGCAATAAGATCTCTCCGCAATGTGATCGTGCCTTCATAATTACACACATGTTATTTAAGTATTCTATATATTTTTTTAGCGCCGTATTACCTTCTTGATAAAGGAATGTGTCATAGTAGAGAACGAGGCGCCAGTCGTCTCGTATTAAATGCATATTTGTGATGTTATCAAAATAGAGACTGCTGTTTTGTAATGGTGTTATGTTATAGGAGCATTGTACTGTCGAGATGATTGTAATAAAGAATAATAATAGTGATTTAGTCATTAATGTTAAGCAATAATTTTTCCATCTGCTTGATTTAGGGATTGATTTGTTTTCATTTTCTTGATTTTGTTTTTCTTGATTATGTCCAACCAGTAAAATTGAAAGCTTCACGATTGGCCGTTGTAAAGTTCCGTTTTTGGTTCTAAGAGTGACAACTCTGACGTACCCGTCGTTGCCCGGATGTAGCTGCACAACTCGGCCAAGGGGCCACTTTCCCGGAGGAAGGTTTTCGTCCCTGATAATAAAGATGTCATTCTCTTTGATATTTGGCTGCGGTTTTCTCCATTTACTTCTGGCTGCTAATTGGGTTAAATACTCGTTGCGCCATCTTTCCCAAATATCGTTATATATTTTTTGGGTTAAATACCACCTTGTCCTTAAATCAGTTTCAGTATTGTAGATGTTCAACGTAGGACCGCTTGAAAGAAAGTGGGCAGGTGTTAGAACGTCTAAGTCATTGGGATCTTCAGTTAATGCACATAGAGGTCTCGAGTTTAGACATCCCTCCAGTTGAGAAAGTAGGGTGCTGTATTCTTCAAAAGTAAGCGCTTGTTCGCCAATCACGCGCTTAAGATGATATTTTAAGCTCTTAACCGCAGCTTTCCATAAGCCGCCCGCTGATGGCCAAGCGGGGGCATTAAAATGCCATTCAATTCCCAAACTGGCAACTTCCGACATAAACTTTGGGCTGAATATTTCTTGAATCGCTGAATACTCGTGCTCCTCCGTGATAAGTGAGCTCGTGTGCTTCATCTATGATAAGACTGGCTAATCTTGAGTGTCTCGGAATGATAGCTGGATGCTTAGTTTCGGGATCGAGGTTAGCATTTCTAAGTCTCCCTCCAACTCGAAGGACTTCGTCCTTGTCCAAAAGTTTTGTGTTTGCTCTTGCTATTCACGCTGTTTCTTGCTCGCAAATCTTTTATTTCTTTATAAAACTCCTCTTTCTGTATTTGCTTGATAATTAAAACTTTCGCAACTCGCAACTCTGATACTGATAAATAGTTTTCTTTTGACTTTCTGTAAATAAACCTTAAAATCCAACCCAATACTTTGACGCATCTTGATAATGAACTGTAACTTGTTAATAATCGCTGTACAATTACATGCTTGAAGGCTACCTGTGTAACACTTACCGATTTTACTTTTCTTATCTCTTGATCAGTTGTATATTCTGCTTATTTTTCATTTTCTTGGCGAAACGAAGTCAACCAGTTGGGCCCTTGCCACAACAAAGTATGATCTTTGAGTTGAGTGGCGTCTAGACCTCGGCTGGCACAATCGGCTGGGTTTTCCTTTGACTTGACATAACGCCAGCATTCAGATGGCATTGAAGCTGTTATTTGTTTCACGCGGTTAGCTACAAATGGCTTCCATCGCTCTGGGTCACCGTGAAGCCAACCGAGCACCGCCGTCAAGATAACCCAACCGTAGATCTTGATTTGATAGCTAGACAGGTTTGATGTAATTTTTACCATTAACTTGGATAGCAGCACTGCTCCGCTTAACTCTAGGCGAGGCAGAGATACTGTCTTTTTGAGCGGCACGAGTTTTGTTTTGGCAGCTACCAATGTAATTGATGATTAATTTTCTCACACGACACAAGCGTAGGCCTTAGTGCTTGCATCATAAAACCCGTGCAGTTCGATGCTGTCTTCCTCCTTTGTTCCTAGCCATCTGGGCACGTGATAACAGTTGATCTGCTCGTTATCTGCTCTAATCTCATTCCATTGTACGTTAATTTCGTTAGGTACGTATTCGTCCCATTTAATATTCACTCTCCAAGTCTCTTGAAATAAAATCTTAAGTTTTGTGGTGAGTGGAGCTATCCATTCCATGGGATCGTTTTGTTCAGATATCTCTGATAGCATTATTCTTTTGGTCGGTCTTGATAACGACGTAGTTAATTTTGAATTGAACGTAAAACAGTCTCCTTGTGGATTCCATCCGAGACCTAAAGTTTTCGTTGACTCTGCTTGCTTGAAGTCAAAATTTCCTTGATTATTCTTCTCAGATGTCGCCTTTTCTAGTAAATCAGGTAAGTTGGACTTCCACTTTCTTAAGTTAAATCCACCGGAACTTAATAAACTGCTAAGATCCTTTTTTAACTGCTTTGCTGAGTTAATAGAATGAGCTCCGTGAATTAGATCATCCATGTAAAATGACTCCTAAAGTACCCGTGGAGCCGAACTTTCTTGATAATTGGGCATCTCATCTCGAGCTACTTGTCTGATAGTACACATGGCCAAAAAGGGGGCCGCTTTAGTGCCATATGTAACTGTTGCTAACTGATAAACTTTTAAGTTCTTTGACGGGTCATCTCTCCCTATTATTTTATGTAACTTAGGAGTCTTCTGGGTTGAGCCATATTTGCCTAAAAATTTTTTTTATTGTCGGCAGTGAATGCGAACTGAAACTGTCTGCACTTGATAATGAGACTTTGGAGATCTTGTTGCAGGTTAGGCCCCCTGCACATGAGATCATTTAGGCTAAACACACATGTTTTTGATTTGCCATTAAATACCACACGTAATTGTGTTGTCTCGGATTCGGGGCGCGCGACACAATGGTGAGGTAAAAAGCATTCAGGGGTCATATTGCCGTCGTTACCTACAAGTATCATGTGTACGAGCGACAAATATTCATTAATAAATAATTTATACTGTTGTGCAATATCCGGCTGTTTTCAAAATTTTTGTTCTAATTTAAAAAATTGTTCGATCGCTTTGTTTTTAGTGTCCCAAATTTTCTTGATAGTTGGATTTCATCGGCAGCCTGAATTCATACCGGCCATCTTCCCCGCGTTTGGTAGTGGCTTGATAATATTCAAGGCAATGTTGATCTTCTGATGAGGTTGCTGCTGGTACTGATATATCTTCAAGCTCTCGAAACTTGTAGATATCTTCATAATTATGTAGCACTACATTACATTGAAAAGTTTTCACGTTGCCACTCAATATCCATCACAAATGCGTTTGTTGAGCCGTCGGGAGGGTTGAGTTTACTCTGCAAATGCCATCCAAAAATATAGCAGAGTATACGTCACCGCCTAATTGAATGTCCACTGGACGACTGACGTAAAACTCGGGGTCTGCTAACTTGATATAGTCTAGGTATGTTCAATCTTGTTTTGAAAATGTGTAACTAGGCAAGTTTTTGATAAGGCTTTTCAGGATAAGTTCCTCCGTCTCAAACTTGAAGTCTGTAATAAGTAATGAACATTTTATGGTAATTAACCCTTTACAATTGCTTTCTTTATCACCCATACCTGATTACACCCTTGCAGCTTCTTCTTGGTAATCTTAATAACTGAGCATCCCGTTCCGTTATCAAAGATGTTTGGGAACCTTGTCCAACAACTGGCAGCGCATTTTATGAAAAGTTCCATCTGCTGATTCCACCTTGATAATTGAAGTTAGTAACAGTACTTCGATCGGTTCATTCCGAAGCGACACGTGCGAACTACTCTTGACGAATTTCCCGGAGTAAGCATTTGAACTACTGGCTATGCTCGGGCCGGCACCTCCAGCCGCTGTTTCCGGTGTCGCAATTATTGTTTGTTTGAATGTTTCATGTAGAAGGCTATTATGATCCTTATTGCATTCACGACAACGCCTATCTGGAATACACGCTTTTCCAAAGTGGTTATATAGGCAATTAGGACAAAGATTTAATTTTGTGACCATTTTTCTTCTACTGCTTGGCAACATATCTAAACATTTTTGACAGTAATAGATCCCGTGCTCATCGCTGTGGCACTGAGAACATTTGTCATGAGAATTTTGCTGGTTGATTGTTTCGTCGTCATCCGTATGCTTGAAGAAAATGAATTTTTGTAGTAATTCGGTTTTTGACTACTGTTGTTAAAAGATTTTAAGTTTTCTTGATATTTTTGTGTATCTTGTTTGCTACGAGCTGATTCCAACGTGGTGAATTTGGTTCCGAAAAAATCCAAAAATTCGTTCCGCATAGGTAACTCCCTTGGGTGCTTAACGAATTCAATATAATTTGAGTATGATTCGGTATCTAATTTTTGAGACAAAATGTATACAATTAGAGGGTCCCATGAGCTTACTTCGACCCCAAGATTCTTGATAGCATTCAGACACTCAATTGTGGTATCATAAATGCGCTTGATATGATTCAAGGACTGATGTTGCATAACAGGAATATTTAAAAGTAAACTAATGTGTGGTGAAAATATAAGCTTCTTGTTATTAAATTTTTGATTTAAAATGTCCCAGAACACGTAGTTGTCCGAGCTAACGCTGAGATGCTGGATTAGTCTCTCGGCTTCTCCTTTCACCTTGGTCTTGAGATACTGCATCTTCTGGGCGTTGGACATAGACAGATTGTTATGGATTGTTTCAGTGAAAAGGTCCTTGAAAGAAGTCCAGGTGTTATAATTTCTACTGAAAGTCGGAATCTCCATCTGCGGCGTAGACTTTTTCCTGTAAGCCACTGATCACATTTTCTTGTTAATGACTTTCTTGATTCTACTATATTCTGATTCGTAGTTGTTAAAAGTATCTTCATATTCCTTGTTCGACCCTTCCAGCTCACTATCTAAGTCCTAGTGTAGCGCATCGATTGCTGCCCACCGGGTTTGAATCGTCCGTAATAAATCATCAAATTCCCACTTTTCTGACATGGAATCAAGGTTAATGTTTACTACAATACGCTGGAAAGCTTTAAAATTACTAAACTGTTTTTTCAGCATATCGTCGGTCTTGCTCGTCGTGCCTGTTGCTTGCCCCAAATGGTCGAGAGGATTCGCCTTCTCTCATAACAAAAGTTGGTAGCTTCAGAAGAGGCGTTCTGGGCCTTTCCCCTGTAAGCGGCTGATAGTACTGTATATGAAGCCTAATAGACCCGTATCTTTCGGCTACTCGTTGAAATTCTTGATTCGTAAAGTAGCTACTAGACTCAATACCGAGCTCTGATAATCTTGCATGATTATTTTTAAACTTTAGCCAACACTTATCCATCATATCTAATCTACGCTATATATAGTCTGATGTCTTCCTTTCTGAGCTGTCTTTTTTAAAATTGGTAAAGACATGCTCTATCGCCTGGGCGATTTGCTGCTGATTAGCCAAGAAATCGTCCATTTGCGACATGATAAAGATAATAAAAAGGGCTCATCTTACTTGATATCTGCTGAACGGCGAATGTGAGCGAGACACGCTGACCGACTGATGATGACCAGAGACTTCGTTCTCCAGACGCAGGCGTGCACCTTGATCGCACACCGCTTTGATACATGCTGCGTCACTGGTTTCTTGATAGCCCAGTAGCATTCACGCAACTACGCGCCACGTATTCGAAAAAATCCGATAGGTTACTGCGCGGAAACACCGACACGTCCACACCGAAACTAGAGCACACGTGCCAAGGTCCCGCTTTTTCGGAAAGCTCGAAGGACCAATGTTCGGGGTTGTACCGTCACTAAGGGGATGATAAACTCATAACGCTTGATAAGTCTGATAAAATATATTTTGGATAAGTTACAAATCTTAAAGGCTAGAATTACAGATAATAATGAGTACGCGTAGCGCTCTTGATGGCTATATGCGAACTGATTTTATAAAACAATTGCCGCGGAAATATGTAAAAGAGGTCAAGTTGTGAAATGATGACTTCACAATTGTACGTTGCATTTCATGCTCGTACAAACTCATTAGTACGAGTCATTTCTTATCGAGTAAAATAAAAACACACACACACACACACACACACACACACACACACACACACACACACGCACGCACGCACACTCAAACACATCCACACATATGTACACATACACATGCAAAACATGTACGCATCATAGCTGCAACAAACGTACGCATGCATTTTTTTTTCTTTAATTTGTAAAATTTTTATTTATTTCGTTACCTTGTTCTGATTTGTGATAAGCTGATAAGCCATTTTGTAATTGTAACTTTGTGGATATGGGAAGAAACTAAATCCCGACACACAGCAATTGCTAGTTCGGGAGTCAGGGCTTCAACTTTGTAGTGTCAATATGGTTTTATTCAATAAATAAATTTATTATTATTGTGAGGGGTATCTATATAATTTTACATAAATATCAACAAAATAAAATAAATATATAAAAATACATAAATAAATAAAAACCCAACCAGATGGAAGCCCTCGGCAGAGGAGACCAAACGGCCGAGGGTTAGGGTGAAACGAACCGGCGGACGATGCGGGCGGTATCGAGGAGTACCGCTCGCATCGTCCTGCATTTGGGCTTGAAGCGGTCCGTCACGGAGTCCCAGTCGTCTCAGATGACCCGAGAGGCTGACTGGGATGAACCCGTTCCCAGAAACGACTACAGGTATAATTTCGGCCGGCGGTCCGCCCCACATATCGGTCACCTCGTGAGCCAGGTCCAGATATTTTGTACGCTTATCTGTTTCGGCATTCACGAGGTTCTCGTCATACGGAATGGTAATGTCGACCAAAAATATCCTTGACTGTGCCCGGTCCATCAGCACAATATCAGGCTCATTCGCAAGAATGGTCCTGTCTATCACAGATGGCCCGGTCCCAGTAGAGCCCGGCGCGGTCATTTTCGAGCATGGCTTCCGGCATGTACTTATAATAAGGCAGTTTCCGATCCACGAGACCGTATTACAGAGCGTGCTCTTGGTGTAGAATCCTGGCTACTAGGTTGTGCCTATGCAAGTACTCAGAGTTAGAAAGCGCCGAACAACCGTAGATCTCTCACAGAATACCAGCGTCAAATAGCAGTTTAACACTGCTGTGTTTCGTATGGTGAGTGTAGAGAACCGGAGACCCTCTTTACTGGAAAAGAGGCATTCCATCTTAGTCCTCACGAGTGACAACGCATCTGCGTTTTGATTCGCAAACGAAGATAAATGTAGATGTCCATGGGCCACAGCATCCACTTACCATCAGGTGGACTGTGTGCTCGTTTGTCACTCGATCCTATAAAATTAAAAAAACCGTAGGTGACATGCCTAAGTGATTCACCGGGATGGCGACAAGCTCGACAAACATCGACGGTGCCATTCCTTAGGATGT
This sequence comes from Parnassius mnemosyne, assembly GCA_963668995.1. Lineage (NCBI taxonomy): Eukaryota > Metazoa > Arthropoda > Insecta > Lepidoptera > Papilionidae > Parnassius > Parnassius mnemosyne. Next base: position 14,911,386 of record CAVLGL010000086.1, read on the forward strand.
ATCTCTTATTGTTATTATTATTATAATTATAATTATTATAATCACCATTGCACCGAAAGTTCTGTAGGTACATTGGCTTGGTAGTAAGTTTACGCTTTGCATTTTACAACCTTATAAACTTATAACAATATAGTTTTCGCCTTGTATTACATACTAGGTACTTTTTTAGGTTTGTATAAATATATGTAGGTAAGTAAGTAGGTAGGTAGGATCGGTAGGTTGGGTAGGGTAGGTTGGCATGGCAGGGTAGGTACATAGGTATGAATGAAATGAAATGAATGATTTTTTATTCAATATAGATTATTGTATAATACTTATTGAAAGTCATTTTTTAATTTACCACTGGTTCGCAAAAAAAAACCTGTCCTGGGTAGAACCAGCAAGAAACCCAGCGGGACTTTTTTTAAACATACGAGTATTTTAATTTACAAAAATTTATTATGTTACAATTTGTGAACGAATTTTTATGCAACCAGCATAGTGGCGATTACCTCATTCCCAGGGGTTATTTTCATTTATATATTCATTTATATTATAATAACCCTTTTTGTACAATTTTTCTTTAATAAAACATTTAAGCTTTGACAAATTTTGTACATTTCCTGGGATTTTGTTGTAAAAGCATATACATTGCCCCATAAATGAATTACTAATTCTGTGGAGTCTAGTAACTGGTATTAGAAGCTTATTTTTGTTCCTAGTGTTTAAAGTATGAACATCTTTATTCTTATGAAAGTTATTTATGTTTTTATGTACATACATTACATTTTCATAAATATATTAAATGGTTTTTTGATAAACTTATGGTTATTATCATAAGCATTAGTTTTTCAAAAACTTATGGTTAGGATAATAACCATAAGTGAAATAAAAATGATTTAATATCGTCAAAATCATACAACATTTATTTTAATTCGCTTAAATCTCTAATTGGCATATTTCGACCATATCTGGGATCGCATAGCTCAGGCAACATGCATTTTATATAAAAATGTTCTAATTTTGGTTCCATTTCTTCCCAATATTGGTCATCTCTCTCTATAATTTCAACTTTGATGTCTTTGTCGCATCCAGACCATACTCCGAAAATACATTTTCGCCTATCGGTGATATGTAATTGTCCCTGCACTTGTATTGTATATACCAATGATGTTTTTTATTTATGACAAGTCCGTTTTTAGTTTTCTCCAAAATATCACTTTTTTATTATTTATAGCTTCGTCCAAAGATATTTTAAATGCTGTTATTGGACACTTAATTTCAATGATTGTGTCTTCTCCCACTATTCCGTCTGGAGTTGCACCTAGGAAAGGAAACTTATTATCTATGAAGAGACCACAAGGCTTTATTTTAATGTTTAATTGTGATGCTATCTGTTTTGCAGCTATTGCTTCATGCTCTATGCCATGTTTCAAAGATGGCACTTTGCTTAGATTTTCCGGATATATAATATTCTTTACCAAATTTCTCACACTCGTATTTTGCCGCCTATTCACTACTTTGGCAAAATTAGATGCTGTTAGAAGTTTTATTCTAAGTTCTAACCACTAACTGGAATCTCTTTGCAGAATAGTCGATTTTTCTATTTGTCTTTTGTCTTCTTCTGCACTCGGCAAATTTTTCAAAAAATCCTCCTTACACTGGTTGTACTCCAAAGTTGTCATATCTGGCTTTTAACAATTTTCACCATAATATTTATCGTTTTCTTTGGTTTTTAAAAACATTTTCCTACGTTTTCTTAAGTATTTAGATGCTCTTTCTATTTGTTCTAATCGTTTCTCCTCCAATTTCTTCACTAGTGACCTGGGACTTCTCCCCAAAATAGCTCTGTGTAATGTGGTAAGTGCATCTTGAATCATAGCCCCGACGTAAGGAAAAGTTTATGCGTTTCCCGCCAACAAATTTGGCAATAATGCTGTTATAAGCTTCTACTTTATTGGTATCACTATTTTGCATTAGGCTTCGAGCTTTAGCTGCTACAGTGTTTACTATAAACTTAATTCTGTACCATGTAGCACACGTCTTCAAAATTAAAGTAAGATCTTCACTGTTGTTTTGGCCAGTACAATAATATGGTTGGCAGTTTTCGTGGTTTCCGATTGCATGATTGTAAGAGTTCATGATATCTGTGAATAGGCTATTTACTTTTGTGTCGAAGTTTGCGTCTTTAGAAATGTGTTCAGTTATGGATGAGCAAATGGCTTTACGAATAGATTCTTTGAGTAGTTATTTTTTTTCTTAAATTGGAAGGATATTTAGTTTCCATAGTCATATTCTTTAGCTTTTTGCACATGTTCCTAAAAATGTGATTTTTGTATTCTATTTTTTCAACTGTGCAATTGGGATATGGACGACCTTCCAAAATTTTTTTATATGTGCTTGAGTCATCGACTGCCACAATACGTTCGTACATAAGATTATGCATGGAAATGGACTGTTTAAATCCTTCTAATAATATTTCAGACTCCATACCCGTAGAAGAACCGCTATAATTTTTATAGCATACATGGTCGCCTGGCCGGATACCTTTACTTTCAGTTCGCGCACATATACAGCAATATTTATTCTTCACCCCGATGAATAAAACCTCGCCAAACCTTTTTCCAACTATAGCGGCAGCTCCAGACACGGCTGAAAAGTTTGTGTTGAAGGAACGTTTACTCCAGACACCATTTGCAATGACATCTATGCAAGCAATGCCTTTTTTACGCGCCCTTCCGCAATAGCTGCATTTCGTTCCCATACTGCAGCTGTCTCCATCGCAATTATAGCTGTTTTTCGCCAGTCATCATATGTCTCGTTTTGAAGTTTAGCGTAATGCTTTGGAGAGAAAGACGGACAATCCATTGATGCACATAATTCGCGAAATTGAGAATAGCCAATTCCAGAAGATATAATACCCAGATGTTGCAGATTTGTTTAAATCTAGGTTCAATTTAGGCTCATACAACCTTCTTATATAAAAATTTAACAATTACCAATTAGTAACTTCATCATCACATTCGTCATCTGATGTGTCGTATTACGGGGGGTTGTGTGAATATCTGAAAAAAAGTTAGTTTTGGTATATGAAGTAAGAAATAATAATCCTAACTATCCTATATCCTAACTTCCTAACTAATATTATAAATGCGAAATTGAGTTTGTTTGTTTGTTTGTCACGCTTTCACGCTAAAACGGCTGAAATTTAGCACATGGGTAGATCATGTTCTGGAGCAGAAAATAGTTTAGAATAGAATATTATAGAATAGAATATTATTATTAAAAAGCTTACGCATCCAATATTCTTTCGTCACTATGTAAATTGAGAGAACAGCTCATGTCCACAGGTGGTACTTGTGATCTGCAAGTAAACGCAACATTTATTATAAATGTACACCGGGAAGCGTAATTTTGTCATGAATAAATAATACGGAACACTAAAAACACCAACATTATGAAAAGTTTTATCGTCAAAACGCCAATTTCGTGATAGTACCGTTACGCGTTAGTACTGTTGCGCGCCACTATTAATGTTTTGTACATGGCAAAACTAGTGACGAAAGAATATTATACTATAGACGAACAAAACGGGACGGCAGTGACAGAACCACAGTCGGTCTGTCGCATTCGAAGCTGGAAGCTTCAGGAAGCGGATACTAGGGACAAATATCATGCGAGGGTAGCCGAAAAGCTTGACACCATCTATGGCAGAAACGAATGTGTAGAAAGAACATGGCAGAACCTTAGGGATGGAATGGTAAGTGCAGCGGAAGAAGTGTGTGGAACAATAAAAAGAGGCAGTAGTAAAAGAAGAGATGCATGGTGGAATGATGAAGTGAAAGAAGCTGTAAAGAAGAAGAAGAAAGCATGGTTAGACTACTTGGCCTCTAGTAATGATAAGGATATGAGAGAGAAGATGAAAGAAAGATATAGGTTGCAGAAAGTTCACACGAAAGCACTGATTGAGGAAGTGCGTGAAAGGTGTAGAATGGAAGCGGACGAAAGCTTGTCGCACAACTTTAAGGAGAACTCCAAACTCTTCTGGAAAGAGGTTGGAAGGACCCGAAGTGGTGCGACGGCCTTAAGAATGAACAAAGTGCTTTCGAGAACTAATGACGTTCTCTCAGAAAAATCGGACGTCATGCAGCGATGGAGCGAATTTTATAGAGAAAAGTATGCGTGTGATGATCTTAGTGAGGGATCCGGGGATGACGCCGTGACTGGTACGCCAGACCCGGACCTCGATGACACTGAGGTCATCAGTATGAAAGAGATTGAACGTGCGATTCGAAGTTTGAAATGTGGTAAGGCTGCGGGACTAGACAGAGTTACTGCTGAAATGGTCAAGTATGGTGGGCCTCGCGTCTGGGACAGCTTTCATCTGCTGTGCAATTTGTGCTGGCGGATGGGGGATGTCCCGGATGATTGGCGATCCGCAGTCATTGTGCCTTTATATAAAGGTAAAGGTTCACATTTTGACTGCGGGTGCTATCGGGCGATCAGCTTGACCAGTTTAGCAAGTAAAGTTTACTCGAAGGTTTTGACACGTAGGATGCAAGAGAAATCGGAAAGATTTCTATGGGAGGCACAATGCGGATTTAGACCTGGAAGAGGATGCACGGATCAAATGTTTTCTCTCCGCATGATCACGGAAAAGCTTCTGGCTGCTAACCAGAGGATTTTCTGTGCTTTTGTGGATCTTGAGAAAGCATTTGATAAGGTTGTAAGGAAGAAAATGTGGGAACTGTTGCCGGGGTATGGTGTGGATGGTCGATTGCTAAGGGCTGTGCAGTCTCTTTACTGTGACTGTAAAGCCTGTGTGCGGGTAGGGCATGACCTGTCACCCATGTTTAGCGTCCAAACGGGCGTAAAACAGGGTTGTGTCATGTCTTCCTGGCTGTTCATACTGTATCTCGACAGCTGTTTACAAAAGCTGAAAGATAGCTGTTTGGGTGTGAAATTGGGTGACATTAAAGTAAATTGTCTGCTGTATGCTGATGATGCAGTGCTTATTGCACCATCAGAGGCAGAACTGCAGGCATTAGTCACGTGTATGAAAGAGGAATGTGAAATTAAAGGTCTCCGTTTGAACGCTAATAAAACTAAGGTTCTGGTATTTGAAAGGGACGAAGGGAGAACGAAGTGTGAAATATGGGTAAATCAGGAATATCTAAAACAAGTAAATGAAATTGTATACTTGGGGAGTGCTTTTAGCCGGGATGGAAGATGTGATTTAGATGTGGACAGGCGTGTCGCTGCCGGGAACAAAGTCAATGGTGCCCTGACTGCGTTAGTCAAAAGGCAAGGCGTAGTGAAGAGTGCACGCCTTGCAATACATAACGCAGTGTTGGTACCGACTTTGTTATATGGCAGCGAAACCTGGGTATGCCAGAAGAAGCATAAAAGCAAGTTGAATGCAGTGGAGATGCGATCTCTTCGTAAAATGTGCGGCGTTACCATGGCCGACCGAAAGCGAAACGAAGAGATTCGCAATATGGCAGGTTTGAAAGATGAACTTATAACAAAAATTGATAAGGGCGTGCTTCGGTGGTTTGGGCACGTTGAGCGAATGAGTGAAGACCGAATGGTGAAGAAAATATATAGCGCGAAAGTTAATATTAAAAGGTGTCGAGGTAGACCGAGACTAACTTTCGAAGACCATGTAAGCAAATTGCTCGAAGAGGGTAGGGTCAAGAGTACTCGGATACCTAGACGTGCATGTATGAAGAAGATAATGAATCTGAAAGAAGCGAAAGAGGTATGTAAGGATCGTGACACTTGGCGATCTGTTCTCTCTGGCTACCCCGTCAGGGATTGTGCGTGAAGATAAGTAAGTAAGTAAGTAAGCAAAACTAGTTACCACTAGCGCCCTCTAGTGTCGTGTAGCAAAACGAGGAGAGACAAGATCCTTCTAGAAATTTCGGGACCGATATGTACTCGAACATTCTAGATGTTTGTACAGTAGAAGGTTCTGGAAACTCTGAGGCCCTATATAAGGCCGGTATAGACCGCGACCGGGATAGTATTGAATTGGCGATATAAGCGAATACTTCGAAGCGAAATAACTGCGAATTAAAGTGATCAGTAGTACAATTGCGTTTTATTATTAGTGTGTTTTTAAGTTGTAATTAGTGTTATAATTAAAGTGTCAATTTTGGTAATTCAATCGGCAGTTTTTAATTGTCTCGAAAGCCAAGCTCGTAACAATTGGTATCAGAAGTGGGATTAAATCATGCCGATTTTACCAAGCGACGACATGGAGGGTATCCGTACCCGAAGTCAACGCCAGATGGAGACGGACCAGAGACGATTTGGTAATGCAACGCCGCAAACGTCGGAGAGCCAGCTGCTGACCACGGAGGCCGGCCAGTCAGCAGCTCCTGCATCCGCAGCACCTGACTTAGGTGCTCTGATGATGATGCTGCAAGAGCAGGCTAGCCGACAGGAGGAACAGGCCCGTCGGTTGGAAGAACAGCTGCAGCGCGGACAGGAGAAATAGGCCCGTTGTTTGGAAGAGCAGCTCAAACGCGATAAGGAAGAGCAGATGCTCCTCATAAAGGATCTTAGCGCTACCTTCGGGAAAGAGATAAGGGAGGTGAAGGATAAGGATAGGGTTGCTCAATATGACAACCGCCTGTCGGAAGATGAAACCCGAATCGACCAAGTGTACAATCGGGTTGACAACGTGATGGCTGACGTGAAGAAAACGCTGGACGACCTCAAACTTGGGGAAGGAGTTACAGCTCCCGTGGTAGCTACAACACCATCGCTACGTGGATTCAAAGTGCCGCCGTTCGACGGGACTTCTTCCTGGTCGGCCTACAAAATCCAATACGAGGCTGTCATGAAGGCGAACGGCTGGAATAAAAGTCAGGCCATGACTGCTCTCACCCTAGGCCTTAACTGTTCACGAAGCTTTCGGTAAGGAAGTGACTTACGAGCAGCTCCTTGAGGCATTGGAGCCGAGATATGGCGACACTCACCTGGAACAAGTCTTTCGTGCGCAGCTCAAAGATCGCGTGCAACACAGTAACGAAAACCTGCAGCAGTGGGCCCTTGAGGTGGAGAAGCTGGTTCGAAAAGCATACCAGTCTGTACCTGCGCTTATTGTAGGGAACCTAGTGCAGATATTTATCGACGGCATCCGCGACCTTGAAGTTAGAGCTGTGAGGCTCGGGCACCACGAGACGCTTAAGGATGCCTTGATCCATGCACTTGAGGTGGAAGCCGTGCGGCAGGATCATCGTTCCCATCGCGTCAGGGAGGTTGCAGCAGCTACAGTTCGGGACCGCAAAAAAGGCTACAGCCCTAGGTGCTACGGCTGTGGGGAACCTTTCCATCTTCGATCCAGCTGCCCTAAGCGAACTGTAGAAAGGGAAGGTGATCGATCTGGAGAGGGTAGTGCGGCTAATAGCACCGCCTAGCAGCAGCAGGGAAACGAATAAAAGCCAGGACTGCGGGGCGGGTGCTGGCTGATGTTAAAAGAGCCCCAACGATTTCGATCTCACTAACCCATGATGGAAACAGCCTAATTATTAAGGAAGAGGTCAACGGAACGCCGTGTAAACTGACCATAGACAGTATCTATGGTCAGGTCAGAGCCTCTCGCACGGTTGTCGGTTCCCAACTTATAAGTCACTTCCTTGGGGACTCCACATACAACCGAGAACGCATTAATTTGGTAACAGTCACTGGTCAGCGCATAGTCGTCCGTGGAGAGAAGGAGATGGAGTTGAAGCTAGGCAACATGATCTGCATACTATCATCGTGGCTGATATAATGGACGACTGCATCCTGCGCCTAGACTTTATGAAGAAGAATTGTTGTGAGATCGACGTTAAGCAAGGTGTTTTGAAATGTGGACAAGAGGAACTTTTCGTGGAAGGGGCGTTACCAGGGAATGTGTACAGCCTTAAGAAGATTGTTCTTCCGCCGAGATCGGAAACGATTGTGCCGATTAGGCTTCCTCGGAATCCTGGGCAAACTCTTCGTTGTGTACTCGTAGAAAGGGTAGACAATGACCTTCCATGGAAAGTGGCTCGAACCTTGGCCAACACCGCCGCCATCTCAGAAGTACGTGTGCTGAACCTTTGTGATCAGGAACAGATTATAGAAAAAGGCACATTGGTTGGTACTAGCGAGGAAGTGGATTGGTTGCGTCGGTGCCAATATCTATCGACTGGGACCCCCAGCAAGGATGGACAAACGAGAGTGATCACACTTTTAGAAGACTGTCGCAGCGTTCTCTCCCCGAATGAAATGGTCAAGGCGAAGAAGTTGTTACTCAAGTACGCCGATATTTTCTCGTCAAACGATGCTGACATTGGAAAGACTGGCTTAGTTCAACACAAAATAAACACAGGAGAAGAATTGCCTATCCATCAGCGACCAAGAAGATTGCCTGTAGCAAGTGAAATGGAAGTAGAAACCATGATTGAAGTAATGGTAAAGGATGGTGTTATTGAACCTTCATCTAGTCCATGGTGTTCACCTGTGGTGCTGGTAAAGAAGAAGGACGGCAGCATGCGGTTTTGTGTTGACTACCGCCATCTGAACGACGTTACGAAGAAGGACAGCTATCCGTTGCCGAGAATTGAATACACACTGGACATGCTTACAGGCGTAAAGTGGTTTAGTACGCTGGACCTGAAAAGTGGCTACTAGCAGGTTGAAATTGACCCTAAGGACAAGGAGAAAACTACATTCTCCACAGGAAAGGGTCTGTGGCAATTTAAAGTCATGCCGTTTGGATTGTGCAATGCTCCAGCTACGTTTGAAAGGTTATTGGAGCTTGTACTTACCGGGCTAATTGGCGATTCCTATCTGGTCTACTTGGATGACATCATCATCGTAGGCTGTACGTTTGAGGAACACCTTCAAAACCTGGAACGCGTGCTCATGAACATCCAGAGTGCCTTCTTCAAGTTGAGTCCGAAGAAATGCTTACTATTCAAACGGCAAGTTAGCTTTTTGGGGTATGTAGTGTCGGAAGAAGGTATCCCCACGGATCCAGATCCAGATCCGCTGTCAATGATTGGCCGGTGTCAAAAGACAAGACGCAGGTTAGAGCATTTTTGGGTGTGTGCTCCTATTATAGGCGATTTGTAAAGAACTTTGCAGATATAGCAAAACCTCTGCACAAGCTAACCGATGAGAAACGACGTTTCTGCTGGGATGAAAGTTGCGATATTGCATTCCAGGAGCTCAAGGACCGTCTGTGTAAAACACCTATTTTGGGGTACCCTGGTGCGGGCAAGGAATTTATAGTACACAGACGCAAGTGATATAGGACTTGGCGGTGTGTTGTCTCAACGGAATGGTGACCAAGAGGTTGTGATAGCGTACTTCAGCAAGTCGTTGTCAAAGCCGGAAAGGAACTATTGTGTCACAAGACGGGAATTGCTTGCTGTGGTAAAGTCTACGAACTGACCATGCTGCACTGTAATGGCTATTGCAGTTCAAAAATCCGGAAGGACAAGTTGCGAGATGGATTAAACTACTGCAGGAATAAGACTTTATGATCGAACATCGCAGCGGGAAATCTCATGGCAACGCAGATGCATTCTCAAGACGACCTTGCCCTGAAGATTGCAAGCATTGTACTAGGCAAGAGGGTAAGGAAGTGGTATCTGTGAGGATGCTCAGGACAGACCCCGCTCAGCAATGAGTGGAAGGACAGCCTACAACATGCACAGCAGGAAGATTCGGACATCAAACCGATTCTGGAATGGATGAAGGCCAGTACTCCTAAGCCCAAGTGGAGCGACGTCTCAGCGATGAGTTCGACCACGAAAAGCTTAAACCTAAATTTGGCCCAATGGGACAGCTTGCTAATTCAGGATGGAGTCCTGTGCCGTAAATGGGAAAATGGTCGGGGAGACACGTGTCATTTGCAAATGGTTGTCCCTAAGGCTAAAGTACCGGATGTTCTACAGCTGTACCATAATGGTTGTTCAGGAGGCCATCTGGGAGTTAAACGAACTCTACTGAAGATCCGAGAACGGTTTTACTGGATCAACTGTCGTGACGATGTCGAGAAATGATGCCGCAAATGTACAAGTTGTGCGGCTGTAAAGGGACCTCAAACTCGTAGTAGAGGGGTATTGAAATTGTACAATGTTGGTGCACCATGGGAGAGGATAGCCATTGACGTTGCAGGGCCGTTTCCGGAAAGTGAAAGTGGTAACAAGTATTTCATGGTTGTGATAGATTACTTCACTAAGTGGCCAGAAGTCTTCGCTATTCCAAATCAAGAAGCTTCAACAGTAGCAGATAAACTAGTTTATGAAGTCTTCTGTCGTTTTGGAGTACCTTTAGAGATTCACAGCGATCAAGAAAGGAATTTTGAGTCTCAAATATTCCAGGAAACTTGCCGAGTTATAGGTACTCGTAAAACAAGAACAACTTCTTAATACCTACAATCTGATGGAATGGTAGAGCGATTTAATCAGAAATTGGAGAGGTACCTAGCAAAAATTGTGGAAAACCGGCAACGAGACTGGGACAGGCACATACAACCGTTTTTGTTGTCATATCGAAGCGCTGTTCACGAAAGTACATCAGTGACACCAGCTTTCGCAAACTTTGGGAGAGAATTACGGCTGCCTGCAGACCTAATCACTGGAATACCACATGATGCCGCACGCAGTATAACCGATTATGCAAATAACTTGCGAAACAAAATGAATGACATTTATGAGCACGTCAGACAGTCGGGCCAGCAAACGTCTGAGAAGATGAAAACACGGTATAACCGCAAAATGAACAGCCAAGGGTTTGACGAAGGTTCACTAGTGTGGTTACACAATCCAGTTCGCAGAAAAGGGAAATCTCCTAAGCTTCAAGCTAAATGGGATGGACCCTACCGGATTGTGACAAGGATCAATGACGTAACCTACCGGATACAGAAAGGTGCCAGAGGTACTCCTAAGATCGTCCATGTGGATCGACTGGCGCGTTATTATGGGGCCAATAATGCTCGGGAAGAGCATATCTTAGAAGGAGGCAGTGTTGCGCGCCAGTATTAATGTCTTGTACATGGCAACACTAGTTACCACTAGCTCCCTCTAGTGTCGAGTAGCAGAACTAGGAGAGACAAGATCCTTCTAGAAATTTCGGGACCGATATGTACTTGAACATTCTAGATGTTTCTACAGTAGAAGGTTCTGGAAACTCTCTGAGGCCCTATTTAAGGCCGGTATAGACCGCGACCGGGTCAGTATTGAAACTTATTTTCACGCACAATCCCTGACGGGGTAGCCAGAGAGAACAGATCGCCAAGTGTCACGATCCTTACATATTTTTTCGCTTCTTTCAGATTCATTATCTTCTTCATACATGCACGTCTAGGTATCCGAGTACTCTTGACCCTCTCCTCTTCGAGCAATTTGCTCACATGGTCTTCGAAAGTTAGTCTCGGTCTACCTCGACACCATTTAATATTTACTTTCGCGCTATATATTTTCTTCACCATTCGGTCTTCACTCATTCGCTCAACGTGCCCAAACCATCGAAGCACGCCCTTATCTATTTTTGTGATAAGGTCATCTTTCAAACCTGCCATATTGCGAATCTCTTCGTTTCGCTTTCGGTCGGCCATGGTAACGCCGCACATTTTACGTTATGTATTGCAAGGCGTAGTGAAGAGTGCACGCCTTGCAATACATAACGCAGTGTTGGTACCGACTTTATTATATGGCAGCGAAACCTGGGTATGCCAGAAGAAGCATAAAAGTAAGTTGAATGCAGTGGAGATATGATCTCTTCGTAAAATGTCAGTATTGAATTGGCGATATAAGCGAATACTTCTAAGCGAAATAACTGCGAATTAAAGTGATTAGTAGTGCAATTGCGTTTTATTATTAGTGTGGTTTTAAGTTGTAATTAGTGTTTTATAATTAAAGTGTCAATTTTGGTAGATAGGTCGGTAGATACTTCATTACGTTTACCATATGTTTGCCCGTTTCTTTACGTCAACCCAGTCGCTTCTTGTTTTTATTACGCTTATTTCCCATTGAGCCAACACTATAAAACTAAGTATCTATTTCAATATTTTAATTTTACGTCGTCCGGTTGTGTAATGTGTATTCTGAGCGCAAGCGACACAGCTTTCCTTGAAAATAATGATAATTAAAAAAAGTAAAAAACATAAGCCCTGGTTTATCCACTTGAACGACCAAGCGACGCGGCAATAATACCCTTGAACGTCCCGGCCCCGGTCGTTACTGTATTTGTACGGTCGGATCGCGAACAGTTCGATTAAAACGGTTACCATGGAGAAAGTTCCTTACCTATATAAGAATAAAAATCACCCATAGAAAGCTAATGAAACGCAGAATTTAATTATGCTAATAACAATTTACTCAATTGACGTACAACAGGTAAAAAAAGGATTAATTTTAGAAATCTAGATGAAAAACCCTAACATTTTTTTATTTTCTTTGTTAATATTGCAGTATCATTTTATTTATATATACTTATTGTACAATTATTAAAATACATGATCTACCCTATCCAATAATGCCAATAACGTTATATGAATGTTAAGTATTTCTAGGCAAGAATACTTAAAATATCGACATGCTCCGTTCTAGAGTGTGATCTCCCAGGCGGCTATAAAATGTGGCAAGATGGCCGCCCGCTTTAAGGTCCGTTTACACGATTATTTGAGCATGGGTATATAAAAAATATAATTAAAATATATATTTTCAAAAAAATTTATTTTTCTTAAATATAAATATTTTTTATTATCTTTCTTATTTTAAAAAAAAATAGTTTAATATTATATATAAATACATACCTACAATTATATTTAACCAATTATATTTAATTCGCGAAACTCCGGGGGAAGAATCAGTATTAGAGATATATTCAAAAAAGATTTTGTTGAGTCCGTTTTTTTAATTTTTATAAAAATAAATTCTCTGTAGGCTCATTCTGTCTGTTTTCTGTCTACCGGCCTCTGCGACCTCGCTGTGAAGGAATTCACAAAAATATTAAAAAATATTTTATCTAAAAACTAAAAAAAGGTCGGATCCCAAAAAGAATTGTTTCGAAATGTATCCCCGATACTGATCTTTTCGCCGGAGTTTCTATAATGTTGTATAATGGTGCAGTGCCAAATTAAATAAAAAAGCAGCCATATATTGTTTATACCTATACCTATAAGCCCATAAAACAAAAACCATTTATATGTTAAAAAGGTGCAGTGCCAAATAAAATAAAAAAGCAGTCACGAAAAATCATGTTAAATACACTCGTAATTTCTCGTTTCCACGAACCCTTAATTTGACACATACGGTATACGGCTGTAGTCGCCCGTACATTAAACCTGGGGAACAAAATACAAAAACGTAAAATCCTTACCACTTTCACTATTTTCCTTTCACTTAAGTATATTTAAATATTGTTAATAACCTATTTTACTAATTATAAGAAATATTTTATTAAAATAAATAATATATAATACAAGGACTTAACGAAAGACCGACCGAAGTTATCAAATGTTAACTTCATCACATATAAAAACATTACAGACTTTGTATTCATAAAACTTGAAGATATACGAAAAGAAAATATCCTGAAGATTATTTTCATATATAACACTAGTACAAAAGTATAATAAATACATTATTACTTACAATTTAAATGAAGAAATCACAGTAATACCGGCCACTACACAAAACTTGACACAACGCTTGTTTATTTATTTATTTTCAATGCCATCTCTTACCTGGCATGGACCTTTTACTAACCCATAGACGCGTTTTTAATATAGAGCCATCTAGTGTAACATTCATAAAGCTTTTTGTAACATTCTATAGATAAAAAGTCATTTAAAGTTTAGAAGTCAGATAGGCCGCTCTAGTCGTCCTAACGTTCAACCGTAAAAAGTTTTAGGCGACTATGGTTACCCGGACGTTTGAGTGGTCATAGTTAGTTTAGTTAGTATGCAAAGTTTCATGATCTAATTTGAAGTATTTTTTGAATACCAGCGGTTTATTGTTCGGTTTGGAGGTAACTTTGGATTTTTTTTTCTATCCAGAAAATTTTATGGAATCGTGTTTTCGACTAACATAGTATTTAACATTAATCCTCAACTTCACCATATATTTATTTCAAAATCAATGCTGCAGTATTTTTGAAATAACGGAGGATCATGCTAAGTCATTTAAGGTAGTATAGGATAGGGGATTACTTGTCTGAATGTAACTGAGTTGCCTTTGTATGTGGAAATTTACTTCTATTTTTGTTTTTCTGATTTGGGACACTTCTGAAAACCCTCATCTTAGTCTGAGTGAAACTAGTATCTACTTCCTCTACGATAGGAGCTTCCGCGTGGTAATACGGTTGCTCGTATCCATAGTTAGGATATTGTTCGTAAGTACAGTACTCTTGATTATAATTATAGTCAGGATAGTCATTCATAGTACGTGTCGGTGCTATAGTCGTTGTCAAAACCCGTCTCGTTAAAGTTTACCTCCCGTATTTTAAAGTAATTGCTCGGCGGTGGATTGCCAAGTCGTCTCCAGTCATGTCCAGTCGGTGGTAAGGGTTTCGAAACAAATAGAGTGACACCACTCATAGGACATGGACACGAGTTATTATTTAAATTGAAGCCCTGTGGTTGTTGAGGTCTGTTAAGCTGGGTATTCACTATGTTCGCGAACCTCTTGCGCTCCGCGTTCTTGCAACAGCTCCGCATAGTGGATACGTTTGCGAACTCGGAGCCCGTACGGTGCGCGCTCCGCGCTCAACGGTCCAATGGGTAGCGGTAAATTGGGCGAACACAAAGGGGAGCTCAGTCTGTTCGTGGACGCGAGCAAGATATTACGTCAAGTGCGTACGTGTCGTACATCACGCTCCGCGCTCGGTTATCATGGAGTGGTCGGAAGAAAAATGTTTATCTCTAATCGGGTTGTACCGAAACTATACTGTTCTGTGGGATCCCCTGGATGAGAATTTCAAAAATAAAAATTAAAAAAAAGACGCCTGGGTGGAAATCGGAAGAGGTATGGGTATATCGGAGCAAATATGCAAAAACAAAATAAAAATTCTGCTTTCGGGGTTTCGTTGAGAGAGATCCAAACAAAAAAAAAGCAGTGGGACTGGGAAAGGTAGGTAACTGGAGCAATAATATGTGGTATAAAATAAAACACTATGGATAGTTGTTTACTTTATTTTTCACATTTCAGGTACTCGTACATCAGAAATATATAATAGTAATTGGTTCGCGTTTGAAGCATTGTCATTTTTAATGGATCGCGATAAACCGCGACAGTCATTGAATACAGTAAGTTATTATTTATATTCTTTTTATTTAATGATAATATTGAAAACTTGCGTTTCAGACAGTTAATAGTGATTTTGGAATGAAATAGCTTCTTCCTTAAAAAAAAATCCCCTAATTCCTTTCTTATTTCTTTTGCATTGTCTAAAGACCGACGTGCACAGTTTCTTAGTGGTTGTAATGTTACATAATCCACTCTTAAACTTTCGCTTTCTCTTATTCCAGAACAGTAAGTATCTGAATGAGCTCGTAAATCGTTGTGCAAGTGAGCGGTCGTTAGTACTATAACTGCTGCTTTATTTGGTTCTACCATAAGTGGTTTTCTTAGAACTCTGGAGACTTGTGCTATTTTACCAAAAACGTTTTCCACAACACGACATGCTCTGCTTAGACGATAGTTGAACACTCTTTCAAGAGTACCTTTCGCATGTGTTTGGCCGGGAAACGGTTATATCATATTTTCGGACAATGCAAATGCAGAGTCATCTAGTAAATAATATGGTATAACTTTATTACGTCCTTCTAAAGGTGTTGGAGTGGGCAAATTCAATTCACCTTTTACTATCAAAGGGTATAATTTAGTATTCTTGTATACTCCACCATCATTCGGCCCTGACAACCGACACCGACAAACCTAATCTTGTAATTAGCATCGGCCAAAATAAATAACACAATACTGAAATGGCCCTTATAGTTGTAAAATTCGGTACCACTGTTAACAGGCGCCTGTAAAACTACATGTTTTCCATCCACTACGCCGATACAATAAGGAAAGTTCCATAACTCGTTGAATGCAACAGACATCAATAACCACTCTTGAGAGTTGATAGGCAACTGAAAAAACAAATATGTAAAGCTTAATATGTCGCTGACTATACAATAAAGTGTTTACATACATTTTTAGGCTGTTTTGTTTTTAATAAAATAATAATGATGCCATTCTCGACCAACCGTCTGAACAAACTACAGATGGGCCTCCATCTCTGACAAATACGTCCCCGACGCCTCCCAAAAAACGCAAATACGATCCAAAACTTGCCATGTTAAAGGATGCATTTGGTATTTTAAAATCAGCATCGACACAGTCAAATCAAGACGATGAGATTGGCACGTTTTGTAAATTTTTAGAGAATAAATTGAGAAGTTACGATCATCGCACGAAGAATTTGGTACAACAGCGTTTATGTGACTTGATTGTCTTTAAGACGCAGAATATTTTAGTAACAATGAACAATATGGTCACTACACAAGTCAGTCCCAAAATTATTATACAACACGGCCAGAAACAGCTACACTGGATCCGATTTATTCATCAGCACACTACCGGCCAACAGGTAGTACCTCTGAAGCTGGTATTAGTCAAAGCAGTCCAAGCGGATCGCAGTACAGCGCGGATTCATTTGATGTCGATGATTTCGTTTAATTATACTTTTTTTATTATTTTTTTTAATTTGTATGGAACCTATTATTAATAAAGCATTTCTTACCTTCACATTGTCTTTCAGTCCATTGATAATATCTTGACAGACTTCTGGGATAAGTTTGCTGATTGCCTGTTTTGAGATTTTAAATAAGTATTGCAGGCTTGTGAAACTATCACCCGTAGCTAAAAATCGTAGCGTTAATGCTAAATTATCTTGAGCCGATATAGCTTTTTGAAATTTTGTGTCTTTTTTTTGTATAGCTGGTACAACCAAATTATACAAATATTCAAAATTAGATGAAGACATTCGCATGAAGTTTTTATAATGGCCACTTAATTCTTGAGATTTGAGTTCCAACACCAATGAATTCGGACGTCTTTTCTTGAAAATGTCAGATTCCCAAAAGCGAGGAGGGCTTCTATAGTCTTCGAGTAGATAATGAAATAAAATATATGCTGCACTAGCCACTAATGGTGACGACATGTTCGCTCAATGTTCACAAGAGGACTGTGGAGCATGCATGTTCCTATGGAGATACGCGTACCCGTCTCCATCAGAGCGGTTACGGGAGCGCGGAGCGCAAGAGTTTCGCGAACGTAATGGATACCCACCTTTAGAAAGCTTAAACACATAACTGTGTGGGTTATAATTTGGTGGTAGAGCACGCATCATTTGTTGCGTACGAGTGGGACCACGTGGTAGATGCATCTGGGGTGGGTAGATTGGGTCTCCAACCCTGTGCAGCATGCGGTTGCATAGGTGGCTGTCTAAACGAGTTCAGTGTATTATTACCCTGTGGTCTAGGTAGTGACGGCATGTTAAACGCGGTTGGTTTTGGAAGGAAATTATTTAATGGTAGATTAGTGCTATGTGTAGGTTGAGTCCATTCCTTCTTGTTCTGAGTACTTTCATTTTGTTGTTGGAGGTAGAGGGTGTTTAATTCCTCCTGCACGAATTCAAGTGCTTTCTCCATACTTTCGAGCCGCATACATTTTATTCTAGACCCTAGGGGGTCTTTTAGTCCGCGTAAATAAGTTTGCAAGGTCAGTTTTTTATAGAGTGCGCGCTTAGCTTCGATGGTCGTACTAATCGTTTCATGTAGGGTAAAATAGGTCATTATCGTACTACATAAACTTTGAACTCGCTCGTAAAATTCTTGAAGGGTACTTGACCCTTGGGTTTGTAGTGATAAATCGCTGTTTAATGCAGTTTCATACTAACACAGATTTATACTAACACAGTTAAAACGAAATAAAATGCAATAAAATAAAAAGTGTATATAAGATTACGATAGAGTAAATAAAATAATTATGGAACTAGGAAGGGTAAGGATTGAAAGATTCAAGCACTTACAGCATTACTTCTTCTTGCGGAATCAATGGCTGAATTCGCCTCTGGGCTGGTGCTCCCGTAGGTTCTGTATTTTCTTTGTCAGTCTTGATTCACTGACTCTACTTTAGAAGATCCTACCGACTGCGCCAATTATGTGGGCTCCAGCCAGAGGTTGCAAAAAAAGCAATCATTATTTAATATATATTTAATTTACAGTAATTATTACAATTATTTCTTACAACTAAGTGAGGTGACTCTAATTCGATGTTTGAATCTAGAATGAATTCACACGGTAAAATATTAGAACCAGGTAATATAAGACAGTAGACACGTTATGCTGACGCGGCGCCTCGCAATTGTCGTAAGCCGATGCAACGCAGCAGATTGCCTGGATTAGGGCTGCGTAACAATTCTACTTTTATAAATTTTAAGTGTTTTGCATTTATCTAAACCGAAGGTCATGTTTATATCTTTACTAGTCTCAGCTGTAATTTTTATGAGGTTATTCATTTTTTACTGATTTGGCAAAAAGCTTTATATCATCCATATACATTAAATAATTGACATAGGTGTCTTTAGTTAATTTATACCCATGATTGTCTTTGTTAGGCAAAGAAGATAAAGGGTTATGAGCCAGACAAATCCAGAGTGGGCTCAATGAATCTCCCTGGAAAATTCCATTAGCGATTGATATATCTTCTGTGACTATAGTTTTAGTGTCGTCATTAAGGTGTAGTTTAGTTTTCCATTTGCTCATAGCTCTCTCCAGGAAAGAAATAATATCCGGGTTGTACACGCCCCTAGCTGTTTCTAGAGTCACAAAGTTCAGCGTTTAACCGACAACACAAAATGTCTCCGAACTATATCAAATGCCACACGAGCAACTACTCGATGCAAAGTATTATTGTAAAGCACTTCAACCGGCAATCACTACAAGTTACGTAAATTACTTGTCAACGAATTTAGGTTAATCAATCAAATTATCACTGCTTCGTCATCGCGTGAACGCACTAAGGATAAGCAAACGTCGTCTATTTGTCTAGACTCAACAAAACCTCGTCGTTGCCTAAATTTGCTAACAAAACCGACTCTAAAAATGGAGGTTATCCCGGGCGACCTCACGCCGTGCTAGCGACTGCACTGCATTCAAGCTACTGAGTTACTTCCGCCGCGCCACGCGCCAAACCCACTCCGCTCGCCCGAACGTCAAACCTGTACGAATGCACCGAGCCGAGCGCCCTCTGGCGTCAAATCTTGAAACCAGCGTTTGGGCACGGGTTAATTTTATAATTTTGCAAAACTTGTATTAACCAAGAGTGAGGTACACCGTCGAATGATTTTTTATAATCAATATATGTTAGATTAAGATTACGGTTATGAGAGGTAGCGTGTTTTATCAATGTCGAATGTCGAAATATTAATTTTTACTTTTATACAAGAGGTAATTAGTTTGTATATAGTTGGGAGACACGTAATCGGTCGGTATTGTGAAGGATCTGCTGTTTTATCACTTTTGGGAATCATGAAAGTAGTACCTACGGTTGCAAATGATGGGATCTTTGATGCGCCTTTTAATATATCTGTATTAATTTTCGCTAAAATATCGTAGAGTGCCGAAAACTTTTTATACCAAAAGTTGTGAACATTATCGTTTCCAGTAGCTTTCCAGTTTTTCATTCTCTTGGTAACATGTTCTACCTCTAATTTTGTAACTTCTATGAATTTCATCAATTCAATGGTTTCTGCTTTGTTCTCTTCAGCTTTGATCCAACTTGCCTGTTCATTATGTTCTTTATTTTTCTTCCATATGTCAGCCCAGTAGTTTTTGAGTTCTTCTTTAGTTGGAACTTCCTTGGGCTCATTGGATACATTACTTACATTATGTTTGAGTGACCTATAAACCCTTTTTCATTAGCCTAAAATAACCTATTGTCTTCTTTTCTTTGTAGGGCTTTTTTGTAACTAGCTAGTCTTTGGGTTTTACGTGCTAGTTTTTGTTTTAGAGTGTCTAAAAATTCATCTGGTCTAATATTATTTTTATCGTAAGTTGAATGAACTTTATATTTATCAAATATTAAGTCAATTTTCTTTACAAATCTAGGATTTCTATTGTAGTTAATTAATTAGCTCACTTAGAATTCCCATTTTTGATCACCGGAGTAGATTATTGCGTGCCTGTGCTGATAGTCAATTGTAAGGATAGAGGCAGTACCTTAATAAAATCTTACATTTGTATTTTTGTTTGTATAGCAGAGAAGGCTGTCCACTTAGAACTCGACACGGATCTCACGAAGGAGGCATATATCGCAGCCTTAAGTCTGTTTGTAGCTCGACGAGGAAATCGTCAGCGCATATATTTAGATAACGGTATCAACTTTGTAGGTGCCTGCAATGAACTCTCTTCCTTCCTTAGGCACACGTCAGATCATATAACTTCAAACACCGCAGAAAAAGGAATAGAATTTAAATTTATCCCAACCTATTCTCCTCATTTTGGCGTACTGTGGGAAGCTGCCGTAAAGTCCGTGAAACATCATCTGAGTGGCATTATCAGCCTCACTCACTTCACATTTGAAGAGCTTTCAACTTGTCTGACTCAGATTGAAGCTGTCCTAAATTCCAGATCTCTTATACCCTTATCACCCGATGCCACTGATCTAACATATTTAACTCCTTCCCATTTTCTTATTGGATGGACAACTACCTCAGTTCCGTATCCTCAAATCGTAGACAAGCATATCCACTCACTAGCTAGATTTGTGCGATTTGAGACGCTAAAACGACATTTTGGAAGCGTTTTGTTAATTATTATATTCATCTCCTACAGCAAAAGAAAAAATGGCGCATCTCTTGCGGGGACCTAAATATAGGACAAATGGTTTTGGTGAAGGAAAACAATCTTCCCCCACTTCTGCGGCTTCTGGGGCGCGTCACTAAACTCATTCCGGGAAAGGATAGTGTTGCGAGAGTAACTGAAGTATGCCAAGAAAAGGCATCTTCTTCGGGCCTAAAATTGCCTCGTCACATTACCAATTGAAGTGGATTAGACCACTTCAACGCCGGGGAGCATGTTGCGTTTTATCGTAAATCGAAACGCAACAATGACAAATAGCACGGGCCAATCAAAAAATTCTAATTAAAATAACGGTTCTAGACTTCAAAAAGACACGATATCATAGTTTAACTTAACACAGTAGTTCACCTTTTATATACATTTGTAATTATCTTTCAATATAGAAATCTTGTTTTCATCCTTTAGTTCTTAAATTATATGCAATTAATACAATTAAATTCGGAATGGAATGGAATGGAATTCGACTACATTAATTTATTATATACATCACCCAAGAGCTCCTGCCGCATCCAGGAACAAGATCTTGGGCAAACACGTATTGTTATAGCATAAATACTTTAGCAAGTCCGATATATTTTTATTTTTTTATTTTATTATTTTATTTATTAGGTTCTCCAACAGTTATAACACAATACATTTGAATAAAAAATACAAGTTCTAACATGTCTTAAACTAAGTTTTTTTTTTTTTTTTTTAATTTATTTACCATATTACAAAGCATTACAAAAAACTATACTAAAAAGTCGCATACAGAAAACCACTAAGGTTTGTGATGACGCGACCAGAGTAGACGTTACATTAAGTATAATTAATATAGTTTGTAAAAAGGAAACATTACAGCCTAATTAGGACCTGAGCAAACGCATATACGCTGTTTCAAGTAGTAATTTTTTTTATAAATTACATAAAAAGTACATTTTAAGTTTTTTTTTAATGTTTTTGATATTTAAGTTATCGCGGAAATCTGGGGGTAGCTTGTTTATAAGGCGTGGAACAATGTAACTTGCTGTTCGTTCCCCGTACATATTGTTTGCCTGGCTCGTCTGCAGCTTGCGGCTGCTTACGGCGCGCGTACACACGGGGTGCTTCATTTCTAATTTTAACTTTTCATTAAAAAAGTGTTTTTTTAAAAGTAAATATTTGACTTGTGTATGAACTGGTAGTATATTGCAGTGCTTAAAGAGCATACTATCGTCATCATGAAATTGACGTCGAATCTTGTCTGTTACAATGTTTTTAAGGATTCTTATCTGGAGGTTATATATTTTGTTTAAATAAGTATTAAATGTACGACCATAGCTACCTAGACCATACTGTATATAAGATTCTGCCAGAGAGTTATATAACATCATCTTAACTGGGAACGGAATTCTGTTCTTCAGTATTATAATATTAGCTAAGAATTGTCTTAACTTGTTACAAACACACTCGATGTGGTTATGCCAAGCAAACTTACTATCGATCTGCATTCCTAGATATGTATGGGTATTGACGAGATCTATAGAGGGGCAACTGCAAGTGCTTTTACAAGACGAGTGAAGGCAATTATGATCGTGGGCAACAATGTTCTTGGATAAAGTACACTTGATATAAGGAGACTTTATGTGTAACAGCTTGGTTTTAGAGGAGTTCAGAACCAATCCGGCGTCATGACACCATTTTGCAAGCATATTAAAGTCAGACTGTAACAGGTCACATGCTATATCAGGGTCTTTATCGGCGACTAGCAAACATGTGTCATCAGCAAACTGGTAGCATGAACAGTGATTTATGTAAAAATGCATGTCGTTTACATATGATAGAAAATGGAGGGGGCCAAGCACAGATCCCTGTGCTGTGCCTTCAGTTACAGTCACTGGGTCGCTGTGTGTGTCATTTATTCTCACAGAGAATTTCCTATTTTTGAGATAATTTGTACACCATTTCAGAAGAGGTCCCCGTATTCCACATAATTACTTAACTACTTATAGGGGAACACATCATGCGCTTAATAATAATAAGTTACTTATATGTAAAAGAAAAGAAAAATCACAAAACCTATTTTAAGTTATTTTTAACAAATTACAAAAGATATTTTTTCGTGATAAAGTCCCTGATCTGCTTACGAAAAAGTTTTAAAGAATCAAAATTAAGATCTACCGATGTGCTGCATTCATTGTAAAGTCTACTCAATCTAGGAACAGGAGAGAAATGACCAAGTTTAGTCCTACGCAATGGTGGGTTCATAGGTTGAACAGGCTTTCTCGGAAGCCGAGAAGGTATTCTGAAGGAAAAGGAATTTAACAAAGGAGGACAGTCTATCTTATTATGGAACAGCTTGTATACGAATATTAAATCTAAAATGTCACTTCTTGCTTCAAGCGGCAGTAAATTAAAAGCAAGAAGCCTACTTTTGTATGATTTAAGCGATCGAGCTTTACCTACAGAGAACGCTACGTGCCATAGAAACCTTTTCTGAACCCTTTCCAAGCGTAACGTATGTGTTGCGAAATGAGGCCTCCAAACAACACTGCAGTATTCCATAATGCTACGCACAAAACTATTATAAAGAATCATCTTGGTCTTAACGGTCTTGAAAATCTTTGTATTGCGTATGATGAAGCCGAGCATTCCGGATGCCTTTTTTATAATATGCTCGAAATGTGTTATAAATGTTAACTTCTTATCTAGCAGCACGCCCAAATCACGAACATTGTCAACTTCTCGTAATTTGACACCATTGATTTGGTATGACGAATTTATAATATTTTTTTTGCGCGTGAATTTTATATGTGTACACTTTTTCGCGTTGAGTACCATATTGTTTTCGTGACACCACCTCGTCAACTTATGCAAGTCAGCTTGCAGGAGATTCACATCATCCATGGAATCAATTTCACGCAAAAGTTTAAGATCGTCAGCATATAAAAAAGATTTAACATTATTAAGGTTAACAGAGACATCATTGACGAATATGTTAAATAAGACAGGGCCGAGGTGCGAGCCTTGTGGCACTCCTGATGATATTTTGTAGATTTTAGATGAATAACCATTAACTACAACGAGAAAAGACCTGTGAGTTAGGTAAGAACTGAACCATTCCAGCAAGGCACCATGCACACCATAGGCTGAAAGCTTACGAAGAAGGAGGCAATGAGATACTTTATCAAATGCCTTGCTAAAATCAGTGTAAATAACGTCAATCTGTTTGTTATTGTCCATAGACTTAATCAGTTCTTCAGTGAAGCACACTAAGTTTGTAGAAGTCGATCTACCCCGCGTAAATCCGTGTTGTTGGTCTGTTAAAAATTGTTTGAAATAGTTTTGAATTAGGGGTGTAATTAATGACTCCATAACTTGTAGTGTTATACTACTTACGTATCTTTTTACATTATTTCAAATTCATTTTTCCATTCTGTTTCGATTTTCTGCATTCACCTCAAAACTGGATATTTTACATCACCTTTATTTCCATAGGATCCTGTAACGATTTTAAACCATAAGAACACAATAACAAATCATTTCTACTTCGTATTTTCA